>CM061065.1:157722699-158922699 GCA_030762895.1 Sophora flavescens
TGGAAGTCCAGCGCCATGAGCATGAGTTGGAAATGAAAAGGCGTGAGCTTGAGTTGGACTCCAAACGACGTGAGCTCAAAATGTTAGCAAAGGTATTTATTCATTATTAATGTCCAAATTAGTCAAATAATTACTTGTGTTTTTTTTAATTATCAAAAACTTATCTAATTTTTTTTCCTAAACTGAAGGCCAAGTCGACGTCGGTGTCGCTGTCATCTATCACTCGTTTGTTCTCACTTGGTGAGGATTATTCGTTTGAGATTTTTGTCTGTCCATTGGAGCACAATGGATGGGTGGCACGCCCAGATCAACAGAGGATATTTTCCTTCGTTGGTGACGATCTCGGGAACGCCTGCAGAAATAACGTCTGGATGAACAGCAATGTCATCAGTCTTTGGTGCACGTAAGTTAATTTTAATTTTATAACTTATTTATTTTTGGTAGTTTTCCATTTAATAATTTATTTTAATTTCAATATATATATATATATTATGTAATTAACATCCACACCTTTTCATATCTTAGGTATCTCCATCGTCTTTAGCTTGATAAGGGCGTTGCATCAGTTTACGGTTTCTTAGATCCGTCAATCCTTCTGCCCGAATTCTTTGCTGGCGATGCATTGAGTAAATACTTAGGGAACTTGTTGGGAGACAATCCGAAAGAATTATATCTGGCTCCCTACTGTATGGAACGCCATTGGCAGTTGTTCGTACTTCACCCGTCTAGGCATACTGTCATATTCTTCTGCTCTCTCCACCAAGATCCGTCACCGAAGGTGGTGGAAGCTGTAAATATGTAAGTAACTAATCTTAAACTTAATTTAAGTTTTAATATCAGTTGTTTTTAGTTTATTACACACATGATATATGAGTTTGTTAATTGATCGACATGATTATTTGTTTATGATAGCGTATTTGAAGGCGAGTAGCATAAGTTGCGCCAACGGGAGAAGTAGGACTTCTAAGGCTAAAGCAAATCCTGTATGGAACATCCTCAAGGTTTGGTAGTTTATTTGTCAAATAATTAATATTATAATTACTAATTTATATGTATATTCAACTGACGTTGAAATTAATTTTGTTGGTAGTCTCAATATCAAATTGACGGGTGGTCGTGCGGCTATTATGTGATGCTTCATATGCTGAACATAGTCTCCGCATCTATTACGGATGGATGGAAGAAGGTAATATTTAAACAACTTGTTAAATTATATATTATAGTTTTGAAGATGACTTGTATTGATGTTATTGTTATTATTTGAACGTGTCTAGGCATTTATCGACCAATCGCCTATTGAAGAAGATGAGTTAAGAGACTTGAGGATGCGCTTCGCTGAATTCTTCTTCAAGTATGCGGCTGAAAAAGGAATTGACAACATACCTCCGCACTACTTAGATGAATAGTTTTTTTGTTAGACTTTAGAAACTAATTAATAACATGTATATATATATATCCTTAGATAGTTTTGTTTTTTAGACATTGGAACTAAAATTTATTTATATATATACATGGGTTTTGGTTTTAAGTCCCCCCATTGTTCAATTTTCCTTTGCAATTCTGTAATGTGTGTGATATTACGTATTCTTGGGACTGAATGCAGGGATAGCTGAGGGGAGTGATATTTTAAAACTGAATTTAAAAAAAAACCTATTAACGTCAGTTGTATCAAACAACTGACGTTAATAGTATTTTATAAAATATACAGTACACTATTAACGTCAGTTGTTTGATACAACTGACGTTAAAATTAAACCTTTAACGTCAGTACTTTATAACAACTGACGTTAGTTTTAACAAAATCAACGTCCGTTGTCTTAAAGAACTGACGTTAAAAGTTTTTTGTTTAACGTCATTTGTTTAAAAAACTGACGTTAATTTTTACAAAATTAACGTCAGTATTGTTAAAGAACTGACGTTAATAGTTTTATATTTAACGTCAGTTCTCAACTGACGTTAAAATATTAACTATTAACGTCAGCTGTATTTACGTCAGTCAGTATTCTGACGTAAAAAATCAATTTTAACTGACGTAAAAAGCACTTATTGCACTAGTGTTTCAAATGATATAAATAAGATTTACCATGGATGTATGGTTGCATGAAAAAAAAGAACATGGATGTGTGGTGGAGATCTCTTGAACACGACTCTCCTGCTTTTCTCCAGTAGGTATTAAGATTGACCAATAAAAAAAGGTGTGTCCAAAAGAGTGTGTCAAAATATGTGTTCCTAGCATTCCTCTCCCAAATATAATGTTTTATCTACGATTTTTATATGGATCAATTCAAATTAGATATATATGAAATATTGTGTTGAATGTAAATTTCCCGTGTCCTTTGTTTTATGTATGATTTCTTATGTTTTGTATAGGTTAAAGTAATCTTTTGGTCCCTATACGTGACACTAATTTTCAATTTGGTCCCTATACGTAAAAAGTTATCAATTTGGTCCCTATACGTTACACTAGTTTTTAATTTGGTCATCACCGCTAATTGGTCCCTATTTAAGAGGGACCGAATTACAAATTATTATCACATATAGGGACCAAATTGAAAATAATTGTCACATGTAGGGACCGATTTCATTTTTTTTTGTTGAATTGGTCCCTACATATGACAATAATTTGCAATTTGGTCCTCTTATATAGGGACCAATTAGCGGTGAGGACCAAATTGAAAACCAGTGTCATGTATAGGGACCAAATTGATAACTTTTTACGTATAGGGACCAAATTGAAAATCAGTGTCACGTATAGGAACCAAAAGATTACTTTAACCTTTTATATAATATGCTAAAAGAAAATATAATTTTCCTTTGTTAAAAAAAAGGTTGACAAATTTCTTTTACAATGTATCCATAGGGACGTGGTACACATTTTAAAAAAATTTATAATCATACACTTAGAGTTTAAAAGAAACAACATTATGTACACATTTAAATGAAAATTACAACTAATTAGTAATTATATGTCTGTGTGCTGGTTTTACATAAAATGTTTTTTTTTACTGAGGCTTTACATAAAATGTTGATTCCCGTGTATTAAGTGTAATTTTATATACCTTCATATATAAAATTTATTGTTTAGAACATAATTATAGTACAAAAATTCACAAATAATTATATTAATTGATTCCGGATACTGATCGCGGAGGTTCCGGCGACTGATGACGGCAGAGATCAAAATAGGCTAACGGTTGAAAGATAGGAGATCGAAACAGAAGAAAAAATAGATAAGGGATAAATATGAAGACTAAAATAAAGAAAAAGGACCAAAATACTAATTTAGCCCAAAATAGTATAATTAAATATATTAAAGTAAACAAAGAATGATAATGAAATATTAAAGGAGTTTAATGACAATAAAAGAGAAATTAAAACCTTCAATTCAAAATTAAACACACAACATTTCTTGGATAACCTCTTGTCAAGACGCACACAGTTAAGAGGCACCTCTTGATCAAGAATTCAAGCTGGATGCGGAGGTGGTCGTTGAAGGACGCGCACGATGACCCCGAGGTGGTAAGAGAAAGATCATCACGAGTCGATCCTTTGAGGTCTCCGCCAACGCTCGAGTAATCTACGATGGGCTTCTACAGGATGCAAGGGTCACGTGGCAGATATGCGATGGGCTTTTACGGGATGGAAAGGTCCCATCGAATGTATACCATAGGGATGAGGACCCGGACAATGACATGTTCCAGCGCCTGAGAAATTTAACTATGAATATCCGAAAGGTCTGCATTTCTTCTGAACTTGTGATTCCGGACATCGTAGGTGAAGGTGCGTTTGGGTTTCATATGAGCTTTGTTAATTTCTTTTCTTTTCTTTATAAGCCTAAGTATTAGAGTTTATTATTCACTGATTGTGTAAAACTATTTGCGAAGGGTAATTTCCTTTGTTTAGCATAATGACATGGAAAATTTTTATTGTCATAAGGAATAAAAGGAAAAGATCGGATATACATTTATCTCTGTTTCTTGATAATTTCATATTTTGTATGTGCAGATATTACACAACGTCCGGAATTTCTTGAAAAGCTAGAAGTAGAAAACAAGAAAATATGTGGAACTGCTCTATTTGTCATTCGCTTTTTGGCTCTGTCTTGATCAAAATATGTCAGCACATATTCTGTCCCCGATGCATCGGGGTGTGTTTCATTGAGAAGCAACCGATCAGATGCACTATGTGTCGGGGTGCTTTGTGGAAACATGAAGTTTTCGCTATTAGGCACGATCCACCACCAGCAATGCCACCTATTAGTAAACTGAACTTTCTACGCCAAGAACTCCTGCAAAATGAAGTTAGTGATCTAAAATCAGTTGTGTTTTCGCATTTCACTGATGTTTTGCATTGGATTTATGACCACTTGACAGCTGTAAATATATTCCCCTTCTTATGTGAATCAACAATGCCACCTCCGGACAGGCGAGGGGTCATCTCGCAATTTCAGCGACGTGAGACACCGGTGGTTCTTCTAATTGATCTGCGGTGCTCAATTCATAATATAAATCTGAGTGCATCTAGAGTGTACCTTATGGACGCCTGCAGAAATTCAGTTGAGAAAAGGGCGGTCAGCTGTGTCAACCACGCCGGACAGAGTGAGAAGGTCAGAGTCATCAAGCTGATTTCTGAAGACACGATCGAGGAGAAGACACTGACACTTAATGATCACAACGAGCGGCTTGATCCTACGATGAGTGAATTAAAGTTACTCTTGGAGTAATAGGTATTTATACATTAAAATGCATTTTTGTTTATGACCTATATCCAAACTACTGCTTATGAATATTCATTGATTGCATGTCCTTAGTAGCATACATAATATATATTAGTCTTCAGTTGCATGGCTATACCTGTATAGTGTCACTGTATAGAAAAACCTTATGTATCAGGATTGATCGTAAAATTGAAGAACTACTTTGGTCCCACACTAAAAGGGATACTTGCTTGTTTACATTCATTATTTGACATTGTATCTTGAAAGATGTATTGTTTTTCAATAAGAAGTTATATTTCTTGTCTACAATGTTCTTGAATATGGACATATGTTACCTGATCAACGTTGCTTTTGCAGGGACTAAGTTATATATTTTTCCTTCTCTAACATTTCTTGATTATTAGCTAATCGATAGTGCTGGTGCTGAAAGTTTTGTACTTGCTTTCAGGTGCAGTACTGGAGAAGATTGGTGGCAAGGATAATATGGGTTCTATAAGTGGGCAAATTGCAGCAAAGTTGTTTGTTGCCTCAAAGGAGAAACAGAAATTTCAGCAGGTTATCCATAATAGCAAACTTAATAGCAGGCAGCTTAGATCTCATTTTCTATTATTGAGCTCTTACCACTTACACTCCTTTTTCCTCATTTTCTCTAATGTTTTTTTTTTTGCCAGACTCTACCTAATTCAAAGAATTGTCTGAAATATTATTGGTGTCTGATGTATTTGGGTATTGATATCCATATCTGAACTCTAGAAGACATTTTACTTCACATATATAGATAGCTTGCAAAAGTTCTTTTGTTTGTTGATTTCTTTACAATTATTTTATTTATGCTATTAACTTAGTAAACAAGTAACTCTTCAAGAGACATTGCCTAGCTTAATCACTTTATTTAATATTAAATGTGTGATGTTGTGAATCAGTGTTTAAATACTCTTTTCATTTTTTGGTAGAATATGTTATAAATACTCTAAGCTCTAAAAAGATACATTTATTAATATCTAAGAAATGACATGGTATACTATATCTATCCAATAATTTTTCCTTCAGTGCACCCTCTTGGCCTCTTCTATGTATCATCCTCTTGTAAAATATAATTGAAATGATTGCTTGTTACGCATACATCAGTTTGAAAAGGAAGAAGCATTCTTTATATCACTTCTGCCGTATGAATGCTCACGCACACCATAAAGGGGTTTCTGATTTTCCTTGTTTTGGAGGTAACCTCCGTCTTCAATTCTGCATTTGTTTTGATATATATTCGATCAAAGTTTCGATGAATAAACTCTGGCAGCTGATTTATAAACTTATTCCATAATGCTATGAAATGAACTGGATGATTAGAAGAGTGCAACAGATTGGGAACACGTGGAGGCAAATTTCCTATTTCATATAAAGAATTTTAAATGAATAAAATGAAGTAACTTGAGGAAGAAAATTGTTAGCTATAGATGCTGCAACCAAAAAGGTGAGAAACACTGTTCAGGAGTCAATTTATACATCCGAATATTTGTGCATCTAGCATGGAAAATTATAGAAGTCAATTTTATGAAGTTTCTTTTGGACATGGTAATATGTATAAAACACAAAAATGCTACTCACAAACACACACATACACCAACTCACATATAATTTTCACCATTTGATTACAGTTGAGTTGAAGTCATTTTCTACATCCATATATTCATTCTCTCAGACATACAGATGTGACAAAAAAGATACGCGTAACAAACATTTTCGTATAAAATATTATAGCATGAATTGCTATATGTTAGCTAGCATCAAGGGAGCGGGGAGAATAAAAGGATAAGAATATATATATATATGTATATATATATATGTATATATATATATATATATATATATATATATATATATATATATATATATATAAGGTAGAAGGACTTTGTGGGCACGCTATCCATAATTCAACTATTTGTTTGCTTGCTGCCTCTTTGGGTATACTCGCGACTCTAAATCAATGTTTTATAATAGAACAAATATTAAACTATTAAACTAAGAATATAACACCATAAGCAGTCCTTGATCCTCTTTGCATCACTCCAAGATGAAGTTCGTGATATATAGCAGTAAATTTTGCAAGTAACCTGCTACTGATAAATTTGATGAGACTCAAATTTAATGTAGATTGTTATATGAAGTAATATAGAAGATCTGTTTGATTTTGTAAACATTAATATGTTAATGAATAGCGAAAACTTCGGATATGGTTGAATGAAGAATAAAAATGATGATTGTGGGAAGTCTTGCTTTATCTATATATGTGATAGATTAAGCTGTGAGTCAATTGTGTTTATTCCAATTAGAGAAGGAATATGTCTCCTAAGAAAAGGGAAGGAAGACTGGAATTGTTTATGAATAATTCCTTAACTGATTCCTTACACACCATAGTATCAAATAACCATACAAATAACTACCTCCCTAAAATTTAGGATCATTGAGGATAGTTTCTTTTTCCTGAACCTGCTGATTTAAACTGCTAATTTAAAACTAAAAATTAATAACAAACTATTACATTTACTTATAATTTATTTAACATAATCTGAATGATGTGCAGGAGGCTTTGTCACACATTTGGGCCTATTTGCAGTAGTTGAAGACCCAACCTTAGCAATAGTTCCTTGTTCAGCAGGCCCATCCATATCATTACCCATGTCCCCAAGACAGATCTTGTCCTCAAGATCGAAAGCAGGAAAAGAAGATGCCAATGTTGCTCTGTGTACCCAGGAAGCTTCATCTGCGCTTTGACCTTCCCAGTGGACTAAGGGTTCTTCGTCAGTTTCAGCGCCAGCAGGAACTAAACGTCGGCTGATAATCGCAAGGGGTGTTGCGCCGGTAGTGGTGGCGGCATTTGCAGCAGGAAGAGGATAGATTTGAGTATCTGGTTGGTGAAGACAAGGTTTCAACAGGGAGACATGAAAGACGGGATGGATGTGAGCTGTGACTGGTAGCTCAAGTTCATAAGCAACGACACCGATGCGGCGGAGGATGCGAAAAGGGCCATAAAATAATTTTGCCAATTTTTACGAAGAACGACGGTGCACTGAGATTTGCCGATAGGGCTGGAGTTTGAGGCAAACCGATTGTCCTGCTGAAAATTCTTTTTCCTGTCTCTTGGAGTTTGCTTGCTGAATCATTCGTTGCCTTGCTCTTGCGAGATTATGTTTCAACAGCTTCAAAGTGGCATTTCTTTTAGTCAAATTCTCATCAAGAGATGCAATCTTTGAGGAACCTGCAGCGTATGATAGAAGAGAGGGTGGTGCACGACCATAAAGGGCTTCAAATGGAGTCATTGCAATGGCTGAGTGATGAGAAGTATTGTACCAAAATTCAGTAAGTGGAAGAAAACGTGCCCAGTGTTGTGGTTCTTCACTGACAAAGCAACGTAGATATGTTTCCAAGCATCGATTAAGTACTTCAGTTTGGGGATGATATGAACTGCTAAATGCCAAGGTAGTACCAAGAAACTTAAATAATTCTCGCCAAAATGTACTGATAAATATTCTATCTATGTCACTAACAATTGTTTTAGGTGTGCCATGGAGACGGTGAATTTCAGAAAGGAAGACAGTGGCAAGATATGTTGCAGAGAAATGTGTTGGTAAAGCAATAAAACTAGCATACTGTTGACGAATCTGAGCAAGTATACCCAATCGTGCAAGTAATACGGTGGTGAGACCGTTTAATCGTTCCCACGAGGACTGTGACAAGTACTAGCACTTACCAAACTGATTACTATCTAAGCGGATCGTTGGATTGAAGAGAGTTCTAAACTAATTATCAAGCCCATAAAAGTAAAAATAAACAAAACAAGAAAAACAAACTTTTTTTGTAATTTTCTCAAACACTTGGAAGGCAATAAAAGATGGGTTTCAAATATGATAAAAGATGTTGGGATTAGGTTCACTAAACTTCATCCCCATACAATGAAATGACTAATAAACAGTTTCTACTTCAATTATGACAATCAATCCACTAACTTACTTAAGCCTCGATTCCTCGGATGACAAGAGCCTAAATCCACTAATAGACCCTAATTCCTTAGGTGGCCTAGATTAATGAATTTGCATTATGATTAGGGATCATGCGATTGCTAATAAACCTAGTTCCATTCCTAGATACCATATTTACTAGGTGATTAATTTCAGTTCCGGTTCTAATACGAATTTTCCAATTGCATATCAAAACACAGATCAAGTTATGGGGGTGCTAGCCACAACAAGCATTAAGCACAGAAATTCAATCACTCAATAACAAAGCAGAAACTGTATTACAAAATCAAGTCATATACATGAGAATTCAGAAATAGCTACCCTAACCCCAACAATGGAGGTTTAGCTACTCATAATAATAGCCACAACCAAAGAAACATGGATGAAGGAGAGAAGGGATTCCATGGGAGCAATCCTCCAGAAGCTGCCTCTGGTTCCAAGAGCCTTTTGGGTTTCCAAACTCGTAGCCTTCAATGTCTCCAAGGTGTCCCTTCCAATTCTGTCTTAAACAGTTTATAACAGGGGTTCTGGGTTTCACACACTCGCGGGGCGAGATGTATCTCGTGAGGCGAATATTAAACTTCTGGTCTTCAGTGGTTGAATCTCTCGCGAGGCGAGACACTGTTCACGGGGCGAGACAGAAAAGATGACATTCTGCTGTTTCTGACTGTCTTCAATCTCGCGGGGCGAGTAGCCTCTCGCGGGGCGAGCATTCCCAGAATTGCATTCTCCACTGTTTCTCATTCCCTTGACTTTAAGTTAATCAGATTTTTCAGTGATTCCTGCAAAACAACATCAAGAAACCGCTTCACCCGTTCCAAGGGAAAATCTAACAAAATAAAATAAATAATGCCTAATCTATATGACAAATTCATGCAAAAGTGTATAGGAAATATGATGTAAAATCACACTATCACATACTTGGTTAGACGGTCAACAACAACCCAAATGACGGTTTTGTTTGAAGAAGGTGGTAAATTAGTGAAGAAATCCATGGAGATATCCTCCCAAACTTGGTGGGGAATTGGGAGTGGTTGCAGAAGACCATAAGGAGCCTGAGTAGGATATTTGTTGTATTGGCAAGTGGAGCAACTATTGATGAAATATTTCACATCAACATACATTCCAGGCCAAAAGAAAACAGCAGATAAGCGGGACAAGGTGGCTTTAATTTCAGAATGATCCCCTAGAGGTGAAGAATGGTATTCCTCTAACAAAGAAGGAATTAGGTCTGCATCACGAGGTATGAAAATGCGTTCTTGGAAATAAAGAATTCCAGACCTGTAAGTAAATTTCTGCTGCATCGCTGAATTCTCATGAAGTTTGGATATCAATTGTTTTCCCACAGGATGATCAACATAAAAGTGTTGAAGTTTAGTGAACAATGGAAAAAATGGGGAACTTACAGTGGCACAAATGGCAGCAGCTGTATCTGTAGGCGTGCGAGATAAGGCATCAACCACGATGTTTTCCTTTCCAGGTTTGTAATGAATCTCGAAACTGTATCCAATGAGTTTCGTTAACCACTTCTGCTGCTCTGGTGTTTGAATAGTTTGTGTCATTAAATTTTTGAGGCTTTTGTGATCAGTATAAATGAGAAAGGTATTTCCCAATAAATACTGACACCACTTTTTTATGGCCTCTGTAATAGCGAATAACTCCCGCACATAGGCAGAGGAAGAACACAGCCGAGGGCACATCTTGCGGCTAAAGAATGCAATTGGGTGACCTTGTTGGGACAAAACGGCCCCTACTGCCACACCGGAAGCATCTGTGGTTACTTCAAAAGGAAGATCAAAATCAGGTAATGTTAGTACTGGAAGATTTGTCATTGCATTTTTCAGTTGTGTGAATGCTTCCTCTACTGTAGAAGACCATACAAGTGTAGGAGCTTTAAGTAAATCAGTTAGTGGACTTGCAATAGTGGCATAATGTTTCACAAATCGTCGATAGAACCCGGTGAGGCCAAGGAAAGCACGTAGGTCCGTGAGATATTTAGGTGTGGGCCACGCTAGAATAGCTTGCACCTTTGTAGGATCAGCCTTTACTCCATTCCCTGAAATAATATGTCCAAGATAATCCACGGATCTAACACCAAAATTACACTTAGAGAGTTTAGCAAAAAATTGGTGTGCATATAAAGATTGCAAAACTTGTTCTAAGTGAATTAAATGGCTAGACCAAGAAGGACTATATATAAGGATATCATTAAAGAATACAAGGGCAAATTTGCGAAGAAGGGGACGGAGTAAATCATTCATTGCCGCTTGGAAGGTTGATGGTGCATTAGTGAGGCCAAAAGGCATGACCAAGAATTCAAAATGGCCATCAAAGGTTCGAAATCCAGTCTTAGGAATATCCTCTTGAGCCAATCGAATTTGATGATACCCGGAGCGTAAATCAATCTTAGAGAAAACTTGGGCACCCTTCAATTCATTCAATAACTCATCAATTGTAGGAATAGGAAAACGATCCCTAATAGTGATAGCATTGAGTGCCCGATAGTCTACACAAAAATGCCATGACCCATCTTTTTTTTAACCAAAAGAACTGGAGAAGAATAAGGGTTGTTACTTGGGCTAATGATGCCATCTTTGAGCATGTCCGCAATCATGGTAGTCATTGCTTCTTTATGAAAATGAGGGTAACGGTAAGGTTTAATGTTCACAGGGACAGAATCTGGTTGTAAATGAATGTGATGGTCTTGGGGCCTAGTGGGTGGTAAACCATGGGGAATAGAAAAAATGTGGGAATAACGGTGGAGAAGAATTTTAAGATCTGGGTGTAATGAATCCAATGTGTTAGCATCAGTAGGAGATAAGGAATGTGTCATGGAAGTAGGTGGGATAAGAGATTGGTGATCAGTAGGTAGCATAGTAATTGTATGAAGAGTGGCAATGGAATTGGTATGGATCATACGGTTTAATTGAGGAAAAGTGGCAAGAGATAATGAAGGAACAGACATGCCGGTAAGAGTGATAATATCCCCATTGTGGTAAAATTGCATAGAAGGGATGGTGTAATCCGAAACAAATGGTCCTAAAGTTTGCAACCATTGTACACCAAGAACTATGTTAGTCCCTTGGATGGGTAAAAGATAGAGTGAGACTAAGAGAGTATGTGCTGCAACTGTGAGAGGAACATTTGAACATATGCCAGCACATTCCAATGATCACCATTGCCGACCATAACAGAAAAAGATGGCAGTGTTTGAATGGATAAATGCAAGAAGTCAGTCACTCTAGGTTGAACGATGTTATGTGAACTCCACGTGTCAACCAAGAGGGAAACAAGGTTCCCCTGAATGCGAGCATAAAATCTGAGTGTCCGTGGGGATGGCTGTCCAGAAACTGCTTGTAGGGAGAGATGGAATTGTTCAGGTTTTGGGTCGGTTTGTGTAGGATCAGGGTTGGTGAGGAAAGGAGATGGTAGAGGTGGGGCCGTATCTGTAAAACAGAAAAGATCATCAGGAGGAGATTCAGCAAGAGGGTCCGGCGGTTCATCAGGAGCAAGCAACAACAAAAACTGCTTATTCTTGCAATGATGGCCACGATGGTATTTCTCATCACAATTGAAACATAAACCTTGGGCTCTGTGGGCATCCATCTCAGTTCGGTTTAGTAAACGAATTGGTGATGTAGTTTTGGTATTGGAAGGTGGTTCGGGTAAGGCCAATGGTGCTTGTGTGGCATTGGGTAATGTGAAGCAGGGTTATGGTGGTGGTGTGGGTAGGATAGGTGGTAGGGGGTGAGGCTGAGTTGTGTGAGGAACATAGGCTAAGGTAGTGCGTGAGGCAGATAATTTGGTTTCTACCAATTTGGCCAAACCAATGGCGTCAGAAATAGAAACAGGGTGCAGAATGGCTAGTTCATTTTGTATGTCCTGGCGCAAACCAGAAATGAAACAGTCCAATATTGAATGAGGAGGCAAACCAACGACACGGTTGCACAAACGCTCAAATTCGCGTTGATAATCAGAAACTGTGGTGGTTTGTTGCAACTTGAATAAAGCTTGTTGATGATTTTCATATGCAGATGGACCAAATCGAAGTTCCAAAGAACGCACAAAATCCTCCCAAGTTGTAATCAAATGATTGTTATGAATCCACTTGTACCAACCAAGAGCATCTCCTGTTATATAACAAGAAATTCTGGAGAGCCGATTGGAAGTAGTGATGGAATAATGATCAAAATATTGGTTGACTTGGAACAACCATTCCATCGGATTAGATCCATCAAATGGGTGAAGGATAAGTTTTGGAGGTTTGATAGGGTTGTCTGGTTGTGGTGTATGAGGTGGAGAAGAAGGATCAGACGTATTTTGGAAAGTCTGGAAGGTCTGTAAATAAGATTCATGGCGGAGATCTTGGTGAGTTTTGAACTCCTGAAATGCAATAGTAAGGGCGGCAATGGAGTCTTGTAGTTGTTGCATATCTTGGGAACGTGTATTCATGGAGTCAGTGATGAAAGCACCAATGATAGATTAAGCTGTGAGTCAATTGTGTTTATTCCAATTAGAGAAGGAATAGGTCTCCTAAGAAAATGGAAGGAAGACTGGAATTGTTTATTAATAATTCCTTAACTGATTCCTTACACACCATAGTATCAAATAACCATACAAATAACAACCTCCCTAAAATTTAGGATCATTGAGGACAGTTTCTTTTTCCTGAACCTGCTGATTTAAACTGCTAATTTAAAACTGAAAATTAATAACTAACTATTACATTTACTTATAATTTATTTAACATAATCTGAATGATGTGCAGGAGGCTTTGTCACACGTTTGGGCCTATTTGCAGTAGTTGAAGACCCAACCTTAGCAATAGTTCCTTGTTCAGCAGGCCCATCCATATCAATATGGTTGTGAAATTTCATCTTCAAGGGAATAAGAAAAGTGAAAGTCATCAGCATAATTTTAAGTAAAACTTTTTTCCCCAGAAAATTGGAGCTTATTGGTTTATAGGTTAAATCAAGCATGGTAACAATGACATGCTTTAAAGCATGCTTTCTGAATCCAATCTAACCAAATAGAATAAAGAATGAATATTTAAGCCTTCTGAATATCAATCCATACAAATCAACTCACTTACAATTAAAAAAACAAAATAATATGCATCAATGAACAAAAGCACCATGTATATACAAAAGTTTACACATAGGAAAATATATTTTCTACTATACATTGTACAAGGTATGAACAGGAAAAGTAAATGAAGAAACAAAATCAAACTCATAACTGATGCCTTTGGATATATCTGCGATGAACGAGATACTTTCATAGCAGTCCGGACAACTTGTAGTCATATATGCTGACCTCTTGCTCAATCTGTGCATAGCAATTGAAGAAGTGATATAGTTCATCACCAAAAAGCAGTGATTCAAGATTTTGATATGCCCACAAATGATCAAGAGGTAGGTTTGCCACTGAGTTTTCTAAGACTGTGTCTTCCAAACATATCTGGTTGCATACTTTATTAAATTCATTGTCCCTCAATGCATTATAGCATGACTCATGAGATGAACTAGTTGTTGCTTCAGTTGAAACTGAAACTTCAACACTAGTTTCAGTGTGGTCCCTTAGAAGAGTGGAATTCTCAACCATCTTTGGTTCTAAAGGAGTTGGAGATGAAGTGGTTGTTGAGGATCTATTCCCAGTTAGCTATTGAACAAACTTCTTGAAGCTTGAGCTGTCAGTGATGTAGACCTTTGGTCTCAAAACCTTATTTCAATCAATGACGAACCCAGTTGAAGCATAAGAGGATAAATAGGACTAAACTGTTGGTGGTGGCTACGGTCTCAAGAGGGGGGGGGGTGAATTGAGATAGTGAAAACTTATTCAACAATTTAAAGTAAAACAGTGTTTCTTTTAAAGAAAATTGGTTTTCACTCAATTTTAATTCCAAGAATTAGGTTATGGAACAAGTAATAATGACAAGAAGAATTATAAGTAGGAACAACAGATTTTAACACAGGTTGCAGATTTAAAGATTCAAGTTTAAACAAGTATATGGAGTTTAGGGATTAGAAGAACACGCAAACCGAATTTATCCTGGTTCGGCTACCTCCTCTGGTAAGCCTACATCCAGTCCCACACCTCCGTGGATTTCTTCACTATAATCAGCAATTTACACAATTTTAATTACAGCAACACAAGGATACCCTCCTTGCTTAAAAAATCTCCAGAAAGCACACTAGCTTTCTTTACCCAAGGATCCCTTCTATCCTTGTTGAACCCTAAGAGATACCCTCTCTTAGTCACTCTAATTCATGAAAAGAATTGAGTAGAAGCAAGACTCTAAAAGCCTGATAAAACAAATTGAAGTTCTAACTATCACACTTTTCTCAGAGATAAAGCACTTTGTTTCACAATTAGTATGAGTTGTGTTGTTGTTGTTGTGTTCTGTATTGTGTTCCTTTTGATCCCTCTTTATATAGAAGACAAATTAAAGCCGTTGGGATCATTTAAAACAGATTTGGATCTGATTTAACAAAATCTGCTATCTTGATTCTTGATCTTGAAATGAGATTCTGTTTGATCTTTGTAGAGTGTGCGTCCTTCTTGAAATATAACCGTTTTCATCTGAAAGGATTGCCAAGTCTTTTTGAAGAGTAATATATCCGTGTTTAATTGAAGATAAAAATATCTAAGTCTTTTTGAAGAGAAAAATATCCGTGTCCATTGGCCATGTCAGCAGGCGGGAGTACTAGGTCAAGGTAATTGGACGGGCTCTAATTTGTAGACGAGCTTTATATACCATGTAAGTGGACAGAGCTTCTAGCGTGTATCATTTAGTAGACGAGCTCCAAGTGTTACTGTCAGTGGACGCACGATCTTGTTACTTTCAGTGGACGAGCTCTCCTTTTTCCATCAGTAGACAAGCTCTCCAAGTGTTACTATCAGTAGACGAGCTTTCCTTAGCGGACGTGCTCTTCTTTTGCATCAGTGAACGTGTGCTTCTTTTACATCAGTAGACGAGCTCTCCTATTTTCATCAGTAGACGAGCTCTCCTGTTTACATCAGTACACGAGCTTATCCTATTTTCATCAGTGGACGCGCTTCATGTGCCACGTCAGCAGACGAGCTCTTCTGTTTATTCCAGTGGACCCACTTCATGTGCCATGTCAGCAGACGAGCTCTTCTGTTTCTTTCAGTGGACGCACTTCTGTGCCACATCAGCAGATGAGATCTTCTGTTTCTTTCAGTGGACACACTTCTATGCCACGTCAGTAGAAGAGATCTTATGTTTCTTTCAGTGGATGCGCTTCATGTGCTCTTTCAGTGGACGACAGCTTTTTACTTTGTTGTTCCTTTAGTGGACGCGCTTTCTTTGTTCTTTCAGTGGACGTCAGCTTTTTACTTTGTTGTTCCTTTAGTGGACGCGCTTTTTTTGTTCTTTCAGTGGACGTCAGCTTTTTACTTTGTTGGACGACATTCTTGGTTCACTTCATTGGACGAGCGCTTATATTTTCCATGTGTTGGATGTGCGCTAGTTTTGCTTTGTTGGACGAGTGATCTTGCATGCAACTCAACACGTAATGAGTATGTAGTCAGAATTACAAATCTTATGCAAAATACACTTTGTTTGTCATACATCAAAACATGAATGAGGGCTTAGTCTTACATAAACTCCTTATCTCCTCTACTCCTCACATTTACAGCATAATCATCAAGTGGTGCTTTGATGCCCTTCCATATTTGGTCCTCCCCTTGAGAATCTAGCCACAATGAATACTGAAGCGGTGTTAGTTTGTTTCTTTGCAGTGGTGACTGCAATTCTTCAGGACCTCGCATATAGAGATGATGAAATATGACGTTTGGTGGCAGATCTTGAAGAAGAGGAGATGATGCAAACTAGGATGTTTCAAGGAAAATAAGTGGAAGAAATTCTCTAAGTGCCCGATATTTTGGCCCACAGCTAACTCCAATTCAGCCATCCTCAACTTGCCTGATTCTGAAAGTGGTATGACAAGAGAAGCATGTCGGATGAAGAATATTAGAACACGTGAAGCCATACTCTGGACAAGCCTGGTGCATGTGTTCTCTGTTCCCGGGCCTGTAGTATTTCTATAAGGCAACAACCTAGATAGAAACTCACTGTGGAAGTGAAGAATACACTTTTGGGTAAGGTGATGCATTGTTGTCCATAGCAGCATCCATCCCAAGCACTCCAAAATTCTGATCATGTATTTGCAATATGCAAGACTGAAGGCGATCGAGCATTTCCTGGAATAAAGATGTTACTGAGTCGCAGGCAACACCATATATTGCACCTAATGAAGCAGACAACACATCAGCAGCAATACTGGGCATTCCTTTAATCATAGTTGATATTTGTGTATGAACATCTTGCAGGTGCTGACAAAAGGTAAAGTTCTTGAGCTGTGTTGGTGTGGCAGGACCGCTTACTTGACGTGATTCAGGGCCAGTGGATATCTGCCATAAAAATGAAAATTAACAAATAGATTTTAGAAACTATGCTTCTAAAATAGTTCTTCCAGTTCTCATGAATAAAATGGAAAAAAAAAGCAAAGAAAAAGGCCTTTGGGTTTCTACAGATTACAGGACTTATGCACAAACAAGAAAAAAAAGATAATATGACTTTAGGGTCCAGAGAAAACATACAACAGCATCATTTTTTAGATAACAATGTGAACTCCCATTTTTGTCTGTCTTCATTTTATTCTAATTTTATGTTATTATGTTTCAGGGAGACTAAAAAATAATAATGAAGAAAGAAAGAAGAAAAAGAAAATAACAAAGAAACGAGGAGGAGGTTCATATTTAACATTCTGTTGGACGAGTAGGTCGCCCATTGCATATTTAACTTTCTGTTGGACGAGGAGGTTCCGTTCATTGCATGTTTAACTTTCTGTTGGACGAGTAGGTCGTCCAATGCATATTTAAATTTATGTTAGACGAGTAGGTCGTCCATTTCCATGTTTAACTTTCTGTCGGACGAGTAGGTTGTCCCTTGCATGTTTAACTTCCTGTTGGACGAGGAGGTTCCGTCCCTTGCATGTTTAACTCTCTGTTGGACGAATAGGTCGTCCATTGCATGTTTAACTTTCTGTTGGACGAGTAGGTCGTCTGTTGCATATTTAACTTTCTGTTGGACGAGTAGGTCGTGCGTATTTAACTTTTAGTTCGACGAGGAGGTCGTCCATTGCATATTTAACTTTCTGTTGGACGAGGAGGTTCCGTCCATTGCATACTTAACTTCTAGATAAATTCTTATATATATATATATATATATATATATATATATATATATATATATATATATATATATATATATATATAAATGTCAAGTAGGTAACGGTTTAAGCAAATATGTAGTTTTTGAAAATTGAATACAGTTTTTGAAACTCGCCATCCTGCATCAATTTGTATAATTGTACCAAGTAGGGGGATTTTCCTTTGAATTGATTCTTTAGGGTCATTGTTTATGAAATGATCCTGTGAATGAGACTTGACATACCCACACTATTCTGTTAAGTTGTAACTTGTAATCCTTCAATTAATTTCGTTGGAGTAGGTGTGCTTCTCTCTTTTAATGCTTTTTTTTTTCACATTGTAGGTTTTATAAAAAGCTCTGCTACACTTTGTGGATCATTCTACTCTTTATATTATGTCGGTCTCTTTGTTAACAGATTCTATTTAACAATTATGCTTGTGATTATTGTGAGTTCAACCTTTAAATGATTTTGACTTTTTTTTAATCTTTTTTGGATGGTTATAAATGGAATCTAGTTTGTGGGACTCTACTTTGGTGTCTATGTCTAAGTTAATATTATAAAACACATACTCAATGGTAACAATGAGAAACTTGTAAGGTCAATACCCAAATAGCCATTCAAAGATTGGAGAGTGATGTGCTCTTTTGGGGCGCATGATTAATGAAGGGGTTTCCTTGCAGTAACAACAGTAGTACCTCAAATAATTGGCCAAATCCAAATCAAGTTGAATTTCTATGTACAACCTTTATAAAAAAATTTATATTGACAATCAATCAGAAATCATGAATTTGATGATTTTTAAGGTGGTTAGGATAAGAATGATTTGTAATGATATATGTATTTTTAATTTTTTGATTGTCTAACAGTTTAAAAAAATGTTATACTTTCAATATATATTAATTAAATCCCAATTATATTCTCATAGCAAAAGGATTCTCGTTCCCTGTTACTCCCTAAGAACCGGTTTTCTTTTTACCGAATGCGTTACAGTAATTTTGCACTTGGCATTTTCTTTCAGTGTCCTAGTTAAAACTAATGATATCCTCATTATTGGTCATGGTTAATAAATACTTAAAATAAAACAGTACATTAAATAGCTAAAATTCCAATTAAATCTCAAAGAAGTTATTAGAAGGAGAAATGTTCACAATTTAAAACAAAGAGCCTAAACGGTAAAGGCAAATCACATTTAAAGAACATAGAGAATAAACTGTAAAGGCAAAATAGCCTTTAGGGTATGTTTGGATGGGCGTTTGGAGAGGGTAAAGTATTTTAAGAAGGTAATTATAATTAAAATAATTCAATAAAAAATACTTTGTGTATTATACTAGTGTATGAACCTGTGCCATGCACGAGGAATATACACTTTTTTAGGATTTTATTTTTAAATGTTTAATTCTTGATTTTATGTGTTGTGGGTTAAAAAAATTTGTCAGATATTATATATCAAAAATTGTTTAAGAATTATTTTGTCTCAACAATCAATCATAAAATGTGACCAATATTAATGTAATAATTATTCTTGATACTACAATATATATATAATGACTCCTAAATATATGGTACGTACATAACTACATACGATCAACTGCACAAATTTATTATTAAAAATATAACTAAAAAATAAGACATATATAAAGAATATACAAAAAAAAAGCATGGTATTTGAAAATATATATTGAAGTTTTATCATGATTTTTTTTTAAAAAAAATTATAAAATAAAACTAACCATTTCTACTCATACTACCTTAATATCGTATATTTTATGAACATTTAATAGCCAATATATATTTTCAAAGTAATAACTGCATTTCAAGCTGATAAATCATTTCTCAATATAATTTATTCAAATATTGATATTAAATATGTCCGAACGAACTTCGTAATGATAGGAATTTATAGGAAAATATATATTTATCTATCATATTATTAGTTTTCTTCTATCAAAAAAAATCCATTACATTTAATTGTCCTCTTTTTCTGTGCAAGTCAACCATTTTAAAAAAAATATTTTTATCTATCATACTAATTTTTTTCTCTCTTAAAAATTATTTGATTTATTTCTCCACTAATAATTTTATACTCTTTGTATGCTGGAAGTTAATAATTTTTAGTAAAAAAATAATATTAATTTCATGGCATATATTTTTTTTTATTGTATATGCTATAATTAGAAAGTTCTTATGGTAAATATGAATGTGACAAAAACAAATTATAAAAATTTACCACATGTTATAATTTAAAAAATTTAAAGCAAGTAAGAATGAAAAAAAAATGAATACATTACGAAGATTGGTATACAAATGAAAAAAACTGTCGGATACTAAAGATTTAATTTAAAAAATATGATAAAATCCTTCCATAACAATTTTAACAAAATATAAAAAATATTTAGGTTACAAATATGTTAAATTGATCCCCATTATTATTTAATATTTCCTTCGTTAATTATTTGAAAAATATATTAAGAAAATATACCAAAATCTATAAAAAAATATCCAAATGTGAGAATATAATAAAAGGAAAATAAAATTAGTATGATAGAGGATCGTCTCCAGGACAGACCCTTCATGATAGACGATTCTCGTCGGCATCCTTACACAAATCAATGAAATGGTTCCCTTTAGAGTTCTCATAAGTTTCACCAAATGAAATGGAGAATTTTCTCATTAGGTCATGAGAAAAACAATATATTGTTTCAATAAATTCATAAATAGGGACTATATAATTCAATTAAATATTCAACTTAAAGATTAACAAAGTTGGAGATATGCCTGAGATATCGGAATGTTCTTTACTTGATCTAGGAAACCAACATTTTCACCTTAATGATCCCCTTCATCAGCAACACTTTCCTACACCATGAGTATTAGGTTCAAATACATAATATATTTTGGAATGAAGCATATTTTAAAATTTAATCAAATGTATGCTAGAACATGAATAGTACCTTTATACTTACCTATAGCATTTGGGTTTTCCTCTAAAGGGATAAAAAGTACTCGTGAATCAGATAATTTGCTCATTAGGTCATGAGAAAAAACAATATAATGTTTTAATAAATTCATAAACAGGGACTATATAATTCAATTAAATATTCAGAATGATTGATAATTATAGAGTGATGAGGGATTTAGAGGTGATGAGATTGATATGACCCTAATTCAACTATTATGCATAGGAGGTATTTTTGTGTTAATTGTGCAGATTCCGTAAGAATTTGAATCAATCTATTGCCATGAGTGAAAAGAACTCAAAATAAATTTTGCATCTTCTTGATATGGGCTTGATTGCTACATCTATATAATTTGAATGAATCTAGTAATCTTGTATAATAGTTTGTGTGGCGAGTATTGACTCTTGTTTCTTACAATAATGATGTCCGACTATTCTGAGGAGTGTTAAACCAAGAGGAAAATAACAATGAAAAGAAAGAGGCAGCAACTAAAGTGTGAGAGGATGGAGGGTTTCACGGTGGTTGTTTGGATGGACAATGGGTGCTAGTATGAATTTGGGGAGAACGAGTTTGGAAAAGAGGGAAAGAATCTGAAGAAAAATTGAATTTGGAAACAAAATGACATAATCCTCCATCCCACTAATTGAAGGAAAAAATTCTCCCTGAGCATTTTTTTAAAAAAAATAATTTTTTAATAACCTGAAGAAGCCGTAAACAAGTTAAGAGGTATTAAGATTGACCAATAAAAAAAGGTGTGTCCAAAAGAGTGTGTCAAAAGATGTGTTCCTAACATTCCTTTTCCATATATAATGTTTTATCTATGATTTCTATATGGATCAATTCAAATATAGATATATATGAAATATTGTGTTGAATGTAAGTTTCCCCTGTCCTTTGTTTTATGTATTATTTCTTATGTTTTATATAATATACTAAAATAAAATACAATTTTCCTTTGTTAAAAAAAGGTTGACAAATTTTTTTTACAACGTATCCATAGGGACGTGGTACACATTTAAAAAAAAAATTATAATCATACACTTAGAGTTTAAAAGAAACAACATTATGTATACATTTAAATGAAAATTACAACTAATTAGTAATTACATGTGTGTGTGCTGGTTTTACATAAAATGTTTTTTTTTACTGAGGCTTTACATAAAATGTTGATTCCCGTGTATTAAGTGTAATTTTATATACCTTCATATATAAAATTTATTGTTTAGAACATAATTATAGTAAAAAAATTCACAAATAATTATATTAATTGATACATACATATATATTTATAGCCAAATAAGAGGATAATATATTTATATTTAACAATAGATATAAGATTATAAATTTGTTATAAATATATTTTATATCATATATACTTATATTCATAAATCTATCAAAAATAAAATATAATAAATATATTATAACTATATTTTAATCATATAACTTTAATAGATGTATAATTTGAAATCCATATAACACTAATTAAAAGCTTTTGTTATAATAAAAATGTTACCATTAATGCATTTCGAATTAATGCCATTATTGGAGTTATTTTGGCTCATGTTTTGAGTTATTGCTATAATCATTATTTAAGGCTTATAAATGATTTTTTAAGCAAATTATTTGCTATCCAAAAGGATTGTTGTTTCCTTCAAACAAAAAAAAAAGGATTGTTGTTACAGTATTAAATTTATCTATTTACTTGGAGGAAATTGAGGAGTCAAAATTTGGTGATTTGGAGAGTGCCATGTGTATATTGTTCATTGAGAAGTAGTTAGAATGCGACATGTTTAAAAATTGCAATATGTAGAATCGCTTAACATTCTCTTTTATTTATTATTATTATTATTATTATTATTATTATTATTATTATTATTATTATGGGATTGGGATCCTCTCCTGTTTTGAAAAAATATGATCAAATCTAAACCTCACATTTATATTAATTAATTTTATTTTGAAATGATATAAATATGATTTACCATGGATGTATGGTGGAGATCTCTTTAAGACGCTGCTTTTCTCCAATAGGTATTAAGATTGACCAATAAAAAAAGGTGTGTCCAAAAGAGTGTGTCGAAATATGTATTCCTAGCATTCCTCTCCCAAATATAATGTTTTATCTATGATTTTTATATGGATCAATTCAAATTAGATATATATGAAATATTGTGTTGAATGTAAATTTCCCGTGTCCTTTGTTTTATGTATGATTTCTTATGTTTTGTATAGGTTAAAGTAATCTTTTGGTCCCTATACGTGACACTAATTTTCAATTTGGTCCCTATACGTAAAAAGTTATCAATTTGGTCCCTATACGTGACACTAGTTTTTAATTTGGTCATCACCGCTAATTGGTCCCTATTTAAGAGGGACCGAATTGCAAATTGTTATCACATATAGGGACCAAATTGAAAATAATTGTCACATGTAGGGACCGATTTAAATTTTTTTTTGTTGAATTGGTCCCTACATGTGACAATAATTTGCAATTTGGTCCTCTTATATAGGGACCAATTAGCGGTGAGGACCAAATTGAAAACCAGTGTCACGTATAGGGACAAAATTGATAACTTTTTATGTATAGGGACCAAATTTAAAATAGGTGTCACGTATAGGAACCAAAAGATTACTTTAACCTTTTATATAATATACTAAAAGAAAATATAATTTTCCTTTGTTAAAAAAAAAGGTTGACAAATTTTTTTTCAACGTATCCATAGGGACGTGGTACACATTTAAAAAAAATTATAATCATACACTTAGAGTTTAAAAGAAACAACATTATGTACACATTTAAATGAAAATTACAACTAATTAGTAATTATATGTCCGTGAGCTGGTTTTACATAAAATGTTTTTTTTTTAACCGAGGCTTTACATAAAATGTTGATTCCCATGTATTAAGTGTAATTTTATATACCTTCATATATAAAATTTATTGTTTAGAACATAATTATAGTACAAAAATTCACAAATAATTAAATTAATTGATTCCGTATACTGATCGCGGAGGTTCCGGCGACTGATGACGGCAGAGATCAAAATAGGCTAACGGTTGAAAGATAGGAGATCGAAACAGAAGAAAAAAAGAGATAAGGGATAAATATGAAGACTAAAATAAAGAAAAAGGACCAAAATACTAATTTAGCCCAAAATAGTATAATTAAATATATTAAAGTAAACAAAGAATGATAACGAAATATTAAAGGATTTTAATGACAATAAAAGAGAAATTAAAACCTTCAATTCCAAATTAAACACACAACATTTCTTGGATAACCTCTTGTCAAGACGCACACAGTTGAGAGGCACCTTTTGATCAAGAATTCAAGATGATGGGGAGGCAGTCGTTGAAGGACGCGCACGACGACCCCGAGGTGGTAAGAGAAAGAGCATAACGAGTCGATTCTCTGAGGTCTACGCCAACTCTCGAGTAATCTATGATGGATTTCTACAGGATACAAGGGTCACGTGACAGATATGCGAGGGGCTTTTACGGGACGGAAAGGTCCCATAGAATGTATACGATGGGGATGAGGACCCAGACAATGACATGTTCCAGTGCCTGAGAAATTTAACTATGAATATCCGAAAGGTCTGCATTTCTTCTGAACTTGTGATTCCGGACATCGTAGGTGAAGGTGCGTTTGGGTTTGAGCTTTGTTACTTTTTTTTCTTTTCTTTATAAGCCTAAGTATTAGAGTTTATTATTCACTGATTGTGTAAAACTATTTGCGAAGGGTAATTTCCTTTGTTTAGCATAATGACATGGAAAATTTTTATTGTCATAAGGAATAAAAGGAAAAAGATCGGATATACATTTATCTCCGTTTCTTGATAATTTCATATTTTGTATGTGCAGATATTACACAACGTCTGGAATTTCTTGAAAAGCTAGAAGTAGAAAAACAAGAAAATATGTGGAACTTCTCTATTTGTCATTCACTTTTTGACTCTGTCTTGATCACAATATGTCAGCACATCTTCTGTCCCCGATGCATCGGGGTGTGTTTCATTGAGCAGCAACCGATCAGATGCGCTATGTCACCTATTAGTAAACTGAACTTTATACGCCAAGAACTCCTGCAAAATGAAGTTAGTGATCTAAAATCAGTCGTGTTTTCGCGTTTCACTGAGGTTTTGTATTGGATATATGACCACTTGACAGATGTAAATATATTCCCCTTCTTATGTGAATCAATAATGCCACCTCCGGACAGGTGAGGGGTCATCTCGCAATTTCAGCGACGTGAGACACTGGCGGTTCTTCTAATTGATCTGCGGTGCTCAATTCATAGTATAAATCTGAGTGCATCTAGAGTGTACCTTATGGACGCCTGCAGAAATTCAGTTGAGAAAATGACGGTCAGCCGTGTCAACCGTGCCGGACATAGTGAGAAGGTCAGAGTCATCAAGCTGATTTTTGAAGACACGATCGAGGATAAGATACTGACACTTAATGATCACAACGAGTGGCTCGATCCTACGATGAGTGAATTAAAGTTACTCTTGGAGTAATAGGTATTTATACATTAAAATGCATTTTTGTTTATGACCTATATCCAAACTACTGCTTATGAATATTCATTGATTGCATGTCCTTAGTAGCATACATAATATATATTAGTCTTCAGTTGCATGGCTATACCTATATAGTGTCACTGTATATGAAAAACCTTATGTATTAGGATTAACTATAAAATTGAAGAACTACTTTGGTCCCACACTAAAAGAGATACTTGCTTGTTTACATTCATTATTTGACATTGTATCTTGAAAGCTGTATTATTTTTCCATAAGAAGTTATATTTCTTGCCTACAATGCGCTTGAATATGGACATATGTTACCTGATCAATGTTGCTTTTGCAGGGACTAAGTTATATATTTTTCCTTCTCTAACATTTCTTGATTATTAGCTAATCGATAGTGCTGGTGCTAAAAGTTTTGTACTTGCTTTCAGGTGCAGTACTGGAGAAGATTGGTGGCAAGGATAATATGGGTTCTATAAGTGGGCAAATTGCATCAAAGTTGTTTGTTGTCTCAAAGGAGAAACAGAAATTTCAGTAGGTTATCCATAATAGCAAACTTAATAGCAGGCAGCTTAGATCTCATTTTTTGTTATTGAGCTCTTACCACTAACACTCCTTTTTCCTCATTTTCTCTAATGTTTTTTTTTTTTGCCAGACTCTACCTAATTCAAAGAATTGTCTGAAATATTATTAGCGTCTGATGTATTTGGGTATTGATATCCATATCTGAACTCTAGAAGACATTTTACTTCACATATATAGATAGCTTGCAAAAGTTCTTTTGTTTGTTGATTTCTTTACAATTATTTTATTTATGCTAATAACTTAGTAAACAAGTAACTCTTCAAGAGACAATGCCTAGCTTGATCACTTTATTTAATATTAAATGTGTGATGTTGTGAATCAGTGTTTAAATACTCTTTTCATTTTTTGGTAGAATATGTTATAAATACTCTAACCTCTAAAAAGATACATTTATTAATATCTAAGAAATGACATGGTATACTATATCTATCCAATAATTTTTCCTTCAGTGCACCCTCTCGACCTCTTCTATGTATCATCCTCCTGTAAAATATAATTGAAATGATTGCTTGTTACGCATACATCAGTTTTAAAATGAAGAAGCACTCTTTATATCACTTCTGTCGTATGAATGCTCGCGCACACCATGAAGGGGTTTCTGATTTTCCTTGTTTTGGAGGTAACCTTCATCTTCAATTCTGCATTTGTTTTGATATATATTCGATCAAAGTATCGATGAATAAACTCTGGCAGCTGATGAATAAACTTATTCCTTAACGCTATGAAATGAACTGGATGATTAGAAGAGTGCAACGGATTGGGAACACGTGGAGGCAAATTTCCTATTTCATATAAAGAATTTTAAATGAATAAAATGAAGTAACTTGAGGAAGAAAATTGTTAGCTATAGATGCTGCAACCAAAAAGGTGAGAAACACTGTTCAGGAGTCAATTTATACATCCGAAGATTTGTACATCTAGCATGGAAAATTATAGAAGTCAATTTATGAAGTTTCTTTTGGACATGGTAATATGTATAAAACACAAAAATGCTACTCACAAACACACACATACACCAACTCACATATAACTATCACCATTTGATTACAGTTGAGTTGAAGTCATTTTCTACATCCATATATTCATTCTCTCAGACATACAGATGTGACAGAAAAAGATACGCGTAACAAACATTTTCTTATAAAATATTATAGCATGAATTACTATATGTTAGCTAGCATCAAGGGAGCAGGGAGAATAAAAGGATAAGAATATATATATATATATATATATATATATATATATATATATATATAAGGTAGAAGGACTTTGTGGGCACGCTATCAATAATTCAACTATTTGTTTGCTTGCTGCCTCTTTTGGTATACTCGCGACTCTAAATCAATGTTTTATAATAGAACAAATATTAAACTATTAAACTAAGAATGTAACACCATAAGCAGTCCTTGATCCTCTTTGCATCACTCCAAGATGATGTTCGTGATATATAGCAGTAAATTTTGCAAGTAACCTGCTACTGATAAATTTGATGAGACTCAAATTTAATGTAGATTGTTATATGAAGTAATATAGAAGATCTGTTTGATTTTGTAAACATTAATATGTTATTGATTAGCGAAAACTTCGGATATGGCTGAATGAAGAATAAAAATGATGATTGTGGGAAGTCTTGCTTTATCTATATATGGTTGTGAAATTTCATCTTCAAGGGAATAAGAAAAGTGAAAGTCATCAGAATAATTTTAAGTAAAACTTTTTTCCCCAGAAAATTGGAGCTTATTGGTTAATAGGTTAAATCAAGCATGGTGACAATGACATGTTTTAAAGCATGCTTTCTGAATCCAATCTAACCAAAATGAATAAAGAATGAATATTTAAGCCTTCTGAATATCAATCCATAGAAATAAACTCACTTACAATTAAAAAAACAAAATCATATGAATCATTGAACAAAAGCACCATGTATATACAAAAGTTTACACATAGGAAAATATATTTTCTACTAAACATTGTACAAGGTATGAACAGGAAAAGTAAATGAAGAAACAAAATCAAACTCATAACTGACGCCTTTGGATATATCTGCGATGAACGAGATACTTTCATAGCAGTCCGGACAACTTGTAGTCATATATGCTGACCTCTTGCTCAATCTGTGCATAGCAATTGAAGAAGTGATATAGTTCATCACCAAAAAGCAGTGATTCAAGATTTTGATATGCCCACAAATGATCAAGAGGTAGGCTTGCCACTGAGTTTTCTAAGACTGTGTCTTCCAAACATATTTGGTTGCATACTTTATTAAATTCATTGTCCCTCAATGCAGTATAGCATGACTCATGAGATGAACTAGTTGTTGCTTCAGTGGAAACTGAAACTTCAACACTAGTTTCAGTGTGGTCCCTTAGAAGAGTGGAATTCTCAACCATCTTTGGTTCCAAAGGAGTTGGAGATGAAGTGGTTGTTGAGGTTCTATTCCCAGTTAGCTCTTGAACTAACTTCTTGATGCTTGAGCTGTCAGTGATGTAGACCTTTGGTCTCAAAACCTTATTTCAATCAATGACGAACCCAATTGAAGCATAAGAGGATAAATAGGACTAAACTCCTTATCTCCTCTGCTCCTCACATTCACAACATAATCATTAAGCACTACAACAGATTGGACTTTTAATAACGCACCTTTTATAGCATTTCCGTGTGGAAATGCTATTAAAAGTGATGGGGGGACTTTTAATAGTGTTTCCTTTAGGAAACGCTATCTTAGGTATCACCTAAGATAGCGTTTCCGTGTGGAACCGCTATTAAAAGTGCCACTGCAGGAAAAGATAGCGGTTCCACACGGAAACGCTATCTTAGGTGATATACCCGCGCGCGCGTATCCTTTCATCCTTCAATTCCCAGTTTCTGCGTACCACTGACCTCATCAGTTCAAGTCTAGGGTTGCCATCTCCGCAGAGCTCGTCCCCTCTCACGCCTTCTCCCTCTCACTGTTGCTCTCACGCCTCAGACTCCCTCTCATGCCCCCATTGCTCCGCCACTCATCACCACACCACCTACGACCAAGGTATGCTCTCTATGTCCCTCTCCCATATTGCGAACGAAAATGAATGTAGTTCTTGGGTCTGAGAGTTCTTGGTCCGAGTTTGGTAACAATGAGAGGTAATGAGCAACTTGAAAATACCACCAACTTGCAAGTTTGGATTTTATGAGTTCTTCAAGAAGTATTACTCGGATCTTGCAGGACCAGAAAATGCAGTCAAGTACAAAACCTTCATATATCTAGCTGGTTCAGCTTCAGCAGAAGTCATTGCTGATATTGCCCTTTGCCCCTTGGAGGCAGTCAAAGTTCGTGTAAAAATCAGCCTGGCTTTGCTCGAGGTTTGTCAAATGGGTTCCCCAAGTTTGTGAAGGCTGAGGGTGCTGGCGGGTACGATTTTCAGTCCTAACTACCTATACTATTTTGCTTCTGCTAATCATGTATCAGTAGTTTTAGATTTTGAATCTCCAAATTCAACAATGTGACACACATATATATTTACAAAGTTCATCCTACATCTAACATGTACATTACATACCTACACTCTGATTCTGCCTCAGTCAAATGTCAGAGGTGTAAGGAGCTAAGTGATGTGTATCAAACATTTTCCCTCCAATTTTGATTACAATTTGATTTGATGTTCAGGTTGTATAAAGGACTTGTTCCTCTTTGGGGCCGTCAGATTCCATGTAAGTTTCAACATTTCCATATTTGTGTCCAATTCCATGGCTGGTGTTATTACATGAGCAGTCTATAAACTTCTTAGCACCATAGAAACTACTTGGATAACTTACTATTTGATGTTATCCTCAGATTTCTGTTGTTTGCCGCGTCAGTGGTGGCAATCACGGTGATTGTCTCTAGTGAAGAAACGGAGCTGGTGCTTTTCGGAGGACCATTCAGTTCAACTTTTCCAACAGAGACATCAACATGACCTAAAGGAAGTGGTTACTCCAACAGGTAATCATATGTCCTTGTGTCCTGTCAGTTTTTATATTCATCATAATTGCTTCTCTTGTTTTGGGAACAAGAGTTGTGCTTTGTGAACTGCAACATGTGAGGTAAAGAGGCAATAGTAGTACATCAATGGAGGTTTAGTTTGGCAGCACTAATTAACTGAAATGAGATTTATATTGCAGGGTCTGTCTATACCGGTGTTGATTTCTGTAAGAAATTGTGTGGTGTTTCAATTGTTCGAAGGTGAGATTTCAACCAGGTATTAATTTTGGTAGGTCCACCCTAAATGACATGGTGCTACTAGAACTGCAGAAATAGAAGCAATAATCTCAGTTCCCTAGTTTGGTTTCTTTAGTTGTATTATGAACTGAGAAGTGAGAGGATTAGGATCCTCTCTTTTTGCTCTCTCCTTTTTCTCTCATATTATGAGCAAGAAAGACAAAAAGCAAGTTTTAGTGGATCCTATACACAAGGAAATTTGATTTTGTGTTTGTCTCTAACGTGAGAGGAAAAAGGAGAGAATCCAAATCCAAAGTGAGACAATAGAAGAGAGAGAGAGAGTTCTCTAGAACTGATATTGAATCGAATATTGTAAGTTGAAAAATGTGATACATTGGTGAAGCTGTTACTTACAGTTGTCACATCTAACAAACCCTTAACGGTCTGTAACCATCTTGCTTAGTCAACAAGGATCTAAGTTACCTAACCTGATGTGAGTGGCGTGCATAGTACACCATACTCTAACAAGTTGTCTCAGATTGTTAGTGTCAGTGTGTTTATCATCCACTGATCATTTCCTTTACCCAACTGAATACCCCCCTCTCTCCCATCTATCCCTTTTGATGCTTCCCCACTAATACACAGCCCCTGTCCACACTCAATTTGCCGCGGAAAACCGGTAACAGTTTTCATTCCTTTCATTCCTTTAATCTGTATACATTGCATGTAGACATCAACCACTCCAAAATCATAGTAAATATGTTTAATAAATATTTTTGTAGATCGGGAAAGCATGGATCGGAAATGGATGTCTGCCAATCGTTTAACGAAGGAGTATGAGGATGGGGTGAAAGAGTTCATTAGGTTTGCAGTTCGGCATGCGTAAAACCCTAGTACAATCATATGTCCTTGTTTAGATTGTTGTTATGCAAGGCGAGTTAGTGCAGCCGAAATGGAAGAACATTTAGTGTGTAATGGAATCGATCAAAGTTATACATGTTGGACAAAACATGGTGAGACAAGAGCTGAGTCTAGTGAAATGAGGAATCATGTGAGATATTCATCATACGATACCGACACAAATACTTATGAGGGCGATCGTTTTGAAGACATTGCAAATGCTGTTGAAGAGGATCTTCGGGATTGTCCTCAAATGTTTGAGAGGTTGGTAAGTGATGCAGAGCAACCATTGTATGATGGTTGTACTAAATTCACAAGATTATCGACGATGTTAAAGTTGTATAACTTGAAATCGGGAAACGAATGGACTGATAAGAGCTTTACGGACTTACTCACACTATTGAAAGACATGTTGCCGGAGGATAATGTGCTTCCTAGTCGGACATATGAGGCTAAACAAATGTTACGCTCTATTGGCATGAGATACGAGAGGATACATGCTTGTCCTAACGATTGCATGCGTGTGTTTGTGATGATTGAAAATATGTTTCTTAATGAAGTCTGTTTGATTTTGTGATTAGTGCTTTGCAAGTTTATCGCGCAAAAATTGGAGCTAAGGTGCCGCGTTTAAAGGCAACCAACATTAAATGGATTCAGATAGAGGTATATTTGCAAAAACTTAATGCGCAATTAGATAAAAAAATATATTGATTTACTATTTTATTTTTTATAGTGCCCAATACAACCCAACAGTACAGATTGTGGGTACTATGTCATGCGTTTCATGAAGGAAACTATCTTGCAGAACCAAGTTAAAATACCAAAGGCGGTATGTTGTTTACTTAGCTTTTAACTGTGACTGTTCAAATGTTTTAGCAATTGTAACTTAATTTATTTAATTTTTATGTGATACTTCCACGACTTCAAATGCTCCACATACTCCACTGCTCAACTATCTGAAGTCAAGGAAGATTGGTGTCTCTATATTGTTGAAAAGTTTATTTGATTATGTCAAATTGATCACAGTAGTTGCAGCAATACTCATTGGTATGTGAATAATGCTTTAGATTTCTAACTAGAGATCCACATCAACAGTAGTTTCTCTTTATCTATATCCTCAGATTGATAAAAGTTCAAATCTTACTTATTATTTCTGTTATTCTTCTTCATCAACAAAGTAATGCATGTTACACATGAAGGTATCTCTGCTGCATTTCAGTATTGTAGAGCTGTGGTGCATTTTTCAATAGTGCCAGAAATCTTATTGTCCTTTGTTTAAGCTATGTGCATTTATTGGGATATTATCCTTCCAATTTTATTATAGCATGTCTTCATATTCAGATTTGGTTTTCTCTTGGTTCCAGTTAAATGACCATTCCACATTTGATATCTTTAGCTCTCCAATCCACATCTTTGATTTGTGCATGGTCAGATATCATACATTAAAATGTTTCATAACGTCTCTGATGAGTAAAAACTGATGAATGGAAATATGTCATATCTGTTAATGATGAAAACTATTTTGAGCCAGCACCTATCAGCTTAAATTGTAGGTTAAATTGGTTATTGGGTTATTTTAGCCTCTTTGATGCAGCTTTTAGAATTTCGAGTTTTGTTATATTGATAAACTCTATGCAAGGTCTTGGTGTTGGATAAAACGACTCTTTAGCACCTGATCTAACAGTGGGAAGACTGCTAATCCATGTGGGTTTTCAAGTATAGCAGATACTCTCTATCTCTGTGCCTTCTGGATTGTGGTACTTAATTGTAAGTTACACAATCACTCTCTTTTCATTCCAAGCCACAAAAATGTGCATTTCCTAAGGGTATTTGATTATTGCCCCCTGCTGTTTTTTTTGTGGTTGCAAGTGATGTGAAAAACAATAGCTTTTCTATACCTTGTCTTGTATTATTTGTAACCTCTTTAATGTCTTCCCTTGATTTCAGGGATTTATCCTACAACCAGCTAACTGGAGAGATACCATACAATATTGGATTTTTGCAAGTAGCAACCTTGTATGTGTTGCATGATCCTTTATAACCTATTTCAGTTTTTAATAAGAAGGATATTTGGTCTTCCACTTCCCTTCTCTGGGAATTTCTTGATGGATTTGTTTGATTTTTGTAGGTCATTGCAAGGCAATAAACTCTCTGGGCATATTCCGTCTGTGATCGGTCTCATGCAAGCACTTGCTGTCTTGTAATTAAGCATTGTTAGTTAGCAGTTTCTGAAACAAATTTAATGAAGTTTCATTGTTGACTTGAGGTTTTGGATGATGTTGAAACTGGGAAGCTTTAATATTATGAATCAGTTGCTTCTATAATCTGTATATGATCAGTGTGGCTGAAATATATGAAGTTTGCGGATTCCCTTATATACTTGGCTCCTTATTTTTTTCTCCCTAATTTTATGCATCTTTTTGCATACATATTTACTTCAGAAGTATAGTGGAAGCAAGGGAACATTTGTATTGACTGCAACAATTGTGGTTTTTTTGGTGATGTAGTTCAATATGCAGGAATGGAGGTAAAAGTTAAGAAATATGTAAAATTAAAAAAAAAAGGGGGAATAGATAGCGTTTGTTAATACAAACGCTATCTAAAGTCTGACTTTAGATAGCGTTTGTATTAACAAACGCTATCTAAAGTCAGACTTTAGATAGCGTTTCCGTGTACAAACGCTATCTAAAGTCACCTATTAATAGAACTTCCTAAATGCTATCTTTGCTAACGAGTTTTAATAGCGGTGGCATAGATAGCGGTTACAAACGCTATTAAAAGGCATACGGAAACGCTATCTAAAGTCATTTCTGTTGTAGTGAAGTGGTGCTTTGAAGCCCTTCCATATTTGGTCATCCCCTTGAGAATGCCACAATGAATACTGAAGCAGTGTTAGTTTGTTTCTTTGCAGTGGTGAATGCAATTCTTCAGGACCACGCATATAGAGATGATGAAATATGATGTTTGGTGGCAGATCTTGAAGAAGAGGAGATGATGCAAACTAAGATGTTTCAAGGAAAATAAGTGGATGAAATGCTCCAAGTACCCGATATTTTGGCCCACAGCTAACTCCAATTCAGCCATCCTCAACTTGCCTGATTCTGAAAGTGGTCTGACAAGAGAAGAATGTCGGATGAAGAATATTAGAACACGTGAAGCCATACTCTGGACAAGCCTGGTGCATGTGTTCTCTGTTCTCGGGCCTGTAGTATTTCTAGAAGGCAACAACCTAGATAGAAACTCACTGCGGAAGTGAAGAATACACTTTTGGGTATGGTGATGCATTGTTGTCCATAGCAGCATCCATCCCAAGCACTCCAAAATTCTGATCATGTCTTTGCAATATGCAAGACTGAAGGCGATCGAGCATTGCCTGGAATAAAGATGTTACTGAGTCGCAGGCAACACCACATATTGCACCTAATGAAGCAGACAACACATCAGCAGCAATACTGGGCATTCCTTTAATCATAGTTGATATCTGTGTATGAACATCTTGCAGGTGCTGACAAAAGGTAAAGTTCTTGAGCTGTGCTGGTGTGGCAGGACCGCTTACTTGACGTGATTCAGGGCCAGTGGATATCTGCCATAAAAATGAAAATTAACAAATAGATTTTAGAAACTACGCTTCTATAATAGCTCTTCCAGTTCTCATGAATAAAATGAAAAAAAAAGGAAGCAAAGAAAAAGGCCTTTGGGTTTCTACAGATTAAAGGACTCTTGCACAAACAAGAAAAAAAGATAATATGACTTTAGGGTCCAGAGAAAACATACAACAACATCACTTTTTAGGTAACAATGAGAACACCCATTTTTGTTCGTCTTCATTTTATTCTAATTTTATGTTATTATGTTTCAGGGAGACTAAAAAATAATAATGAAGAAAGAAAGAAGAAAAAGAAAATAACCAAGAAACGAGGAGGAGGTTCATATTTAACATTCTGTTGGACGAGTAGGTCGTACATTGCATATTTAACTTTCTATTGGACGAGGAGGTTCCGTCCATTGCATGTTTAACTTTCTGTTGGACCAGTAGGTCGTCCAATGCATATTTCAATTTATGTTGGACGAGTTGGTCGTCCATTTCCATGTTTAACTTTCTATTGGACGAGTAGGTCGTCCCTTGCATGTTTCACTTCCTGTTGGACGAGGAGGTTCCGTCCCTTGCATGTTTAACTCTCTGTTGGACGAGTAGGTCGTCCGTTGCATGTTTAACTCTCTGTTGGATGAGCAGGTCGTCCATTGCATGTTTAACTTTCTGTTGGACGAGTAGGTCGTCTGTTGCATGTTTAACTTTCTGTTGGACGAGTAGGTCGTCCATTGCATTTTTAACTTTCTGTTGGACAAGTAGGTCGTGCGTATTTAACTTTCTGCTGGACGAGGAGGTCGTCTATTGCATATTTAACTTTAAGTTGGATGAGGAGGTTCCGTCCATTGCATATTTAACTTTTTGTTGGACGAGGAGGTCGTCCATTGCATACTTAACTTTCTGTTGGACGAGGAGGTTCCGTCCATTACAATTTTATTTTTAGACTGGAGACTAAAGAATAAAGAAAGAGGAAGAAGAAAATAGTGAAGAAAGGAGGAAGAAAAGAAGGAGAAAAGAAAAATCAACATAAAGAGAAGAAAGAAGGTTCAGTTACCACTCTCCAACCGCCCCTACACCTCCTCTACCCATTGGTCCTTCTTCTTCCTCATCTCCTCCCTCATCTTGACCTAGCAGCCCTACTCCTAACCCTAAAAAACTCATTTTACATATCAGACAAAATCCTATCTCCTCCACTCTCTTAATCGCACCACACTTCATTCTCTCTTCAAACACGCAACCTTCACATCAAATCGCCTCCTTTCCTCTGCTCGTGCCACCTCCATCTGGGAACACGCGATCTCTACTCAGAACCGCCCAAGCTCCGGATTTCGTGAGACCAACCATGAAGCCGCTGTGTAAGGAGAAGCATGAAGTCCTCTCCTCTATCCCTATAAAGGGCGACGCAGAAGACAGAAGAAATTGAGTTTTTTCGGTTTTGACAAAAGGGGAGTTTTTCGGTTTTGACAGAAAAGGGGTCCAAAAAATTCTTTTATCTGGGTGTGTCAACTTCGGAAAATTTCTCAGATATCTTGTTCTTTTTTTTCTGTGAAGAGTGTTCCGTTTCCTCTTGTTGTTTTTTTGGTTTTGTTGAGAAACTTGGAAAAAGTAGATTGAGAAGTCAGGGAGAGTCACAATTTTTATACTCAGTCACTTTTATTTGGAATTCATTCTCTGTGATTTGGGGAACATCAAGAGAAATATCAAAGGAAGATCTCGTTTGGTAACCTTCAATCAATTCATTAGTTCTTACTCCTAATTCTTTCTTTTAGCTTAGTTTCATGTACGCCTGTTTACCCTTCCTTTCTAGATAAATTCTTTTATACATATATATATATATACATATATATATATATATACATATATATATATATATATATATATATATATATATATATATATATATATATATATATATATATATATATATATATCAATGTCAAGTAGGTAACGGTTTAAGTAAATATGTAGTTTTTGAAAATTGAATACAATTTTTGAAACTCGCCATCCTACATCAATTTTGTATAATTGTACCAAGTAGGGGGATTTTCCTTTGAATTGATTCTTTAGTGTCATTGTTTATGAAATGATCCTGTGAATGGGACTTGACATACCCACACTATTCCGTTGTAACTTGTAATCCTTCAATTAATTTCGTTGGAGTAGGTGTGCTTCTCTCTTTTAATGCTTTTTTTTTTTCACATTGCAGGTTTTGTAAAAAGCTCTGCTACACTTTGTGGATCATTCTACTCTTTATATTATATTGTCGGTCTCTTTGTTAACAGAGTCTATTTAACAATTATGCTTGTGATTATTGTGAGTTCAACCTTTAAATGATTTCGACTTTTTTTAATCTTTTTTGGATGGTTATAAATGGAATTTAGTTTGTGGGACTCTACTTTGGTGTCTATGTCTAAGTTAATATTATAAAGCACATACTCAGTGGTAACAATGAGAAACTTGTAAGGTCAATACCCAAATAGCCATTCAAAGATTGGAGAGTGATGTGCTCTTTTGGGGTGCATGGTTAATGAAGGGGTTTCCTTGCAGTAACAACAGCAGTACCTCAAATAATTGGCCAAATCCAAATCAAGTTGAATTTCTATGTACTGCCTTTATAAAAAAAAATTATATTGACAATCAATCAAAAATCACGAATTTGATGATTTTTAAGGTGGTTAGAATAAGAATGATTTGTAATGATATATGTATTTTTAATTTTTTGATTGTCTAACAGTTTAAAAAAATGCTATACTATCAATATATATTAATTAAATCCCAATTATATTCTCATAGCAAAAGGAATCTCCTTCCATGTTACTCCCTAAGAACCGTTTTCTTTTTACCGAATGCGTCACAGTAATTTTGCACTTGGCATTTTCTTTCAGTGTCCTAGTTAAAACTAATGATATCCTCATTATTAGTCATGGTTAATAAATACTTAAAATAAAACAGTACATTAAATAGCTAAAATTCCAATTAAATCTCAAAGAAGTTATTAGAAGGAGAAATGTTCACATTTTAAAACAAAGAGCCTAAACTGTAAAGGCAAATCACATTTAAAGAACATAGAGAATTAACCGTAAAGGTAAAATAGCCTTTAGGGTATGTTTGGATGGGCGTTTGGAGAGGGTAAAGTATTTTAAGAAGGTAATTATAATTAAAATATTTCAATAAAAAATACTTTGTGTATTATACTAGGGTATGAACCTGTGCCTTGCACGAGGAATATACACTTTTTTAGGATTTTATTTTTCAATGTTTAATTCTTGATTTTATGTGTTGTGGTTTAAAATTTTTTGTAGGAAATTATATATAAAAAATTGTTAAAGAATTATTTTGTCTCAACAATCAATCATAAAATGTGACCAATATTAATGTAATAATTATTATTGATACTAAAATATATATAATGACTCCTAAATATATGGTACGTACATAACTACATAAGATCTACTGCACAAATTTATTATTAAAAATATAACTAAAAAAATAAGACATATATAAGGAATATACAAAAAAAAAGCATGGTATTTGAAAATAGATATTGAAGTTTTATCAAGATTTTGTTTTGTTTTTTTTTTTAAAACAAATTTATAAAATAAAACTAACCATTTCTACTCATACTACCTTAATATCGTATCTTTTATGAACATTTAATAGCCAATATATATTTTCAAAGTAATAACTGCATTTCAAGCTGATAAATCATTTCTCAATGTAATTTATTTAAACATTGATATTAAATATGTCCGAACGAACTTCGTAATGATAGGAATTTATAGGAAAAAATATATTTATCTATCATATTATTAGTTTTCTTCTATAAAAAAAATCCATTAGATTTAATTGTCCTCTTTTTCTATGCAAGTCAACCATTTTAAAAAAAAATATTTTTATCTATCATACTAATTTTTTTCTCTCTTAAAAATTATTTGATTTATTTCTCCACTTTTCCTCATGCAAATTAAATATTTTTAGAAAATATATTTAACTATCATATTGATTTTCTTCTTCTCTCTTGAAAATATATTTTATTAATTTATTTATACTCTTTCTACGCTGGAAGTTAATAATTTTTAGTAAAAAAAATAATATTAATTTCATGGCATATATTTTTTTTATTGTATATGCTATAATTAGAAAGTTCTTATGGCAAAAATGAATGTCACAAAAACAAATTATAAAAATTTACCACATGTTATAATTCAAAAATTTTAAAGCAAGTAAGAATGAAAAAAAAATGAATACATTACAAAGATTGGTATACAAGTGAAAAAAACTATCGGATACTAAAGATTTAATTAAAAAAATATGATAAAATCCTTCCATAACAATTTTAACAAAATATAAAAAACATTTAGGTTCCAAATATGTTAAATTGATCCCCATTATTATTTAATATTTCTTTTGTTAATTATTTGAAAAATATATTAAGAAAATATACCAAAATCTATAAAAAAAATCCAAATGTGAGAATATAATAAAAGGAAAATAAAATTAGTATGATAGAGGAGACAGACCCTTCATGATAGAGGATTCTCGTCGGCATCCTTACACAAATCAATGAAATGGTTCCCTTTAGAGTTCTCATAAGTTTCACCAAATGAATTGGAGAATTTGCTCATTAGGTCATGAGAAAAACAATATATTGTTTCAATAAATTCATAAATAGGGACTATATAATTCAATTAAATATTCAACTTAAAGATTAACAAAGTTGGAGACATGCCTGAGATATCGGAATGTTCTCTACTTGATCTATAGCAAGCCAACATTTTCACCTTAATGATCCCCTTCATCAGCAACACTTTCCTACACCATGAGTATATGGTTCAAATACATAATATATTTTGGAATGAAGCATATTTTAAATTTTAATCAGATGTATGCTAGAACATGAATAGTACCTTTATACTTACCTATAGCATTTGGGTTTTCCTCTAAAGGGATAAGAAGTACGCGTGAATCAGATAATTTGCTCATTAGGTCATGAGAAAAAACAATATCATGTTTTAATAAATTCATAAACAGGGACTATATAATTCAATTAAATATTCAGAATGATTGATAATTATAGAGTGATGAGGGATTTAGAGGTGATGAGATTGATATGACCCTAATTCAACTATTATGCATATGGAGGTATATTTGTGTTAATTGTGTAGATTCCGTAAGAATTTGAATCAATCTATTGTCATGAGTGAAAAGAACTCAAAATAAATTTTGCATCTTCTTGATATGGGCTTGATTGCTACATCTGGATAATTTGAATGAATCTAGTAATCTTGTATAGTAGTTTGTGTGGCGAGTATTGACTCTTGTTTCTTACAATAATGATGTCCGACTATTCTGAGGAGTGTTAAACCAAGAGGAAAATAACAATGAAAAGAAAGAGGCAGCAACTGAAGTGTGAGTGGATGGAGGGTTTCACGGTGGTTGTTTGGATGGACAATGGGTGCTAGTATGAATTTGGGGAGAACGAGTTTGGTAAAGAGGGAAAGAATCTGAAGAAAAATTGAATTTGGAAACAAAATGACATAATCCTCCATCCCACTAATTGAAGGAAAAAATTCTCCCTGAGCAATTTTTTTTAAAATAATTTTTTAATAACCTGAAGAAGTGGTAAACAAGTTAAGAGGTATTAAGATTGACCAATAAAAAAAGGTGTGTCCAAAAGAGTGTGTCAAAAGATGTGTTCCTAACATTCCTCTCCCATATATAATGTTTTATCTATGATTTCTATATGGATCAATTCAAATATAGATATATATGAAATATTGTGTTGAATGTAAATTTCCCGTGTCCTTTGTTTTATGTATGATTTCTTATGTTTTATATAATATACTAAAAGAAAATATAATTTTCCTTTGTTAAAAAAAAGGTTGACAAATTTTTTTTACAACATATCCATAGGGATGTGGTACACATTTAAAAAAAATTTATAATCATACACTTAGAGTTTAAAAGAAACAACATTATGTATACATTTAAATGAAAATTACAACTAATTAGTAATTACATGTGTGTGTGCTGGTTTTACATAAAATGTTTTTTTTACTGAGGCTTTACATAAAATGTTGATTGCCGTGTATTAAGTGTAATTTTATATACCTTCATATATAAAATTTATTGTTTAGAACATAATTATAGTACAAAAATTGACAAATAATTATATTAATTGATAGATACATATATATTTATAACCAAATAAGAGGATAATATATTTATATTTAACAATAGATATAAGATTATAAATTTGTTATAAATATATTTTATATCATATATACTTATATTCATAAATCTATCAAAAATAAAATATAATAAATCTATTATAACTATATTTTAATCATATAACTTTAATAGATGTATAATTTGAAATCCATATAACACTAATTAAAAGCTTTTGTTATAATAAAAATGTTACCATTAATGCATTTCGAATTAATGCCATTATTGGAGTTATTTTGGCTCATGTTTTGAGTTATTTCTATAATCATTATTTAAGACTTATAAATGATTTTTTAAGAAAATTATTTGCTATCCAAAAGGATTGTTATATTAGATTTTTGGGCCTAACTCAATCCCAAAAGCTAGCTCATAGGATGAGGATTGCCCACTACTTATAAGCTCTCATTAGATACTATCTCTAGTCAATGTGGGACTTGGGTTTTTCCCAATACACCCCCTCACGCCCAGCACTATTGGGCTTGGTGCGTGGATAACATGGTGGGTGGTCCAACAATGGATCTAGGATAGCTCTGATACCATATTAGATTTTTGGGCCTTACTCAATCCCAAAAGGTAGCTCATAGGATGAGGATTGCCCACTACTTATAAGCTCTCATTAGATACTATCTCTAGTCAATGTGGGACTTGGGTTTTTCCCAATACATAGCATGTTATCCATGCACCAAGCCCAATAGTGCTGGGTGTGAGGGGGTGTATTGGGAAAAACCCAAGTCCCACATTGACTAGAGATAGTATCTAATGAGAGCTTATAAGTAGTGGGCAATCCTCATCCTATGACCTAGCTTTTGGGATTGAGTTAGGCCCAAAAATCTAACATGGTATCAGAGCCTCCCACGATGTTGGGCCACCCGCAGATGTCCAGTCCTGCAAACTTCATGCTCCAGATGTCCAGTCCTGGGGGTGTATTAAGTGTCCAAGTCCCACATTGGTTGAGTATATGAGTCTAGAACCATTTATAATAACTTGGGCATCCCTCCCTCTATAAGCTAGCTTTTAGAGTGGAGTTAGGCCCAATTATTCTAACAGTTGTTATAGTATTAAACTTATCTATTTACTTGGAGGAAATTGAGGAGTCAAAATTTGGTGATTTGTGAGAGTGTCATGTGTATATTGTTCATTGAGAAGTAGTTAGAATGCGACATGTTAAAAATTACAATATGTAGAATCGCTTAACATTCTCTTTTATATATTATTATTATTATTATTATTATTATTATTATTATTATTATTATTATGGGATTGGGATCCTCTCCTGTTTTGAAAAAATATGATCAAATCTAAACCTCACATTTATATTAATAAATTTTATTTTGAAATGATATAAATAAGATTTACCATGGATGTATGGTTGCATGAAAAAAAAGAACATGGATGTATGGTGGAGATCTCTTGAACACGACTCTCCTGCTTTTCTCCAATAGGTATTAAGATTGACCAATAAAAAAAGGTGTGTCCAAAAGAGTGTGTCAAAATGTGTTCCTAGCATTCCTCTCCCAAATATAATGTTTTATCTATGATTTTTATATGGATCAATTCCAATTAGATATATATGAAATATTGTGTTGAATGTAAATTTCCCGTGTCCTTTGTTTTATGTATGATTTCTTATGTTTTTTATAGGTTAAAGTAATCTTTTGGTCCCTGTACGTGACACTAATTTTCAATTCGGTCCCTATACGTAAAAAGTTATCAATTTGGTCCCTATACGTGACACCAGTTTTTAATTTGGTCATCACCGCTAATTGGTCCCTATTTAAGAGGGACCGAATTTCAAATTATTATCACATATAGGGACCAAATTGAAAATAATTGTCACATGTAGGGACCGATTTCATTTTTTTTGTTGAATTGGTCCCTACATGTGACAATAATTTGCAATTTGGTCCTCTTATATAGGGACCAATTAGCGGTGAGGACCAAATTGAAAACCAGTGTCACGTATAGAGACCAAATTGATAACTTTTTACGTATAGGGACCAAATTGAAAATCAGTGTCACGTATAGGAACCAAAAGATTACTTTAACCTTTTATATAATATACTAAAAGAAAATATAATTTTCCTTTGTTAAAAAAAAGGTTGACAAATTTTTTTTACAACGTATCCATAGGGACGTGGTACACATTTAAAAAAAATTATAATCATACACTTAGAGTTTAAAAGAAACAACATTATGTACACATTTAAATGAAAATTACAACTAATTAGTAATTATATGCCTGTGTGCTGGTTTTACATAAAATGTTTTTTTTTTACTGAGGCTTTACATAAAATGTTGATTCCCGTGTATTAAGTGTAATTTTATATACCTTCATATATATAATTTATTGTTTAGAACATAATTATAGTACAAAAATTCACAAATAATTATATTAATTGATTCCGGATACTGATCGCGGAGGTTCCAGTGACTGATGATGGCAGAGATCAAAATAGGCTAACGGTTGAAAGATAGGAGATCGAAACAGAAGAAAAAAAGAGATAAGGGACAAATATGAAGACTAAAATAAAGAAAAAGGACCAAAATACTAATTTAGCCCAAAATAGTATAATTAAATATATTAAAGTAAACAAAGAATGATAATGAAATATTAAAGGAGTTTAATGACAATAAAAGAGAAATTAAAACCTTCAATTCCAAGTTAAACACACAACATTTCTTGGATAACCTCTTGTCAAGACGCACACAGTAGAGAGGCACCTCTTGATCAAGAATTCAAGATGGATGCGGAGGCGGTCGTTGAAGGACGCGCACGACGACCCCGAGGTGGTAAGAGAAAGATCATCATGAGTCGATCCTTTGAGGTCTCCGCCAACGCTCGAGTAATCTACGATGGGCTTCTACAGGATGCAAGGTTCACGTGGCAGATATGCGATGGGATTTTACATGACGGAAAGGTCCCATCGAATGTATACGATGGGGATGAGGACCCGGACAATGACATGTTCCAGCACCTGAGAAATTTAACTATGAATATCCGAAAGGTCTGCATTTCTTCTGAACTTGTGATTCCGGACATCGTAGGTAAAGGTGTGTTTGGGTTTCATATGAGCTTTGTTAATTTTTTTTCTTTTCTTTATAAACCTAAGTATTAGAGTTTATTATTCACTGATTGTGTAAAACTATTTGCGAAGGGTAATTTCCTTTGTCTAGCATAATGACATGGAAAATTTTTATTGTCATAAGGAATAAAAGGAAAAAGATCGGATATACATTTATCTCTGTTTCTTGATAATTTCATATTTTGTATATGCAGATATTACACAACGTCCGAAATTGCTTGAAAAGCCAGAAGTAAAAAAACAAGAAAATATGTGGAACTTCTCTATTTGTCATTCGCTTTTTGGCTCTGTCTTGATCACAATATATCAGCACATCTTCTGTCCCCGATCCATCGGGGTGTGTTTCATTGAGCAGCAACCGATCAGATGCGCTATGTGTCGGGGTGCTTTGTGGAAACATGAAGTTTTCGCTATTAGGCACGATCCACCACCAGCAATGCCACCTATTAGTAAACTAAACTTTCTACGCCAAGAAATCCTGCAAAATGAAGTTATTGATCTAAAATCAGTTGTGTTTTCGCGTTTCACTGATGTTTTGCATTGGATTTATGACCACTTGACAGCTGTAAATATATTCCCCTTCTTATGTGAATCAACAATGCCACCTCCGGACAGGCGAGGGGTCATCTCGCAATTTCAGCGGCGTGAGACACCGGCGGTTCTTCTAATTGATCTGCGGTGCTCAATCATAGATAAATCTGAGTGCATCTAGAGTGTACCTTATGGATGCCTGCAGAAATTCAGTTGAGAAAAGGGCGGTCAGCCATGTCAATCGCGTCGGACAGATTGAGAAGGTCAGAGTCATCAAGCTGATTTCTGAAGACACGATCGAGGAGAAGATACCGACACTTCATGATCACAACGAGCGGCTCGATCCTACGATGAGTGAATTAATGTTACTCTTGGAATAATAGGTATTTATACATTAAAATGCATTTTTGTTTATGACCTATATCCAAACTACTGCTTATGAATATTCATTGATTGCATGTCCTTAGTAGCATACATAATATATATTAGTCTTCAGTTGCATGGATATACCTGTATAGTGTCACTGTATACGAAAAACCTTATGTATCAGGATTGATAGTAAAATTGAAGAACTACTTTGGTCCCACACTAAAAGGGATACTTGCTTGTTTACATTCATTATTTGACATTGTATCTTGAAAGCTGTATTGTTTTTCAATAAGAAGTTATATTTCTTGTCTACAATGCACTTGAATATGGACATATGTTACCTGATCAATGTTGCTTTTGCAGGGACTAAATTATATATTTTTCCTTCTCTAACATTTCTTGATTATTAGCTAATCGATAGTGCTGGTGCTGAAAGTTTTGTACTTGCTTTCAGGTACAGTGCTGGAGAAGATTGGTGGCAAGGATAATATGATAAGAGGCCTGCCGTGAGAAATGTATATGTAAAAGGAAAACACTAGTAACTAGTAGGGAAGGGTGGGAAGGCTGTAATAGATAGGAGTTAGTTAGAACTGAATAACCACCTAGCTAACCCTATAAATAGAAGATAGCAAGGTCAGTTAGAGTTAGTTAGAAACTCATCTGGCTATTGTAGGAGAGAAGAGGCAACTCTCAAAATTGCCTCCATTGTTGTAGTCTTGAACAGAATAATACAAAGGGTATTCAACCCTAATTATTTCAATTCCTTCTCTGTATCAGTTGACTCTATCATAATATGGGTTCTATAAGTGGGGAAATTGTAGCAAAGTTGTTTGTTGTCTCAAAGGAGAAACATAAATTTCAGCAGGTTATCCATAATAGCAAACTTAATAGCAGGCAGCTAAGATCTCATTTTCTGTTATTGAGCTCTTACCACTAACACTCCTTTTTCCTCATTTTCTCTAATGTTTTTTTTTTTGCCAGACTCTACCTAATTCAAAGAATTGTCTAAAATATTATTGGTGTCTAATGTATTTGGGTATTGATATCCATATCTGAACTCTAGAAGACATTTTACTTCACATATATAGATAGCTTGCAAAAGTTCTTTTGTTTGTTGATTTTTTTACAATTATTTTATTTATGCTAATAACTTAGTAAACAAGTAACTCTTCAAGAGACAATGCCTAGCTTAATCACTTTATTTAATATTAAATGTGTGATGTTATGAATTAGTGTTTAAATACTCTTTTCATTTTTTGGTAGAATATGTTATAAATACTCTAACCTCTAAAAAGATACATTTATTTATATCTAAGAAATGACATGGTATACTATATCTATCCAATAATTTTTCCTTCAGTGCACCCTCTTGGCCTCTTCTATGTATCATCCTCATGTAAAATATAATTGAAATGATTGCTTGTTACGCATACATCAGTTTGAAAAGGAAGAACAATTCTTTATATCACTTCTGCCGTATGAATGCTCGCGCACACCATGAAGGGGTTTCTGATTTTCCTTGTTTTGGAGGTAACCTCCGTCTTCAACTCTACATTTGTTTTGATATATATTTGATGAAAGTATCGATGCATAAACTCTGGCAGCTGATGAATAAACTTATTCCTTAACGCTATGAATTGAACTGGATGATTAGAAGAGTGCAACGGATTGGGAACACGTGGAGGCGAATTTTCTATTTCATATAAAGAATTTTAAATGAATAAAATGAAGTAACTTGAGGAAGAAAATTGTTAGCTATAGATGCTGCAACCAAAAAGGTGAGAAACACTGTTCAGGAGTCAATTTATACATCAGAAGATTTGTACATCTAGCATGGAAAAATATAGAAGTCAATTTATGAAGTTTCTTTTGGACATGGTAATATGTATAAAACACAAAAATGCTACTCACAAACACACACATACACCAACTCACATATAATTTTCACCATTTGATTACAGTTGAGTTGAAGTCATTTTCTACATCCATATATTCATTCTCTCAGACATACAGATGTGACAAAAAAGATACGCGTAACAAACATTTTCTTATAAAATATTATAGCATGAATTGCTATATGTTAGCTAGCATCAAGGGAGCAGGGAGAATAAAAGGATAAGAATATATATATATATATATATATATATATATATATATATATATATATATATATATATATATATATATAAGGTAGAAGGACTTTGTGGGCACGCTATCCATAATTCAACTATTTGTTTGCTTGCTTCCTCTTTTGGTATACTCGCGACTCTAAATCAATGTTTTATAATAGAACAAACATTAAACTATTAAACTAAGAATGTAACACCATAAGCAGTCCTTGATCCTCTTTGCATCACTCCAAGATGAAGGTCGGGATATATAGCAGTAAATTTTGCAAGTAACCTGCTACTGATAAATTTGATGAGACTCAAATTTAATGTAGATTGTTATATGAAGTAATATAGAAGATCTGTTTGATTTTGTAAACATTAATATGTTAATGAATAGCGAAAACTTCGGATATGGCTGAATGAAGAATAAAAATGATGACTGTGGGAAGTCTTGCTTTATCTATATATGGTTGTGAAATTTCATCTTCAAGGGAATAAGAAAAGTGAAAGTCATCAAAATAATTTTAAGTAAAACTTTTTTCCCCAGAAAATTGGAGCTTATTGGTTAGTAGGTTAAATCAAGCATGGTGACAACGACATGCTTTAAAGCATGCTTTCTCAATCCAATCTAACCAACTAGAATAAAGAATGAATATTTAAGCCTTCTGAATATCAATCCATAGAAATAAACTCACTTACAATTAAAAAAAACAAAATCATATGCATCAATGAAAAAAAGCACCATGTGTAAACAAAATTTTACACATAGGAAAATATATTTTCTACTATACATTGTACAAGGTATGAACAGGAAAAGTAAATGAAGAAACAAAATCAAACTCATAACTGACGCCTTTGGATATATCTGCGATGAACGAGATACTTTCATAGCAGTCCGGACAACTTGTAGTCATATATGCTGACCTCTTGCTCAATCTGTGCATAGCAATTGAAGAAGTGATATAGTTCATCACCAAACAGCAGTGATTCAAGATTTTGATATGCCCACAAATGATCAAGAGGTAGGCTTGCCACTGAGTTTTCTAAGACTGTGTCTTCCAAACATATCTGGTTGCATACTTTATTAAATTCATTGTCCCTCAATGCAGTATAGCATGACTCATGAGATGAACTAGTTGTTGCTTCAGTGGAAACTGAAACTTCAACACTAATTTCAGTGTGGTCCCTTAGAAGAGTGGAATTCTCAACCATCTTTGGTTCCAAAGGAGTTGGAGATGAAGTGGTTGTTGAGGTTCTATTCCCAGTTAGCTCTTGAACTAACTTCTTGAAGCTTGAGCTGTCAGTGATGTAGATCTTTGGTCTCAAAACCTTATTTCAATCAATGACGAACCCAGTTGAAGCATAAGAGGATAAATAGGACTAAACTCCTTATCTCCTCTGCTCCTCACATTTACAGCATAATCATCAAGTGGTGCTTTGATGCCCTTCCATATTTGGTCCTCCCCTTGAGAATCTAGCCACAATGAATACTGAAGCGGTGTTAGTTTGTTTCTTTGCAGTGGTGACTGCAATTCTTCAGGACCACTCATATAGAGATGATGAAATATCACGTTTGGTGGCAGATCTTGAAGAAGAGGAGATGATGCAAACTAGGATGTTTCAAGGAAAATAAGTGGACGAAATGCTCTAAGTGCCCGATATTTTGGCCCACAGCTAACTCCAAATCAGTCATCCTCAACTTGCCTGATTTTGAAAGTGGTCTGAAAAGAGAAGCATGTCGGATGAAGAATATTAGAACACGTGAAGCCATATTCTGGACAAGCCTGGTGCATGTGTTCTCTGTTCCCGGGCCTGTAGTATTTCTAGAATGAAACAACCTAGATAGAAACTCACTGCGGAAGTGAAGAATACACTTTTGGGTAAGGTGGTGCATTGTTGTCCATAGCAGCATCCATCCCAAGCACTCCAAAATTCTGATCATGTATTTGCAATATGCAAGACTGAAGGCGATCGAGCATTGCCTGGAATAAAGATGTTACTGAGTCCCAGGCAACACCATATATTGCACCTAATGAAACAGACAACACATCAGCAGCAATACTGGGCATTCCTTTAATCATAGTTAATATTTGTGTTTGAATATCTTGCAGGTGCTGACAAAAGGTAAAGTTCTTGAGCTGTGCTGGTGTGGCAGGACCGCTTACTTGACGTGATTCAGGGCCAGTGGATATCTGCCATAAAAATGAAAATTAACAAATAGATTTTAGAAACTACGCTTCTATAATAGCTCTTCCAGTTCTCATAAATAAAATGAAAAAAAAAAGAAGCAAAGAAAAAGGCCTTTGGGTTTCTACAGATTACAGGACTCATGCACAAACAAGAAAAAAAGATAATATGACTTTAGGGTCCAGAGAAAACATACCACAACATCACTTTTTAGGTAACAATGTGAACACCCATTTTTGTCCGTCTTCATTTCATTCTAATTTTATGTTATTATGTTTCAGGGAGACTAAAAAATAATAATAAAGAAAGAAAGAAGAAAAAGAAAAAAAACCAAGAAATGAGGAGGAGGTTCATATTTAACATTCTGTTGGACGAGTAGGTCGTCCATTGCATATTTAACTTTCTGTTGGACGAGGAGGTTCCGTCCCTTGCATGTTTAACTTTCTGTTGGACGAGTAGGTTGTCCAATGCATATTTAAATTTTTGTTGGACGAGTAGGTCGTCTATTTCCATGTTTAACTTTCTGTTGGACTAGTAAGTCGTCCCTTGCATGTTCAACTTCCTGTTGGATGAGGAGGTTCCGTCCCTTGCATGTTTAACTCTCTGTTGGACGAGTATGTCGTCCGTTGCATGTTTAACTCTCTATTGGATGAGTAGGTCATCCATTGCATGTTTAACTTTCTGTTTGACGAGTAGGTCGTCTGTTGCATATTTAACTTTCTGTTGGACGAGTAGGTCGTCCATTGCATATTTAACTTTTTGTTGGACGAGGAGGTCGTCCATTACATACTTAACTTTCTGTTGGACGAGGAGGTTCCGTCCATTACAATTTTATTTTCAGACTGGAGACTAAAGAATAAAGAAAGAGGAAGAAGAAAATAGTGAAGAAAGGAGGAAGAAAAGAAGGAGAAAAGAACAATCAACAGAAAGAGAAGAAAGAAGGTTGAGTTACCACTCTCCATCTGCCCCTACACCTCCTCTACCCATTGGTCCTTCTTCTTCCTCATCTCCTCCCTCATCTTGACCTAGCAGCCCTACTCCTAACCCTAAAAAACTCATTTTACATATCAGACGAAACCCCATCTCCTCCACTCTCTTAATCGCACCATGTAACACCCTGTCTTTCACTGTTTTAAATAACAGTAATACATATAAATATGTTTATAGGTTTATTAGAGTTTTAGAAAATTATTTTAAATAAACGGAGTTTACCACTCAACTCTACTTGAATGTAGGAAGCTACGATTAAAATTTAGGTTGGGAAGTCAGGTGAAACCTACCAGCGAATTCCATTGACAAGATAATAATTATCTTGCTCAAAAGACCTAATTTTAATTCGTGAACGAAAGACTTAAGATTTTAATTTTATTTCCTACAATTCTGTATTTTTAGAATTATTTCATAAAAAATGAAATAATATACGTTTTACGGGCGAAATACGTAATCGGGCGAACGACATAGTGGATTTCGGAGTTTCCGAGGGCCTATAAAGAGGTTATTTTAGAATTTTGAGAAGATTCATGGGGATGAGTCACACTTTTGAGTCTAGAAGATTCTACAAGTCAAAGTAGCAATTTATGGATTTTGCACTTGAGTCCTTGAACTTTCTCTTAATTGCACTTTGGGTCCTAAGTTAGTTTCTATGTTTTTCCAAGTGAATTGGGCCATAATCTTTGCTCCAAACCCATTAGAGGACAGTGGCCTTGAGGCCCAAATTCTTTTTCCATGGATTAAATTTCATGAAGCCCATTTGAAATCATATAAGTTTCCTAGATTATGTTTATGCCTTAAGCATTTTGGTGGGCCAAAACAATTAAATCCAAGCCTAAAACCCCATGGCCCATGCGCAAGCCCAAGGAGGAGTGGTGGCTGCCCTTAACTTGGATGAGCCAAGCTCATTCTTGTACATTCCACAACATTCTCCAATATTCTCAAAAGTTCTAAACTATTCTCAAAAGTTTCAAAGTATTCTAGCTTTTTCCTAAGAACATAGTAGCAAGTTGATGAAGAAGCTTCAAGATAACTCACATGATGAGTCAAAATGTGAACACATTAAGTGTTGCACGTGGTCATCATTATAAACTATTTGGAATTTACAAAATAGTCCTTATACTTTTGGAATTTTGCAAAATGGTCCCTATGAGTTATTTGCACCTAAATCTTTGAAGAAGCCACCTCCTTTCTACTTATATTGGTTTTAGTATAGTCAGTTTGTTTTTTCTGTTTTATCCAATATTAGTTAGATATTAGTTAGTTTCTTGATTAGTTAGTTTGCCTCTTGATGAGTGTATCTTGGAGTTCCTTATCTCCTTTGTATCCAAGGTGTTATAAAACACCTCTCACTCTTCTCTGTAATTCATTCAACATATCAATACAAAAAGTATTTCCAATTCTGATTCATCTAATATGGTATCAATCTTCATTTTGCATACATAGCTTCTGCAATATTCTTTTTCTTTCTCTCATGGCTCAGGTTAATCCACCTACAAGCCCCTCATCTTCCAATCTTGATAACTCTAGTGAAAACCCACCACCACCGCCGCCCCCTCGTCCACCCGACGCATCACAAAACCCAGCAAGCCCTTAATTTTTTCATCCTGGTGAAAACCCAGGGTATGTCCTTGTATCACCTCCTCTCCATGGCGAAAATTACTATCATTGGAGCCGTGCCATGTTGCGAGCTCTCTCTTCCAAGAACAAGATCAAGTTCGTCAATGGTACCATCACACCTCCATCAGATGCCGATCCTCTGTTCGATGCCTGGCAATGCTGTAACCACATGATCATTTCTTGGATCACTCGCACCCTTTCGCCGCAAATCTCCCAAAGCACGGCTTCATTCGACACTGCTAGGGACCTCTGGCTCGATCTTGAAATTCGATTCACCCGTGGTAACCATTTTCGTATGTCTGATTTACTTCAAGAACTACATTCTATGAAACAAGGTGATAGATCTTTATCCAATTTCTTCACTGACATGAAAATCCTTTGGGATGAGCTAGAATTCCTTCGCCCAACCCCTTCTTGTTCATGTTTGCATATCTGCACTTGTGATTTGAGCAAATCAGTTCAAACATATAAAGACAAGGAGCATGCTATATGTTTCTTGAAAGGCCTGAATGAGACATTTCAACCTGTTCGAAGCCAAATCCTCATCATGAATCCCCTACCTTCCATTAGTGCAACATACTCTATGGTTTTTCAACAAGAACGCACCCCTTCCATTCTTCCTGATGCTTCAGCCCTCTCAAGTACCAATTTTTCACAAACCAGGAACCAACCATCTCAGGGAAGGGGGAGAGGCCGCACCAACTCTAAAAATTTGATGTTATGTACTCACTGTAACCGCACCAATCATACAATTGATACTTGTTATTTCAAACACGGATTTCCTCTTGGGTATAGGACTCGAAATCCTAACCCCTCTCCTCAACTGGCAGCTGCTACATCTACTGACATTCCTAGAATCGAATACCATGTGAAAGCTGCTCCTGTTGAATCATCTTTCTCCATCTCCAAAGAAGATTATCAATACTTGATCAACTTGCTTCATTCTTCTAAACAAAGTTAAACTTCAAACATAAACACAGTGAGTAAACCATCTTCTTCAGACACCAACCACCATGTGGTTTCGGGTGCCATCAAGACAGGTAATTGCATTTCCCCTTACTTCACTTGGATCCTTGATTCAGGTGCAAGTGATCATATTTGCCCTTATATTGAATGTTTTTCTTTTTGTAAATCTATCTCTCCTATTCCTGTTAAGATACCCAATGGCACTGTTCTTTATGCAAAATCATCAGGAACTATCTCTTTTACCAAAGAGTTTTATCTTACGAATGTCCTTTATATTCCTGAATTCCATTTTAATTTAATATCTATTCATCGGCTAACTACTTCTTTACAATGTCACATATTACTAACTTCTGCATCTTGCATTATTCAGGCTCGGTCTACCCTGAAGATGATTGGGCAAGCTGAGGTCTCCAACAATCTCTACATCTACAATGGCATTCCATCTTCTTTCTCCAATAAACATATCTCTCTTAGTTTAGCCACTGTTGCTACCAACATTCCCTCCACTTCTTTTGATTTGTGGTATTTTAGATTAGGACACCATTCTGTTTCTGTTTTACAGCAATTATGTACCAAGTTCCCTTACATTTCCTCTAATAAAAGATTGATTTGTGAATCTTGTCACTATGCTAAGCAAGCTAGATTACCCTTCCCTGTTAGTAATTCTGCTACATTGCATCCTTTTGCCCTCATACATATGGATATTTGGGGTCCTATTGGCATTGCATCCATTCAAGGTCACTCTTACTTCTTAACCATTGTTGATGATTACACTAGATATACATGGATTTATTTACTTAAAACTAAGTCAGATGCTAGGACTTGCATTAGCCATTTTTTCAATCTTATTTCCACTCAATTTTCTGCAAAAATACGGATTCTTAGGACTGACAATGGCAAAGAATTCCATATGCCATCCTATTATTCTTCCCTTGGGATTATCCACCAAACATCTTGTGTGGAAACCCCTCAACAAAACTCCATTGTAGAGAGGAAACATAGACACCTCCTCAATGTAACTAGGGCGTTGCTTTTCCAATCAAACTTACCCAAAACCTTTTGGAGCTATGCCCTTTGTCATTCTGTCCATATCATTAACCGAATGCCAATCCCTATTTTAGACAATGAAACACCATATGCCAAGATGTATAACACTTCTCCTAACTTCATGGATCTTAAAGTTTTTGGTTGTCTTGCCTTTGCTTCAACATTAACTCAACATAGACATAAACTTGACTCAAGGGCTAGGAAATGTATATTTTTAGGTTTTAAACCCGGCACTAAGGGCTATCTGTTTTTTGACTTACATATACATGATATATTTGTATCTAGAAATGCCATTTTTTATGAAACTTCTTTTCCATACAACTATGCATCAGATTCTGTTCATCATGATAATCATTCTAATCTGCCAAACACTGATCGTGCTTTCATTTTTTATTTCAACCATTCATATCCATATGATAGTCCACATAGTCCTGTTTCACACACTTCTGATATTGCAGCACCTTCACCACCTATGCACACACCTCATGTTGCTGCACCTTTCCCACCTCTGCACACACCTAGTTGTGATATTGCAGCAAATTTCCCAAGCTTGTCACCTGCTGCCCCTGAGGATCCCTTAGATAATAATCCCTCTATTCTTAGAAGATCTGAGGTGCATAGACATCCACCATCATATCTAAAAGATTTTCATTGCAATAATTCTGCTTACCATGTGAATACCACTGTCAGGTATCCTCTTTCCCCTGTCATTTCCTACTCTAAACTCTCTCCTCATCACTTACATTACACTCTTGCTATCTCTTCACATGATGAACCTAAAACTTACCTTCAAGCTCTTAAAAATGATCACTGGATTCAGGCCATGAGTTCTGAAATTGATGCCATGCTTGCCAATAAAACTTGGACATACACTGACCTTCCTCAGGGAAAATCCCTCATTGGTTCAAAATGGGTTTATAAGATTAAATACAAAGCCGATGGTACCATTGAAAGATATAAAGCTCGCTTAGTAGATAAAGGTTTTAATCAAATTGAGGACCTAGATTTCTTTGATACCTATTCCCCCGTTGCTAAAGTAACTACAATTAGACTTTTATTAGCTATTGCATCTACTAACAATTGGTTCCTTCATCAATTAGATGTGCATAATGCCTTTTTGCATGGGAACCTAGAGGAGGAAGTCTATATGCATCCTCCTCCAGGCCTATCTACACCAAAACCTAACCAAGTTTGCAAACTTTTAAAGTCCATTTATGGTTTAAAACAATCTAGCCGCCAATGGTTTGCTAGATTGTCTTTCTTTTTGAAAAACAAGGGCTTCTCTCAATCTCTTTCGGACCATTCTCTATTCATTAAAGCATCACATTCATCATTTACTGCTTTATTGGTGTATGTCGATGACCTAATCCTTGCAGGCAATAACATTCATGAAATAGAATCTGTCAAAACTGATTTACACTCCACCTTCAGAATTAAAGATCTGGGACATTTGAAGTACTTTCTAGGATTGGAGATTGCCCGTTCCAAAGATGGCCTACATATATGCCAAAGGAAATATGCACTCGATATCTTAAGTGATTGTGGCTTATTGGCTTCCAAACCTGCATCCACCCCAATTGCCAAAGCCACCAGATTAACAACTCAGCAAGGCACTCCGTTAACAGACCCTGGCTCCTATCGAAGACTGGTGGGCAAGCTTCTCTATTTGACAACTACAAGATCAGACATTGGCTTCTCTGTTCAGCAGCTCAGTCAGTTCATGAGCTGTCCTACCAACCTTCATCAGGAAGCTGCTCTACGGGTCCTTAGGTACATCAAAGGCTCACCCTCTAATGGACTCTTCTACCCAACAGATTCTGCTCTTCAACTCAAGGGTTTCAGTGACTCGGACTGGGCTACTTGCCCTGAAACCCGCAGATCAATCACAGGTTACTGCATCTTTCTTGGATCTTCCCTCATCTCTTGGAAGTCCAAAAAGCAAGCTACGGTGTCCAAATCATCTTCTGAAGCTGAATACCGGGCGCTTGCTTCAACTGTTTGTGAGTTGCATTGGCTGATTTATTTACTTCAAGACCTTCGGATTCCATTTATCCAACCTGCTCTGCACTATTGTGACAGCCAGTCCGTGAGGCATATAGCATCTAACTCTTCATTCCATGAGCGTACCAAACATATTGAGTTGGATTGCCACGTGGTCTGTGAGAAGTTGCAAGCACACTTGTTCCATCTTCTCCCCATTTCAAGCTCAGATCAGCTGGCGGATTTGCTGACTAAGTCGCTTGATCCCCTTCCTTTCAACAACCTAGTGAGCAAGCTGGGATTGAAAGCCATCCACTCTCCAGCTTGAGGGGGCTATTGGTTTTAGTATAGTCAGTTTGTTTTTTCTGTTTTATCCAATATTAGTTAGATATTAGTTAGTTTCTTGATTAGTTAGGTTGCCTCTTGATGAATGTATCTTGGAGTTCCTTATCTCCTCTGTATCCAAGGTGTTATAAAACACCTCTCACTCTTCTCTGTAATTCATTCAACATATCAATACAAAAAGTATTTCCAATTCTGATTCATCTAATAACTTAGTCCCTCAAAAGTGGCGCATCCCACATCTTTAAAAACATACTTTCACTTCATTATTTGCCATTTTACACTTTACACAAAAAACACCTAAAAGGTCTAAGTTCCTATCATCATTTTGTGAAGCAAGTCCTTGGATCTTCACTTGTCTTTGATCTTCAAGAGGTGAATCCTATTCTCCTTCCCTAATCATGTCTATGTTCTTCAATAAGTTTCATGATTCAAAGTTTATCTCATCTATGTTCATCATTTTTAAGTTTCTAGGTCTAGAACTTTGAAAATTCATAAGAAATTCTAGAAAAATATCATGATGTTGAAACCACTTCCTATGTTCTTGATATCATGCATACAATCTAAATACAAGAGCATGTAGTAATCAAAAATTTCCTTCCTAATAAACTAGCTATGGCCGAACCTAGGAGGATGGGTGGTCGCGCTGTCGCCACGCGCCAAAAAGAACGAGCGTTTACAAAATAATGCAGATAGGGAAGCGACAACTCGAGTATCGTCTCTCAAGGACTCTTAGGTGTTGTTATTATGAACAGAAAATCAGTAAAAGTCAGATTTGGGGGGTTTGAGTGAATGCAAATAAAATAAAGAAAACAAAACAGAAAAACAATGCAAATGAGAAACTATCAAATAAGCTAAAGAACGATTAACCTACTGTTCTCGGTTTCCCACTATCATTGGTTCAAATAAATCCAAGCCCTAAGCAGATTCTAATCCCCTCCCGGTTGTAGCAACAAATAACAAACGAAATTCGCTACTACGGATGTATGTTCCTATTCCCGAAATAACAAACGGGGTTAAGCCCTCATGAACAAACGAACATGAATGAACACACGCGAAATAACAAACGCGATTAAGTATAGAAACATAACATCACCGAAATGAATCAATACAACACTATACATTCCTGAAATAACAAATAGAAACATATAGCATTGCATTGAAAAGAGAAAAGCAAATAAAACAGGAATTACAGAACCTCAAATGTAATAGAAACCAATCACAGTAGATTAATCTAGGAGACTAGCTCTCCATTACAAAAGGAAAACAAAACATATCTAAGAAAAGAAGACAAACTACTACTACTGGCTCCTATTCTGACTAAAACTAGCCAGCCTACCAGCCAACCTTTCAGTTCTGTCTAAACTGACTTATATACAAGTTTCTGGAATCAGCTTTCTCGCGAGGCGAAGCCTCTCTCGCGACGCGAATCTTATGAACAGTCTGCAACCTTTGGTATTCTCGCGAGGCGAACACACCTTCGTAAGGCGAGAATCTGAAGAGTCTTCTTATTACGCCCGTTATGAACATCAGGGGCCAACCGTGATGCTTTCTGACTTCCAGGCTCGCGAGGCGAATGTATGATCGCGAGGCGAGACTCTTCAACTTCAAAACTGCCACAGCCGTGATCTTCAACACGGGTAAACCGTGATAGTCTCTGACTTTCAGGGCTGGGTGACTCGCGGGGCGAGATATCCTTCGCGGGGCGAACCAGTTTTATTTCTTTTTATTAACCTGAAAACAGAAAATAGCATAAGTACTTTATTTAACTCTAAATCAACTAAATTAACCTAAAAATACTTTACAGACTCAAAATGTTACTTAAAGACAATCAAGTCTAATTTGGGTGAAAATGATATAAAATTAGCACAAAGCCATGGTCTTTACAAGTTATGAAACCAGTCAAACAGAGGCTCATCAAAATACCCCAAACTTAAACTTTGCTTGTCCCCAAGCAAACTAAAACTCAAAAACTTAAAAAGACTCAAGACCTGGCAAGCTTAAGGATTTAATTAACTTTGCACAAATTTCAAGCAATTCAACAAAATGATTTTTTTCTCAATGTTCCCCCCTTTCAAACAAAGCAACCCCCACAATCATTTATTCTAAACAATTGAGAACTTCATCATTCAAACAATCATTAATCTAAGCAAGGGATTCCAAGTTACACACAAGAAGGAGATCACCAATTTCAAACAACTGCCTTCCTCACAAGGGAGATTTAATGTTCACTCAATCACTCAGTTTGTGTCAGGCTATCAACATTTCACTCAGTTTCACTTTTAAGAGCACTTCCAATAAATTTGATTTTCATCTCCAAATGATTCCCACAGAAAACATGCATGCAACATCAAAAGGTCTTTTATGGGTTGTAATGGGGCCTGGCTAAGGGTAGGATATACCAGGGAACTAGGCTGAAGACCCTAGGAACTAAGAGAGCATGAGCTTTTTACACTTTGAATTTAAACTCAAGTTCCTTTTCTCATTTTTCTTTATGCCTTGGGTGACTACAGCCTTTTTATTCTTTTTGGCATTTTTGCACTTTTATATTTTTTTTCTCTTTTTTTTTCCTTTCCTCTTTTTTTTTTTTTACAAACTTTTTATTATATTTTTTTCTTTTTTCCAATCCCAAACAACACATCACCACTTGTAGCCACCCCAAACTTTAGTTTCTTGCACCCATTCTAAGATTCCATGCTCTCCTAATCCTAAGATCTGGTTAACATGGTTTTCCAGATTTTTGGGCTTATAACATTAGGTTATCAAGAATTATCAGGCTAATAGGCTCAATGGGGCTAACTAAGGAACATGCATTAGGAATTGGTATTTTAGGCTAAGTAGTTATTTACAAAGAAAATGCCTAAATCATTTGAAGCAACATATAATCATGCAAACCAAAAAGTGATTCAAGCAAATTCAGGAAAGTGCAATTTAAAAGTGATTCTCACAGTCAAAAACATGTTGGAGGCTCAAATCCTCACCTGGACAATTCTTGCAAATTATTTGAAAGAGATTCTATCCCTAGTGTGTGCTTCCTATCACCCCAAACTTATCATAAATCATGCCATCATAACAAAATCTCAAAGTTCAGTTTTCAATTTCATATGGGGATCAAATTTTCAAAAAAATTTCAGAACTTAGGGGGAAACAGTCAACACATAACATGCCATCAATCTATGCAAAATTCAATCAAATCCAGCAAACTTGCCATAACCAAGACACAAACACAACTCCTGAGCTTCTCAAATTATTCAGGAGCTTTATTGAAAACAAAACAGAAATAAAGCAAGAAAAAGAAAATTAAAAAGAGTAAGGGTTAAGAAAACTCATTGGAGTGGTCCACCAGGATCCCATTGTCTGTAGCATAATGCCCAAGTGATGGACAAAGAGTAGAAATTCATTCCATGCTTCCATGACTTGCAGAATTGAAATGGGAGTGAGTGCTTGACAATTATGATGACCTCGCCGAGTGCGGCGGACTTCTTACTCCCTCTTGGGTCACAGTTGACCTCTTTCTCCACTTTGTCCATAAAATCCTCCCAATAAAAGTGGGGTCACCCTCTTGGACTGGCCATGGTGCAAATTCCAGAGGCTTGAACTCCATCACCGGTTGTTCCACAGTGGGAGGTGGCAAACAGTTAGCTGGGGTTATTGGTGCTGCTTCAACTTCTGCCTTTTCTTCCTTCACTGCACTAACAAATTTATCACCTGCTATACATGCAGAAATTTCAGCACACACCACACAAAGGTTAGAGTTAGTAGAGTCAGTACATATATCACAATAAAATGAATCAGGAAAATTCTGAATGTCTGGAAATTCAGCAATTAGTTCATCCACCCCATCACTCTCAACACATGCATTTGATTTACTTGAATCATCTACTTCCAAAGGTTCTTCATCATTCTCAGGCGCGGTGAAGAAGATGTCCTCCTGATCCTCATTTCCTATGTTTCCTGAACAGAATAAAGCTGCATAACAGTCTATACACAAAGCAGTGCCATCACAATAACAATCAGCACATGAATTAGAATCAGGGGATTCAACACACAGTTCATCAATAGAAACATTATCAACATTATCATCAGAAATATCTTTAAGAATAACCATCTGTGAATCTTTATGTTCTTCAAGGGGCTGTGGAGTTAGCATTGCAGCCGAGTTGGCGACAATTTGATCAATTAAAATGGACAACTTCTGAGATTCAGCTTCTCCCCTCTGATATTCAAGATTTTGTTCCTCCATTCTCCGTTGAAATTCAAGATTTTGCTCTGCCATCCTCTGTTGGAATTCGAGATTGTATGCTTCCGTTTGTGCAGTCATTTGTTTGAGCATGTCCTCTAGTGAAGGTTCGGAAGGTGCAGAGGTGGTCACTTGGGGAGGATTCTGGGGTGGTGCCAGTGGTAACATCAGTTGTGAGTCCCCATACCAAGGGTTTAGATAGTTTCCCCAGCTCAACAGGAAGGCTTCCTTCAAATCAAACCAGCTTGAGATGGAATTCTCATCAAGACAAAACAACCAATCTCTTGCAGCGCCTTCAAGTGAGAACTGGAAAGCTTCCATCTTGATGTGGTCTTCTGTTATTCCTGCAGGTCTCAGCATTATAGAACAAGCAATCTGGAATTCCCTCAGATGCTCCTGCGGATTTTCACCTGCAAAACCACTAAACCTTGGCAACCAGTGTGATAAACCAAGAAAATCAGGAAAATATATGCATGGTGGTGGTTCATAGTAAACATTAGGCATGTACCCACACATGTAATTATCCATGGGGGGTGCTAAAATTCACAACCAGACAAAGCAGACAAAACTAATTCAGCAAATTTTTTTTTTTTAATTTTATTTTCTGCTAATAACAACAAACAAGAGCCCCCGGCAACGGCGCCAATTTTTGGTCGCGCTGTCGCCACGCACCAAAAAGAACGAGCGTTTATAAAATAATGCAGATAGGGAAGCGACAACTCGAGTATCGTCTCTCAAGGACTCTTAGGTGTTGTTATTATTAACAGAAAATCAGTAAAAGTCAGATTTGGGGGGTTTGAGTGAATGCAAATAAAATAAAGAAAACAAAACAGAAAAACAATGCAAATGAGAAACTATCAAATAAGCTAAAGAACGATTAACCTACTGTTCTCGGTTTCCCACTATCATTGGTTCAAATAAATCCAAGCCCTAAGCAGATTCTAATCCCCTCCCGGTTGTAGCAACAAATAACAAACGAAATTCGCTACTACGGATGTATGTTCCTATTCCCGAAATAACAAACGGGGTTAAGCCCTCATGAACAAACGAACATGAATGAACACACGCGAAATAACAAACGCGATTAAGTATAGAAACATAACATCACCGAAATGAATCAATACAACACTATACATTCCTGAAATAACAAACAGAAACATATAGCATTGCATTGAAAAGAGAAAAGCAAATAAAACAGGAATTACAGAACCTCAAATGTAATAGAAACCAATCACAGTAGATTAATCTAGGAGACTAGCTCTCCATTACAAAAGGAAAACAAAACATATCTAAGAAAAGAAGACAAACTACTACTACTGGCTCCTATTCTGACTAAAACTAGCCAGCCTACCAGCCAACCTTTCAGTTCTGTCTAAACTGACTTATATACAAGTTTCTGGAATCAGCTTTCTCGCGAGGCGAAGCCTCTCTCGCGACGCGAATCTTATGAACAGTCTGCAACCTTTGGTATTCTCGCGAGGTGAACACACCTTCGCGAGGCGAGAATCTGAAGAGTCTTCTTATTACGCCCGTTATGAACATAAGGGGCCAACCGTGATGCTTTCTGACTTCCAGGCTCGCGAGGCGAATGTATGATCGCGAGGCGAGACTCTTCAACTTCAAAACTGCCACAGCCGTGATCTTCAACACGGGTAAATCGTGATAGTCTCTAACTTTCAGGGCTGGGTGACTCGCGGGGCGAGATATCCTTCGCGGGGCGAACCAGTTTAATTTCTTTTTATTAACCTGAAAACAGAAAATAGCATAAGTACTTTATTTAACTCTAAATCAACTAAATTAACCTAAAAATACTTTACAGACTCAAAATGTTACTTAAAGACAATCAAGTCTAATTTGGGTGAAAATGATATAAAATTAGCACAAAGCCATGGTCTTTACTAGTTATAAAACCAGTCAAACAGAGGCTCATCAATGGGTTTGGTAAGAGTTTTGTTCATGTGTTGTCATGTAAGATCATGTATTTCATATGACATGTATGTCTACACACTCTAATCCATGTTAGTTTATTAAAATGAAAATCCTTACTCAAAATCTCTATGATGGCTGAACCCTAAGTGGGTGAGATTTGATGAGTTTTGTTCAAAGTTTTCATCCATGATCTTGGTTGATTAAGGACCATAAATCCATGACTTAATCATGATTAGAAATTTTAGTCACCCAAAACCCCTTGAAGCCGTGACCATGTAGAAGGGTTATGGATATTTTTAGTTTCTTGATTTGTAATTATTTGATTGTAATGGTTGAAGGTTGAGTGAGTGCGACGTATACGTGACATCCGGACTTCCGATGAAATTCATTAATTCACAAGAGAATCTACGAGAGGTAAGAGGGGAATACCTGAGGGATATATTCGATGGCTATATGCTATCCTGTGTTTGTTTGTAATTATTTGTCTGTTGGTATTTATTTAAGTAGTTTGAAGTTATGGTATTTGTATCTGTGTTGGTTTAATTGCATTTAATTGTTTATTTATAATTATATTATGCTGCTGTGGTGCATGATCTGCCTGGAAATATCTGTGATATTATTGTTGGTTGTTGTTTGAGAAGCCTGATAGTGGTCAGTGCCCAATTAAATTAATTGGATAAAAAATTTAAGAAGCTTCGTAAATTATATTCAATGTTTTAGCGGTAAAATATTGATATATAATATTAATGGAAATTTTTATTTGGGAAAAATAAGGAATTTTGGAAAATATTATTATTTTAATGATTTATTACTGTAAGAGTGAATTATGAGTCACAATGAGAGCGAAACCGTAAAAATATTTTTTGCACTGCTAATTTTTACGTAAGAAATTCCTTAATTGTTAACAAATATATTTGGTTGGTATGAGTTATTGTTGATTGACATGCCTATATGTATTTTATGATGTGATAGCGTTGACTCAGCATGACATTATATCATTGTTTGTGATATATGGAATCTGAGAACCTATTTAGTAGTCATATGGGATGATGCATTATGCATGAGTTGGTCATCACCTTTTGGGAAGGGATGACGGTATATACTCTATTCCGGGAATAGGATGAGAGATATCACCATCTGGGATGAGATATCAAATTGTTGAAAATATCCACATCTGGGATGGGATATGAGATACCTCCATCTAGGATGGGGAAGGCAGTGGGACGCCATTGCATGGATATGAGCTCATAGACCTTAGTGGATCTGGGATTCACACCGGTTCTGGGAACCAAAGAGTCAAGTTAAGTGATTCTGGGAATCACCGAGTCATGTTCGTGGAGTTGCATTGTGTAGAAGACCCTGCTAGGACCAGAGTTAGTCCAGGAGACCACCGAGAGGATTAAAGTCATTAGGGAAAGGATGCGCACTGCACAGAGTAGGCAAAAGAGTTATGCCAACAAGAGAAGGAAGCCTTTAGAATTTCAGGAAGAGGAACATGTATTCTTGAGAGTCACTCCTAAGACTGGGGTTGGGAGGTCAATGAAAGTCAAAAAGCTCAACCCTCGTTTCATGGGTCCGTTTCAAATCCTAAAAAGAGTCGGGACTATTGCTTACCAATTGGCTCTTCCACCACAGTTGTCGAATCTCCATGACGTCTTCCATCTGTCTCAACTCCGGAAGTACGTACCAGATATTTCACACGTGATAGCTCCTGAGTCAATACAATTGGAGGATAATTTGGTCTTTAAGCCCAGGCCTGTTCAGATCATTGACAAGAGCACAAAAACTCTGAGGAACAAGATGATCCCATTGGTGAAAGTGATTTGGGAAGGGTTAACTCCAGAGGAAGCTACCTGGGAACTTGAGGAAGATGTTAGACAACATCATCCAGATCTCTTCTGCACATGTACATAACTTAGCATTGCATTACCTTTAACGTTGTGTAGTTGGGTGAGACGTGAGAATTTCAGGGACGAATTTCATTATGGAGAAGAGGAAATGTAACATCCCAAAATTCAAATATAATTACTTTAATAAAAGATCAAGTCAGTATGAGTTTTAAGTGTAGAATTGTTAGTATGAGAATAAATTACAATTATTTAATAATTACAAATTAAAAGAGTGTAAAATTGGAAAATAAAATAAAATAAAATATAAATAAGAGATTTAGTGTGAAGAAGTGATAGTATAAGGATTTATTGAAATTTATTAACTATTATAAAGAATTTTTAATTTATATATATATATATATATATATATATATATATATATATATATATGAAAAAAAAGAGATGCTTGGGTGTTAAGCCCAAGCAGCCAAGCTTTTGGCTAAATAAAAAGAAAAAAAAAAGAACAAACCTAATGCGCTTACTAGTGACTATGTAAATTATATAAAGGATGGTAACGAAAAAAGAAGAAGGGATCAGGGGCGCCGCAGCATTTTCGTCAGTTCCATTCCTTGCCAATACAACCGTAACAACACAGATCCAAGAACGCCACCGAACGGGAGAGGAATTTTTAGGGAAGCGCAAATCCTTATCATACGTAATTTTTAGAGCACATTGGAGGTCTTCAAAAGGTGAGTAAAAATAACTTTTCTCACACTTTCATGGTACAGATAATTTGATGCTTCTACATGTAACTTTGTCTTTTGGAAATAGTAAAATATTTTAGGGTTCTTGGTTCTTGATTTGAGACTCTTAAAATATATTGGTTGTGCTTGAGGAATTAATTTAATAAGCGGATTTTCTTGAAATTTATAATGAAATAGCTTTATATTAAATTATTGTCTTGAGTAAACATCTTTCTTTTAATTGTTTTAATTATGGAAAGACAATTGCCAAAGGAAGTCTCACTTGAATTCCCGTTTTCAATTCCAAGCTTCCCTGAATCTTATAATTCATAAAATGGAGAATAGGTCCTATGCGTCAAATGCTCCTTTTAAAACAAATAAAACTAATCACATGAATTGGAACCACAATTCCTTATTATGTCCCTGACGCATAGTTTATGTTTGTGGTGCTTTGAATTATTTTAATTGTTATATTATTTGGAATATATATATATATATATATATATATATATATATATAATACTTTAGTAATTGTTAACAAATATATTTGGTTGGTATGAGTTATTGTTGATTGACATGCCTATATGTATTTTATGATGTGATAGCGTTGACTCGGCATGACATTATATCATTGTTTGTGATATATGGAATCTGAGAACATATTTAGTAGTCATCTGGGATGATGCATTATGCTTGAGTTGGTCATCACCTTCCGGGAAGGGATGACGGTATATACTCTATTCCGGGAATAGGATGAGAGATATCACCATCTGGGATGAGATATCAAATTGTTGAAAATATCCACATCTGGGATGGGATATGAGATACCTCCATCTAGGATGGGGAAGGCAGTGGGACGCCATTGCATGGATATGAGCTCATAGACCTTAGTGGATCTGGGATTCACACCGGTTCTGGGAGCCAAAGAGTCAAGTTAAGTGATTCTGGGAATCACCGAGTCATGTTCGTGGAGTTGCATTGTGTATAGTTTGCATGGTGAATGTGATTAAATGCAATGAGATGTGACCATTGCTGAGCTTATGAGTTTGTACTTTAAATGCTTGACATTAAGTTTATTTATATATATTTATTATTTTGGAGGTTTATCATATTCATTATTTTAAAAATTAGCGGGTACCATGAATGTTTTTCCGGTTACCGCGCCGACTGAAAACAACACTATTTGCGAACCTTTTCATCAAACGATTATTTTTATTCACTGGGATTATATCTCATTAAAAGTGTAGTTTTCAGAGCACGAGGATGACATCACTGGGACTGAAGAGGATTGAAGACCTAGCGAACCTTCTTAGTTATTATTCCTATCTTGGTTTGTATTTCCTTAAATAAGGGGTCGTATGTGGCTAGACGTTTTTATTTATTTATCATTGGGTTTATTAGTAGATGCCCGGTTTTTTAGGCTTGGGGTTTTTATTTGGATGTATGGATTTATTATTATATTATCGCTTGGATACTTTATATCTATTTTAATTAATATGAGGTATTTTGAGACCCGATTAAGTCGTGAAATTTTTATGACACGTTTGTTTAATTTAAAACTATTTAAAGGATTTTTCATTGATTTTGTTTTGGGTTACTAATGTAACGAAGGGTGTTACATTTATGGTATCAGAGCAGTTCGATTCTATATCGGACTGTGGTATTGGGGCTTTTTCTAAAACAAAACTTGGGTGCATAGGATGCTTGTTGGAGTTATAATTCTGCATTCTATTCTTTTGGATATTGGACTTTATCAACCCACTGTTTGATTGGTGGTATGCAGATTATGGCGGCAAACAGGCGAGGGAGAAATGATGCACTTGCAGCGACTTTGGCTTGAATGGCCAGAGTTATGCAGGAGCAGACAGAGACTCTCCGTCAGATGAGGGCTAATGGGGGCGTGCTTAACATGGTGCCGGTTGCAGTTCCAGATCCACAGACATGGAGTGCAGTCAAGTCGGGAACAATAACCCGCCTGCTTTTTGAGGTACCACCGATCCTATTGAGGCAGAGGAATAGTTGATGAAATTAGAGAAGATCTTCCGGGCCATGAGGTGCTCTGATGCTCAGAAGGTGGATTTTGTCACCTATATGCTGGAGTCGGATGCAGAGCACTGGTGGAACTGTGCTAAGGGCGGGTTGCTTGCTTCGGGCGCCCCTATCACGTGGGACCGATTCAAGGAGGTCTTCCTGGAGAAATACTTTCCGCACAGCGTCGGGATACAGAAGGAGATGGAGTTTCTACAGTTTCGTCAGGGGAGTATGACAGTGGCTGAATATGTGGCCAAGTTTGAGAGCCTTGCAAGGTTCTCTACGCAGGTGAGGGATAATCCTGACGGTCAATGGAAAGCAATTAAGTTCGAGCAGGGTTTGAGGCCAGAGCTGCAGAGCCTTATCGGGCTCCTAGAAATTTGGGACTACCCCACTCTTGTGAACAAGTGTAGGGTGGTAGAGCATAATATGCAAGTTGTGCTGGCCGAGAGGCAAAAGGAGAAAATTCTTAGCGATGGCAAGAGATTTCAGGGCAAGGATGGGAAATTTCAGAAACATTTGCGGCCAGTCTCCTCCATCAATAAAGCGAAGCAAGTGCATGGAGCCCAGACTAACAAGGGCGCCGGGTGTCATAGGTGTGGGTTGAATCATGGAGATCGCACGTGTCCAGCGGCATAGACCACTTGCTACAAGTGTGGTAAAGTGGGACACTATACCAGAAACTGCAAGAGTGGAGGACCAGTCCAACCTAGACCACTGAGCCAAGGGAGAGTCTTTACGCTCCAAGGGGAAAAGGTGAAGGAGTCAGATGGCCTGATACAAGGTATGGGTTTAATTAAAGATAGAAAAATCAATTTATTGTTTGATTCAGGAGCAACTCATTCATTTATATCTTTAAAGTGTGTGAAAAATCTATCTTTGTCTGTTTCTAAGTTGCCATATGATTTGAGTGTCGCTACTTCTGCAAATGATAAACTTGTTACCTCTATTGCTTGCTTGAGTTGTCCCTTAGTGTACCAAGGTGTACCTTATTTTGTTGATCATATATGCTTTCCCATGTCTGGGTTAGATGTCATTCTTGGTATGGATTGGTTGTCTGCAAATCATGCTGTCATAAATTGCTCTGATAAAACTATCTCCATTCCTATACAACCAATGTCTAATGATTTTCCCGTACCCAGTTCTATTGTTTCTGTTGTTGCTTGTCATAAGTGTTTAGTTGAGGGAGCTCAACGGTATGTACTCTTATTCTCTGCTAAGATAGAGGCTGACAGTGATGTGACGGCTATACCTGTGGTGTGTGAATTCCAGGATGTTTTCCCTAAGGATGTCTCTAGCTTGCCTCCGAATAGGGAAGTTGAGTTTAACATAGATCTAGTGCCAGAGAGTGGACCAGTGTCGGTAGCGCCTTATAGAATGGCACCTTTAGAGTTGAGCGAGCTTAAGAAACAGTTAGAGGAGATGCTAGGGAAGGGGTTTATTAGGCCTAGTGTGTCACCTTGGGGAGCACCTATCCTACTGGTGAAAAAGAAGGATGGGAGCATGAGGCTATGTGTCGACTATAGGCAGTTGAACAAAGTGACCATCAAGAATAAATACCCTTTGCCTAGGATAGATGACCTCTTAGATCAGTTGAGGGGAGCGTCGGTGTTTTCCAAAATAGATCTAAGATAGGGATACCATCAAATTAGAGTCAAGAATGAGGATATTCCAAAGACAGCCTTTAGGACAAGGTATGGGCACTATGAGTATGTAGTGATGCCCTTTGGTGTGACCAATGCCCCAGCTGTTTTTATGGACTACATGAATCGGATCTTTAGGCCGTTATTGGATAGCTTTGTGGTGGTGTTCATATATGATATTTTGATATACTCTAGGACACCAGAGGATCATGAGGAGTATTTGAGGTTAGTGTTGCAGATTCTGAGGGAAGAACAACTGTATGCAAAGCCAGAAAAGTGTGAATTTTGGCTTGATGAGGTGAAGTTTTTAGGACATACCATATCTAGGAGTGGTGTAGCGGTTGACTCTAGTAAGGTTGATGCAGTGCTTGGATGGGAGTAACCTAAGTCAGTGACGGAAGTGAGGAGTTTCCTGGGACTGGCAGGTTACTATAGGAAGTTCATAGAGGGGTTCTCTAGACTAGCTTTACCTCTCACCAAGTTGACTAGGAAAGGAAAATCTTTTGAGTGGGATAAGGAATGCGAAGATAATTTTGAGGAGCTTAAGAGAAGATTGGTGTCATCACCGGTCTTAACCATTCCAGATCCTTCAGTGAGTTTTGTGGTATATTGTGACGCTTCTAAGAATGGTTTAGGTTGTGTGTTGATGCAGGAAGGTAGGGTAGTGGCTTATGCATCTAGGCAGCTCAGGACACATGAGGTGAATTACCCTACTCATGACCTTGAGTTAGCAGCAGTAGTCTTTGCTCTTAAGATTTGGAGGCACTATTTGTATGGTGCAAAGTTTGAGGTTTTTAGTGATCATAAGAGCCTTAAGTATTTGTTTGACCAGAAAGAATTGAATATGAGGCAAAGGAGGTGGATGGAATTCCTTAAGGACTATGAATTCGAGTTGAAGTATCATCAAGGGAAAGCCAATGTGGTGGCTGATGCACTTAGTAGGAAAACCTTGCATGTGTCTAGTTTGATGGTCTAATAGATGAATATGTTGGAGGAGTTCAGGGACATGAATCTAAATGTGTCTCTTAGTGCTCTAAGCTTGAAGTTGAATAGGCTGGAAATTTGCAGTGACCTTAGAGAAATGATTAGGCGAGAACATCTTTTAGACCAGGAGTTACAATCTCTTTTAGATCAAGAGAATTATGTGTTGTCTACTGATGGTCTAGTGTTGTTTAAGAATAAAATCGTTGTCCCTAAGGAGGGGAGCCTTAGAGAGAAAGTTTTAGAGGAAGCGCATAAGGGGAAGTTCACCATACATCCAGGGATAACCAAGATGTATCAAGATCTAAAGAAGATGTATTGGTGGCTAGGAATGAAACGGGATGTGGCTAGCTTTGTGGCCAAGTGTTTAGTATGCCAAAATGTTAAGATAGAACATCAGAGACCTTCGGGTTTGTTGCCGCATTTAGAAATTCCTCAATGGAAATGGGAGAGGATTTCTATGGATTTTGTGATTGGGTTACCTAGGACTCGTTTGGGTTTAGATGCCATATGGATAATGGTGGATAGGTTGACCAAGTCTGCACACTTCTTGCCAATTAAGACAACCTGTAGTTTGAATAAGTTAGCAGACTTAAACATTAAGGAGATAGTGAAGCTTCATGGCATACTTACCTCTATAATGTCAGATAGAGACCCACGATTTACCTCTAGATTTTGGAGAGCATTCCAACAGGCTTTTGGTTTTTAGCTGAGTTTTAGCACAGCCTATCATCCCCAAGCGGATGGTCAGTCGGAGAGGACCATTCAGACCCTTGAGGACAATTATTTAATAATTACAAATTAAAAGAGTGTAAAATTGGAAAATAAAATAAAATAAAATATAAATAAGAGATTTATGTGGAGAAGTGATAGTATAAGGATTTATTGAAATTTATTAAATATTATAAAGAATTTTAATTATATATATATATATATATATATATATATATGGAAAAAAAAAAGAGATGCTTGGGCGTTAAGCCCAAGCAGCCAAGCTTTTGGCTAAATAAAAAGAAAAAAAAAAGAACAAACCTAATGCGCTGACTAGTGACTATGTAAATTATATAAAGGATGGTAACGAAAAAAGAAGAAGGGATCAGGGGCGCCGCAGCTTTTTCGTCAGTTCCATTCCTTGCCAATACAACCGTAACAACACAGATCCAAGAATGCCACCGAACGGGAGAGGAATTTTTAGGGAAGCGCAAATCCTTATCATACGTAATTTTTAGAGCACATTGGAGGTCTGCAAAAGGTGAGTAAAAATAACTTTTGTCACACTTTTATGGTACAGATAATTTGATGCTTCTACATGTAACTTTGTCTTTTGGAAATAGTAAAATATTTTAGGGTTCTTGGTTCTTGATTTGAGACTCTTAAAATATATTGGTTGTGTTTGAGGGATTAATTTAATAAGCGGATTTTCTTGAAATTTATAATGAAATAGCTTTATATTAAATTATTGTCTTGAGTAAACATCTATCTTTTAATTGTTTTAATTATGGAAAGACAATTGCCAAAGGAAGTCTCACGTGAATTCCCGTTTTCAATTCCAAGCTTCCCTGAATCTTATAATTCATAAAATGGAGAATAGGTCCTATGCGTCAAATGCTCCTTTTAAAAGAAATAAAACTAATCACATGAATTGGAACCACAATTCCTTATTATGTCCCTGACGCATAGTTTATGTTTGTGGTGCTTTGAATTATTTTAATTGTTATATTATTTGGAATATATATATATATAATACTTTAGTAATTGTTAACAAATATATTTGGTTGGTATGAGTTATTGTTGATTGACATGCCTATATGTATTTTATGATGTGATAGCGTTGACTCGGCATGACATTATATCATTGTTTGTGATATATGGAATCTGAGAACATATTTAGTAGTCATCTGGGATGATGCATTATGCTTGAGTTGGTCATCACCTTCCGGGAAGGGATGACGGTATATACTCTATTCCGGGAATAGGATGAGAGATATCACCATCTGGGATGAGATATCAAATTGTTGAAAATATCCACATCTGGGATGGGATATGAGATACCTCCATCTAGGATGGGGAAGGCAGTGGGACGCCATTGCATGGATATGAACTCGTAGACCTTAGTGGATCTGGGATTCACACCGGTTCTGGGAACCAAAGAGTCAAGTTAAGTGATTCTGGGAATCACCGAGTCATGTTCGTGGAGTTGCATTGTGTAGAGTTTGCATGGTGAATGTGATTAAATGCAATGAGATATGACCGTTGCTGAGCTTATGAGTTTGTACTTTAAATGCTTGACATTAAGTTTATTTATATATATTTATTATTTTGGAGGTTTATCATATTCATTATTTTAAAAATTAGCGGGTACCATGAATGTTTTTCCGGTTACCGCGCCGGCTGAAAACAACACTATTTGCGAACCTTTTCATCAAACGATTATTTTTATTCACTGGGATTATATCTCATTAAATGTGTTGTTTTCAGAGCACGAGGACGACATCACTGGGACTGGAGAGGATTGAAGACCTAGCGAACCTTCTTAGTTATTATTCCTAGCTTGGTTAGTATTTTCTTAAATAAGGGGCCGTATGTGGCTAGACGTTTTTATTTATTTATCGTTGGGTTTATTAATAGACGCCTGATTTTTGAGGCTTGGGGTTTTTATTTGGATGTATGGTTTTATTATTATATTATCGCTTGCATACTTTATATCTATTTTAATTAATATGAGGTATTTTCAGACCCGATTATGTCGCAAAATTTTTATGACGCGTTGGTTTAATTTAAAGCTATTTAAAGGATTTTTCATTGATTTTGTTTTGGGTTACTAATGTAACGAAGGGTGTTACAGATGGAGCAAATTAAAGAAAAACAAGAAAGTGATCAGTACCTACAAGGAGAAAGAGAATTAGTGCGACAGGGAGCTGTGTCGGAATTTAAAGAAGGAAATGATGGATTATTAAGGTTTGGTGAAAGGATTTGCGTACCAAATGATGTCGAGCTGAGAAAGTTAATTCTGGAAGAAGCTCATAGGAATAAGTTAAGTTTACTTCCGGGAGCAACTAAGATGTATCAGGATCTCAAGAAATTGTATTGGTGGTATGGCATGAAGAAAGATGCAATGGAGTTTATAGCTGTGTGTTTAACTTGCCAGAAGGTTAAAGTGGAACATCAAAGACCGGCAGGAATGCTACAATCCTTAGACATTCCAGAATGGAAATGGGATGGTATTGCAATGGATTTCGTGTCAGGTTTGCCAAAGACTCGGAAAGGGTATGACTCTATATGGGTAATTGTTGATCGACTGACTAAGTCAGCTCACTTTTTACCAGTTAATATGAAATACCCACTGGAAAGACTAACCCAGTTATACATCGATGAAATTGTTAGATTACATGGAGTACATTCGAGTATTATCTCAGATCGTGATCCGAGATTTACGTCAAGATTTTGGCAAAGTCTGCAAGATTCGTTGGGAACGAAACTCAGATTAAGTTATGTGTATCATCCTCAAACAGATGGACAATCAGAGAGGACTAGTCAGTCTCTTGAAGATTTATTGAGAGCCTGTGTCCTAGAAAATGCTGGAAGTTGGGATGAATATCTATCATTGATAGAATTCACTTACAATAACAGTTTTCATTCGAGCATAGGAATGGCACCCTATGAAGCGTTGTATGGTCGACGATGTAGAATGCCTTTATGTTGGTACCCTGATGGTGCGAGTTTAATGGTAGGACCAGATATCGTGCAACAAATGATGGAAAAGGTGAAAATGATTCAAGAGAAAATGTGGACAACTCAGAGTCGACAAAAAAGTTATGCTGACAAGAGACGACGACCTCTTGAGTTTGAGGAAGGCGAGCATGTGTTTTTGAGAGTCACGCCAACGACTGGGGTTGGCAGGGTAATTAAATCCAGGAAACTCACTCCTAAATTCATTGGACCTTACCAAATTCTTCGTCGAGTAGGTCCAGTAGCCTATAAAATTTCTTTACCGCCTTTTCTATCCAATCTTCATGATGTTTGTCATGTTTCACAATTGAGGAAGTATATTCTTGATCCATCTCACGTAATTGAACCTGATTTAGTACAACTAAAAGAAAACTTGTCTTATGAGACTTTACCTGTACGAATCGCGGATAAGATGACGAAGCAGCTCAGAGGAAAACAAATCTCATTGGTCAAGGTTATTTGGGATGACGTGACTGGAGAAGCAACGTGGGAAGTAGAAGACAAAATGAAGTTACAGTATCCCGATCTATTCACAGGTACGTAATTTTGAGGATGAAATTTTTTTTTAGTAGGGTAGTAATGTAACACCCTCTCTTTCACTGTTTTAAATAACAGTAATACATATAAATATGTTTATAGGTTTATTAGAGTTTTAGAAAATTATTTTAAATAAACGGAGTTTACCACTCAACTTGTGACACCCTAAACTCGGGTCATCACATGGTTACCCGTTTGCGGAAATAAAACTTAATTTGTTGGTTACTTTCGGAAAATAATGTTTTCTCAACGTTCATCTTTTCAAAATATGGTGATAAATTTTTTTTTCTTTTAACTTCACAACCACAACAACAACAATGTAATCAAACGACACTTAAATACATAAGGAATATAAGTCATACAACTATACTGCCTCATATATTTTGATACCTAAATCAACATCAGTTTTATCTTCAAAACATAGTAGGACCTAAGCTGGTCGTAACTAACAGACACTACCGCCAACTGGAGCAGCACAGCACGCTTCCAACTAGACAGCCTTCTTCTTCGTGTAGGGATCATACCCCTTGTACGTCTCTGAGATGTGTTGTAAGGGTGAGACACCAATATACGGATTTATCACCATAACTAAATGCGCAACACACGAGAAGGCATATACACATATACATATTTATAACAACCTGCTCATTCATATTATATCACATCGTTTATCAATGGGTTTCACACCCCAAACATCAACGTTGAAAAACTATGCATGAACACTTCAAAACATCATCTAAACATTCATACCTAATCTCATGAGATATCTCCAACATCGTAATGAGTTGATCAGACTCGATAGTTACAGGCACGCAGCCAAAACACATCACACTCTGTCCAACATCGTGGCACATGTGTCACAACGTAGATGGGGCCTTATTGTCCACCAGGCACAATAAGAACATCTTTATGATCTACCATGACGCCGCAAGGTAATCACTCGTACAAAACCTATCACACACTGTCCAACATCGTGGCACAGGTGTCACAACGTAGATAGGGCCTCATTGTCCACCAGGCACAATAAGAACATCTTTATGATCTACCATGACGCCGCATGGTAATCACTCGTTTGATCATGGCACGTCTGCCAAATGCATGCAATAAAAACCTTTTATTCTCAACACTTTTCTTTGTGCTATATCTTTATTTGTCAAAGCTCTCAAAAGCTTTCGACCCATCATCGTTTTTAAACATCAAAGCTCTCAAAAGCTTTCAACTTATCATCGTTTTCAACATCGAATGCTCTCAAAAGCATCATCATTTTCAACATCGAATGCTCTCAAAAGCATCATCGTTTTCAACATCTTTACAACTTTTATTAACAACACAGGACCTCAAAGTCCGAGTGCTCAATCACAAAGCCCCTAGACCGTTGCAATCAGTCTTAGGTTCGTGGTAATAGAAAACATCTCAAAACGTTTTAACTTCTTTACGTAGATACCCAGTCTACAACACAACGAACCTTAATACCCCGACGTCTCGGTTATTAAGTTCCATAACATCGTTTTACATCGTTTTTGTCTGTGAAAAACAAATCCAAAATAAGACAATCGTCATAAGAACACTAGCACCACGACATCTCGGTTACTAAGTTCTATGTCGTCACTAATTAAAACTCATTTACAGAAAATCATTTCTACTTGAAAACTCTTTTACTGAAACTTCAGCTTTAAAATTTAAACCAATTCTGATTAAACCTCTTCGCAAAACAAGTACTACTATTTTTAAACTTTCACCATAAATAATTTCAGAACTTGCCATCGTTTATCATTTTCCCAGAAAATATTTTTAAAGTCAAACTTTGACTTTTTATTTTATATTTCTATTTTATTATTTTTATTTTTATTTTTATTTTTATTTTTATTTTTATTTTTATTTTTATAAAGTATTTTTGAATATTAATTTCACAAAATAACTTTTTATAATATTTCGGAATTTCTTGCGTAAAAATTAGCAGTACTAAAAAAAATTTCACGGTTACGCTCTCACCGTGACTCACAAATTTCTTTTACACTGATAAATTATTAAAATAATAATAATTCTCAAAAACTCATTATTTTTCCAAACTAATATTTTCCACCATTATTATATTCCAACATTTCCCATAAAACGTTGAATATAATTTTCACAACTTATTAAATCTTTTATCTGATTAATCGGTTGTGCACTAACCACTGTCAGGCCTCTCAAACAACATTCAACATTCATCATTCAACAACATCATCATTATTATATCACCAGGCAGATCATGCATCATAGCAACATAATATACTACTGCAGATAATTAAATAAATTAAAAGCAGATAATTCACCGATACACAGATAAACAACACAACGTAAGCCACATAAACAAATAACCACAACCACATATAATTCATATAAATCACACTACACACAAATAGTTATAGAGAAAAATCCCTCAGGTAAGCTCCCCTTACCTGTTGAAGACTACACTATAGTTTCTGTTAATCTCCCGAACTCGATCCGATTCCTCTTCGTCGAGTGTAAATCAGCTAACTCAGTTGTTTCCTTCAAACGAATTGCAACCAAAATAAATCAAATCAAACAACAATACACTTGGATTATGAAGGTTAGGGTTCGGCTTCAACCAATTTTCTAGGTTAGGAAAATTAAAATTTTGTTAACTTAAGGATTTATGATCCATAAGTAACTTAAACATGATTAAGCACTTAACCCAAGATTATGAACCAAGAACATGAACTAAAACTCATCTAGTTCCAAGAACTAGGGTTTCGGCCAAGGGCTGAGTTTGGGGTTAGAAATCTCTAAAATTTCTAAACTCTTGGATTTAATCAACATACAAAACCTAGAGTTAGATTCAAGTGTTACAAACAACTTTTGAATCATAAAACCAACAAGTGCTCATACCTAGGGTTTCGGTTTTGATGAGATCAATAGGTTAAAGTTTTATTTTTGATCTTCTATATACTTGAATACAAGAACTATCAAGTTATAATCATGAATCAAGGCATGAAATTGAAACAAAACCTAAGAACACAAAGTTAACCTAGGTTCGGCCCAGTCCAGACTTTAGGAAAAGAAATTTCTCATGATCTTGTGCTTCTATATAATGAAAATAGAGATGATTATAAGATCATAGCAATTGGTTTCATGTCAAAAGGATTTTTCTAGAATTAGTTATGAATTTTTGAATCTAGCTCCATGAATTTTGAACAAATGAAGAACATCTGAATCTTAGTCATGAATCTACAAAAGTTGTGAAAAGAAATGATTCAAATGTCAAGAGAAGAAGTTGATACCTCTTTATGATTCAAGGAAAGCAAGATTTGGATGATGTTCTTCACAAATTTCTCATGGTGCTCTTGAGAAACTTAAGGGAGAAGATGAACATAGTTAGGGTTTAGAACAGTTTTAGTATTTTGAGTAGATCTCTCAACATACTTGTCCGTTTTGGATGATCTTTATGTCGTTGGAAAGAAGAGAGAAAGATGAACAACTTTCATGTTGAAAGTTTTTCGAGATTCAAAATATAAACTGAACAAAATTGCTATGCAAAATAGGACGAGTTGTGAACTCTTTGGAGCAAAGAACATGAAAATGGAAAAATGGCTTAAGGAAGAAGACAACCTATTTAAATGAAGAAAAACCAAACTTAATGAAGAATAAACCAATACTTAATGAAGAAGAAATCAATACTTGATGAAGAAGAAACCAATACTTGATGAAGAAGAAACCAATACTTGATGAAGAAGGATTGGGAGCCGTGGGTTTTGGGCAAGGGTGGGTCAACTTTTTTTCCAATGGCATTTGTTTGCAATTGTCATATAAAGACAAGGGCAAAATGGTCATTTCATAGGAAAATTTCACTTTGTCATAAATGTGCCATTATGGCCATTATGACTCGGATAAGCTCGTCATAAATACTCGGCAAATCGGTCAAATCCAACATCCCTGCTACATTGTCGACTCCTCGATTCATCTGGCGCAAGCTTTTCCTAGAGACATCTCGACGTATACGCCCGCAACAAATTTGATATTTTAATTTTTTTACCAAAATTTTCAAAACTTCCAGGATCGTAGTAAATACGATAAAAACATTTTTCATCTCGTTCACGACTCAAAATTAGGTCTTCTGAGCAGTAAACTTTTACTGTCAGTGAAAACACAGAAAACGGTAGACCGGCTTCCATCTGAATTTTCAACCAAAAACTTCCCCGTAACCTTATAAAAATAAGTATAACAAGGAAATGACCTTGGTTTATCCAAAATCATTTTCTATGTCTCGGATAAAAATATATATTTATATATTTATTACCGATATTCTGAAAGCGGAAAATCGGGGTGTTACATTACTACCCCACTTAAAAAAAAATTTCGTCCTCGAAATTGAACAGGATCTCTTAATCCCAAAGTCATACTCTCACAAGAAAGTATATAAAAGAATTTCATCAATCTGATAAGAATACAAGAATATTCTGTGCATAAAGATTCTTTAACAAATTCAGGGAAGTAAAAATGTATGATCGGTACATATTTACAAACTTGAATCTACGAAAGTTTCTTCCCTCACAAGAATATCCTTGCCAACAATTTAAAAGAACTATGGTCCGTCAAGAATTCGGACAGAATCACTTTCTACCAAACGTAAAAGTGACTAGACTAAGTCTCATCAAGAAACTCCTTTTATCAAGAAAGTATCTATCCTGAACAGCAATAGGATAGTCTAAACATATAGAATTCCATCATGAAATTTAAAAGAAATAGAAAATTTTCAACATATCCTCACACAATCCATCGAAACAAGTATGAATTGTACCCGAATTAAAATAGTATAGTTAAGAGGTTACCGTCTTGGTTTGAAGTCTCAGCTCCTCACACATTATACACTCTACCCGTAGTCTTTGACTTGACAGCATTGGTGTTATTGACAGCCGGTCCACGCCTTGGCGCATTGCAATCTCTCGCCAAATGTCCCACTTGATTACAATTGAAACACTTAATCCCCTTTTCAGGGCAAGTATTCATCATGTGACTTGGATCTCCACATCTATAGCATCTTCTCAGTTGGCCTTGACTTTGGTTCGTTTGACCACCACTCCCCGATGCAGCAAAATTCGAATGATGTTGTTGTCGATTCTGGTCATTTCCTGATGGACGGAAATAAGGTTTCTGCTGATTTCGTTCCTCTTTCCGATTCTGATTCTGGTTCTTGGAACGAGAGGGTCCTCCAACAGTTCCTCCATTGTCTCTTTCTTTCCTCATCAGCTCCACCTTCCTACACTTCTCTACTAAGGCTTGGAAATTCCGGATTTCCAATGGTAGTACTGATTCCTTAATCTCGAAACGCAATCCTTTTTCAAAACGCTCACACTTCCAATCTTCGCTTGAGTTGTTTTGGAAAAAACGAAAATACTTAGCAAGTGATTCAAACCTTGCCGCGTACTCTCCAACACTTAAATACCCCTGTTGTAGTTGCAAAAATTCTTGCTCCTTCTCAGCTCGTGCACTTTGAGGAAAATACTTGTTTAAGAAGCTGGTTCGAAATACTTCCCAAGTAATCTCCTGATTCTCGGCTTCCAGCAGCTGTTCGGTGCCCTTCCACCAATACTCAGCATCGCCCACCAATAGAAAAGTGGCATAAGATACCTTCACTCCCTCAGGACTATGAATTAGTCTAAAAGTTTTCTCTAACTCCTGAATCCATAAGTCAGCTTTCACAGGATCCACATCTCCATGAAACTGTGATGGATCTTGACGCCTAAAAGCAGTTAAATTCTTCCCTTCAACATCCTGTTCAGCTCGAATCTGTGCCTGTTGATTATAGGCATTCATAGATGCAGTCTAATTAGCAATCGCAACTGCTACATTTTCCATTGCCTGAGCTGCATAATCCATTCCTTCTTCATAATCTTCATTCATATTACCACGACCGCCAACACGACCGCCTCTATGGCCTCTTCCACGGCCGCGTCCACGTCCACGTCCAGCTTCTGGTTCAACAACTGGTTCCATAACTGACCTATAAACCATAATCAGTTAAACCAAAAACCAGAAACTGAAACGTAAACATAGTCATTACCACACATTACTTCTAAGAAGTAATTCCAAACAAATCTTAATCAGAGAACACACAACATCCACACAATAGACCTATTTCCCAACATTCCCGAAAGACTCGACCAGCTCTGATACCACTAATGTGACACCCTAAACTCGGGTCATCACATGGTTACCCGTTTGCGGAAATAAAACTTAATTTGCGGGTTACTTTCGGAAAATAATGTTTTCTCAACGTTCATCTTTTCAAAATATGGTGATAAATTTTTTTTTCTTTTAACTTCACAACCACAACAACAACAATGTAATCAAACCACACTTAAATACATAAGGAATATAAATCATACAACTATACTGCCACATATATTTTCATACCTAAATCAACATCAGTTTTATCTTCAAAACATAGTAGGACCTAAGCTGGTCGTAACTAACAGACACTACCGCCAACTAGAGCAGCACAGCACGCTTCCAACTAGACAGCCTTCTTCTTCGTGTAGGGATCATACCCCTTGTACGTCTCTGAGATGTGTTGTAAGGGTGAGACACCAATATATGGATTTATCACCATAACTAAATGCGCAACACACGAGAAGGCATATACACATATACATATTTATAACAACCTACTCATTCATATTATATCACATCGTTTATCAATGGGTTTCACACCCCAAACATCAACGTTGAAAAACTATGCATGAACACTTCAAAACATCATCTAAACATTCATACCTAATCTCATGAGATATCTCCAACATCATAATGAGTTGATCAGACTCGATAGTTACAGGCACGCAGCCAAAACCCATCACACTCTATCCAACATCGTGGCACAGGTGTCACAACGTAGATGGGGCCTTATTGTCCACCAGGCACAATAAGAACATCTTTATGATCTACCATGACGCCGCAAGGTAATCACTCGTATAAAACCTATCACACACTGTCCAACATCGTGGCACAGGTGTCACAACGTAGATAGGGTCTCATTGTCCACCAGGCACAATAAGAACATCTTTATGATCTACCATGACGCCGCATGGTAATCACTCATTTGATCATGGCACGTCTGCCAAATGCATGCAATAAAAACCTTTTATTCTCAACACTTTTCTTTGTGCTATATCTTTATTTGTCAAAGCTCTCAAAAGCTTTCGACCCATCATCGTTTTTAAACATCAAAGCTCTCAAAAGCTTTCAACTTATCATCGTTTTCAACATCGAATGCTCTCAAAAGCATCATCGTTTTCAACATCGAATGCTCTCAAAAGCATCATCGTTTTCAACATCATTACAACTTTTATTAACAACACGGGACCTCAAAGTCCGAGTGCTCAATCACGAAGCCCCTAGACCGTTGCAATCAGTCTTAGGTTCGTGGTAATAGAAAACATCTCAAAACGTTTTAACTTCTTTACGTAGATACCCAGTCTACAACACAACGAACCTTAATACACCGACGTCTCGGTTATTAAGTTCCATAACATCGTTTTACATCGTTTTTGTCTGTGAAAAACAAATCCAAAATAAGACAATCGTCATAAGAACACTAGCACCCCGACATCTCGGTTACTAAGTTCTATATCGTCGCTAATTAAAACTCATTTACAGAAAATCATTTCTACTTGAAAACTCTTTTACTGAAACTTCAGCTTTAAAATTTAAATCAATTCTGATTAAACCTCTTCTCAAAACAAGTACTACTATTTTTAAACTTTCACCATAAATAATTTCAGAACTTGCCATCGTTTATCATTTTCCAAGAAAATATTTTTAAAGTCAAACTTTGACTTTTTATTTTATATTTCTATTTTATTATTTTTATTTTTATTTTTATAAAGTATTTTTATAAAGTAATTTTGAATATTAATTTCACAAAATAACTTTTTATAATATTTCGGAATTTCTTGCGTAAAAATTAGCAGTACTAAAAAAAATTTCACGGTTACGCTCTCACCGTGACTCACAAATTTCTTTTACACTGATAAATTATTAAAATAATAATAATTCTCAAAAACTCATTATTTTTCCAAACTAATATTTTCCACCATTATTATATTCCAACATTTCCCATAAAACGTTGAATATAATTTTCACAACTTATTAAATCTTTTATCTGATTAATCGGTTGTGCACTGACCACTGTCAGGCCTCTCAAACAACATTCAACATTCATCATTCAACAACATCATCATAATTATATCACCAGGAAGATCATGCATCATAGCAACATAATATACTACTGCAGATAATTAAATAAATTAAAAGCAAATAATTCACCGATACACAGATAAACAACACAACGTAAGCCACATAAACAAATAACCACAACCACATATAATTCATATAAATCACACTACACACAAATAGTTATAGAGAAAAATCCCTCAGGTAAGCTCCCCTTACCTGTTGAAGACTACACTATAGTTTCTGTTAATCTCCCGAACTCGATCCGATTCCTCTTCGTCAGTGTAAATCAGCTAACTCAGTTGTTTCCTTCAAACGAATTGCAACCAAAATAAATCAAATCAAACAAAAATACACTTGGATTATGAAGGTTAGGGTTCGGCTTCAACCAATTTTCTAGGTTAGGAAAATTAAAATTTTGTTAACTTAAGGATTTATGATCCATAAGTAACTTAAACATGATTAAGCACTTAACCCAAGATTATGAACCAAGAACATGAACTAAAACTCATCTAGTTCCAAGAACTAGGGTTTCGGCCAAGGGCTGAGTTTGGGGTTAGAAATCTCTAAAATTTCTAAACTCTTGGATTTAATCAACATACAAAACCTAGAGTTAGATTCAAGTGTTACAAACAACTTTTGAATCATAAAACCAACAAGTGCTCATACCTAGGGTTTCGGTTTTGATGAGATCAATAGGTTAAAGTTTGATTTTTGATCTTCTATATACTTGAATACAAGAACTATCAAGTTATAATCATGAATCAAGGCATGAAATTGAAACAAAACCTAAGAACACAAAGTTAACCTAGGTTCGGCCCAGTCCAGATTTTAGGGAAAGAAATTTCTCATGATCTTGTGCTTCTATATAATGAAAATAGAGATGATTATAAGATCATAGCAATTGGTTTCATGTCAAAAGGATTTTTATAGAATTAGTTATGAATTTTTGAATCTAGCTCCATGAATTTTGAACAAATGAAGAACATCTGAATCTTAGTCATGAATCTACAAAAGTTGTGAAAAGAAATGATTCAAATGTCAAGAGAAGAAGTTGCTACCTCTTGATGATTCAAGTAAAGCAAGATTTGGATGATGTTCTTCACAAATTTCTCATGGTGTTCTTGAGAAACTTAAGGGAGAAGATGAACATAGTTAGGGTTTAGAACAGTTTTAGTATTTTGAGTAGATCTCTCAACATACTTGTCCGTTTTGGATGATCTTTATGTCGTTGGAAATAAGAGAGAAAGATGAACAACTTTCATGGTGAAAGTTTTCCGAGATTCAAAATAGAAACTGATCAGAATTGCTATGTAAAATCGGACGAGTTATGAACTCTTTGGAGCAAAGAACATGAAAATGGAAAAATGGCTTAAGGAAGAAGACAACCTATTTAAATGAAGAAAAACCAAACTTAATGAAGAAGAAACCAATACTTAATGAAGAAGAAATCAATACTTGATGAAGAAGAAACCAATACTTGATGAAGAAGAAACCAATACTTAATGAAGAAGAAACCAATACTTGATGACGAAGAAACCAATACTTAATGAAGAAGGATTGGGAGCCGTGGGTTTTGGGCAAGGGTGGGTCAACTTTTTTTCCAATGGCATTTGTTTGCAATTGTCATATAAAGACAAGGGCAAAATGGTCATTTCATAGGAAAATTTCACTTTGTCATAAATGTGCCATTATGGCCATTATGACTCGGATAAGCTCGTCATAAATACTCGGCAAATCGGTCAAATCCAACATCTCTGCTACATTTCCGACTCCTCGATTCATCTGGCGCAAGCTTTTCCTAGAGACATCTCGATGTATATGCCCGCAACAAATTTGATATTTTAATTTTTTTACCAAAATTTTCAAAACTTCCAGGATCGTAGTAAATACGATAAAAACATTTTTCATCTCATTCACGACTCAAAATTAGGTCTTCTGAGCAGTAAACTTTTACTGTCAGTGAAAACACAGAAAACGGTAGACCGGCTTCCGTCTGAATTTTCAACCAAAAACTTCCCCGTAACCTTATAAAAATAAGTATAACAAGGAAATGACCTGGGTTTATCCAAAATCATTTTCTATGTCTCGGATAAAAATATATATTTATATATTTATTACCGATATTACGAAGCAGCGAAAATCGGGGTGTTACATTACTACCCCACTTAAAAAAAAATTCCGTCCTCGAAATTGAACAGGATCTCTTAATCCCAAAGTCATACTCTCACAAGAAAGTATATAAAAGAATTTCATCAATCTGATAAGAATACAAGAATATTCTGTGCATAAAGATTCTTTAACAAATTCAGGGAAGTAAAAATGTATGATCGGTACATATTTACAAACTTGAATCTACGAAAGTTTCTTCCCTCACAAGAATATCCTTGCCAACAATTTAAAAGAACTATGGTCCGTCAAGAATTCGGACAGAATCACTTTCTACCAAACGTAAAAGTGACTAGACTAAGTCTCATCAAGAAACTCCTTTTATCAAGAAAGTATCTATCCCGAGCAATGAATAGGATAGTCTAAACATATAGAATTCCATCATGAAATTTAAAAGAAATAGAAAATTTTCAACATATCCTCACACAATCCATCGAAACAAGTATGAATTGTACCCGAATTAAAATAGTATAGTTAAGAGGTTACCGTCTTGGTTTGAAGTCTCAGCTCCTCACACATTATACACTCTACCCGTAGTCTTTGACTTGACAGCATTGGTGTTATTGACAGCCGGTCCACGCCTTGGCGCATTGCAATCTCTCGCCAAATGTCCCACTTGATTACAATTGAAACACTTAATCCCCTTTTCAGGGCAAGTATTCATCATGTGACTTGGATCTCCACATCTATAGCATCTTCTCAGTTGGCCTTGACTTTGGTTCGTTTGACCACCACTCCCCGATGCAGCAAAATTCGAATGATGTTGTTGTCGATTCTGGTCATTTCCTGATGGACGGAAATAAGGTTTCTGCTGATTTCGTTCCTCTTTCCGATTCTGATTCTGGTTCTTGGAATGAGAGGGTCCTCCAACAGTTTCTCCATTGTCTCTTTCTTTCCTCATCAGCTCCACCTTCCTACACTTCTCGACTAAGGCTTGGAAATTCCGGATTTCCAATGGTAGTACTGATTCCTTAATCTCGAAACGCAATCCTTTTTCAAAACGCTCACACTTCCAATCTTCGCTTGGGTTGTTTTGGAAAAAACGAAAATACTTAGCAAGTGATTCAAACCTTGCCGCGTACTCTCCAAGCCTTAAATCCCCCTGTTGTAGTTGCAAAAATTCTTGCTCCTTCTCAGCTCGTGCACTTTGAGGAAAATACTTGTTTAAGAAGCTGGTTCGAAATACTTCCCAAGTAATCTCCTGATTCTCGGCTTCCAGCAGCTGTTCGGTGCCCTTCCACCATTACTCAGCATCGCCCACCAATAGAAAAGTGGCATAAGATACCTTCACTCCCTCAGGACTATGAATTAATCTAAAAATTTTCTCTAACTCCTGAATCCATAAGTCAACTTTCACAGGATCCACATCTCCATGAAACTGTGATGGATCTTGACGCCTAAAAGCAGTTAAATTCTTCCCTTCAACGACTGTTGGCTCGAATCCGTGCTGTTGATTATAGGCATTCATAGATGCGGTCCCGATTAGCAATCGCAGCTGCTACATTTTCCATTGCCTCGAGCTGCATAATCCATTCCTTCTTCATAATCTTCATTCATATTACCACGACCCTAACACGACCGCCTCTACGGCCTCTTCCACGGCCGCGTCCACGTCCCCCGTCCACGCCCACGTCCAGCACGATTCAACAACTGGTTCCATAACTGACCTATAAACCATAATCAGTTAAACCAAAAACCAGAAACTGAAACGTAAACATAGTCATTACCACACATTACTTCTAAGAAGTAATTCCAAACAAATCTTAATCAGAGAACACACAACATCAACACAATAGACCTATTTCCCAACATTCCCGAAAGACTCGACCAGCTCTGATACCACTAATGTGACACCCTAAACTCGGGTCATCACATGGTTACCCGTTTGCGGAAATAAAACTTAATTTGCTGGTTACTTTCGGAAAATAATGTTTTCTCAACGTTCATCTTTTCAAAATATGGTGATAATTTTTTTTTTCTTTTAACTTCACAACCACAACAACAACAATGTAATCAAACCACACTTAAATACATAAGGAATATAAGTCATACAACTATACTGCCTCATATATTTCCATACCTAAATCAACATCAGTTTTATCTTCAAAACATAGTAGGACCTAAGCTGGTCGTAACTAACAGACACTACCGCCAACTGGAGCAGCACAGCACGCTTCCAACTAGACAACCTTCTTCTTCGTGTAGGGATCATACCCCTTGTACGTCTCTGAGATGTGTTGTAAGGGTGAGACACCAATATACGGATTTATCACCATAACTAAATGCGCAACACACGAGAAGGCATATACACATATACATATTTATAACAACCTACTCATTCATATTATATCACATCGTTTATCAATGGGTTTCACACCCCAAACATCAACGTTGAAAAACTATGCATGAGCACTTCAAAACATCATCTAAACATTCATACCTAATCTCATGAGATATCTCCAACATCGTAATGAGTTGATCAGACTCGATAGTTACAGGCACGCAGCCAAAACCCATCACACTTTATCCAACATCGTGGCACAAGTGTCACAACATAGATGGGGTGTTATTGTCCACCAGGCACAATAAGAACATCTTTATGATCTACCATGACGCCGCAAGGTAATCACTCGTATAAAACCTATCACACACTGTCCAACATCGTGGCACAGGTGTCACAACGTAGATAGGGCCTCATTGTCCACCAGGCAAAATAAGAACATCTTTATGATCTACCATGACGCCGCATGGTAATCACTCGTTTGATCATGGGACGTCTGCCAAATGCATGCAATAAAAACCTTTTATTCTCAACACTTTTCTTTGTGCTATATCTTTATTTGTCAAAGCTCTCAAAAGTTTTCGACCCATCATCGTTTTTAAACATCAAAGCTCTCAAAAGCTTTCAACTTATCATCGTTTTCAACATCGAATGCTCTCAAAAGCATCATCGTTTTCAACATTGAATGCTCTCAAAAGCATCATCGTTTTCAACATCTTTACAACTTTTATTAACAACACAGGACCTCAAAGTCCGAGTGCTCAATCACGAAGCCCCTAGACCGTTGCAATCAGTCTTCGGTTCGTGGTAATAGAAAACAACTTAAAACATTTTAACTTCTTTACGTAGATACCCAGTCTACAACACAACGAACCTTAATACCCCGACGTCTCGGTTATTAAGTTCCATAACATCGTTTTACATCGTTTTTGTCTGTGAAAAACAAATCCAAAATAAGACAATCGTCATAAGAACACTAGCACCCCGACATCTCGGTTACTAAGTTCTATATCGTCGCTAATTAAAACTCATTTACAGAAAATCATTTCTACTTGAAAACTCTTTTACTGAAACTTCAGCTTTAAAATTTAAATCAATTCTGATTAAACCTCTTCTCAAAACAAGTACTACTATTTTTAAACTTTCACCATAAATAATTTCAGAACTTGCCATCGTTTATCATTTTCCAAGAAAATATTTTTAAAGTCAAACTTTGACTTTTTATTTTATATTTCTATTTTATTATTATTTTTATTTTTATTTTTATAATGTATTTTTGAATATTAATTTCACAAAATAACTTTTTATAATATTTCGGAATTTCTTGCGTAAAAATTAGTAGTACTAAAAAAAATTTCACGGTTACACTCTCACCGTGACTCACAAATTTCTTTTACACTGATAAATTATTAAAATAATAATAATTCTCAAAAACTCATTATTTTTCCAAACTAATATTTTCCACCATTATTATATTCCAACATTTCCCATAAAACGTTGAATATAATTTTCACAACTTATTAAATCTTTTATCTGATTAATCGGTTGTGCACTAACCACTGTCAGGCCTCTCAAACAACATTCAACATTCATCATTCAACAACATCATCATAATTATATCACCAGGCAGATCATGCATCATAGCAACATAATATACTACTGCAGATAATTAAATAAATTAAAAGCAGATAATTCACCGATACACAGATAAACAACACAACGTAAGCCACATAAACAAATAACCACAACCACATATAATTCATATAAATCACACTACACACAAATAGTTATAGAGAAAAATCCCTCAGGTAAGCTCCCCTTACCTGTTGAAGACTACACTATAGTTTCTGTTAATCTCCCGAACTCGATCCGATTCCTCTTCGTCAGTGTAAATCAGCTAACTCAGTTGTTTCCTTCAAACGAATTGCAACCAAAATAAATCAAATCAAACAACAATACACTTGGATTATGAAGGTTAGGGTTCGGCTTCAACCAATTTTCTAGGTTAGGAAAATTAAAATTTTGTTAACTTAAGGATTTATGATCCATAAGTAACTTAAACATGATTAAGCACTTAACCCAAGATTATGAACCAAGAACATGAACTAAAACTCATCTAGTTCCAAGAACTAGGGTTTCGGCCAAGGGCTGAGTTTGGGGTTAGAAATCTCTAAAATTTCTAAACTCTTGGATTTAATCAACATACAAAACCTAGAGTTAGATTCAAGTGTTACAAACAACTTTTGAATCATAAAACCAACAAGTGCTCATACCTAGGGTTTCGGTTTTGATGAGATCAATAGGTTAAAGTTTGATTTTTGATCTTCTATATACTTGAATACAAGAACTATCAAGTTATAATCATGAATCAAGGCATGAAATTGAAAGAAAACCTAAGAACACAAAGTTAACCTAGGTTCGGCCCAGTCCAGATTTTAGGGAAAGAAATTTCTCATGATCTTGTGCTTATATATAATGAAAATAGAGATGATTATAAGATCATAGCAATTGGTTTCATGTCAAAAGGATTTTTCTAGAATTAGTTATGAATTTTTGAATCTAGCTCCATGAATTTTGAACAAATGAAGAACATCTGAATCTTAGTCATGAATCTACAAAAGTTGTGAAAAGAAATGATTCAAATGTCAAGAGAAGAAGTTTCTACCTCTTGATGATTCAAGGAAAGCAAGATTTGGATGATGTTATTCACAAATTTCTCATGGTGTTCTTGAGAAACTTAAGGGAGAAGATGAACATAGTTAGGGTTTAGAACAGTTTTAGTATTTTGAGTAGATCTCTCAACATACTTTTCTGTTTTGGATGATCTTTATGTCGTTGGAAATAAGAGAGAAAGATGAACAACTTTCATGTTGAAAGTTTTCCGAGATTCAAAATAGAAACTGATCAGAATTGCTATGCAAAATCGGACGTGTTATGAACTCTTTGGAGCAAAGAACATGAAAATGGAAAAATGGCTTAAGGAAGAAGACAACCTATTTAAATGAAGAAAAACCAAACTTAATGAAGAAGAAACCAATACTTAATGAAGAAGAAATCAATACTTGATGAAGAAGAAACCAATACTTGATGAAGAAGAAACCAATACTTGATGACGAAGAAACCAATACTTAATGAAGAAGGATTGGGAGCCGTGGGTTTTGGGCAAGGGTGGGTCAACTTTTTTTCCAATGGCATTTGTTTGCAATTGTCATATAAAGACAAGGGCAAAATGGTCATTTCATAGGAAAATTTCACTTTGTCATAAATGTGCCATTATGGCCATTATGACTCGGATAAGCTCGTCATAAATACTCGGCAAATCGGTCAAATCCAACATCTCTGCTACATTGCCGACTCCTCGATTCATCTGGCGCAAGCTTTTCCTAGAGACATCTCAATGTATATGCCCGCAACAAATTTGATATTTTAATTTTTTTACCAAAATTTTCAAAACTTCCAGGATCGTAGTAAATACGATAAAAACATTTTTCATCTCGTTCACGACTCAAAATTAGGTCTTCTGAGCAGTAAACTTTTACTGTCAGTGAAAACACAGAAAACGGTAGATCGGCTTCCGTCTGAATTTTCAACCAAAAACTTCCCCGTAACCTTATAAAAATAAGTATAACAAGGAAATGACATTGGTTTATCCAAAATCATTTTCTATGTCTCGGATAAAAATATATATTTATATATTTATTACCGATATTACGAAGCAGCGAAAATCGGGGTGTTACACAACTCTACTTGAATGTAGGAAGCTACGATTAAAATTTAGGTTGGGAAGTCAGGCGAAACCCGGCCCGCGAATTCCATTGATAGTATAATTATACTGCTCAAAAGACCTAATTTTAATTCGTGAACGAAAGACTTAAGATTTTTATTTTATTTCCTACAATTCTGTATTTTTAGAGTTATTTCATAAAAAATGAAATAATATACGTTTTACGGGTGAAATACGTAATCAGGCGAACGACAGTGGATTTCGGAGTTTCCAAGGGTCTATAAAGAGGTTATTTTAGAATTTTGAGATGATTCATGTGGATGAGCACACTTTTGAGTCTAGAAGATTCTACAAGTCAAAGTAGCAATTTATGGATTTTGCACTTAAGTCCTTGAACTTTCTCTTAATTGCACTTTGGGCCCTAAGTTAGTTTCTATGTTTTTCCAAGTGAATTGGGCCATAATCTTTGATCCAAACCCATTACAGGACCGTGGCCTTGAGGCCCAAATTCTTTTTCCATGGATTAAATTTCATGAAGCCCATTTGAAATCATATAAGTTTCCTAGATTATGTTTATGCCTTAAGCATTTTGGTGGGCCAAAACAATTAAATCCAAGCCTAAAACCCCATGGCCCATTCGCAAGCCCAAGGAGGAGTTGTGGCTGCCCTTAACTTGGATGAGCCAAGCTCATTCTTGTACATTCCACAACATTCTTCAATATTCTCAAAAGTTCTAAACTATTCTCAAAAGTTCCAAAGTATTCTAGCTTTTTCCTAAGAACATAGTAGCAAGTTGATGAAGAAGCTTCAAGATAACTCACATGATGATTCACAATGTGAACACATTAAGTGTTGCACATGGTCATCATTATAAACTATTTGGAATTTGCAAAATAGTCCTTATACTTTTGGAATTTTGCAAAATGGTCCCTATGAGTTATTTGCACCTAAATCTTTGAAGAAGCCACCTCCTTTCTACTTAGTCCCTCAAAAGTGGTGCAGCCCACATCTTTAAAAACATACTTTCACTTCATTATTTACCATTTTACACTTTACACAAAAAACACCTAAAAGTTCTAAGTTCCTATCATCATTTTGTGAAGCAAGTCCTTGGATCTTCCCTTGTCTTTGATTTTCAAGAGGTGAATCCTATTCTCCTTACCTAATCATGTCTATGTTCTTCAATAAGTTTCATGATTCAAAGTTTATCTCATCTATGTTCATCATTTTTAAGTTTTTAGGTCTAGAACTTCGAAAATTCATAACAAATTCTAGAAGAATCTCATGATGTTGAAACCACTTCCTATGTTCTTGATATCATGCATACTATCTAAATCCAAGAGCATGTAGTAATCAAAAATTTCCTTCCTAATAAACTAGCTATGGCCGAACCTAGGAGGATGGGTTTGGTAAGAGTTTTGTTCATGTGTTGTCATGTATGATCATGTATTTCATATGACATGTATGTCTACACACTCTAATCCATGTTAGTTTATTAAAATGAAAATCCTTACTCAAAATCTCTATGATGGCCGAACCCTAAGTGGGTGAGATTTGATGAGTTTTGTTCAAAGTTTTCATCCATGATCTTGGTTGATTAAGGACCATAAATCCATGACTTAATCATGATTAGAAATTTTAGTCACCCAAAACCGCTTGAAGCGTGACCATGTAGAAGGATTATGGATATTTTTAGTTTCTTGATTTGTAATTATTTGATTGTAATGGTTGAAGGTTGAGTGAGTGCGACGTATACGTGACATCCGGACTTCCGATGAAATTCATTAATTCACAAGAGAATCTACGAGAGGTAAGAGGGGAATACCTGAGGGATATATTCGATGGCTATATGCTATCCTGTGTTTGTTTGTAATTATTTGTATGTTGGTATTTATTTAAGTAGTTTGAAGTTATGGTATTTGTATCTGTGTTGGTTTAATTGCGTTTAATTGTTTATTTGTAATTATATTATGCTGCTGTGATGCATGATCTCTCTGGAAATATCTGTGATATTATTGTTGGTTGTTGTTTGAGAAGCCTGACAGTGGTCAGTGCCCAATTAAATTAATTGGATAAAAGCTTTAAGAAGCTTCGTAAATTATATTCAATGTTTTAATGGTAAAATATTGATATATAAAATTAATGGAAATTTTTATTTGGGAAAAATAAGGAATTTTGGAAAATATTATTATTTTAATGATTTATTACTGTAAGAGTGAATTATGAGTCACGATGAGAGCGAAACCGTGAAAATATTTTTGCACTGCTAATTTTTACGTAAGAAATTCCACAATATTATAAAAAGTTATTTTATGAAATTAATTGTTGAAAATAAGTTAATTATGATTTTAGAAAATTGTTTAAGTGGAAAAAGCTAAGTTTTGGCTTAAAAAGCGTTAAAAGTGGTAATTGACGGCAAATTTGGAAAAGTGTCGACGACAAATATTTTGAAACGGCAGTACGTATTTTAAGTAAGTTTAAAACCTCAAGTGACTCACCTTTGTGAAAACTAAGCTTTATTATTTAAAGATTTTATTGAAGAATTTTCAATTTTAAAAGATTTTATGAAAGCAAAATTAATTCAACCGTGTTGAAAGTGGTGTGGAACTTAGTGACCGAGACGTCGGGGTACTAAGGTTCTTCGTTGTTATGGACTTGGGGTCCTTTTGACTTTGGGGTCCTGTACTGTATACGTGATGTATACTGTGTTTAAACATAAGATGTTTTCTATTACCACGAACCTATGACTGGTGCATCGGTCGAGAGGTGTCGTGATTGAGCACTCGGACTGTGAGGTCCTGTGTTGTAATGAAAGTTTTAAAGATGTTTAAAACTATGTGAGTCGTAAGCCATTTTGAGCTTCGGCAAAGAAAGATTGAACACAAAGAAAAGGGTTATGAGCAAAAGTGTTTTTCATGCATTTGGCAGACGTGCCCACGGGTCTATGTGTGATTACCTAGCGGCGTCAGGTATTTCATACTATGATTTTCTTCATTGTGCCCGGGTTGGACGATGAAACCCCATTTACGGCTTTATCACTGATGCCCTGAGTGTGGACAGTGTGCAATGGGTTATGGCTGCGTGCCTTTATGCCATGGGATGGCAATTGAGCCTGATCAACTCACAATGTGTTGGGATATCTCATGAGATTAGGTGCGAAGTTAGACGACGAATATGAAGTGTTCATGCATAATTTTCAAAGGATGACGTTTGGGGTGTTAAACCCATTGATAAACTATTTGCTTATGAATGCTTGTGTGATAAATATGTAGGTGTCATGTGGTGTCTAGCATGTAGTTGTCGAGTAAAATCCATATATTGGTTTCTCACTCTTGCATGTTTTATTTGTGGTTTCTCTACTTGTGCATATATCTTTATGTCTGAGATTAGATGGAACCGGATATGCCTCTGGCACATTCGAGGATTCGATCGATCACGTTTGATCGAGCTCAGTTTGGTGGTGCCTGGGAGATAAACCCTGGGGCACTCAGCGCCACCTATCATGGTCCCAGTAGAGAAGTAATTGGCACGGTGGAGGAAGGACCGCATCAAAGGACACACGTTGTGGAGACTGCTGAGGCATCTCTACCTCCGGTATGGCTATACTTACAGTACTTGGTTGAGCACGGGTTACTTGATTTGCCAACTCAGCCGAATCCGCTTCCGAGAGCAGGACCAACAATGCCTCCTGTTGAGGTAGTTTTGGATGAGGTCGAGGAGGACCCAGATGAGTACGTTGAGGACGATCTTGAGTTCCACCCTCCTGCTGTGGATGATGATGATTCTTCCGACGAGGGAGCGGGAGCAGAGGTATCTTCATCAGATACATCTGTTGTAGGTGGGGTTGATCATCATGATCTCCCCAATGGTTTTCATTAGCTTGACCAGCTATAGGTATAGTTATGGGGTAGCGAGTCTTGTCAGTTTTTGATCTGGCTACTGAGAGCCATGAGTTTTTGGTATGGTTCTGGACTACTCGTTACTTATATGTATATGTCTTTCTTTTCTTTACTTAGTTTAACAGAGAATAGCCTATACTTATGAGGGCCCTTTTGTTATCTCCTATTAGATATAGGGTGTATTTAAAAGATGATGCATATGTATAGATATACATATACGGTTGTTTACGTTTACGATGGTTCGATGTTTTAAAAAAAATTCAGCACTATTTTCCTAAGGGACGTTTACCTTAAAGTATATTTTCCGAAAGTAACCAGCATTTAATAATTTAATTTTCCGCTTTTGGGTAACTATGTGATGAGCCTAGAAGGGGTGTCGCACACCACACTTCATTCTCTCTTAAAACACACAACCTTCACATCAAATCTCCTCCTTTCCTCTGCTCGCGCCACCTCCATCTGGGAACATGCGATCTCTGCTCAGAACCGCCCAAGCTCCGAATTTTGTGAGACCAACCATGAAGCCACTGGGTAAGGAGAAGCATGAAGTCCTCTCCTCTATCCCTATAAAGGGCGACACAGAAGACTGAAGAAATGGTGTTTTTTCAGTTTTGACAAAAGGGGAGTTTTTCGGTTTTGACAGAAAAGGGGTCCAAAAAATTCTTTTATCTGGGTGTGTCAACTTCGGAAAATTTCTCAGATTTCTTGTTCTTTTTTTCTGTGAAGAGTGGAGAGTGATGTGCTCTTTTGGGGCGCATAATTAATGAAGGGGTTTCCTTGCAGTAACAATAGTAGTACCTCAAATAATTGGCCAAATCCAAATCAAGTTGAATTTCTATGTACTGCCTTTATAAAAAAATTTATATTGACAATCAATCAGAAATCATGAATTTGATGATTTTTAAGGTGGTTAGGATAAGAATGATTTGTAATGATATATGTATTTTTAATTTTTTGATTGTCTAACAGTTTAAAAAAAGATTGGAGAGTGATGTGCTCTTTTGGGGCGCATGATTAATGAAGGGGTTCCTTGCAGTAACAACAGTAGTACCTCAAATAATTGGCCAAATCCAAATCAAGTTGAATTTCTATGTACTGCCTTTATAAAAAAAATTATATTGACAATCAATCAGAAATCATGAATTTGATGATTTTTAAGGTGGTTAGGATAAGAATGATTTGTAATGATATATGTATTTTTAATTTTTTGATTGTCTAACAGTTTAAAAAAATGTTATACTATCAATATATATTAATTAAATCCCAATTATATTCTCATAGCAAAAGGATTCTCCTTCCTTGTTACTCCCTAAGAGCCGGTTTTCTTTTTACCGAATCCGTCACAGTAATTTTGCACTTGGCATTTTCTTTCAGTGTCCTGGTTAAAACTAATGATATCCTCATTATTGGTCATGGTTAATAAATACTTAAAATAAAACAGTACATTAAATAGCTAAAATTCCAATTAAATCTCAAAGAAGTTATTAGAAGGAGAAATGTTCACATTTTAAAACAAAGAGTTATACTATCAATATATATTAATTAAATCCCAATTATATTCTCATAGCAAAAGGATTCTCCTTCCTTGTTACTCCCTAAGAACCGGTTTTCTTTTTACCGAATGTGTCACAGTAATTTTGCACTTAGCATTTTCTTTCAGTGTCCTGGTTAAAACTAATGATATCCTCATTATTGGTCATGGTTAATAAATACTTAAAATAAAACAGTACATTAAATAGCTAAAATTCCAATTAAATCTCAAAGAAGTTATTAGAAGGAGAAATGTTCACATTTTAAAACAAAGAGCCTAAACTGTAAAGGCAAATCACATTTAAAGAACATAGAGAATAAACTGTAAATTAAGGCAAAATAGCCTTTAGGGTATGTTTGGATGGGCGTTTGGAGAGGGTAAAGTATTTTAAGAAGGTAATTATAATTAAAATACTTCAATAAAAAATACTTTGTGTATTATACTAGGGTATGAACCTGTGCCATGCACGAGGAATATACACTATTTTAGGATTTTATTTGTAAATGTTTAATTCTTGATTTTATGTGTTGTGGTTTAAAAAAATTTGTAGGAAATTATATATCAAAAATTGTTAAAGAATTATTTTGTCTCAATAATAAATCATAAAATGTGACCAATATTAATGTAATAATTATTATTGATACTACAATATATATAATGACTCCTAAATATATGGTACATACATAACTACATACGCTCTACTGCACAAATTTATTATTAAAAATATAACTAGAAAAATAAGACATATATAAAGAATATACAAAAAAAATCATGGTACTTGAAAATAGATATTGAAGTTTTATCATGATTTTGTTTTGTTTTTTTTAAAACAAATTTATAAAATAAAACTAACCAATTCTACTCATACTACCTTAATATCGTATATTTTATGAACATTTAATAGCCAATATATATTTTCAAAGTAATAACTGCATTTCAAGTTGATAAATCATTTCTCAATGTAATTTATTTAAACATTGATATTAAATATGTCCGAACGAACTTTGTAATGATAGGAATTTATAGGAAAAAATATATTTATCTATCATATTATTAGTTTTCTTCTATCAAAAAAAAAATCCATTAGATTTAATTGTCCTCTTTTTCTGTGCAACTCAACCATTTAAAAAAAAAATATTTTTATCTATCATACTAATTTTTTTCTCTCTTAAAAATTATTTGATTTATTTCTCCACTTTTCCTCATGCAAATTAAATATTTTTAGAAAATATATTTAACTATCATATTAATTTTCTTCTTCTCTCTTGAAAATATATTTTATTAATTTATTGATACTCTTTGTACGCTGGAAGTTAATAATTTTTAGTAAAAAAAATAATATTAATTTGATGGCATATATTTTTTTTTATTGTATATGCTATAATTAGAAAGTTCTTGTGGCAAATATGAATGTCACAAAAACAAATTATAAAAACTTACCACATGTTATAATTCAAAAATTTTAAAGCAAGTAAGAATGAAAAAAAAAAAATGAATACATTACAAAGATTGGTATACAAATGAAAAAACTATCGGATACTAAAGATTTAATTAAAAAAATATGATAAAATCCTTCCATAACAATTTTAACAAAATATAAAAAACATTTAGGTTCCAAATATGTTAAATTGATCCTCATTATTATTTAATATTTCCTTCGTTAATTATTTGAAAAATATATTAAGAAAATATACCAAAATCTATTAAAAAAAATCCAAATGTGAGAATATAATAAAAGGAAAAAAAAATTAGTATGATAGAGGATTGTCTCCAGGACAGACCCTTCATGATAGAGGATTCTCGTCGGCATCCTTACACAAATCAATGAAATGGTTCCCTTTAGAGTTCTCATAAGTTTCACCAGATGAATTGGAGAATTTTCTCATTAGGTCATGAGAAAAACAATATATTGTTTCAATAAATTCATAAATAGGGACTATATAATTCAATTAAATATTCAACTTAAAGATTAACAAAGTTGGAGATATGCCTGAGATATCGGAATGTTCTCTACTTGATCTAACAAGCCAACATTTTCACCTTAATGATCCCCTTCATCAGCAACACTTAATTTCCTACACCATGAGTATTAGGTTCAAATACATAATATATTTTGGAATGAAGCATATTTTAAAATTTAATCAGATGTATGCTAGAACATGAATAATACCTTTATACTTACCTATAGCATTTGGGTTTTCCTCTAAAGGGATAAAAAGTACTCGTGAATCAGATAATTTGCTCATTAGGTCATGAGCAAAAGCAATATCATGTTTTAATAAATTCATAAACAGGGACTATATAATTCAATTAAATATTCAGAATGATTTATAATTATAGAGTGATGAGGGATTTAGAGGTGATGAGATTGATATGACCCTAATTCAACTATTATGCGTATGGAGGTATTTTTGTGTTAATTGTGCAGATTCCGTAAGAATTTGAATCAATCTATTGTCATGAGTGAAAAGAACTCAAAATAAATTTTGTATCTTCTTGATATGGGCTTGATTGCTACATCTGGATAATTTGAATGAATCTAGTAATCTTGTATACTAGTTTGTGTGGCGAGTATTGACTCTTGTTTCATACAATAATGATGTCTGACTATTCTGAGGAGTGTTAAACCAAGAGGAAAATAATAATGAAAAGAAAGAGGCAGCAACTGAAGTGTGAGAGGATGGAGGGTTTCACGGTGGTTGTTTCGATGGACAATGGGTGCTAGTATGAATTTGGGGAGAACGAGTTTGGAAAAGATGGAAAGAATCTGAAGAAAAATTGAATTTGGAAACAAAATGACTTAATCCTCCATCCCGCTAATTGAAGGAAAAAATTCTCCATGAGCAATTTTTTTAAAAAATAATTTTTTAATAACCTGAAGAAGTGGTAAACAAGTTAAGAGGTATTAAGATTGACCAATAAAAAAAGGTGTGTCCAAAAGAGTGTGTCAAAAGATGTGTTCCTAACATTCCTCTCCCATATATAATGTTTTGTCTATGATTTCTATATGGATCAATTCAAATATAGATATATATGAAATATTGTGTTGAATGTAAATTTCCTGTGTCCTTTGTTTTATGTATGATTTCTTATGTTTTATATAATATACTAAAAGAAAATATAATTTTCCTTTGTTAAATAAAAGGTTGACAAATTTTTTTTACAACGTATCCATAGGGACGTGGTACACATTTTAAAAAAAATTTATAATCATACATTTAGAGTTTAAAAGAAACAACATTATGTATACATTTAAATGAAAATTAAAACTAATTAGTAATTACATGTGTGTGTGCTGGTTATACATAAAATGTTTTTTTTACTGAGGCTTTACATAAAATGTTGATTCCCGTGTATTAAGTGTAATTTTATATACCTTCATATATAAAATTTATTGTTTAGAACATAATTATAGTGCAAAAATTCACAAATAATTATATTAATCGATACATACATATATATTTATAACCAAATAAGAGGATAATATATTTATATTTAACAATAGATATAAGATTATAAATTTGTTATAAATATATTTTATATCATATATACTTATATTCATAAATCTATCAAAAATAAAATATAATAAATCTATTATAACTATATTTTAATCATATAACTTTAATAGATGTATAATTTGAAATCCATATAACACTAATTAAAAGCTTTTGTTATAATAAAAATGTTACCATTAATGCATTTCGAATTAATGCCATTATCGGAGTTATTTAGGCTCATGTTTTGAGTTATTGCTATACTCATTATTTAAGGCTTGTAAATGATTTTTTAAGCAAATTATTTGCTATCCAAAAGGATTGTTGTTTCCTTCAAACAAAAAAAAAAAGGATTGTTGTTACAGTATTAAATTTATCTATTTACTTGGAGGAAATTGAGGAGTCAAAATTTGGTGATTTGAAAAAGAGTGCCATGTGTATATTGTTCATTGAGAAGTAGTTAGAATGCGACATGTTGAAAAATTGCAATATGTAGAATCGCTTAACATTCTCTTTTATATTATTAATAATAATAATAATAATATTATTATTATTATTATTATTATTATTATTATTATTATTATGGGATTGGGATCCTCTCCTGTTTTGAAAAAATATGATTAAATCTAAACCTCACATTTATATTAATTAATTTTATTTTGAAATGATATAAATAAGATTTACCATGGATGTATGGTTGCATGAAAAAAAAGAACATGGATGTATGGTGGAGATCTCTTGAACACGACTCTCCTGCTTTTCTCCAATAGGTATTAAGATTGACCAATAAAAAAAGGTGTGTCCAAAAGAGTGTGTCAAAATATGTGTTCCTAGCATTCCTCTCCCAAATATAATGTTTTATCTATGATTTTTATATGGATCAATTCAAATTAGATATATATGAAATATTGTGTTGAATGTAAATTTCCCGTGTCCTTTGTTTTATGTATGATTTCTTGTGTTTTGTATAGGTTAAAGTAATCTTCTGGTCCCTATACGTGACACTAATTTTCAATTTGGTCCCTATACGTAAAAAGTTATCAAATTGGTCCCTATACGTGACACTAGTTTTTAATTTTGTCATCACCGCTAATTGGCCCCTATTTAAGAGTGACCGAATTGCAAATTATTATCACATGCAGGGACCAAATTGAAAATAATTGTCACATGTAGGGACCGATTTCAATTTTTTTTGTTGAATTGGTCCCTACATGTGACAATAATTTGCAATTTGGTCCTCTTATATAGGGACCAATTAGCGGTGAGAACCAAATTGAAAACCAGTGTCACGTATAGGGACCGAATTGATAACTTTTTACGTATAGGAACCAAATTGAAAATCAGTGTCACGTATAGGAACCAAATTGATAACTTTTTATGTATGATTTCTTATGTTTTATATAATATACTAAAAGAAAATATAATTTTCCTTTGTTAAAAAAAAGGTTGACAAATTTTTTTTACAGCGTATCCATAGGGACGTGGTACACATTTTAAATTTTTTTTTATAATCATACACTTAGAGTTTAAAAGAAAAAACATTATGTATACATTTAAATGAAAATTACAACTAATTAGTAATTACATGTGTGTGTGCTGGTTTTACATAAAATGTTTTTTTTTACTGAGGCTTTACATAAAATGTTGATTCCCGTGTATTAAGTGTAATTTTATATACCTTCATATATAAAATTTATTGTTTAGAACATAATTATAGCACAAAAATTCACAAATAATTATATTAATTGATTCCGGATACTGATCGTGGAGGTTCCGGCGACTGATGACGGCAGAGATCAAAATAGGCTAACGGTTGAAAGATAGGAGATCGAAACAGAAGAAAAAAAGAGATAAGGGACAAATATGAAGACTAAAATAAAGAAAAAGGACCAAAATACTAATTTAGCCCAAAATAGTATAATTAAATATATTAAAGTAAACAAAGAATGATAATGAAATATTAAAGGAGTTTAATGACAATAAAATAGAAATTAAAACCTTAAATTCCAAATTAAACACACAACATTTCTTGGACAACCTCTTGTCAAGATGCACACAGTTGAGAGGCACCTCTTGATCAAGAATTCAAGATGGATGCGGAGGCGGTCATTGAAGGACTTGCACGACGACCCCGAGGTGGTAAGAGAAAGATCATCATGAGTCGATCCTTTGAGGTCTCCGCCAACGCTCGAGTAATCTACGATGGGCTTCTACAGGATGCAAGGGTCGCGTGGCAGATATGCGATGGGCTTTTACGGGACGGAAAGGTCCCATCGAATGTATATGATGGGGATGAGGACCCAGACAATGACATGTTCCATCGCCTGAGAAATTTAACTATGAATATCCGAAAGGTCTGCATTTCTTCTAAACTTGTGATTCCGGACATCGTAGGTGAAGGTGCGTTTGGGTTTCATATGAGCTTTGTTAATTTTTTTTCTTTTCTTTATAAGCCTAAGTATTAGAGTTTATTATTCACTGATTGTGTAAAACTATTTACGAAGGGTAATTTCCTTTGTTTAGCATAATGACATGGAAAATTTTTATTGTCATAAGGAATAAAAGGAAAAAGATCGGATATACATTTATCTTTGTTTCTTGATAATTTCATATTTTAAATGTGCAGATATTACACAACGTCCGGAATTGCTTGAAAAGCTAGAAGTAGAAAAACAAGAAAATATGTGGAACTGCTCTATTTGTCATTCGCTTTTTGGCTCTGTCTTGATCACAATATGTCAGCACTTCTTCTGTCCCCGATGCATCGGGGTGTGTTTCATTGAGCAGCAACGGATCAGATGCGCTATGTGTCAGGGTGCTTTGTTGAAACATGAAGTTTTTGCTATTAGGCATGATCCACCACCAGCAATGCCACCTATTAGTAAACTGAACTTTCTACTCCAAGAACTCTTGAAAAATGAAGTTGGTGATCTAAAATCAGTTGTGTTTTCGTGTTTCACTGATGTTTTGCATTGGATTTATGACCACTTGACAGCTGTAAATATATTCCCCTTCTTATGTGAATCAACAATGCCACCTCCGGACAGGCGAGGGGTCATCTCGCAATTTCAGCGACGTGAGACACCGACGGTTCTTCTAATTGATCTGCGGTGCTCAATTCATAGTATAAATCTGAGTGCATCTAGAGTGTACCTTATGGACGCCAGCAGAAATTCAGTTGAGAAAAGGGCGATCAGCCGTGTCAACCGCGCCGGACAGAGTGAGAAGGTCAGAGTCATCAAGCTGATTTCTGAAGACACGATCGAGGAGAAGATACTGACACTTAATGATCACAACGAGCGGCTCGATCCTAAGATGAGTGAATCAAAGTTACTCTTGGAGTAATAGGTATTTATACATTAAAATGCATTTTTGTTTATAACCTATATCCAAACTACTGCTTATGAATATTCATTGATTGCATGTCCTTAGTAGCATACATAATATATATTAGTCTTCAGTTGCATGGCTATACCTGTATAGTGTCACTGTATACGAAAAACCTTATGTTTCAGGATTGACCGTAAAATTGAAGAACTACTTTGGTCCCACACTAAAAGGGATACTTGCTTGTTTACATTCATTATTTGACATTGTATCTTGAAAGCTGTATTATTTTTCAATAAGAAGTTATATTTCTTGTCTACAATGCACTTGAATATGGACATATGTTACCTGATCAATGTTGCTTTTGCAGGGACTAAGTTATATATTTTTCCTTCTCTAACATTTCTTGATTATTAGCTAATCGATAGTGCTGGTGCTGAAAGTTTTGTACTTGCTTTCAGGTGCAGAGATGGAGAAGATGGGTGGCAAGGATAATATGATAAGAGGCCTGCCGTGAGAAATGTATATGTAAAAGGGAAACACTAGTAATTAGTAGGGAAGGGTGGGAAGGCTGTAACAGATAGGAGTTAGTTAGAACTGAATAACCACCTAGCTAACCCTATAAATAGAAGATATCAAGGTCAGTTAGAGTTAGTTAGAAACTCATCTGGCTGTTGTAGGAGAGAAGAGGCAACTCTCGAAATTGCCTCCATTGTTGTAGTCTTGAACAGAATAATACACAGGGTATTCAACCCTAATTCTTTCAATTCCTTCTCTGTATCAGTTGACTCTATCATTATATGGGTTCTATAAGTGGGAAAATTGCAGCAAAGTTGTTTGTTGTCTCAAAGGAGAAACAGAAAATTCAGCAGGTTATCCATAATAGCAAACTTAATAGCAGATAGCTTAGATCTCATTTTCTGTTATTGAGCTCTTACCACTAACACTCCTTTTTCCTCATTTTCTCTAATGTTTTTTTTTTGCCAGACTCTACCTAATTCAAAGAATTGTCTGAAATATTATTGGTGTCTGATGTATTTGGGTATTGATATCCATATCTGAACTCTAGAAGACATTTTACTTCACATATATAGATAGCTTGCAAAAGTTCTTTTGTTTGTTGATTTCTTTACAATTATTTTATTTATGCTAATAACTTAGTAAACAAGTAACTCTTCAAGAGACAATGCCTTGCTTAATCACTTTATTTAATATTAAATGTGTGATGTTGTGAATCAGTGTTTAAATACTATTTTCATTTTTTGGTAGAATATGTTATAAATACTCTAACCTCTAAAAAGATACATTTATTAATATCTAAGAAATGACATGGTATACTATATCTATCCAATAATTTTTCCTTCAGTGCACCCTCTTGGCCTCTTCTATGTATCATCCTCCTATAAAATATAATTGAAATGATTGCTTGTTACACATACATCAGTTTGAAAAGGAATAAGCATTCTTTATATCACTTCTTCCGTATGAATGCTCGCGCACACCATGAAGGGGTTTCTGATTTTCCTTGTTTTGGAGGTAACCTCCATCTTCAATTCTGTAATTGTTTTGATATATATTCGATCATAGTATCGATGAATAAACTCTGGCAGCTGATGAATAAACTTATTCCTTAACGCTATGAAATGAACTGGATGATTAGAAGAGTGCAACGGATTGGGAACACGTGGAGGCGAATTTCCTATTTCATATAAAGAATTTTAAATGAATAAAATGAAGTAACTTGAGGAAGAAAATTGTTAGCTATAGATGCTGCAACCAAAAAGGTGAGAAACACTGTTCAAGAGTCAATTTATACATCCGAAGATTTGTACATCTAGCATGGAAAATTATAGAAGTCAATTTATGAAGTTTCTTTTGGACATGGTAATATGTATAAAACACAAAAATGCTACTAACAAACACACACATAAACCAACTCACATATAATTTTCACCATTTGATTACAGTTGAGTTGAAGTCATTTTCTACATCCATATATTCATTCTCTCAGACATACAGATGTGACAGAAAAAGATACGCGTAACAAACATTTTCTTATAAAATATTATAGCATGAATTGCTATATGTTAGCTAGCATCAAGGGAGCAGGGAGAATGAAAGGATAAGAATATATATATATATATATATATATATATATATATATATATATATATATATATATATATATATATATATATATATATATATATAAGGTAGAAGGACTTTGTGGGCACGCTATCCATAATTCAACTATTTGTTTGCTTGCTGCCTCTTTTGGTATACTCGCGACTCTAAATCAATGTTTTATAATAGAACAAATATTAAACTATTAAACTAAGAATGTAAGACCATAAGCAGTCCATGATCCTCTTTGCATCACTCCAAGATGAAGTTCGGGATATATAGCAGTAAATTTTGCAAGTAACCTGCTACTGATAAATTTGATGAGACTCAAATTTAATGTAGATTGTTATATGAAGTAATATAGAAGATCTGTTTGATTTTGTAAACATTAATGTTAATGAATAGCGAAAACTTCGGATATGGCTGAATGAAGAATAAAAATGATGATTGTGGGAAGTCTTGCTTTATCTATATATGGTTATGAAATTTCATCTTCAAGGGAATAAGAAAAGTGAAAGTCATCAGAATAATTTTAAGTAAAAAAATTTTCCCCAGAAAATTGGAGCTTATTGGTTAATAGGTTAAATCAAGCATGGTGACAATGACATGCTTTAAAGCATGCTTTCTGAATCCAATCTAACCAACTAGAATAAAGAATGAATATTTAAGCCTTCTGAATATCAATCCATAGAAATAAACTCACTTACAATTAAAAAAACAAAATCATATGAACCAATGAACAAAAGCACCATGTATATACAAAAGTTTACACATAGGAAAATATATTTTCTACTATACATTGTACAAGGTATGAACAGGAAAAGTAAATGAAGAAACAAAATCAAACTCATAACTGACGCCTTTGGATATATCTGCGATGAACGAGATACTTTCATAGCAGTCCGGACAACTTGTAGTCATATATGCGGACCTCTAGCTCAATCTGTGCATAGCAATTGAAGAAGTGATATAGTTCATCACCAAAAAGCAGTGATTCAAGATTTTGATATGCCCAGAAATGATCAAGAGGTAGGCTTGCCACTGAGTTTTCTAAGACTGTGTCTTCCAAACATATCTGGTTGCATACTTTATTAAATTCATTGTCCCTCAATGCAGTATAGCATGACTCATGAGATGAACTAGTTGTTGCTTCAGTGGAAACTGAAACTTCAACACTAGTTTCAGTGTGGTCCCTTAGAAGAGTGGAATTCTCAACCATCTTTGGTTCCAAAGGAGTTGGAGATGAAGTGGTTGTTGAAGTTCTATTCCCAGTTAGCTCTTGAACTAACTTCTTGAAGCTTGAGCTGTCAGTGATGTAGATCTTTGGTCTCAAAACCTTATTTCAATCAATGACGAACCCAGTTGAAGCATAAGAGGATAAATAGGACTAAACTCCTTATCTCCTCTGCTCCTCACATTTACAGCATAATCATCAAGTGGTGCTTTGATGCCCTTCCATATTTGGTCCTCCCCTTGAGAATCTAGCCACAATGAATACTGAAGCGGTGTTAGTTTGTTTCTTTGCAGTTGTGACTGCAATTCTTCAGGACCACGCATATAGAGATGATGAAATATGACGTTTGGTGGCAGATCTTGAAGAAGAGGAGATGATGCAAACTAGGATGTTTCAAGGAAAATAAGTGGACGAAATGCTCTAAGTGCCCGATATTTTGGCCCACAGCTAACTCCAATTCAGCCATCCTCAACTTGCCTGATTCTGAAAGTGGTCTGACAAGAGAAGCATGTCGGATGAAGAATATTAGAACACGTGAAGCCATACTCTGGACAAGCCTGGTGCATGTGTTCTCCGTTCCCGGTCCTGTAGTATTTCTAGAAGGCAACAACCTAGATAGAAACTCACTGCGGAAGTGAAGAATACACTTTTGGTTAAGGTGATGCATTGCTGTCCATAGCAGCATCCATCCCAAGCACTCCAAAATTATGATCATGTATTTGCAATATGCAAGACTGAAGGCGATCGAGCATTACCTGGAATAAAGATGTTACTGAGTCGCAGGCAACACCATATATTGCACCTAATGAAGCAGACAACACATCAGCAGCAATACTGGGCATTCCTTTAATCATAGGTGATATTTGTGTATGAACATCTTGCAGGTGATGACAAAAGGTAAAGTTCTTCAGCTGTGCTGGTGTGGCAGGACCGCTTACTTGATGTGATTCAGGGCCAGTGGATATCTGCCATAAAAATGAAAATTAACAAATAGATTTTAGAAACTACGCTTCTACAATAGCTCTTCCAGTTCTCATGAATAAAATGAAAAAAAAAAAAAGAAGCAAAGAAAAAGGCCTTTGGGTTTCTACAGATTACAGGACTCATGCACAAATAAGAAAAAAAGATAATATGACTTTAGGGTCCAGAGAAAACATACAATAACATCACTTTTTAGGTAACAATGTGAACACCCATTTTTGTCCGTCTTCATTTTATTCTAATTTTATGTTATTATGTTTCAGGGAGACTAAAAAATAATAATGAAGAAAGAAAGAAGAAAAAGAAAATAACCAAGAAACGAGGAGGAGGAGGAGGTTTATATTTAACATTCTGTTGGACGAGTAGGCCGTCCATTGCATATTTAACTTTCTGTTGGACGAGGAGGTTCCGTCCATTGCATGTTTAACTTTCTGTTGGACGAGTAGGTCGTCCAATGCATATTTAAATTTATGTTGGACGAGTAGGTCGTCCATTTCTATGTTTAACTTTCTGTTGGACGAGTAGGTCGTCCCTTGCATGTTTAACTTCCTGTTGGACGAGGAGGTTCCGTCCCTTGCATGTTTAACTCTCTGTTGGACGAGTAGGTCGTCCGTTGCATGTTTAACTCTCTGTTGGACGAGTAGGTCGTCCATTGCATGTTTAACTTTCTGTTCGACGAGTAGGTCGTCCGTTGCATGTTTAAATTTCTGTTGGACGAGTAGGTCGTCCATTGCATATTTAACTTTCTGTTGGACGAGTAGGTCGTGCATATTTAACTTTCTGTTGGACGAGGAGGTCGTCCATTGCATATTTAACTTTCTGTTGGACGAGGAGGTTCCATCCATTGCATATTTAACTTTTTGTTGGACGAGGAGCTCGTCCATTGCATACTTAACTTTCTGTTGGACGAGGAGGTTCCGTCCATTACAATTTTATTTTCAGACTGGAGACTAAAGAATAAAGAAAGAGGAAGGAGAAAATAGTGAAGAAAGGAGGAAGAAAAGAAGGAGAAGAGAACAATCAACAGAAAGAGAAGAAAGAAGGTTGAGTTACCACTCTCCAACTGCCCCTACACCTCGTCTACCCATTGGTCCTTCTTCTTCCTCATCTCCTCCCTCATCTTGACCTAGCATCCCTACTCCTAACCCTAAAAAACTCATTTTACATATCAGACAAAACCCCATCTCCTCCACTCTCTTAATCGGACCACACATCATTCTCTCTTCAAACACGCAACCTTCACATCAAATCGCCTCCTTTCCTCTGCTCGCGCCACCTCCATTTGGGAACACGCGATCTCTGCTCAAAACCGCCCAAGCTCCGGATTTCGTGATACCAACCATGAAGCTGCTGGGTAAGGAGAAGCATGAAGTCCTCTCCTCTATCCCTATAAAGGGCGACGCAGAAGACAGAAGAAATGGAGTTTTTTTTATTTTGACAAAAGGGGAGTTTTTCGGTTTTGACAGAAAAGGGGTCCAAAAAATTCTTTTATCTGGGTGTGTCAACTTCGGAGAATTTCTCAGATTTCTTGTTCTTTTTTTTCTGTGAAGAGTGTTCCGTTTCCTCTTGTTGTTTTTTTGGTTTTGTTGAGAAACTTCGAAAAAGTAGATTGAGAAGTCAGGGAGAGTCACAATTTTTATACTCAGTCACTGTTATTTGGAATTCATTCTCTGTGATTTGGGGAACATCAAGAGAAATATCAAAAGAAGATCTCGTTTGGTAACCTTCAATCAATTCATTAGTTCTTACTCCTAATTCTTTCTTTTAGCTTAGTTTCATGTACGCCAGTTTACCCTTCCTTTCTAGATAAATTCTTTTATATATATATATATATCAATGTCAAGTAGGTAACGGTTTAAGCAAATATGTAGTTTTTAAAATTGAATACAGTTTTTGAAACTCGCCATCCTACATCAATTTTGTATAATTGTACCAAGTAGGGGGATTTTCCTTTGAATTGATTCTTTAGTGTCATTGTTTATGGAATGATCCTGTGAATGGGACTTGACATACCCACACTATTCCGTTGTAACTTGTAATCCTTCAATTAATTTCGTTGGAGTAGGTGTGCTTCTCTCTTTTAATGCTTTTTTTTTTTCACATTACAGGTTTCGTAAAAAGCTCTGCTACACTTTGTGGATCATCCTACTCTTTATATTATGTCGGTCTCTTTGTTAACAGAGTCTATTTAACAATTATGCTTGTGATTATTGTGAGTTCAACCTTTAAATGATTTCGACTTTTTTTAATCTTTTTTGGATGGTTATAAATGGAATTTAGTTTCTGGGACTCTACTTTGGTGTCTATGTCTAAGTTAATATTATAAAGCACATACTCAGTGGTAACAATGAGAAGCTTGTAAGGTCAATACCCAAATAGCCATTCAAAGATTGGAGAGTGATGTACTCTTTTGGGGCGCATGATTAATGAAGGGGTTTCCTTGCAGTAACAACAGTAGTACCTCAAATAATTGGCCAAATCCAAATCAAGTTGAATTTCTATGTACTGCCTTTATAAAAAAATTTATATTGACAATCAATCAGAAATCATGAATTTGATGATTTTTAAGGTGGTAAGGATAAGAATGATTTGTAATGATATATGTATTTTTAATTTTTTGATTGTCTAACAGTTTAAAAAAAATGTTATACGATCAATATATATTAATTAAATCCCAATTATATTCTCATAGCAAAAGGATTCTCCTTCCTTGTTACTCCCTAAGAACCGGTTTTCTTTTTACCGAATGCGTCACAGTAATTTTGCACTTGGCATTTTCATTCAGTGTCCTAGTTAAAACTAATGATATCCTCATTATTGGTCATGGTTAATAAATACTTAAAATAAAACAGTACATTAAATAGCTAAAATTCCAATTAAATCTCAAAGAAGTTATTAGAAGGAGGAATGTTCACATTTTAAAACAGAGAGCCTAAACTGTAAAGGTAAATCACATTTAAAGAACATAGAGAATAAACTGTAAAGGCAAAATAGCCTTTAGGGTATGTTTGGATGGGCATTTGGAGAGGGTAAAGTATTTTAAGAAGGTAATTAAAATTAAAATACTTCAACAAAAAATACTTTGTTTATACTAGGGTATGAACCTGTGCCATGCACGAGGAATATACACTTTTTTAGGATTTTATTTTTAAATGTTTAATTCTTGATTTTATGTGTAGTGGTTTAAAAAATTTCGTAGGAAATTACATATCAAAAATTGTTAAAGAATTATTTTGTCTCAACAATCAATCATAAAATGTGACCAATATTAATGTAATAATTATTATTGATACTACAATATATGTGACACCCTAACTCGGGTCATCACATGGTTACCCGTTTGAGGAAATAAAACTTAACTTGCTGGTTACTTTCGGAAAATAATGTTTTCTCAACGTTTATCTTTTCAAAAAATATGGTGATGATTTTTTCTTCTTCTTATTAAGCTCATAACAACAACTACGTAATCAAAGCACACTTAAATACATAAGGTATATAAGTCATACAACTATATTGCCTCATATGTTTCCACACCTAGATCATTATCATATTAGTTTATTCTCAAAACATAATAGGACCTAAGCTGGTCGTAACTAACAGACACTACACTTGATTGAAGCAGCAACAGCATGCCCCGAACTAGACAACCTTCTTCTTCTTGTAGACATCATACCCCTTGTGCGACTCTGATATGTTTGTAAGGGTGAGACACCAATATACGGATTTAACACAATAACTAAATGCGCGACACAAAAGAAGACATATGCCCATATACATGTTTATAACAACATAAGCATCCATATTATAGCATACAATTTATCAATGGGTTCCACACCCCAAACATCAACGTTGGAGAACTATGCATGAACACTTCAATACATCATCTAATTATCCACACTTAATCTCATGAGATATCCTGTAACATCCTATCTTTCGGGAAATAAAATATTTTAATTAGATGGGAATGAGGGTTAGATAAATCAAAAACCCTTATTGGAAGCACCTCGATTTAAATTATTAATTAAGGTGGTTTATCATCAACAATATTAAAAGATAATTAGTCAAAGATATAAATCTTAATCATAGCTAGATGATTATAATTAATTTACTCAATTGTTACTCAGTATGAGTAAATAGCACTAGTCTTAATTAATTATACCCTAATTACAAGTTTCAACCTGATTGAATTAACTAAACAATTATTTTTGTGATTAGTGGTACACAGCAAGTTTATAATATCCTGACACCTCCACATTTAAAATTTTACCGCATGATAAGGAAGTAACACCTCCTACTATAAGTCATTCAATGTTTAACTAGTTTACAACAATTTTGGCCATTTCTCCTTAAGCCACCTCTTGCTTGCCTTTTTCTTCAAGCCATTTTTGTTGACCAACATCCAATTACGTAACTGCTGAATTGTGGCAAAATTCTTTCCTTATCAATATATATACTGCTTAACACTTAATAAATAAAGAATAAGAAAAAAAAATAATAGTTAGTTAAAAGGAAAGAAAACAATATGTTAGAGAGATGATAAGAAGAAGAAAAAAAACGTGAGAAAGAGAGAGAGAGAGAAAACCGTGAGTGAGAGAAAATTCAAGAGAGATTGCCGATCAATCCGTTCGTCCTATTAAAATTCTGATTATACCGTTGTGATCCTTACGACGTCTACTTCATTATCCTATCTTTCTTTTCTGGATTTGGCTAAGGAAAGCCTATGTCCTTTTTATGCCTAAATGTCATCGGCGACGGTATTGAAGTTATCTTTCAATTCATTTATCAGTTTCCAATTCCTTCTTCAGATTTGGACTACACGTAACGTGTGCTTCACAATGATGTGTTCAGGTGAATTTTTGGAGCCCCGGAGGGTGTAGAACTGTGCGTGGCAGATTTGAGGGAATATAGGGAGTGTACGTTTCGTTGCCTCAGAGCTAGCCTAAGACATTCCAGGTGGGGGAAAGAAACTATTTAACGTCGGAAATGGCGCGGTTACATTTAATTAGATAATGGGGTAGGGCGACCCAAACCCTACACGAGAGTGAGTAACGGACAATGTCTATACCACATTGGGGACTACTTAGTGGTACTGATGATGATATAGAAATTGTGTGTTTATCGCCGTTACGCTACGTATACATACATATTATTTTATTATGTGATGATTGCCTGTTTGACTGGTTGAATTAAACTTGGTACTGGATGTATGATATCATGAGTGTTGTAATTATTTTTGAAAGTGTTTATACTTATTATTATATTATTATTATTATGATTACTTTTGTGATTATTATTATTATTATTATTATTATTATTATTATTATTATTATTATTATTATATTTTCGGTATTTATCATTCGGAAATGATATTATAATATGAGGATATATGATGATGATTTTGGATAACATGATGACGATTATGATGATAGGATGAGTGCAATGATTGTGCTTAGAGTATTGAGTAAATCATAAGTTATGTTGAGATACGAGGATGTATTTGGGGATTGCATACGATATATGATAGCAGTGCCCAACCAAGATAATTATCGTGAGATGAGGTTGAGATTAATGAGATGAGATTATTTTGAGGTTATCTATGAGATTAGGATGGCCGGTTAGGGCATTAGGGGGTGACCTGAAACATGGTCTGTGATATGAGGGACCTGAAACATGGTCGATTGGGGTCTATGCCTCGGAGGGAAAATTCCCGGGGATAGGCTAATGACAGACCATCCAGAGATGATTTCATTTTAGTCGCAGCTATAGTTCATGCATTGCATGAGCATCCTGGATTGTGGTCCAGAGGTGTGCACCGGGTTGTGCGGCTATAGTGCCATTGCTTTGCGTGGGCACTCTCCATCCGCGGACGAGGGTGTGCGCCGGGGACTCTGGGATGTGTCGATTATATTGTTGTGATATCTGGATATGGCCGATACCTGAGGAGATTATTCATACAGTATTTGCATTGCATCATGATGGAGGGTAGAGGAAAGATTATAGATGTGGATTGAGGATGATTATGTTATATATATTTATACTGGGGATACGGATGTTTAGTGTGCTGTTATTTAATTAAATGTTGCTAAACCATTTCCACGTTTGATGTTATATGGTTTCTTATCCCTGTCTTCTCTATATTGCATATGTTTCTTTTTGTGATCGTGATGAGAAGATCCTATAGGGATTCCAGCCATGGAGGAACTTGATGGGACCTCGTATGAACCTGACGTTGGAGGACGAGCAGTGGATCCTCATAGTTGAGTATAGAGTCTATGGCCAGTGCGTCTTGTCTCTTTAGGATGTTGTTTTTATTTTCTGTTTGATTATCAGCTTGTACATTTTGGGATCCGACTGATGGGATTCCCTCTACTGTACTGTATCAGTACTTGAGTTGTATGTATGTATGTTAAGTTTTAAATTTTCCGCTGTTTTAATTTACTCGCTTAACGACAATAACGAAATTAGGTCTTAATATTTTGGGTTTTCTTTAATGGGACGTTGGGGCGTCTCATTTAGTGGTATCAGAGCAGTTCGGTTCTGAAACGGACTGTGAGCAATATGATTAGGGTGAACTGGCCATTTAGTTGAATCCACATCGGATAACAACTATGCTTAGAAGTTGGATTGTGAGTCCGATGCGACATCTCTATGGCATGTAGTATTTATATTCCAGTTTTATGTAGTATTATATGTCATATTGATGGGGGCTAATGATTTCTTTTAACAGGATCATGGCTCGAGGCCGAGGTCGAGGACGTGGCAGCCGAGGTGGTGGTAGAGCGATAGAAGGTGTAGAGGATGAGCCCCATCGGCCAGAGGCAGGGATTGGAGGTGGAGGAGAGTCCGCCGAGACTCTTCGGACTATCCGCGAGTTAGCATCCATTCTGTTGCAGCAGGCGCAGCAGAATGCTCAGAGGGTACAGAGAGAGGCAGAGCTACAGGAGCGGCATGATAGGAGGATAGCCGCCGATTCTGAGGATGCAGGATTGGCTACCTTTCTCAAAGGTAAGCCACCACAGTTTGGTGGAGAGTATGATCCAGAGCGAGCAAAGTGGTGGATTCAGGAGCTCGAGAAGATCTTTGATACTATGAGATGCAGAAATGATCGGAAGGTGACTTATGCCGCCTTCATGATGACCGGAGGGGCTGAGTCATGGTGGAGAGGCAAGAGGAGATTACGAGAGGCTGAGGGCAGACTCATCAGTTGGTTGCTGTTCAGAGAGTGTTTCTTTGAGAAGTACTTCCCGCGATTAGTTAGACGTGAGAAGGAGAGAGAGTTCATGAGTCTCCAGCAGGGAGACAGGTCTGTTGGTAATTACGCGGCCAGATTCGAGGCCCTGATACAGTTTTTTGAGTACTACCAGAGGTTTCCAGATGAGGACTAGATGTGCCGGAGATTCGAGGAGGGTTTACGGCATGAGTTGAGGAGGGCTATAGCGCCCTTGGATATTTTGAGCTTTCCAGAGATGGTGGAGAAGGCCAGTGCTATTGAGAGCATGGACAGGAGGCAGGCTGCAGAGCAGAGACAGCAGCATAGTGGGGGTCCTATCAGAGCAGGTCATCAGAGGAGAGGTGATGGAGGTTCTCAGTGGAGGAGAGGACCATACGTTAGACCAGGACAGAGCACTCAGACATCTGTACCATCAGCACCAGTTACCAGAGAGGGCCAGCAGCCGAGGACCCAAGTGTGTTTCAGATGTGGAGGTCCACATTATATCAGGGATTGTACAGATAGAGCTGGTTGCTACGTCTGTGGAAAACCAGGTCATTTTGCTAGGGATTGTAGGCAGAGAGCGATACAGCAACAGCCAGCAGCCGGTAGAGGAGCTGGTAGTTTCAGAGGAGCTGGGAGAGGGGTTCCGGTAGCGGGACGACAGACGGCCGGACCTCAAGCCACGGGGAGGGTGTTTACAGTGAGAGGATCCGAGTCCTCTCAATTTGCAGATCTTATTCAAGGTATATGTTTAATATCTGGCAGACTCTCGTCTGTGTTGTTTGATTCAGGCGCTACACATTCTTTTGTGTCCCATGAGTGCGTGGATCATTTACATTTTCCCGTTTCTCAGCTACCATATACCTTGACAGTGTCCACCCCTACCAGTGATCCTTTGATCACTATGTCTGTTTGCTTATAGTGTCTTATAGTTGTTGAAAATAGGGCATTCCTTGTAGATCTCATCTGTTTGCCTATACAGTAGATAGACGTTATTCTTGGCATGGATTGGCTTTCGGCTAACCATGTAGTGCTAGACTGTGCCCGAAAGACTTTATCTTTTATTGAGCCTTCTAGCATAGTATATGCCAATGAAGGAGCAACTATGAGGGGTTACCATTCTCAGCAATATGTGATGCTTTTTCCTTTGGAAGCTAAGGAGACTTCGAGTATAGATTCTCTGCCTATTGCTAGAGAGTTTCCTGAGGTTTTCCCTCCTGATGTTCCAGGTTTGCCACCAGAGAGGGAGGTGGAGTTCGCTATAGATCTCATGCCAGGGGCTAGACCTATTTCAGTCGCTCCTTATCGGATGTCACCAGTAGAGGTGGCAGAGTTGAAGAAATAGCTGGATGACATGATGAAGAAGGAATTCATCAGACCGAGTGTTTCGCCTTGGGGAGCACCGGTATTGTTTGTCAAGAAAAAGGACGGAAGTTCTAGGTTGTGCACGGATTATAGGCAGTTGAATAAAGTTACAATCAAGAACAAATATCCGTTGCCTAGGATAGATGATTTGATGGATCAGTTGAAAGGATCTTCAGTGTTTTCCAAGATAGATTTAAGATCAGGATACCATCGGATTAGGGTGAAGAAGGAGGATGTACCTAAAACCGCTTTTAGGACAAGGTATGGACACTATGAATACTTAGTTATGCCTTTTGGTGTAACTAATGCTCCAGCGGTGTTCATGGATTACATGAACAGGATTTTTAGACCGTTCCTTGACAAGTTTGTTGTGGTGTTTATAGATGATATTCTTATCTACTCCCGTAGTCGGGAAGAACACGAGGAACACCTAAGAGTGATGTTGTAGGTGTTGATAGATAGGCAGTTGTATGCTAAGCTATCCAAGTGTGAATTTTGGTTAGAGGAAGTACAATTTCTAGGGCATGTAATCAACAAGAAAGGGATAGCTGTTGATCCAGTTAAGGTAGAGGCCGTGATTAAATAGGAGAGGCCTAAGTCAGTGAGTGAGGTGAAGAGTTTCCTAGGATTAGCCGGTTATTACAGGAGGTTCATTGAGGGTTTCTCGAAGATTGCGTTGCCTAAGACGCAGTTAACGAGAAAAGGTACGGCGTTTGTTTGGACAGAGAAGTGTGAAGAGAGCTTTCAGAAGCTAAAGGAGAAGTTGACTACATCTCATGTGCTGACGTTGCCAGATCCATTAGGATAGTTTGACGTACATTATGATGCGTCGTATCAAGGATTGGGTTGTGTTTTGATGCAAGAGGGAAGAGTTGTGGCTTATGCTTCCCGACAATTGAGAGTTCATGAAATGAATTACCCAACCCATGATTTGGAGTTAGCAGCCATAGTATTTGCATTGAAGATATGGTGACACTATCTTTATGGAGTTAAGTTTAATGTGTTCAGTGATTACAAGAGTTTAAAGTATTTGTTTGATCAGAAGGAGCTGAACATGAGACAACGTAGATGGATGGAATTCATTAAGGACTATGAGTTTGATCTTCAATACCATCCAGGAAAGGATAATGTTGTGGCGGATGCACAAAGTCGGAAATCCTTGCACGTATCCGCAATGATGGTGAAAGAGATGGATTTGCTTGAACAGTTTAGAGATTTGAACCTAGGTATGGATCTGATTGAGGATAGAATATGTTTAGGTATGATCACCATCAGTAGTGAGTTTTTGAGAGACCTTAAGATTAAGCAGGGTCAAGATGAATATTTAGTGGATGTGAATCGAGGTATAGATGAGGGTAAGGTTTCAGAGTTTAATTAGGAGAGGATCAGATGGAGTGTTAAGATTTAAGGATCGTATATGTGTGCCTGGGAACTTAGAGATTAGGAATATGATCTTAGAGGAGGCACATAAAAGTAAGCTGAGTTTCCACCCAGGAGACACCAAGATGTACCAAGACTTGAAGAAGATGTTTTGGTGGCCAAGGATGAAGAAAGAAGTGGCGGAATATGTTCTGTCATGTTTGGTATGTCAGAAAGCTAAGATAGAGCATCAAAAGCCCGCTGGGTTGTTGCAGTCCTTGGATATCCCAGAATGGAAATGGGATAGTATAGCGATGGACTTTGTGGTTGGATTACCACGAACTCCAAAGAGGTATGATGCGATTTGGGTTATCATTGATAGGTTGACGAAGTGTGCTCACTGCTTACCTATTGGTGAAAGTTATAGTCTTGAAAGGTTGACCCAGATCTATATCAAGGAAGTAGTGAGGTTGCACGGCGTACCGTCGAGTATTGTCTCCGACCGAGATCCTAGATTTACATCTAGATTTTGGAGACAGTTACACGATGCTTTGGGAACAAAGTTGAGGATGAGTTCTGCTTATCATCCTCAGACGGATGGACAGTCTGAGAGGACAATTCAATCATTGGAGGATCTTTTAAGAGCTTGTGTGTTGGAACATGTTGGCAGTTGGGATGAATTCCTACCATTGATTGAGTTCACATACAATAACAGTTTCCACAGTAGCATCGGAATGGCACCGTATGAGGCTCTGTATGGGAGAAAGTGTAGGACTCCATTATGTTGGTATGAGACTGGCGAAAGCCAAGTGTTGGGTCCTGATGTGGTACAACAAACAACAGAACAAGTTAGGAAAATAAGAGAGAAAATGAAGGAAGCCCAAGATCGGCAGAGAAGCTACAGTAACAAGAGGAGGAGACCCTTAGAGTTCCAAGAAGGTGATCACGTGTTCTTGAGAGTCACTCCGAAGACCGGGATTGGCAGAGCTATAAAGTCTAGAAAGCTCACTCCCCGATTCATTGGACCATTTCAGATTCTTCAACGAATTGGTCTAGTAGCTTACCAGATAGCCTTACCGCCTTACCTTTCCAACCTTCATGATGTCTTCCATGTTTCCCAGTTAAGAAAATATTACCCTAACTCTTCTCATGTGCTTGAGCCTGAGTCTATACAACTCCGAGAGAATCTAGAATATGAGGCTTTACCGATTAAGATCGGAGATTGAAGGATTAAAGAACTCCGTGGTACACAGATTCCCTTGGTTAAGGTCATTTGGGATGAGGGTACTGGAGATGCTATGTGGGAGCACGAGGTGGATATACAGCAACAGTATCCACATCTTTTTTGAGGTACGTAAATTCTGAGGACGGAATTTCTTTTAAGGGGGGTAGTAATGTAACATCCTATCTTTCGGGAAATAAAATATTTTAATTAGATGGGAGTGAGGGTTAGATAAATCAAAAACCCTTATTGGAAGCACCTCGATTTAAATTATTAATTAAGGTGGTTTATCATCAACAATATTAAAAGATAATTAGTCAAAGATATAAATCTTAATCATAGCTAGATGATTATAATTAATTTACTCAATTGTTACTCAGTATGAGTAAATAGCACTAGTCTTAATTAATTATACCCTAATTACAAGTTTCAACCTAATTGAATTAACTAAACAATTTTTTTTTGTGATTAGTGGTACACAGCAAGTTTATAATATCCTGACACCTCCACATTTAAAATTTTGCCGCATGATAAGGAAGTAACACCTCCTACTATAAGTCATTCAATGTTTAACTAGTTTACAACAATTTTGGCCATTTCTCCTTAAGCTACCTCTTGCTTGCCTTTTTCTTCAACCATTTTTGTTGACCAACATCCAATTACGTAACTGCTGAATTGTGGCAAAATTCTTTCCTTATCAATATATATACTACTTAACACTTAATAAATAAAGAATAAGAAAAAAAATAATAGTTAGTTAAAAGGAAAGAAAACAATAAGTCAGAGAGATGATAAGAAGACAAAAAAAACGTGAGAAAGAGAGAGAGAGAAAACCGTGAGAGTGAGAGAAAATTCTACAGAGATTGCCGATCAATCCGTTCGTCCAATTAAAATTCTGATTATACCATTGTGATCCTTACGACGTCTACTTCATTATCCTATCTTTCTTTTCTGGATTTGGCTAAGGTAAGCCTATGTCCTTTTTATGCCTAAATACCGTCGGCGACGATATTGAAGTTATCTTTCTATTCATTTATCGGTTTCCAATTCCGTCTTCAGATTTGGACTACACGTAACGTGTGCTTCACAATGATGTGTTCAGGTGATTTTTTGGAGCCCCGGAGGGTGTATAACTGTGCGTGGCAGATTTGAGGGAATATAGGGAGTGTCCGTTTCGTTGCCCCAAAGCTAGCCTAAGACATTCTAGGTGGGGGAAAGAAACTATTTAACGTTGGAAACGGCGCGGTTACATTTAATTAGATAATGGTGTAGGGCGACCCAAACCCTACACGAGAGTGAGTAACGGACAATGTCTATACCACATTGGGGACTACTTAGTGGTACTGATGATGATATAGAAATTGTGTGTTTATCGTCGTTACGCTACGTATACATACATATTATTTTATTATGTGATGATTGCCTGTTTGACTGGTTGAACTAAACTTGGTACTGGATGTATGATATCATGAGTGTTGTAATTATTTTTGAAAGTGTTTATACTTATTATTATTATTATTATATTATTATTATGATTATATTATTATTATTATTATTATTATTATTATTATTATTACTACTTTTGTGATTATTATTATTATTATTATTATTATTATATTTTCGGTATTTATCATTCGGAAATGATATTATAATATGAGGATATATGATGATGATTTTGGATAACATGATGACGATTATGATGATAGGATGAGTGTAATGATTGTGCTTAGAGGATTGAGTAAATCATAAGTTATGTTGAGATACGAGGATGTATTTGGGGATTGCATACGATATGTGATAGCAGTGCCCAACCAAGATAATTATCGTGAGATGAGGTTGAGATTAATGAGATGAGATTATTTTGAGGTTATCTATGAGATTAGGATGGCCGGTTAGGGCACTAGGGGGTGACCTGAAACATGGTCTGTGATATGAGGGACCTGAAACATGGTCGATTGGGGTCTATGCCTCGGAGGGAAAATTCCCGGGGATAGGCTAACGGCAGACCGTCTAGAGATGATTTCATTTTAGTCACAGCTATAGTTCATGCATTGCATGAGCATCCTGGATTGTGGTCTAGAGGTGTGCATCGGGTTGTGTGGCTATAGTGTCATTGCTTTGCGTGGGTACTCTCCATCCGCGGACGAGGGTGTGCGCCGGGGACTCTGGGACGTGTCGATTATATTGTTGTGATATCCGGATATGGCCGATACCTGAGGAGATTATTCATACAGCATTTGTATTGCATCATGATGGAGGGTAGAGGAAAGATTATAGATGTGGATTGAGGATTATTATGTTATATATATTTATACTGGGGAGACGGATGTTTAGTGTGCCGTTATTTAATTAAAAGTTGCTAAACCATTTCCACGTTTGCTGTTATATGGTTTCTTATCCCTGTCTTCTCTATATTGCATATGTTTCTTTTTGTGATCGTGATGAGAAGATCCTACAGGGATTCCAGCCATGGAGGAACTTGATGGGACCTCGTATGAACCTGACATTGGAGGACGAGTAGTGGATCCTCATAGTTGAGTATAGAGTCTATGGCCAGTGCGTCTTGTCTCTTTAGGATGTTGTTTTTATTTTCTGTTTGATCATCAGCTTGTACATTTTGGGATCCGACTGAGGGGATTCCCTCTACTGTAATGTATCAGTACTTGAGTTGTATGTATGTATGTTAAGTTTTAAATTTTCCGCTGTTTTAATTTACTCACTTAACGACAATAACGAAATTAGGTCTTAATATTTTGGGTTTTCTTTAATGGGACGTCGGGGCGTCTCATATCCCAACAAGTAACGAGTTGATCAGACTCCAGGCACGCAGCCAGAACACATGCACACAGCCAGAATACATGCACGCAGCCAGAACACAGGCACACAGCCAGAACACAGGCACACAACCAGAACACAGGCACGCAGCCAGAACACCAGGCACACAGCCAGAACACAGGCACGCAGCCAGAATACAGGCACGTCTGCCAAATGCATGCAAAAACACTCTGTTCTTGACACTTTTCTTTGTGTTCAATCTTTCTTTGCCGAAGCTCAAAATGGCTTATGACTCACACAGTTTTAACATCTTTAAAACTTTCATTAAAACACAGGACCTCACAGTCCGAGTGCTCAATCACGACACCTCTCGACCGATGCACCATTCATAGGTTCGTGTTAACAGAAAACATCTTAAATGTTTAAACACGGTATACACCACGTATACAGTAGACTCCAAGTCCACAGGACCTCGAAGTCCAAAGGACCCCAAGTCCACAACAACAAAGAACCTTAGTACCCCGACATCTCGGTTACTAAGTTCCACACCACTTTTAACACGGTTGAAGTAATTTTGCTTCCGAAAAATAGGTTAGAATTTAATTTTGCTTCATGAATCAGGACATGAAAATGAAACAAAACCCATGAACATTATTTTGTCATAGATTCGACCCAGTCCAGAAATTAAGGAAAGAAATTTCTCATGATCATATGCTTCTAGTTGATGAAAATAGAGATGATTATAAGATCATAGCAATTGGTTTCATGTCAAAAGGATTTTTCTAGAATTTGTTATGAATTTTCAAAGTTCTAGATCTAGAAACTTAAAAGTGATGAACATAGATGAAATAGACTTTGAATCATGAAACTTATTGAAGAACATAAACATGATTCGGGAAGGAGAATAGGATTCACCTCTTGAAGATCAAAGACAAGTGAAAATCAAAGAACTTGCTTCACAAAGAGATGCTAGAAAAGCTTATGAACTTATGAGTTTTTGAAACAAAAGGCAATAGGAAGAAAATGAAATGTGAGGGAGGGTATTTATAGGGATGTGGCTGCGCCACTTTGGAGGGATTTAGTAGAAAGGAGGTGGCTTCTCAAAGGATTTAAGTGCAATTAATTTCTAGGGACCATTTTTCAAAGATTCCAAAAGTATAAGGACTATTTTGCAAATTGGCAATAGTTTGAAATGATGACCATGTGCAACACTTAATGTGTTCACATTGTGACTCATCTTGTTGAATTTTCTTGAAGCTTTTTGGGAAGAATCTAGAATACTTTGGGACTTTCAAGATAAGTGTAGAACTTTGGAGAACATTGGAGAATAATGGAGAACATTGTGGAAGATTCAAGAATAAACTTGGCTCATCCAAGTTAAGGGCAGCCACCATTCCTCCTTGGGCTTGCACATGGGCTATGGAAATTTAGGCTTAGATTCAATTATTTTGGCCCACAAAAATGTTTAAGGCATAATCATAAGCTAGGAAACTTATATGATTTCTAATGGGCTTGGAACAAAGATTCTGGCCCAATACACTTGGAAAAACATAGAAACTAACTTAGGGACCAAAGTGCAATTTAGAGAAAGTTCAAGGACTTAAGCACAAAATCCATAAATTGCCACTTTAACCTTGTAGAATCTTCTAGACTCAAAAGTGTGACTCATCCCCATGAATCATCTCAAAATCCTAAGATAACCTCTTTATCTGCTCTTGAAAACTCCGAGATCCACTCAGTCGTTCACCCAATTACGTATTTCGCCCGTAAAACGTATATTATTTCATTTTTTTATGAAATAATTCTAAAAATACACAATTGTAGGAAATAAAATATAAATCTTAAGTCTTTCGTTCACGAATTAAAATTAGGTCTTTTGAGCAGTATAATTATATTGTCAATGAAATTCGCGGGCCAGGATTCGCCTGACTTTCAAACCTAAATTTTAATCGTAGCTTCCTACATTCAAGTAGGATTGAGTGATGAACTCCGTTTATTTAAAATAATTTTCTAATACTCATATAAATATATACAAATAATCGTCCGCATTTCGACTATTTTGAAACAGTGAAAATCGGGGTGTTACAATATATATAATGACTCCTAAATATATGGTACGTACATAACTACATACGATCTACTGCACAAATTTATTATTAAAAATATAACTAAAAAAATAAGACATATATAAAGAATATACAAAAAAAAGCATGGTATTTGAAAATAGATATTGAAGTTTTATCATGATTTTGTTTTGTTTTTTTAAAACAAATTTATAAAATAAAACTAACCATTTCTACTCATACTACCTTAATATTGTATCTTTTATGAACATTTAATAGCCAATATATATTTTCAAAGTAATAACTGTATTTCAAGCTGATAAATCATTTCTCAATGTAATTTATTTAAACATTGATATTAAATATGTCCGAAAAAACTTCGTAATGATAGGAATTTATAGGAAAAAATATATTTATCTATCATATTATTAGTTTTCTTCTATCCAAAAAAAATCCATTAGATTTAATTGTCCTCTTTTTCTGTGCAAGTCAACCATTTTAAAAAAAAATATATTTTTGTCTATCATACTAATTTTTTTCTCTCTTAAAAATTATTTGATTTATTTCTCCACTTTTCCTCATGCAAATTAAATATTTTTAGAAAATATATTTAACTATCATATTAATTTTCTTCTTCTCTCTTGAAAATATATTTTATTAATTTATTTATACTCTTTGTACGTTGGAAGTTAATAATTTTTAGTAAAAAAAATAATATTAATTTCATGGCATATATTTTTTTTATTGTATATGCTATAATTAGAAAGTTCTTATGGCAAATATGAATGTCACAAAAACAAATTATAAAATTTACCACATGTTATAATTCAAAAATTTTAAAGCAAGTAAGAATGAAAAAAAAAATGAATACATTACAAAGATTGGTATACAAATGAAAAAAACTATCGGATACTAAAGATTTAATTAAAAAAATATGATAAAATCCTTCCATAACAATTTTAACAAAATATAAAAAACATTTAGGTTCCAAATATGTTAAATTGATCCCTATTATTATTTAATATTTCCTTCGTTAATTATTTGAAAAATAAATTAAGAAAATATACCAAAATCTATAAAAAAAAATCCAAATGTGAGAATATAATAAAAGGAAAATAAAATTAGTATGATAGAGGATTGTCTCCAGGACAGACCCTTCATGATAGAGGATTCTCGTCGGCATCTCTACACAAATCAATGAAATGGTTCCTTTTAGAGTTCTCATAAGTTTCACCAAATGAATTGGAGAATTTACTCATTAGGTCATGAGAAAAACAATATATTGTTTCAATAAATTCATAAATAGGGACTATATAATTCAATTAAATATTCAACATAAAGATTAACAAAGTTGAAGATATGCCTGAGATATCGGAATGTTCTCTACTTGATCTAGCAAGCCAACATTTTCACCTTAATGATCCCCTTCATCAGCAACACTTAATTTCCTACACCATGAGTATTAGGTTCAAATACATAATATATTTTGGAATGAAGCATATTTTAAAATTTAATCAGATGTATGCTAGAACATGAATAGTACCTTTATACTTATCTATAGCATTTGGGTTTTCCTCTAAAGGGATAAAAAGTACTCGTGAATCAGATAATTTGCTCATTAGGTCATGAGAAAAAACAATATCATGTTTTAATAAATTCATAAACAGGGACTATGTAATTCAATTAAATATTCAGAATGATTGATAATTATAGAGTGATGAGGGATTTAGAGGTGATGAGATTAATATGACCCTAATTCAACTATTATGCATATGGAGGTATTTTTGTGTTAATTGTGCAGATTCCATAAGAATTTGAATCAATCTATTGTCATGAGTGAAAAGAACTCAAAATAAATTTTGCATCTTCTTGATATGGGCTTGATTGCTACATCTGGATAATTTGAATGAATCTAGTAATCTTGTATACTAGTTTGTGTGGCGAGTATTGACTCTTGTTTCTTACAAGAATGATGTCCGACTATTCTGAGGAGTGTTAAACCAAGAGGAAAATAACAATGAAAAGAAAAAGGCAGCAACTGAAGTGTGAGAGGATGGAGGGTTTCACGGTGGTTGTTTGGATGGACAATGGGTGCTCGTATGAATTTGGGGAGAACGAGTTTGGAAAAGAGGGAAAGAATCTGAAGAAAAATTGAATTTGGAAACAAAATGACATAATCCTCCATCCCACTAATTGAAGGAAAAAATTCTCCCTGAGCAATTTTTTAAAAAAATAATTTTTTAATAACCTGAAGAAGTGGTAAACAAGTTAAGAGGTATTAAGATTGACCAATAAAAAAAGGTGTGTCCAAAAGAGTGTGTCAAAAGATATGTTCCTAACATTCCTCTCCCATATATAATGTTTTATCTATGATTTCTATATGGATCAATTCAAATATAGATATATATGAAATATTGTGTTGAATGTAAATTTCCCGTGTCCTTTTTTTTATGTATGATTTCTTATGTTTTATATAATATACTAAAAGAAAATATAATTTTCCTTTGTTAAAAAAAAGGTTGACAAATTTTTTTTACAACGTATCCATAGGGACGTGGTACACATTTTAAATTTTTTTTTATAATCATACACTTAGAGTTTAAAAGAAAAAACATTATGTATACATTTAAATGAAAATTACAACTAATTAGTAATTACATGTGTGTGTGCTGGTTTTACATAAAATGTTTTTTTTTACTGACGCTTTACATAAAATGTTGATTCCCGTGTATTAAGTGTAATTTTATATACCTTCATATATAACATTTATTGTTTAGAACATAATTATAGTACAAAAATTCACAAATAATTATATTAATTGATACATAAATATATATTTATAACCAAATAAGAGGATAATATATTTATATTTAACAATAGATATAAGATTATAAATTTGTTATAAATATATTTTATATCATATATACTTATATTCATAAATCTATCAAAAATAAAATATAATAAATCTATTATAACTATATTTTAATCATATATCTTTAATAGATGTATAATTTGAAATCCATATAACACTAATTAAAAGCTTTTGGTATAATAAAAATGTTACCATTAATGCATTTCGAATTAATGTCATTATTGGAGTTATTTTGGCTCATGTTTTGTGTTATTGCTATAATCATTATTTAAGGCTTATAAATGATTTTTTAAGCAAATTATTTTCTATCCAAAAGGATTGTTGTTTCCTTCAAACAAAAAAAAAAAAAAAGGATTGTTGTTACAGCATAAAATTTATCTATTTACTTGGAGGAAATTGAGGAGTCAAAATTTGGTGATTTGTGAGGGTGCCATGTGTATATTGTTCATTGAGAAGTAGTTAGAATGCGACATGTTTAAAAATTGCAATATGTAGAATCGCTTAACATTCTCTTTTATATATTATTATTATTATTATTATTATTATTATTATTATTATTATTATTATTATTATTATTATTATTATTATTATTATGGGATTAGGATCCTCTCCTGTTTTGAAAAAATATGATCAAATCTAAACCTCACATTTATATTAATTAATTTTATTTTGAAAATATATAAATAAGATTTACCATGGATGTATGGTTGCATGAAAAAAAAGAACATGGATGTATGGTGGAGATCTCTTGAACACGACTCTCCTGCTTTTCTCCAATAGGTATTAAGATTGACCAATAAAAAAAGGTGTGTCCAAAAGAGTGTGTCAAAATATGTGTTCCTAGCATTCCTCTCCCAAATGTAATGTTTTATCTATGATTTTTATATGGATCAATTCAAATTAGATATATATGAAATATTGTGTTGAATGTAAATTTCCCGTGTCCTTTGTTTTATGTATGATTTCTTATGTTTTGTATAGGTTAAAGTAATCTTTTGGTCCCTATACGTGACACTAATTTTCAATTTGGTCCCTATACGTAAAAAGTTATCAATTTGATCCCTATACGTGACACTAGTTTTTAATTTGGTCATCACCGCTAATTGGTCTCTATTTAAGAGTGACTGAATTGCAAATTATTATCACATATAGGGACCAAATTGAAAATAATTGTCACATGTAGGGACCGATTTCAATTTTTTTTTGTTGAATTGGTCCCTACATGTGACAATAATTTGCAATTTGGTCCTCTTATATAGGGACCAATTAGCGGTGAGGACCAAATTGAAAACGAGTGTCACGTATATGGACCAAATTGATAGCTTTTTACATATAGGGACCAAATTGAAAATCAGTGTCACGTATAGGAACCAAAAAATTACTTTAACCTTTTATATAATATACTAAAAGAAAATATAATTTTCCTTTGTTAAAAAAAAGGTTGACAAATTTTTTTAACAACGTATCCATAGGGACGTGGTACACATTTAAAAAAAAAATTAGAATCATACACTTAGAGTTTAAAAGAAACAACATTATGTACACATTTAAATGAAAATTACAACTAATTAGTAATTATATGTGTGTGTGCTGGTTTTACATAAAATGTTTTTTTTTACTGAGGCTTTACATAAAATGTTGATTCCCGTGTATTAAGTGTAATTTTATATACCTTCATATATAAAATTTATTGTTTAGAACATAATTATAGTACAAAAATTCACAAATAATTATATTAATTGATTCCGGATACTGATCGTGGAGGCTTCGGCGACTGATGACGGCAGATATCAAAATAGGCTAACGGTTGAAAGATAGGAGATCGAAACAGAAGAAAAAAAGAGACAAGGGACAAATATGAAGACTAAAATAAATAAAAATGACCAAAATACTAATTTAGCCCAAAATAGTATAATTAAATATATTAAAGTAAACAAAGAATGATAATGAAATATTAAAGGAGTTTAATGACAATAAAAGAGAAATTAAAACCTTAAATTCCAAATTAAACACACAACATTTCTTGGATAACCTCTTGTCAAGACGCACACAGTTGAGAGGCACCTCTTGATCAAGAATTCAAGATGGATGCGGAGGCGGTCGTTGAAGGACGCACACGACGACCCCGAGGTGGTAAGAGAAAGATCATCACGAGTCGATCCTTTGAGGTCTCCGCCAACGCTCGAGTAATCTACGATGGGATTCTACAGGATGCAAGGGTCACGTGGCAGATATGCGATGGGCTTTTACGGGATGGAAAGGTCCCATCAAATGTATACGATGGGGATGAGGACTCGGACAATGACATGTTCCAGCGCCTGAGAAATTTAACTATGAATATCCGAAAGGTCTGCATTTCTTCTGAACTTGTGATTCCGAACATCATAGGTGAAGGTGCGTTTGGGTTTCATATGAGCTTTGTTAATTTTTTTTCTTTTCTTTATAAGCCTAAGTATTAGAGTTTATTATTCACTGATTGTGTAAAACTATTTGCGAAGGGTAATTTCCTTTGTTTAGCATAATGACATGGAAAATTTTTATTGTCATAAGGAATAAAAGGAAAAAGATCGGATATACATTTATCTCTGTTTCTTGATAATTTCATATTTTGTATGTGCAGATATTACACAACGTCCGGAATTGCTTGAAAAGCTAGAAGTAGAAAAATAAGAAAATATGTGGAACTGCTCTATTTGTCATTTACTTTTTGGCTCTGTCTTGATCACAATATGTCAGCACATCTTCTGTCCCCGATGCATCGGGGTGTGTTTCATTGAGCAGCAACCGATCAGATGCGCTATGTGTCGGGGTGCTTTGTGGAAACATGAAGTTTTCGCTATTAGGTACGATCCACCACCAGCAATGCCACCTATTAGTAAACTGAACTTTCTACGCCAAGAACTACTGCAAAATGAAGTTAGTGATCTAAAATCAGTTGTGTTTTTGCGTTTCACTGATGTTTTGCATTGGATTTATGACCACTCGACAGCTATAAATATATTCCCCTTCTTATGTGAATCAACAATGCCACCTCCGGACAGGTGAGGGGTCATCTCGTAATTTCAGCGACGTGAGACACCCGCGGTTCTTCTAATTGATCTGCGGTGCTCAATTCATAGTATAAATCTCAGTGCATCTAGAGTGTACCTTATGGACGCCTGCAGAAATTCAGTTGAGAAAATGGAGGTCAGCCGTGTCAACCGCGCCGGACAGAGTGAGAATGTCAGAGTCATCAAGCTGATTTCTGAAGACACGATCGAGGAGAAGATACTGACACTTAATGATCACAACGAGCGGCTCGATCCTACGATGAGTGAATTAAAGTTACTCTTGGAGTAATAGGTATGTATACATTAAAATGCATTTTTGTTTATGACCTATATCCAAACTACTGCTTATGAATATTCATTGATAACATGTCCTTAGTAGCATACATAATATATATTAGTCTTCAGTTTCATGGCTATACCTGTATAGTGTCACTGTATACGAAAAACCTTATGTATCAGAAATGACCGTAAAATTGAAGAACTACTTTGGTCCCACACTAAAAGGGATACTTTCTTGTTTACATTCATTATTTGACATTGTATCTTGAAAGCTGTATTGTTTTTCAATAAGAAGTTATATTTCTTGTCTACAATGCGCTTGAATATGGACATATGTTACCCGATCAATGTTGCTTTTGTAGGGACTAAGTTATATATTTTTCCTTCTCTAACATTTCTTGATTATTAGCTAATCGATAGTGCTGGTGCTGAAAGTTTTGTACTTGCTTTCAGGTGCAGTGATGGAGAAGATTGGTGGCAAGGATAATACGATAAGAGGCCTGCCGTGAGAAATGTATATGTAAAAGAGAAACACTAGTAATTAGTAGGGAAGGGTGGGAAGGCTGTAACAGATAGGAGTTAGTTAGAACTGAATAACCACCTAGCTAACCCTATAAATAGAAGATAGCAAGGTCAGTTAGAGTTAGTTAGAAACTCATCTGGCTGTTGTAGGAAGAAGAGGCAACTCTCGAAATTGCCTCCATTGTTGTAGTCTTGAACAGAATAATACACAGGGTATTCAACCCTAATTCTTTCAATTCTTTCTCTGTATCAGTTGACTCTATCATTATATGGGTTCTATAAGTGGGCAAATTGCAGCAAATTTGTTTGTTGTCTCAAAGGAGAAACATCAATTTCAGCAGGTTATCCATAATAGCAAACTTAATAGCAGGCAGCTTAGATCTCATTTTCTGTTATTGAGCTCTTACCACTAACACTCCCTTTTCCTCATTTTCTCTGATGTTTTTTTTGCCAGACTCTACCTAAGTCAAAGAATTGTCTGAAATATTATTGGTGTCTAATGTATTTGGGTATTGATATCCATATCTGAACTCTAGAAGACATTTTACTTCACATATATAGATATCTTGCAAAAGTTCTTTTGTTTGTTGATTTCTTTACAATTATTTTATTTATGCTAATAACTTAGTAAACAAGTAACTCTTCAAGAGACAATGCCTAGCTTAATCACTTTATTTAATATTAAATGTGTGATGTTGTGAATCAGTGTTTAAATACTCTTTTCATTTTTTGGTAGAATATGTTATAAATACTCCAACCTCTAAAAAGATACATTTATTAATATCTAAGAAATGACATGGTATACTATATCTATCCAATAATTTTTCCTTCAGTGCACCCTCTTGGCCTCTTCTATGTATCATCCTCCTGTAAATTATAATTGAAATGATTGCTTGTTACGTATACATCAGTTTGAAAAGGAAGAAGCATTCTTTATATCACTTCTGCCGTATGAATGCTCGCGCACACCATGAAGGGGTTTCTGATTTTCCTTGTTTTGGAGGTAACCTCCGTCTTCAATTCTGCAATTGTTTTGATATATATTCGATCAAAGTATCGATGAATAAACTCTGCCAGCTGATGAATAAACTTATTCCTTAACGCTATGAAATGAACAGGATGATTTGAAGAGTGCAACGGATTGGGAACACGTGTGGAGGTGAATTTCCTATTTCATATAAAGAATTTTAAATGAATAAAATGAAGTAACTTGAGGAAGAAAATTGTTAGCTATAGATGCTTCAACCAAAAAGGTGAGAAACGCTGTTCAGGAGTCAATTTATACATCCGAAGATTTGTACATCTAGCATGGAAAATTATAGAAGTCAATTTATGAAGTTTCTTTTGGACATGGTAATATGTATAAAACACAAAAATGCTACTAACAAACACACACATAAACCAACTCACATATAATTTTCACCATTTGATTATAGTTGAGTTGAAGTCATTTTCTACATCCATATATTCATTCTCTCAGACATACAGATGTGACAGAAAAAGATACGCGTAACAAACATTTTCTTATAAAATATTATAGCATGAATTGCTATATGTTAGCTAGCATCAAGGGAGCAGGGAGAATAAAAGGATAAGAATATATATATATATATATATATATATATATATATATATATATATATATATATATATATATATATATATATATATATATATATATATATAAGGTAGAAGGACTTTGTGGGCACGCTATCCATAATTCAACTATTTGTTTGTTTGCTACCTCTTTTGGTATACTCGCGACTCTAAATCAATGTTTTATAATAGAACAAATATTAAACTATTAAACTAAGAATGTAACACCATAAGCAGTCCTTGATCCTCTTTGCATCACTCCAAGATGAAGTTCGGGATATATAGCAGTAAATTTTGCAAGTAACCTGCTACTGATAAATTTCATGAGACTCAAATTTAATGTAGATTGTTATATGAAGTAATATAGAAGATCTGTTTGATTTTGTAAACATTAATATGTTAATGAATAGCGAAAACTTCGGATATGGCTGAATGAAGAATAAAAATGATGATTGTGGGAAGTCTTGCTTTATCTATATATGGTTGTGAAATTTCATCTTAAAGGGAATAAGAAAAGTGAAAGTCATCAGAATAATGGAGAACATTGTGGAAGATTCAAGAATAAACTTGGCTCATCCAAGTTAAGGGCAGCCACCATTCCTCCTTGGGCTTGCACATGGGCTATGGAAATTTAGGCTTAGATTCAATTATTTTGGCCCACAAAAATGTTTAAGGCATAATCATAAGCTAGGAAACTTATATGATTTCTAATGGGTTTGGAACAAAGATTCTGGCCCAATTCACTTGCAAAAACATAGAAACTAACTTAGGGACCAAAGTGCAGTTTAGAGAAAGTTCAAGGACTTAAGCGCAAAATCCATAAATTGCCACTTTAACCTTGTAGAATCTTCTAGACTCAAAAGTGTGACTCATCCCCATGAATCATCTCAAAATCCTAAGATAACCTCTTTATCTGCTCTTGAAAACTCCGAGATCCACTCTGTCGTTCACCCGATTACGTATTTCGCCCGTAAAACGTATATTATTTCATTTTTTTATGAAATAATTCTAAAAATATACAATTGTAGGAAATAAAATAAAAATCTTAAGTCTTTCGTTAACGAATTAAAATTAGGTTTGTTGAGCAGTATAATTATCATCAATGAAAGTGTGGGTAGAGATTCGCATGACTTTCAAACCTAAATTTTAATCGTAGCTTCCTACATTCAAGTAGGATTGAGTGATGAACTCCGTTTATTTAAAATAATTTTATAATACTCATATAAATATATACAAATAATCGTCCGCATTTCGATTATTTTGAAACTGTGAAAATCGGGGTGTTACATTACTACCCCTCTAAAAAAAATATTTCGTCCTCGAAATTTCGTGACACGAAGCTAGACAGGATCTGTTAATCCCAAAGTCATACTCTCACAAGAAAGTATATAAAAGAATTTCATCAATCTGATAAGAATACAAGAATATTCTGTGCATAAAGATTCTTTAACAAATTCAGGGAAGTAAAAATATATGATCGGTACACTTTTACAAACATGAATCTAAGAAAGTTTCATCTCTCACAAGAACATAACAATTTTTAAAGGATATCAATCCAATAAAATGCAGATTGGGTCACTTTCTCCCCAAGGGTAGAAGTAACTAGACTAAGTCTCATCGAGAAACTCGTTTTGTCAAGAAAGCGTCCATCCCGAACAAAATAGGACAGTCAAACATACTAAATGTCACAGTGACCAATTGAATAGTTGAAAATTGAAACGATCATCTCATGATAATCACAGAAACAAGTAATTTCAACACATCCACACACAATTCATCGAAACAAAGTATGAATTGTACCCGAATGAAAATAGTATAGTTAAAAGATTACCGTCCTGGTTTGAAGTCTCGGCGTTCTACACATGAAAAACTCTACCCGCAGTCGTCGGCTTATTTGCTCTGGTATTATTGACAGCCGGTCCATGCTTTGGTGCATTGCAATCCTTCGCCCAATGTCCCATTTGGCCACAGTTAAAACACTTAGTTCCCTTTGGTGCATTGCAATCCTTTGCCAAATGTCGCACTTGACCACAGTTGAAACACTTAGCTCCCCTTACAGGGCAAGTATCCAACATATGTCTTGTATCTCCACAGCTGAAGCACCTTCTAACTTGACTTTGATTTTGATTATTTTGGCCACTACTCCCCGTTGCAGCAAAATTGGAATGATGTTGCTGTATATTCTGGTCATTTCCTGGTGGTCGGGAATAAGGTTTTCTCTGCACTTGCTTTTCTCCCTGATTCTCTGATTGATCCTTGGATCTAGAGGGTCCTCCAACATTTCCCTTATCATTTCTTCCTTTCCTCATCTGCTCAATCTTCGGACTCATCTCGACTAAAACTTGAAAAGTTTGAAGTTGCAGAGGTAAGACTGATTCCTTAATCTCAAACCTTAAGCCCGCTTCAAACCTCTCACATTTCCAGCTTTCATTTGGTTGTGCTTGAAAGAAACGGAAGTATTTGGCAAGCGATTCAAACTTAGCCGCATACTCTCCCACAGACATGTCTTGTTGTTTTAATCCCAGAAATTCCATCTCTTTCTCGATCCTAACGCTCTCAGGAAAATACTTATCCATGAATGCAGTTCGGAAAACGTTCCAGGTAATCTCCTGATGATCAGCTTCAAGCAATTGTTGAACACACTTCCAACAATTCTCCGCATCTCCTATCAGCAGGAAAGTAGCATAAATGACCCTAACTTCTGTAGGCGTGACCACTAACTCGAAGATTTTATCCAGCTCCTGGATCCACAAATCAGCCTTGTCATGATCAGCATCCAGACCAAACTGTGAAGGATTTCGGCTTCGAAACGCAATCAGAGCTTTGCCTTCTGCAGCTTGTAGATTCTAAGCATTCATAGATGCAGTTTGATTGGCAATTGCAGCTGCCACATGTTCCATAGCCTGAGCGGCATAGTCCATTCCATCATCATAGTTCTCATTCATATTACCACGGCTACCAATAGGACCACCTCTGCGACTATGTCCACGACCGCGTCCACGTCCTCGTCCACGTCCACCTTCTGGTGCTGGTTCCATAACTGACCTGTAGAACAAAATCAGTTAGACCGCAACCAGAAAATGAAACGTGCATTGGTGTATTAACACACATTACTTCTAAGAAGTAATTCAAACAAAACGTAACTCAGAGAAAATACAACGTCAACACAACAGACCTATTCCCCAAAGATCCCGAAAGACTCAACCTGGCTCTGATACCACTAATGTGACACCTTAACTCGGGTCATCACATGGTTACCCGTTTGCGGAAATAAAACTTAACTTGCTGGTTACTTTCTGAAAATAATGTTTTCTCAACGTTTATCTTTTCAAAATATGGTGATGATTTTTTTTCTTCTTATTAAGCTCATAACAACAACAACGTAATCAAATCACACTTAAATACATAAGGTATATAAGTCATACAACTATACTGCCTCATATGTTTCCACACCTAGATCATTATCAGATTAGTTTATTCTCAAAACATAATAGGACCTAAGCTGGTCATAACTAACAGACACTACACTCGATAGAAGCAGCAACAGCATGCCCTGAACTAGACAACCTTCTTCTTCTTGTAGACATCATACCCCTTGTGCGACTCTGATATGTTTGTAAGGGTGAGACGCCAATATACGGATTTAACACAATAACTAAATTCGCGACACAAAAGAAGACATACGCCCATATACATGTTTATAACAACATAAGCATCCATATTATAGCATACAATTTATCAATGGGTTCCACACCCCAAACATCAACGTTGGAGAACTATGCATGAACACTTCAATACATCATCTAAACATCCACACTTAATCTCATGAGATATCCCAACAAGTAACAAGTTGATCAGACTCCAGGCACGCAGCCAGAACACAGGCACACAGCCAGAATACAGGCACGCAGCCAGAACACCAGGCACACAGCCAGGACACGGGCACGCAGCCAGAACACCAGGCACACAGCCAGAACACAGGTACGTCTGCCAAATGCATGCAAAAACACTATATTCTTGACACTTTTCTTTGTGTTCGATCTTTCTTTGCCGAAGCTCAAAATGGCTTACGACTCACACAGTTTTAACATCTTTAAAACTTTCATTAAAACACAGGACCTCACAGTCCGAGTGCTCAATCACGACACCTCTCGACCGATGCACCAGTCATAGGTTCGTGGTAATAGAAAACATCTTAAATGTTTAAACACGGTATACACCACGTATACAGTAGACTCCAAGTGCACAGGACCTCGAAGTCCAAAGGACCCCAAGTCCACAGCAACAAAGAACCTTAGTACCCCGAAGTCTCAGTTACTAAGTTCCACACCACTTTCAACACGGTTGAATTAATTTTGCTTCCAAAAAATCTTTCAAAAAGGGAATTTCTTCAATAGAATCTTGAAATAATAAAACTTAGTTTTTCACAAAGGTGAGTCACTTGAGATTTTAAACTTACTTAAAATACGACTTGCCGTTTCAAGATACTTGCCGTCGACACTTTTCCAAATTTGCCGTCAATTCGCACTTTTAAAGCTTTTTCAGCCAAAACTTAGCATTTTCCACTTAAATAATTTTCTAAAATCATAATTAACTTATTTTCAACAATTACTTTCATAAAATAACTTTTTATAATATTGCGGAATTTCTTACGTGAAAATTAGCAGTGCAAAAATATTTCCACGGTTTCGCTCTCATTGTGACTCATAATTCATTTTTTTATTACTAAATCATTAAAATAATAATATATCTCAAAAACACATTATTTTTGCAAAACAATATTTTCCACCACTATTATATTCCAACATTTCCGATAAAACATTGAATATAATTTACACAGCTTATTAAAGCTTTTATCTGATTAATCGGTTGTGCACTGACCACTGTCAGGCTTCTCAAACAACATTCAACAACATGATCAGAATTATATCACCAGGAAGATCATGTATCATAGCAATATAATATACAACTGCAGATAATTAAATAAATTAAAAGAAGATCAATCACCGATACACAGATAAACAACACAACGTAAACAACATAAACAAATAACCACAACCACATATAAATTATACTGACTACACTAAAAGCAAATGGTTATTGAGAAAAATCCCTCAGGTAAGCTCCCCTTACTTCTTGGAGACTTGAACTAACGGTTTCAAACAATCTCCCGATTTGATCCGGCTTCCTCCGTCGTCTTTAGGTCAAACCAACCCGATCGATTCCTTCATAACGAATTGGAACCAAAATAAATCAAAATCAAACAACAACACACTTGGCTCATGGAGGTTAGGGTTCGGATTCAACAACTTTTCTAGGTTAGGAAAGCTAAAATTTTGTTAACTTGGGGATTTATGATCCATAAGTAACTTAAACATGATTAAGCACTTAAACCAAGATTATGAACCAAGAACATGAACTAAAACTCATCTAGTTCCAAGAACTAGTGTTCGGTTTTCTCAAGATCATAGGCTAGAAGTTTTTAAAATTTCTTCAACTCTTGGATTTAATCAACATACAAAACTTAGAGTTGGATTCAAGTGTTACAAAACAACTTTTGAATCACAAAACCATCAAGTGTTCATAGCTAGGGTTTCGGCCTTTATGAAACAAATAGGTTAGAGTTTAATTTTTTGATCTTCTATGTACTTACATAAAAGATCTATCAAGGTACTTGAAGATTGAATCATGAATCAAGACATGAAAATGAAACAAAACCCATGAACATTATTTTGTCATAGATTCGGCCCAGTCCAGAAATTAAGGAAAGAAATTTCTCATGATCATATGCTTCTAGTTGATGAAAATAGAGATGATTATAAGATCATAGCAATTGGTTTCATGTCAAAAGGATTTTTCTAGAATTTGTTATGAATTTTCAAAGTTCTAGATCTAGAAACTTAAAAGTGATGAACATAGATGAAATAGACTTTGAATCATGAAACTTATTGAAGATCATAAACACGAATAGGGAAGGAGAATAGGATTCACCTATTGAAGATCAAAGACAAGTGAAAATCCAAGAACTTGCTTCACAAAGTGATGCTAGAAAATCTTATGAACTTATGAGTTTTTGAAACAAAAGGCAATAGGAAGAAAATGAAATGTGAGGGAGGGTATTTATAGGGATGTGGCTGCGCCACTTTGGAGGGATTTAGTAGAAAGGAGGTGGCTTCTCAAATGATTTAAGTGCAATTAATTTCTAGGGACCATTTTGCAAAGATTCCAAAAGTATAAGGACTATTTTGCAAATTTCCAATAGTTTGAAATGATGACCATGTGCAACACTTAATGTGTTCACATTGTGACTCATGTTGTTGAATTTTCTTGAAGCTTTTTGGGAAGAATCTAGACTACTTTGGGACTTTCAAGATAAGTGTAGAACTTTGGAGAACATTGGAGAATAATGGAGAACATTGTGGAATATTCAAGAATAAACTTGGCTCATCCAAGTTAAGGGCAGCCACCATTCCTCCTTGGGCTTGCACATGGGTCATGGAAATTTGGGCTTAGATTCAATTATTTTGGCCCAACAAAATGTTTAAGGCATAATCATAACCTAGGAAACTTATATGATTTCTAATGGGCTTCATGAATTTTAATCCATGGACAAAGAATTTGGGCCTCAAGTCCACGGTCCTCTAATGGGTTTGGAACAAAGATTCTGGCCCAATTCACTTGCAAAAACATAGAAACTAACTTAGGGACCAAAGTGCAGTTTAGAGAAAGTTCAAGGACTTAAGCGCAAAATCCATAAATTGCCACTTTAACCTTGTAGAATCTTCTAGACTCAAAAGTGTGACTCATCCCCATGAATCATCTCAAAATCCTAAGATAACCTCTTTATCTGCTCTTGAAAACTCCGAGATCCACTCTGTCGTTCACCCGATTACGTATTTCGCCCGTAAAACGTATATTATTTCATTTTTTATGAAATAATTCTAAAAATATACAATTGTAGGAAATAAAATAAAAATCTTAAGTCTTTCGTTAACGAATTAAAATTAGGTCTTTTTAGCAGTATAATTATACTGTCAATGAAATTCGCGGGCCGAGATTCGCATGACTTTCAAACCTAAATTTTAATCGTAGCTTCCTACATTCAAGTCGGATTGAGTGATGAACTCCGTTTATTTAAAATAATTTTATAATACTCATATAAATATATACAAATAATCGTCCGCATTTCGATTATTTTGAGACGGTGAAAATCAGGGTGTTACATTACTACCCCTGTAAAAAAAAATTCGTCCTCGAAATTTCGTGACACGAAGCTAGACAGGATCAGTTAATCCCAAAGTCATACTCTCACAAGAAAGTATATAAAAGAATTTCATCAATCTGATAAGAATACAAGAATATTCTGTGCATAAAGATTCTTTAACAAATTCAGGGAAGTAAAAATGTATGATCGGTACACTTTTACAAACATGAATCTAAGAAAGTTTCATCCCTCACAAGAACATAACAATTTTAAAAGGATATCAATCCAATAAAATGCAGATTGGGTCACTTTCCCCCCAAGGGTAGAAGTAACTAGACTAAGTCTCATCGAGAAACTCGTTTTGTCAAGAAAGCGTCTATCCCGAACAAAATAGGACAGTCAAACATACTAAATGTCACAGTGACCAATTGAATAGTTGAAAATTGAAACGATCATCTCATGATAATCACAGAAACAAGTAATTTCAACACATCCACACACAATTCATCGAAACAAAGTATGAATTGTACCCGAATTAAAATAGTATAGTTAAAAGATTATCGTCCTGGTTTGAAGTCTCGGTGTTCTACACATGAAAAACTCTACCCGTAGCCGTCGGCTTATTTGCTCTGGTATTATTGACAGCCGGTCCATGCTTTGGTGCATTGCAATCCTTCGCCCAATGTCCCATTTGATCACAGTTAAAACACTTAGTTCCCTTTGGTGCATTGCAATCCTTTGCCAAATGTCCCACTTGACCACAGTTGAAACACTTAGCTACCCTTACAGGGCAAGTATCCAACATATGTCTTGTATCTCCACAGCTGAAGCACCTTCTAACTTGACTTTGATTTTGATTATTTTGGCCACTACTCTCCGTTGCAGCAAAATTCGAATGATATTGTTGTATATTCTGGTCATTTCCTGGTGGTCAGGAATAAGGTTTTCTCTGCACTTGCTTTTCTCCCTGATTCTCTGATTGATCCTTGGATCTAGAGGGTCCTCCAACATTTCCCTTATCATTTCTTCCTTTCCTCATCTGCTCAATCTTCAGACTCATCTCGACTAAAGCTTGAAAAGTTTGAAGTTGCAGAGGTAAGACAGATTCCTTAATATCAAACCTTAAGCCCGCTTCAAACCTCTCACATTTCCTGCTTTCATTTGGTTGTGCTTGAAAGAAACAGAAGTATTTGGCAAGCGATTCAAACTTAGCCACATACTCTCCCACAGACATGTCTTGTTATTTTAATCCCAGAAATTCCATCTCTTTCTCGATCCTAACGCTCTCCGAAAAATACTTATCCATGAATGCAGTTCGGAAAATGTTCCAGGTAATCTCCTGCTGATCAGCTTCAAGCAATTGTTGAACACACTTCCACCAATACTCCGCATCTCCTATCAGCAGGAAAATAGCATAAATGACCCTAACTTCTGCAGGTGTGACCACCAACTCGAAGATTTACTCCAGCTCCTGGATCCACAAATCAGCCTTCTCATGATCAGCATCCAGACCAAACTGTGAAGGATTTTGGCTTCGAAACGCAATCAGAGCTTTGCCTTCTGCAGCTTGTAGATTCTGAGCATTCATAGATGCAGTTTGATTGGCAATTGCAGCTGCCACATGTTCCATAGCCTGAGCGGCATAGTCCACTCCATCATCATAGTTCTCATTCATATTACCACTGCTACCAATAGGACCACCTCTACGACCACGTCCACGACCGCGTCCTCGTCCACGTCCACCTTCTGGTGCTAGTTCCATAATTTACCTGTAGAACAAAATCAGTTAGACCGCAACCAGAAAATGAAATGTGCATTGGTGTATTAACACACATTACTTCTAAGAAGTAATTCAAACAAAACTTAACTCAGAGAAAACACAACGTTAGCACAACAGACCTATTCCCCAAAGATCCCGAAAGACTCAACCTGGCTCTGATACCACTAATGTGACACCCTAACTCGGGTCATCACATGGTTACCCGTTTGCGGAAATAAAACTTAACTTGTTGGTTACTTCGAAAAATAATGTTTTCTCAACGTTTATCTTTTCAAAATATGGTGATGATTTTTTTTTCTTCTTATTAAGCTCATAACAACAACAACGTAATCAAATCACACTTAAATACATAAGGTATATAAGTCATACAACTATACTGCCTCATATGTTTCCACACCTAGATCATTATCAGATTAGTTTATTCTCAAAACATAATAGGACCTAAGCTGGTCGTAACTAACAGACACTACACTCGATAGAAGCAGCAACAACATGCCCCGACCTAGACAGCCTTCTTCTTGTAGACATCATACCCCTTGTGTGACTCTGATATGTTTGTAAGGGTAGTATGCCAATATATGGATTTAACACAATAACTAAATGCACGACACAAAAGAAGACATACACCCATAAACATGTTTATAACAACATAAGCATCCATATTATAGCATACAATTTATCAATGGGTTCCACACCCCAAACATCAACGTTGGAGAACTATGCATGAACACTTCAATTCATCATCTAAACATCCACACTTAATCTCATGAGATATCCCAACAAGTAACGAGTTGATCAGACTCCAGGCACGCAGCCAAAACACAGGCACATAGCCAGAATACAGGCACGCAGCCAGAACACCAGGCACACAGCCAAAACACAGGCACGCAGCCAGAACACCAGGCACACAGCCAGAACACAAGCACGCAGCCAGAATACAGGCACGTCTGCCAAATGCATGCAAAAACACTCTATTCTTGACACTTTTCTTTGTGTTCGATCTTTCTTTGCCGAAGCTCAAAATGGCTTACGACTCACACAGTTTTAACATCTTTAAAACTTTCATTAAAACACAGGACCTCACAGTCCGAGTGCTCAATCACGACACCCCTCGACCGATGCACCAGTCATAGGTTCGTGGTAATAGAAAACATCTTAAATGTTTAAACACGGTATACACCACGTATACAGTAGACACCAAGTCCACAGGACCTCGAAGTCCAAAGGACCCCAAGTCCACAACAACAAAGAACCTTAGTACCCCGACGTCTCGGTTACTAAGTTCCACACCACTTTGAACACGTTTGAATTAATTTTGCTTCCGAAAAAACTTTCAAAAAGGGAATTTCTTCAATAGAATCTTGAAATAATAAAACTTAGTTTTTCACAAAGGTGAGTCACTTGAGATTTTAAACTAACTTAAAATACGACTTGCCATTTCAAGATACTTGCCGTCGACACTTTTCCAAATTTGCCGTCAATTCGCACTTTTAAAGCTTTTTCAGCCAAAACTTAGCATTTTCCACTTAAATAATTTTCTAAAATCATAATTAACTTATTTTCAACAATTACTTTCATAAAATAACTTTTTATAATATTACGGAATTTCTTACGTGAAAATTAGCAGTGCAAAAATATTTCCACGGTTTCGCTCTCATTGTGACTCATAATTCATTTTTTTATTACTAAATCATTAAAATAATAATATATCTCAAAAACACATTATTTTTGCAAAACAATATTTTCCACCACTATTATATTCCAACATTTCCGATAAAACATTGAATATAATTTACACAGCTTATTAAAGCTTTTATCTGATTAATCGGTTGTGCACTGACCACTGTCAGGCTTCTCAAACAACATTCAACAACATGATCAGAATTATATCACCAGGAAGATCATGTATCATAGCAATATAATATACAACTGCAGATAATTAAATAAATTAAAAGAAGATCAATCACCGATACACAGATAAACAACACAACGTAAACAACATAAACAAATAACCACAACCACATATAAATTATACTGACTACACTAAAAGCAAATGGTTATTGAGAAAAATCCCTCAGGTAAGCTCCCCTTACTTCTTGGAGACTTGAACTAACGGTTTCAAACAATCTCCCGATTTGATCCGGCTTCCTCCGTCGTCTTTAGGTCAAACCAACCCGATCGATTCCTTCATAACGAATTGGAACCAAAATAAATCAAAATCAAACAACAACACACTTGGCTCATGGAGGTTAGGGTTCGGATTCAACAACTTTTCTAGGTTAGGAAAGCTAAAATTTTGTTAACTTGGGGATTTATGATCCATAAGTAACTTAAACATGATTAAGCACTTAAACCAAGATTATGAACCAAGAACATGAACTAAAACTCATCTAGTTCCAAGAACTAGTGTTCGGTTTTCTCAAGATCATAGGCTAGAAGTTTTTAAAATTTCTTCAACTCTTGGATTTAATCAACATACAAAACTTAGAGTTGGATTCAAGTGTTACAAAACAACTTTTGAATCACAAAACCATCAAGTGTTCATAGCTAGGGTTTCGGCCTTTATGAAACAAATAGGTTAGAGTTTAATTTTTTGATCTTCTATGTACTTACATACAAGATCTATCAAGGTACTTGAAGATAGAATCATGAATCAAGACATGAAAATGAAACAAAACCCATGAACATTATTTTGTCATAGATTCGGCCCAGTCCAGAAATTAAGGAAAGAAATTTCTCATCATCATATGCTTCTATTTGATGAAAATAGAGATGATTATAAGATCATAGCAATTGGTTTCATGTCAAAAGGATTTTTCTAGAATTTGTTATGAATTTTCAAAGTTCTAGATCTAGAAACTTAAAAGTGATGAACATAGATGAAATAGACTTTGAATCATGAAACTTATTGAAGATCATAAACATGAATAGGGAAGGAGAATAGGATTCACCTATTGAAGATCAAAGACAAGTGAAAATCCAAGAACTTGCTTCACAAAGTGATGCTAGAAAAGCTTATGAACTTATGAGTTTTTGAAACAAAAGGCAATAGGAAGAAAATGAAATGTGAGGGAGGGTATTTATAGGGATGTGGCTGCGCCACTTTGGAGGGATTTAGTAGAAAGGAGGTGGCTTCTCAAAGGATTTAAGTGCAATTAATTTCTAGGTACCATTTTGTAACCAAAAGTATAAGGACTATTTTGCAAATTGCCAATAGTTTGAAATGATGACCATGTGCAACACTTAATGTGTTCACATTGTGACTCATCTTGTTGAATTTTCTTGAAGCTTTTTGGGAAGAATCTAGAATACTTTGGGACTTTCAAGATAAGTATAGAACTTTGGAGAACATTGGAGAATAATGGAGAACATTGTGGAAGATTCAATAATAAACTTGGCTCATCCAAGTTAAGGGCAGCCACCATTTCTCCTTGGGCTTGCGCATGGGCCATGGAAATTTGGGCTTAGATTCAATTATTTTGGCCAACCAAAATGTGTACGGCATTATCATAAGCTAGGAAACTTATATGATTTCTAATGGGCTTCATGAATTTTAATCCATGGACAAAGATTTTGGGCCTCAAGTCCATGGTTCTCTAATGGGTTTGGAACAAAGATTCTGGCCCAATTCACTTGGAAAAACATAGATACTAACTTAGGGACCAAAGTGCAATTTAGAGAAAGTTCGAGGACTTAAGCGCAAAATCCATAAATTGCCCCTTTAACCTTGTAGAATCTTCTAGACTCAAAAGTGTGACTCATCCCCATGAATCATCTCAAAATCCTAAGATAACCTCTTTATCGGCTCTTGAAAACTCCGAGATCCACTCTGTCGTTCACCCGATTACGTATTATGTCCGTAAAACGTATATTATTTCATTTTTTTATTAAATAGTTATAAAAATACACAATTGTAGGAAATAAAGTAAAAATATTAAGTCTTCCGTTCATGAATTAAAATTAGGTCTTTTGAGCAGTATAATTATACTGTCAATGAAATTCGCGGGCCGGGATTTGCCTGACTTTCAAACATAAATTTTAATCGTAGCTTCCTACATTCAAGTAGGATTGAGTGATGAGCTCCGTTTATTTAAAATAATTTTCTAATACTCATATAAATATATACAAATAAACATCCGCATTTCGATTATTTTGAAACAGTGAAAATCGGGGTGTTACAATATATATAATGACTCCTAAATATATGGTACGTACATAACTACATACGATCTACTGCACAAATTTATTATTAAAAATATAAGTAAAAGGAATAAGACATATATAAAGAATATACAAAAAAAAAGCATGGTATTTGAAAATAGATATTGAAGTTTTATCAGGATTTTGTTTTTTTTTTTAAACAAATTTATAAAATAAAACTAACCATTTCTACTCATACTACCTTAATATCGTATCTTTTATGAACATTTAATAGCCAATATATATTTTCAAAGTAATAACTGTATTTCAAGCTGATAAATCATTTCTCAATGTAATTTATTTAAACATTGATATTAAATATGTCCGATCGAACTTCGTAATGATAGGAATTTATAGGAAAAAATATATTTATCTATCATATTATTAGTTTTCTTCTATCAAAAAAAAATCCATTCGATTTAATTGTCCTCTTTTTCTGTGCAAGTCAACCATTTAAAAAAAATATTTTTATCTATCATACTAAATTTTTTCTCTCTTAAAAATTATTTTATTTATTTCTCTACTTTTCCTCATGCAAATTAAATATTTTTAGAAAATATATTTAACTATCATATTAATTTTCTTCTTCTCTCTTGAAAATATATTTTATTAATTTATTTATACTCTTTGTACGCTGGAAGTTAATAATTTTTAGTAAAAAAAATAATATTAATTTCATGGCATATATATATTTTTATTGTATATGCTATAATTAGAAAGTTCTTATGGCAAATATGAATGTCACAAAAACAAATTATAAAAATTTACCACATGTTATAATTCAAAAATTTTAAAGCAAGTAAGAATGAAAAAAAAATGAATACAATACAAAGATTGGTATACAAATGAAAAAAACTATCGGATACTAAAGATTTAATTAAAAAAATATGATAAAATCCTTCCATAACAATTTTAACAAAATATAAAAAAAACATTTAGGTTCCAAAAATGTTAAATTGATCCCCATTATTATTTAATATTTCCTTCGTTAATTATTTGAAAAATATATTAAGAAAATATACCAAAATCTATAAAAAAATCCAAATGTGAGAATATAATAAAAGGAAAATAAAATTAGTATGATAGAGGATTGTCTCCAGGACAGACCCTTCATGATAGAGGATTCTCGTCGGCATCCTTACACAAATCAATGAAATGGTTCCCTTTAGAGTTCTCATAAGTTTCACCAAATGAATTGGAGAATTTGCTCATTAGGTCATGAGAAAAACAATATATTGTTTCAATAAATTCATAAATAGGGACTATATAATTCAATTAAATATTCAACTTAAAGATTAACAAAGTTGGAGATATGCCTGAGATATCGGAATGTTCTCTACTTGATCTAGCAAGCCAACATTTTCACCTTAATGACCCCCTTCATCAGCAACACTTAATTTCCTACACCATGAGTATTAGGTTCAAATACATAATATATTTTGGAATGAAGCATATTTTAAAATTTAATCAGATGTATGCTAGAACATGAATAGTACCTTTATACTTACCTATAGCATTTGGGTTTTCCTCTAAAGGGATAAAAAGTACTCGTGAATCACATAATTTGCTCATTAGGTCATGAGAAAAAACAATATCATGTTTTAATAAATTCATAAACAGGGACTATATAATTCAATTAAATATTCAGAATGATTGATAATTATAGAGTGATGAGGGATTTAGAGGTGATGAGATTGATATGACCCTAATTCAACTATTATGCATATGGAGGTATTTTTGTGTTAATTGTGCAGATTCCGTAAGAATTTGAATCAATCTATTGTCATGAGTGAAAAGAACTCAAAATAAATTTTGCATCTTCTTGATATGGGCTTGATTGCTACATCTGGATAATTTGAATGAATCTAGTAATCTTGTATACTGGTTTGTGTGGCGAGTATTGACTCTTGTTTCTTACAATAATGATGTCCGACTATTCTGAGGAGTGTTAAACCAAGAGGAAAGTAACAATGAAAAGAAAGAGGCAGCAACTGAAGTGTGAGAGGATGGAGATTTTCACGGTGGTTGTTTGGATGGACAATGGATGCTTGTATGAATTTGGGGAGAACGAGTTTGGAAAAGAGGGAAAGAATCTGAAGAAAAATTGAATTTGGGAACAAAATGACATAATCCTCCATCCCACTAATTGAAGGAAAAAATTCTCCCTGAGCAATTTTTTTTTTAAATAATTTTTTAATAACCTGAAGAAGTGGTAAACAAGTTAAGATGTATTAAGATTGACCAATAAAAAAAGGTGTGTCCAAAAGAGTGTGTCAAAAGATGTGTTCCTAACATTCCTCTCCCATATATATAATGTTTTATCTATGATTTCTATATGGATCAATTCAAATATAGATATATATGAAATATTGTGTTGAATGTAATTTTCCTGTGTCCTTTGTTTTATGTATGATTTCTTATGTTTTATATAATATACTAAAACAAAATATAATTTTCCTTTGTTAAAAAAAAGGTTGACAAATTTTTTTTACAACATATCCATAGGGACGTGGTACACATTTAAAAAAAAATTATAATCATACACTTAGAGTTTAAAAGAAACAACATTATGTACACATTTAAATGAAAATTACAACTAATTAGTAATTATATGTGTGTGTGCTGGTTTTACATAAAATGTTTTTTTTTTACCGAGGCTTTACATAAAATGTTGATTCCCGTGTATTAAGTGTAATTTTATATACCTTCATATATAAAATTTATTGTTTAGAACATAATTATAGTACAAAAATTCACAAATAATTATATTAATTGATACATAAATATATATTTATAACCAAATAAGAGGATAATATATTTATATTTAACAATAGATATAAGATTATAAATTTGTTATAAATATATTTTATATCATATATACTTATATTCATAAATCTATCAAAAATAAAATATAATAAATCTATTATAACTATATTTTAATCATATATCTTTAATAGATGTATAATTTGAAATCCATATAACACTAATTAAAAGCTTTTGGTATAATAAAAATGTTACCATTAATGCATTTCGAATTAATGCCATTATTGGAGTTATTTTGGCTCATGTTTTGAGTTGTTGCTATAATCATTATTTAAGGCTTATAAATGATTTTTTAAGAAAATTATTTGCTATCCAAAAGGATTGTTGTTTCCTTCAAACAAAAAAAAAGTATTGTTGTTACAGTATTAAATTTATCTATTTACTTGGAGGAAATTGAGGAGTCAAAATTTGGTGATTTGTGAGTCTCATGTTTATATTGTTCATTGAGAAGTAGTTAGAATGCGACATGTTTAAAAATTGCGATTCTAACATTCTCTTTTATATATTATTATTATTATTATTATTATTATTATGGGATTGGGATCCTCTCCTGTTTTGAAAAAATATGATCAAACCTAAACCTCACATTTATATTAATTAATTTTATTTTGAAATGATATAAATAAGATTTACCATGGATGTATGGTTGCAAGAAAAAAAATAACATGGATGCATGGTGGAGATCTCTTGAACCCGACTCTCCTGCTTTTCTCCAATAGGTATTAAGATTGACCAATAAAAAAAGGTGTGTCCAAAAGAGTGTGTCAAAATATGTGTTCCTAGCATTCCTCTCCCAAATATAATGTTTTATCTATGATTTTTATATGGAGCAATTCAAATTAGATATATATGAAATATTGTGTGAATGTAAATTTCCCGTGTCCTTTGTTTTATGTATGATTTCTTATGTTTTGTATAGGTTAAAGTAATCTTTTGGTTCCTATACGTGGCACTAATTTTCAATTTGGTCCATATACATAAAAAGTTATCAATTTGGTCCCTATACGTGACACTAGTTTTTAATTTGGTCATCACCGCTAATTGGTTCCTATTTAAGAGTGACCGAATTGCAAATTATTGTCACATATAGGGACCAAATTGAAAATAATTGTCACATGTAGGGATCGATTTCAATTTTTTTTGTTGAATTGGTCCCTACATGTGACAATAATTTGCAATTTGGTCCTCTTATATAGGGACCAATTAGCGGTGACGACCAAATTGAAAACCAGTGTCACGTATAGGGACCAAATTGATAACTTTTTACGTATAGGGACCAAATTGAAAATCAGTGTCACGTATAGGAACCAAAAGATTACTTTAACCTTTTATATAATATTTTAAAAGAAAATATAATTTTCCTTTGTTAAAAAAAAGGTTGACAAATTTTTTTTACAACATATCCATAGGGACGTGGTACATATTTTAAAAAAACATTATAATCATACACTTAGAGTTTAAAAGAAACAACATTATGTACACATTTAAATGAAAATTACAACTAATTAGTAATTATATGTGTGTGTGCTGGTTTTACATAAAATGTTTTTTTTACTGAGGCTTTACATAAAATGTTGATTCCCATGTATTAAGTGTAATTTTATATACCTTCATATATAAAATTTATTGTTTAGAACATAATTATAGTACAAAAATTCACAAATAATTATATTAATTGATTCCAGATACTGATCGCGGAGGTTCCGGCGACTGATGACGGTAGAGATCAAAATAGGCTAACGGTTGAAAGATAGGAGATCCAAACAGAAGAAAAAAAGAGATAAGGGACAAATATGAAGACTAAAATAAAGAAAAAGGACCAAAATATTAATTTAGCTTAAAATAGTATAATTAAATATATTAAAGTAAACAAAGAATGATAATGAAATATTAAAGGAGTTTAATGACAATAAAAGAGAAATTAAAACCTTCAATTCCAAATTAAACACACAACATTTCTTGGATAACCTCTTGTCAAGACGCACACAGTTGAGAGGCACCTCTTGATCAATAATTCAAGATGGATGCGGAGGCGGTCGTTGAAGGACGCTCATGACGACCCCGAGGTGGTAAGAGAAAGATCGTCACGCGTCGGTCCTTTGAGGTCTCCGCCAACTCTCGAGTAATCTATGATGGGCTTCTACAGGATGCAAGGGTCACGTGGCAGATATGCGATGGGCTTTCATGGGACTGAAAGGTCCCATCGAATGTATACGATGGGGATGAGGACCCGGACAATGACATGTTCCAGCGCCTGAGAAATTTAACTATGAATATCCGAAAGGTCTGCATTTCTTCTGAACTTGTGATTCCGGACATCGTAGGTTAAGGTGCGTTTGGGTTTCATATGAGCTTTGTTAATTTTTTTTCTTTTATTTATAAGCCTAAGTATTAGAGTTTATTATTCACTGATTGTGTAAAACTATTTGCGAAGGGTAATTTCCTTTGTTTAGCATAATGACATGGAAAATTTTTATCGTCATAAGGAATAAAAGGAAAAAGATCAGATATACATTTATCTCTGTTTCTTGATAATTTCATATTTTGTATGTGCAGATATTACACAACGTCCGAAATTTCTTGAAAATCTAGAAGTAGAAAAACAAGAAAATATGTGGAACTGCTCTATTTGTCATTCGCTTTTTGGCTCTGTCTTGATCACAATATGTCAGCACATCTTCTGTCCCCGATGCATCGGGGTGTGTTTCATTGAGCAGCAACCGATCAGATGCGCTATATGTCGGGGTGCTTTGTGGAAACATGAAGTTTTTGGCTATTAGGCACGATCCACCGCTAGCAATGCCACCTATTAGTAAACTGAACTTTCTACGCCAAGAACTCCTGCAAAATGAAGTTAGTGATCTAAAATCAGTTGTGTTTTCGTGTTTCACTGATGTTTTACATTGGATTTATGACCACTTGACAGCTGTAAATATATTCCCCTTCTTATGTGAATCAACAATGCCACTTCCGGACAGGCGAGGGGTCATCTCGCAATTTCAGCGACGTGAGACACCGGCGGTTCTTCTAATTGATCTGCAGTGCTCAATTCATAGTATAAATCTGAGTGCATCGAGAGTGTACCTTATGGACGCCTGCAGAAATTCAGTTGAGAAAAGGGCGGTCAGCTGTATCAACCGCGCCGGACAGAGTGAGAAGGTCAGAGTCATCAAGCTGATTTCTGAAGACACGATCGAGGAGAAGATACTGACACTTAATGATCACAACGAGCGGCTCGATCCTACGATGAGTGAATTAAAGTTACTCTTGGAGTAATAGGTATTTATACATTAAAATGCATTTTTGTTTATGACCTATATCCAAACTACTGCTTATGAATATTCATTGATTGCATGTCCTTAGTAGCATACATAATATATATTAGTCTTCATTTGCATGGGTATACCTGTATAGTGTCACTGTATACGAAAAACCTTATGTATCAGGATTGACAGTAAAATTGAAGAACTACTTTGGTCCCACACTAAAAGGGATACTTGCTTGTTTACATTCATTATTTGACATTGTATCTTGAAAGCTGTATTGTTTTTCAATAAGAAGTTATATTTCTTGTCTACAATGCGCTTTAATATGGACATATGTTACCTGATCAATGTTGCTTTTGCAGGGACTAAGTTATATATTTTTCCTTCTCTAACATTTCTTGATTATTAGCTAATCGATAGTGCTGGTGCTGAAAGTTTTGTACTTGCTTTCAGGTGCAGTGATGGAGGAGATTGGTGGCAAGGATAATATGATAAGAGGCCTGCCGTGAGAAATGTATACGTAAAAGGGAAACACTAGTAATTAGTAGGGAAGGGTGGGAAGGCTGTAACAGATAAGAGTTAGTTAGAACTGAATAACCACCTAGCTAACCCAATAAATAGAAGATAGTAAGGTCAGTTAGAGTTAGTTAGAAACTCATCTGGCTGTTGTAGGAGAGAAGAGGCAACTCTCAAAATTGCATCCATTGTTGTAGTCTTGAACAGAATAATACACAGGGTATTCAACCCTAATTCTTCCAATTCCTTCTCTGTATTAGTTGACTCTATCATTATATGGGTTCTATAAGTGGGCAAATTGCAGCAAAGTTGTTTGTTGTCTCAAAGGAGAAACAGAAATTTCAGCAGGTTATCCATAATAGCAAACTTAATAGCAGGCAGCTTAGATCTCATTTTCTGTTATTGAGCTCTTACCACTAACACTCCTTTTTCCTCATTTTCTCTAATGTTTTTTTTTTGCCAGACTCTACCTAATTCAAAGAATTGTCTGAAATATTATTGGTTTCTGATGTATTTGGGTATTGATATCCATATCTAAACTCTAGAAGACATTTTACTTCACATATATAGATAGCTTGCAAAAGTTCTTTTGTTTGTTGATTTCTTTATAATTATTTTATTTATGCTAATAACTTGGTAAACAAGTAACTCTTCAAGAGACAATGCCTAGCTTAATCACTTTATTTAATATTAAATGTGTGATGTTGTGAATCAGTGTTTAAATACTCTTTTCATTTTTTGGTAGAATATGTTATAAATACTCTAACCTCTAAAAAGATACATTTATTAATATCTAAGAAATGACATGGTATACTATATCTATCCAATAATTTTTCCTTCATTGCACCCTCTTGGCCTCTTCTATGTATCATCCTCCTGTAAAATATAATTGAAATGATTGCTTGCTACGCATACATCAGTTTGAAAAGGAAGAAGCATTCTTTATATCACTTCTGCCGTATGAATGCTCGCGCACACCATGAAGGGGTTTCTGATTTTCCTTGTTTTGGAGGTAACCTCCATCTTCAATTCTGCATTTGTTTTGATATATATTCGATCAAAGTATCGATGAATAAACTCTGGCAGCTGATGAATAAACTTATTCCTTAATGCTATGAAATGAACTGGATGATTAGAAGAGTGCAACGAATTGGGAACACGTGGAGGCGAATGTCCTATTTCATATAAAGAATTTTAAATGAATAAAATGAAGTAACTTGAGGAAGAAAATTGTTAGCTATAGATGCTGCAACCAAAAAGGTGAGAAACACTGTTCAGGAGTCAATTTATACATCCGAAGATTTGTACATCTAGCATGGAAAATTATAGAAGTCAATTTACGAAGTTTCTTTTGGACATGGTAATATGTATAAAACACAAAAATGCTACTCACAAACACACACATACACCAACTCACATATAATTTTCACCATTTGATTACAGTTGAGTTGAAGTCATTTTCTACATCCATATATTCATTCTCTCAGACATACAGATGTGACAGAAAAAGATAAGCGTAACAAACATTTTCTTATAAAATATTATAGCATGAATTGCTATATGTTAGCTAGCATCAAGGGAGCAGGGAGAATAAAAGGATAAGAATATATATATATATATATATATATATATATATATATATATATATATATATATATAAGGTATAAGGACTTTGTGGGCACGCTATCCATAATTCAACTATTTGTTTGCTTGCTGCCTCTTTTGGTATACTCGCGACTCTAAATCAATGTTTTATAATAGAGCAAATATTAAACTATTAAACTAAGAATGTAACACCATAAGCAGTCCTTGATCCTCTTTGCATCACTCCAAGATGAAGTTCGGGATATATAGCAGTAAATTTTGCAAGTAACATGCTACTGATAAATTTGATGAGACTCAAATTTAATGTAGATTGTTATATGAAGTAATGTAGAAGATCTGTTTGATTTTGTAAACATTAATATGTTAATGAATAGCGAAAACTTCGGATATGGCTGAATGAAGAATAAAAATGATGATTGTGGGAAGTCTTGCTTTATCTATATATGGTTGTGAAATTTCATCTTCAAGGGAATAAGAAAAGTGAAAGTCATCAGAATAATTTTAAGTAAAACTTTTTTCCCCAGAAAATTGGAGCTTATTGGTTAATAGGTAAAATCAAGCATAGTGACAATGACATGCTTTAAAGCATGCTTTCTGAATCCAATCTAACCAACTAGAATAAAGAATGAATATTTAAGCCTTCTGAATATCAATCCATAGAAATAAACTCACTTACAATTAAAAAAACAAAATCATATGCATCAATGAACAAAAGCACCATCTATATACAAAAGTTTACACATAGGAAAATATATTTTCTACTATACATTGTACAAGGTATGAACAGGAAAAGTAAATGAAGAAACAAAATCAAACTCATAACTGACGCCTTTGGATATATCTGCGATGAACGAGATACTTTCATAGCAGTCCGAACAACTTGTAGTCATATATGCTGACCTCTTGCTCAATCTGTGCATAGCAATTGAAGAAGTGATATAGTTCATCACCAAAAAGCAGTGGTTCAAGATTTTGATATGCCCACAAATGATCAAGAGGTAAGCTTGCCATTGAGTTTTCTAAAACCGTGTCTTCCAAACATATTTGGTTGCATACTTTATGAAATTCATTGTCCCTCAATGCAGTATAGCATGACTCATGAGATGAACTAGTTGTTGCTTCAGTGGAAACTGAAACTTCAACACCAGTTTCAGTGTGGTCCCTTAGAAGAGTGGAATTCTCAACCATCTTTGGTTCCAGAGGAGTTGGAGATGAAGTGGTTGTTGAGGTTCTATTCCCAGTTAGCTCTTGAACTAACTTCTTGAAGCTTGAGCTGTTAGTGGTGTAGACCTTTGGTCTCAAAACCTTATTTCAATCAATGACGAACCCAGTTGAAGCATAAGAGGATAAATAGGACTAAACTCCTTATCTCCTCTGCTCCTCACAGTTACAGCATAATCATCAAGTGGTGCTTTGATGCCCTTCCATATTTGGTCCTCCCCTTGAGAATCTAGCCACAATGAATACTGAAGCGGTGTTAGTTTGTTTCTTTGCAGTGGTGACTGCAATTCTTTAGGACCACGCATATAGAGATGATGAAATATGACGTTTGGTGGCAGATCTTGAAGAAGAGGAGATGATGCAAACTAGGATGTTTCAAGGAAAATAAGTCGATGAAATGCTCTAAGTGCCCGATATTTTGGCCCACAGCTAACTCCAATTCAGCCATCCCCAACTTGCCAGATTCTGAAAGTGGTCTGACAAGAGAAGCATGCCGGATGAAGAATATTAGAACACGTGAAGCCATACTCTGGACAAGCCTGGTGCATGTGTTCTCTGTTCCCGGGCCTGTAGTATTTCTAGAAGGCAACAACCTAGATAGAAACTCACTTCGGAAGTGAAGAATACACTTTTGGGTAAGGTGATGCATTGTTGTCCATAGCAGCATCCATCCCAAGCACTCCAAAATTATGATCATGTATTTGCAATATGCAAGACTGAAGGCGATCGAGCATTGCCTGGAATAAAGATGTTACTAAGTCACAGGCAACACCATATATTGTACCTAATGAAGCAGACAACACATCAGCAGCAATACTGGGCATTCCTTTAATCATAGTTGATATTTGTGTATGAACATCTTGCAGGTGCTGACAAAAGGTAAAGTTCTTGAGCTGTGCTGGTGTGGCAGGACCGCTTACTTGACATGATTTAGGGCCAATGGATATCTGCCATAAAAATGAAAATTAACAAATAGATTTTAGAAACTACGCTTCTATAATAGCTCTTCTAGTTCTCATGAATAAAATGAAAAAAAAAAAAAAGCAAAGAAAAAGGCCTTTGGGTTTCTACAGATTACAGGACTCATGCACAAACAAGAAAAAAAGATAATATGACTTTAGGGTCCAGAGAAAACATACAACAGCATAACTTTTTAGGTAACAATGTGAACACCCATTTTTGTCTGTCTTCATTTTATTCTAATTTTATGTTATTATGTTCCAGGGAGACTAAAAAATAATAATAAAGAAAGAAAGTAGAAAAAGAAAATAACCAAGAAACGAGGAGGAGGTTCATATTTAACATTCTGTTGGACGAGTAGGTCGTCCATTGCATATTTAACTTTCTGTTGGACTAGGAGGTTCCGTCCATTGCATGTTTAACTTTCTGTTGGACGAGTAGGTCGTCCAATGCATATTTAAATTTATGTTGGACGAGTAGGTCGTCCATTTCCATGTTTAACTTTCTGTTGGACGAGTAGGTCGTCCCTTGCATGTTTAACTTCCTGTTGGACGAGGAGGTTCCGTCCCTTGCATGTTTAACTCTCTGTTGGATGATTAGGTCGTCCGTTGCATGTTTAACTCTCTGTTGGACGAGTAGGTCATCCATTGCATGTTTAACTTTCTGTTGGACGAGTAGGTCGTCTGTTGCATGTTTAACTTTCTGTTGGACGAGTAGGTCGTCCATTGCATATTTAACTTTATGTTGGACGAGTAGGTCGTGCGTATTTAACTTTCTGTTGTACGAGGAGGTCGTCCATTGCATATTTAACTTTCTGTTGGACGAGGAGGTTCCGTCCATTGCATATTTAACTTTTTGTTGGACGAGGAGGTCGTCCATTTCATACTTAACTTTCTGTTGGACGAGGAGGTTCCATCCATTACAATTTTATTTTCAGACTGGAGACTAAAGAATAAAGAAAGAGGAAGAAGAAAATAGTGAAGAAAGGAGGAAGAAAAGAAGGAGAAAAGAACAATCAACAGAAAGAGAAGAAACAAGGTTGAGTTACCACTCTCCAACCGCCCCTACACCTCCTCTACCCATTGGTCCTTCTTCTTCCTCGCCTCCTCCCTCATCTTGACCTAGCAGCCCTACTCCTAACCGTAAAAAACTCATTTTTCATATCAGACAAAACCCCATCTCCTCCACTCTCTTAATCGCACCACACTTCATTCTCTCTTCAAACACGCAACCTTCACATCAAATCGCCTCCTTTCCTCTGCTCGCGCCACCTCCATCTGGGAACACGCGATCTCTACTCAGAACCGTCCAAGCTCCGTATTTCGTGAGACCAACCATGAAGCCGCTGGGTAAGGAGAAGCATGAAGTCCTCTTCTCTATCCCTATAAAGGGCGATGCAGAAGACAGAAGAAATGGAGTTTTTTCGGTTTTGACAAAAGGGGAGTTTTTCGGTTTTGACAGAAAAGGGGTCCAAAAAATTCTTTTATCTGGGTGTGTCAACTTTGAAAAATTTCTCAGATTTCTTGTTCTTTTTTTCTGTGAAGAGTGTTCCGTTTCCTCTTGTTGTTTTTTTGGTTTTGTTGAGAAACTTGGAAAAAGTAGATTGAGAAGTCAGGGAGAGTCACAATTTTTATACTTAGTCACTGTTATTTGGAATTCATTCTCTGTGATTTGGGGAACATCAAGAGAAATATCAAAGGAAGATCTCATTTGGTAATCTTCAATCAATTCATTAGTTCTTACTCCTAATTCTTTCTTTTAGCTTAGTTTCATGTATGCCTATTTACCCTTCCTTTCTAGATAAATTCTTATATATATATATATATATATATATATATATATATATATATATATCAATGTCAAGTAGGTAACGGTTTAAGCAAATATGCAGTTTTTGAAAATTGAATACATTTTTTGAAACTTGCCATCCTACATCAATTTTGTATAATTGTACCAAGTAGGGGGATTTTCCTTTGAATTGATTCTTTAGCGTCGTTGTTTATGAAATGATCCTGTGAATGGGACTTGACATACCCACACTATTCCGTTGTAACTTGTAATCCTTCAATTAATTTCGTTGGAGTAGGTGTGCTTCTCTTTTAATGCTTTTTTTTTCACATTGCAGGTTTCGTAAAAAGCTCTTCTACACTTTGTGGATCATTCTACTCTTTATATTATGTCGGTCTCTTTGTTAACAGAGTCTATTTAACAATTATGCTTGTGATTATTGTGAGTTAAACCTTTAAATGATTTCAACTTTTTTTTAATCTTTTTTGGATGGTTATAAATGGAATTTAGTTTGTGGGACTCTACTTTGGTGTCTATGTCTAAGTTAATATTATAAAGCACATACTCAGTGGTAACAATGAGAAACTTGTAAGGTCAATACCCAAATAGCCATTCAAAGATTGGAGAGTGATGTGCTCTTTTGGGGCGCATGATTAATGAAGGGGCTCCCTTGCAGTAACAACAGTAGTACCTCAAATAATTGGCCAAGTCCAAATCAAGTTGAATTTCTATGTACTGCCTTTATAAAAAAATTTATATTGACAATCAATCAGAAATCATGAATTTGATGATTTTTAAGGTGGTTAGGATAAGAATGATTTGTAATGATATATGTATTTTTAAATTTTTGATATTCTAACATTTTAAAAAAATGTTATACTATCAATATATATTAATTAAATCCCAATTATATTCTCATAGCAAAAGGATTCTCCTTTATTGTTACTCCCTAAGAACCGGTTTTCTTTTTATCGAATGCGTCACAGTAATTTTGCACTTGGCATTTTCTTTCAGTGTCCTAGTTAAAACTAATGATATCCTCATTATTGGTCATGGTTAATAAATACTTAAAATAAAACAGTACATTAAATAGCTAAAATTCCAATTAAATCTCAACGAAGTTATTAGAAGGAGAAATGTTCACATTTTAAAACAAAGAGCCTAAACTGTAAAGGCAAATCACATTTAAAGAACATAGAGAATAAACTGTAAAGGCAAAATAGCCTTTAGGGTATGTTTGGATGGGCGTTTGGAGAGGGTAAAGTATTTTAAGAAGGTAATTATAATTAAAATACTTCAATAAAAATACTTTGTGTATTATACTAGGGTATGAACCTGTGCCATGCACGAGGAATATACACTTTTTTAGGATTTTATTTTTAAATGTTTAATTCTTGATTTTATGTGTTGTGGGTTAAAAAAATTTGTAGGAAATTATATATCAAAAATTGTTAAAGAATTATTTTGTCTCAACAATCAATCATAAAATATGACCAATATTAATGTAATAATTATTATTGATACTACAATATATATAATGACTCCTAAATATATGGTACGTACATAACTACATACGATCTACTGCACAAATTTATTATTAAAAATATAACTAAAAAAATAAGACATATATAAAGAATATACAAAAAAAGCATGGTATCTGAAAATAGATATTGAAGTTTTATCATGATTTTGTTTTGTTTTTTTTAAAAACAAATTTATAAAATAAAACTAACCATTTCTACTCATACTACCTTAATATCTTATCTTTTATGAACATTTAATAGCCAATATATATTTTCAAAGTAATAACTGCATTCAAGCTGGTAAATCATTTCTCAATGTAATTTATTTAAACATTGATATTAAATATGTCCGAATGAACTTCGTAATGATAGGAATTTATAGGAAAAAATATATTTATCTATCATATTATTAGTTTTCTTCTATAAAAAAAAAACCCATTAGATTTAATTGTCCTCTTTTTCTGTGCAAGTCAACCATTTTAAAAAAAAATATTTTTATCTATCATACTAATTTTTTTCTCTCTTAAAAATTATTTGATTTATTTCTCCACTTTTCCTCATGCAAATTAAATAATTTTAGAAAATATATTTTGTAACACCCCGAGTTTTTCTGTTTTCTAATATCAGAAATTTATATAATTACGTTTATCTTTTTATCTGAGACTTAGAAAATTATTTTAAATAAACGGAGTTTACCACTCAATTCTACTTGAATGTAGAAAGCTACGATTAAAATTTAGGTTGGGAAGTCAGGCGAAACCCGGCCCACGAATTCCATTGACAGTATAATTATACTGATCAAAAGACCTAATTTTAATTCGTGAATGAAAGACTTAAGATTTTTATTTTATTTCCTACAACTCTGTATTTTTAGAATTATTTCAGAAAAAATAAAATAATATACGTTTTACGGGTGAAATACGTAATCGGGTGAACGACAGAATAGATTTCGTAGTTTCCAAGAGCAGATAAAGAGTTTATCTTAGGATTTTGAGATGATTCATGGGGATGAATCACACTTTTAAGTCTAGAAGGTTCTACAAGGTTAAAGTGACAATTTATGAATTTTATGCTTAAGTCCTTGAACTTTCTATTAATTACACTTTGGTCCTTAAGTTAGTTTCTATGTTTTTCCAAGGGAATTGGGCCAGAATCTTTGTTCCAAATCCATTAGTGGACCGTGGCTTTGAGGCCCAAATTCCTTGTCCATGAATTTAATTTCATGAAGCCCATTAGAAATCATATAAGTTTCCTATGTCATGTTTAAGCCTTAAGCATTTGGTGGGCCCAAAATAATTAAATCCAAGCCCAAATTTCCAAGGCCCATGCGCAAGCCCAAGGAGGAATGGTGGCTGCCCTTAACTTGGATGAGCCAAGTTCATTCTTGAATCTTCCACAATGTTCTCCATTATTCTCAAATATTCTCCAAAGTTCCACAGTATTCTACAATGTTCTCAAGTGTTCTCAATTATTCTAGGTTCTTCCCAAAAAGTCTCAAGAAAATTCAACAAGATGAGTCAAAATGTGAACACATTTAATGTTGCACATGGTCATCATTTCAAACTATTGGCAATTTTCAAAATAGTCCTTATACTTTTGGAATCTTTGCAAAATGGTCCCTAGGAATTAATTGCACTTAAGTCCTTAGAAAAGTCACCTCCTTTCTACTTGATCCTTCAAAAGTGGCGCAGCCACATCCCTATAAATACCCTCCCTCACATTTCATTTTCTTCCTATTGCCTTTTGTTTCAAAAAAAAAACTCATAAGTTCATAAGCTTTTATACCATCATTTTGTGAAGCAAGTCTTTGGATCTTCACTTGTATTTGAACTTCAAGACGTGAATCCTATTCTTCTTCCTTAATCATGTCTATGTTCTTCAATAAGTTTCTTGATTCAAAGTTTATTTCATCTATGTCCATCACTTTTAAGTTTCTAGATCTAGAACTTTGAAAATTCATAACTAATTCTATAAAAATCCTTTTGACATGAAACCAATTGCTATGATCTTATAATCATCTCTATTTTCATCATCTAGAAGAATATGATCGTGAGAATTTTCTTTCCTTGATTTCTGGGCTGGGCCGAATCCATTGAAAAATAATGTTCAAGGGTTTTGTTTCATTTTCATGTCTTGATTCATGATTCAATCTTCTAGTACCTTGATAGTTCTTGTATGTAAGTACATAGAAGATCAAAAATCAAACTCTAACCTATTTATTTCATAAAGGCCGAAACCCTAGCTATGAACACTTGATGGTTTTGTGATTCAAAAGTTGTTTTGTAACACTTGAATCCAACTCTAAGTTTTGTATGTTGATTAAATCCAAGAGTTAGAAATTTTAGAGATTTCTAACCTCAAAGTCAGCCCATGGCCAAAACCAACATGTAGGATTTTAGGCTTGATTTAGTTGTTTGTTTGTTGATTGAGTGTTATGTTTAATGAAGGATAAACTAGATTATCATGTACGTGCGTTGACGGTTCCCAGATTCACGACAAAGTTTTAAATCGGAAGCTAAGTTCTCCAAGAGGTAAGGGGAGCTTACCTGAGGGATTTATATCAATAACCATTTGCTTTTAGTGTAGTTTATATAATTTACATGTGGTTGTGGTTATTTGTTTATGTTGTTTACGTGTTGTTTATCTGTGTATCGGTGATTGATCTGCTTTTAATTTATTTAATTATCTGCAGTAGTATATTATATTGCTATGATGCATGATCTGCCTGGTGATATAATTCTGATGGTGTTGTTAAATGTTGAATGTTAAATGTTGTTTGAGAGGCCTGACAGTGGTCAGTGCACAACCGATTAATCAGATAAAAGCTTTAATAAGCTGTGATAATTATATTCAATGTTTGATGGGAAATGTTGGAATATAATAGTGGTGAAAAATATTATTTTGGAAAAATAATGAGTTTTGAGAAATATTATTATTTTAATAATTTATTAGTGTAAAAATAATTTATGAGTCACAGTGAGAATGTAACCGTGAAAATTTTTTAGTACTGCTAATTTTTATGCAAGAAATTCTGAAATATTATAAAAAGTTATTTTGTGAAATTAATATTCGAAAATACTTTATAAAAATAAAAATAAAAATAAAATAATAATAATACTATAATAAAATAAAAAGTCAAAGTTTGACTTTAAAAACATTTTCTTGGAAAATGATAAACGACGGCAAGCTTCGAAATTATTTATGGTGGAAGTTTAAAAACAGCAGTACTTATTTTGATAAGAGATTTAATCTGAATTGATTTATTTTTTTTAGAGTTGAAGTTTCAGTAAAAGTGTTCTTGATGATTTGACGTTATTTCGGGAAAAATGAGTTTTACTTAATGACGTATTTCCGGTAACTAGGATAAGTTGTGGAGATCTTATTTTGGATTTGTTTTCATAGACGAAAAACGACATAAATGACGATATGGAACTTAGTAACCGAGACGTCGGGGTACTAGTGTTCTTATGATGTTATAGACTTGGTGTCTAGTAGGTAGACGGTGTGTCCACTTCACGACGTAATAAAGGACGGTAAAAGATTTATGATGTTTTCTATTACCACGAACCTAAGACTGATTGCTAGGTCTAGGGGCTTCGTGATTGAGCACTCGGACTTTGAGGTCCTGTGTTGTTAATAAAAGTTGTAAAGATGTTTAAAACGGTGATGGGTCATAAGCTTTTGAGAGCTTTGACAAATAAAGTTATAACACAAAGAAAAGTGTTGAGAATAAAATGTTTTTCTTGCATGCATTTTGGCAGACGTGCCTACGAGGTTAATCATGATATCTTGGTGATATTCATGTCTCGATGTATTTGTTAATCATGATATCTTGATGATATTCATGTAATCGACGTATTCATTGTGCCTTTGGGCAATCGACGTACAATGAACTCATGGTATCTTTATGATATTCATGTAATCGACGTATTCATTGTGCCCTTGACAATCGACGTACAATGAAAAATCCATAAATCGACGTTCTCACTGTTTCGGACAGTGGGCTATGGTAAAATTGGCGTGCCTCTGTTGGCAAAATCGACGTGCCTCTTTTGCCAATCAAGCTTGATCAGCTCATTTTAAATGACGTTGGGGGTATCCAGAGATTAAGTGTGAATGTTTAGATGATGTATTGAAGCGTTCATGCATAGTTTTCCAAAGTTGATGTTTGGGGTGTGGAACCCATTGATAAACTGTATGCTATAATATGGATTGATTATGTTGTTATAAACATGTATATGTGTATGTGTCTTCTTTTGTGACGCGCATTTAGTTATTGGGTTAAATCCATATATTGGCGTCTCACCCTTACAAACATATCAGAGTCGCACAAGGGGTAGGATCTCTACAAGAAGAAGAAGGTTGTCTAGATCGGGGCATGTTGTTGCTGCTTCTATCGGTTGTAGTGTCAGTTAGTTACGACCAGCTTAGGTCCTATTAAGTTATATTATGTTTTGAAAGTAAACGAAACTGATAATGATCTAGATGTGGAAACATATGAGGCACTATAGTTGTATGACTTATATACCTTTTTTATTTAAGTGTGATTTGAGTACGTTGTTGTTGTTATGAGGTTAAAAAAGAAAAAAACATTTATCACCATATTTTGAAAAGATAAACGTTGAGAAAACATTATTTTCCGAAAGCAACCAGCAAATTAAGTTTTATTTTCGCAAACGGGTAACCATGTGATGACCCGAGTTAGGGTGTCACATATTTAACTATCATATTAATTTTCTTCTTCTCTCTTGAAAATATATTTTATTAATTTATTTATACTCTTTGTACGCTGGAAGTTAATAATTTTTAGTAAAAAAAATAATATTAATTTCATGGCATATATTGTTTTTATTGTATATGCTATAATTAGAAAGTTCTTATGGCAAATATGAATGTCACAAAAACAAATTATAAAAATTTACCACATGTTATAATTCAAAAATTTTAAAGCAAGTAAGAATGAAAAAAAATGAATACATTACAAAGATTGGTATACAAATGAAAAAAACTATCGGATACTAAAGATTTAATTAAAAAAATATGATAAAATCCTTCCATAACAATTTTAACAAAATATAAAAAACATTTAGGTTCCAAATATGTTAAATTGATCCCCATTATTATTTAATATTTCTTTCGTTAATTATTTGAAAAATATATTAAGAAAATATACCAAAATCTATAAAAAAATCCAAATGTGAAAATATAATAAAAGGAAAATAAAATTAGTATGATAGAGGATTGTCTCCAGGACAGACCCTTCATAATAGAGGATTCTCGTCGGCATCCTTACACAAATCAATGAAATGGTTCCCTTTAGAGTTCTCATAGTTTCACCAAATGAATTGGATAATTTGCTCATTAGGTCATGAGAAAAACAATATATTGTTTCAATAAATTCATAAATAGGGACTATATAATTCAATTAAATATTCAACTTAAAGATTAACAAAGTTGGAGATATGCCTGAGATATCGGAATGTTCTCTACTTGATCTAGCAAGCCAACATTTTCACCTTAATGATCCCCTTCATCAGCAACACTTTCCTACACCATGAGTATTAGGTTCAAATACATAATATATTTTGGAATGAAGCATATTTTAAAATTTAATCAAATGTTTGCTAGAACATGAATAGTACCTTTATACTTACCTATAGCATTTGGGTTTTCCTCTAAAGGGATAAAAAGTACTCGTGAATAAGATAATTTGCTCATTAGGTCATGAGAAAAAAAATCATATTTTAATAAATTCATAAACAGGGACTATATAATTCAATTAAATATTCAGAATGATTGATAATTATAGAGTGATCAGGGATTTAGAGGTGATGAGATTGATATGATACTAATTCAACTATTATGCATATGGAGGTATTTTTGTGTTAATTGTGAAGATCCGTAAGAATTTGAATCAATCTATTGTCATGAGTGAAAAGAACTCAAAATAAATTTTGCATCTTCTTGATATGGGCTTGATTGCTACATCTGGATAATTTGAATGAATATAGTAATCTTGTATACTAGTTTGTGTGGCGAGTATTGACTCTTGTTTCTTATAATAATGATGTCCGACTATTCTGAGGAGTGTTAAACCAAGAGGAAAATAACAATGAAAAGAAAGAGGCAGCAACTGAAGTGTGAGAGGATGGAGAGTTTCACGGTGGTTGTTTGGATGGACAATGGGTGCTAGTATGAATTTGGGGAGAACGAGTTTGGAAAAGAGGGAAAGAATCTGAAGAAAAATTGAATTTGGAAACAAAATGACATAATCCTCCATCCTACTAATTGAAGGAAAAAAATTCTCCCTGAGCAATTTTTTTTAAATAATTTTTTAATAACCTGAAGAAGTGGTAAACAAGTTAAGAGGTATTAAGATTGACCAATAAAAAAAGGTGTGTCCAAAAGAGTGTGTCAAAAGATGTGTTCCTAACATTCCTCTCCCATATATAATGTTTTATCTATGATTTCTATATGGATCAATTCAAATAAATATATATATGAAATATTTTGTTGAATGTAAATTTCCCGTGTCCTTTGTTTTAAGTATGATTTCTTATGTTTTATATAATATACTAAAAGAAAATATAATTTTCCTTTGTTAAAAAAAAGGTTGACAAAATTTTTTTTACAACGTATCCATAGGGACGTGCTACACATTGAAAAAAAAAATTATAATCATACACTTAGAGTTTAAAAGAAACAACATTATGTATACATTTAAATGAAAATTACAACTAATTAGTAATTACATGTATGTGTGCTGGTTTTACATAAAATGTTTTTTTTTTTACTAAGGCTTTACATAAAATGTTGATTCCCGTGTATTAAGTGTAATTTTATATACCTTCATATATAAAATTTATTGTTTAGAACATAATTATAGTACAAAAATTCACAAATAATTATATTAATTGATACATACATATATATTTATAACCAAATAAGAGGATAATATATTTATATTTAACAATAGATATAAGATTATAAATTTGTTATAAATATATTTTATATCATATATACTTATATTCATAAATCTATCAAAAATAAAATATAATAAATCTATTATAACTATATTTTAATCATATAACTTTAATAGATGTATAATTTGAAATCCATATAACACTAATTAAAAGCTTTTGTTATAATAAAAATGTTACCATTAATGCATTTCGAATTAATGCCATTATTGGAGTTATTTTGGCTCATGTTTTGAGTTATTGCTATAATCATTATTTAAGGCTTATAAAAGATTTTTTTAGCAAATTATTTGCTATCCAAAAGGATTGTTGTTTCCTTCAAACAAAAAAAATAAAAAGGATTGTTGTTACAGTATTAAATTTCTCTATTTACTTGGAGGAAATTGAGGAGTCAAAATTTGGTGATTTGTGAGAGTGCCATGTGCATATTGTTCATCGAGAAGTTGTTAGAATGTGACATGTTTAAAAATTGCAATATGTAGAATCGCTTAACATTCTCTATTATATATTATTGTAGTAGTAGTAGTTGTTGTTGTTATTATTATTATTATTATTATTATTATTATTATTATTATTATTATTATTATTATTATTATGGGATTGGGATCCTCTCCTGTTTTGAAAAAATATGATCAAATCTAAACCTCACATTTATATTAATTAATTTTATTTTGAGATTATATAAATAAGATTTACCATGGATGTATGGTTGCATGAAAAAAAAGAACATGGATGTATGGTGGAGATCTCTTGAACACGACTCTCCTGCTTTTCTCCGATAGGTATTAAGATTGACCAATAAAAAAAGGTGTGTCCAAAAGAGTGTGTCAAAATATGTGTTCCTAGCATTCCTCTCCCAAATATAATGTTTTATCTATGATTTTTATATGGATCAATTCAAATTAGATATATATGAAATATTGTGTTGAATGTAAATTTCTCGTGTCCTTTGTTTTATGTATGATTTCTTATGTTTTGTATAGGTTAAAGTAATCTTTTGGTCCCTATACGTGACACTAATTTTCAATTTGGTCCCTATACGTAAAAAGTTATCAATTTGGTCCCTATACGTGACACTAGTTTTTAATTTGGTCATCACCGCTAATTGGTCCTTATTTAAGAGGGACCGAATTGCAAATTATTATCACATATAGGGACCAAATTGAAAATAATTGTCACATGTAGGGACCGATTTCAATTTTTTTTGTTGAATTGGTCCCTACATGTGACAATAATTTGCAATTTGGTCCTCTTATATAGGGACCAATTAGCGGTGATGACCAAATTGAAAACCAGTGTCACGTATAGGGACCAAATTGATAACTTTTTACATATAGGGACCAAATTGAAAATCAGTGTCACGTATAGGAACCAAAAGATTACTTTAACCTTTTATATAATATACTAATTAAAATATAATTTTCCTTTGTTAAAAAAAGGTTGACAAATTTTTTTTACAACATATCTATAGGGACGGTACACATTTAAAAAAAAATTGTAATCATTCACTTAGAGTTTAAAAGAAACAACATTATGTACAAATTTAAATGAAAATTACAACTAATCAGTAATTATATGTCTGTGTAATGGTTTTACATAAAATGTTTTTTTTTACTGAGGCTTTACATAAAATGTTGATTCCCGTATATTAAGTGTAATTTTATATACCTTCATATATAAAATTTATAGTTTAGAACATAATTATAGTACAAAAATTCACAAATAATTATATTAATTGATTCCAGATACTGATCGCAGAGGTTCCGGCGACTGATGATGGCAGAGATCAAAATAGGCTAACGGTTGAAAGATAGGAGATCGAAACAGAAGGAAAAAAGAGATAAGGGACAAATATGAAGACTAAAATAAAGAAAAAGGACTAAAATACTAATTTAGCCCAAAATAGTATAATTAAATATAAAGTAAACAAAGAATGATAATGAAATATTAAAGGAGTTTAATGACAATAAAAGAAATTAAAACCTTCAATTCCAAATTAAACACACAACATTTCTTGGATAACCTCTTGTCAAAACGCACACAGTTGAGAGGCACCTCTTGATCAAGAATTCAAGATGGATGTGGAGGCTGTCGTTGAAGGACGCGCACGACAACCCCGAGGTGGTAAGGGAAAGATCATCACGAGTCGATCCTTTGAGGTTTCCGCCAATGCTCGAGTAATCTACAATGGGCTTCTACAAGATGCAAGGGTCACGTGGCAGATATGCGATGGGCTTTTACAGGACGGAAAGGTCCCATCGAATGTATACGATGGGGATGAGGACCCGGACAATGACATGTTCACTAGTGCAGAAAAGGGATTCTACATCGGAGTTTACACATCGGTTTCTGAGAAACCGATGTGTAAAACGAGGCGGTGACATTTTTGAAATTAAAACCAAATTATTACACATCGGTTTCTAAATAACCGATGTAGAAAAGTATAAAGAAAAAAAAAAGAAAATAAAATCTTACTTTTACACATCGGTTTCTAAATAACCGATGTAGAAAAGTATAAAGAAAAAAAAAGAAAATAAAATCTTACTTTTACACATCAGTTTCTATATAACCGATGTAGAAAGAAAAAAAAAGAAAATAAAATCTTACTTTTACACATCGGTTTCTATATAACCGATGTAGAAAATTATAAAGAAAAAAAAAAAGAAAATAAAATATTACTTTTACACATCGGTTTTTATTAACCGATGTATAAAATTTAAAAGAAAAAAATCAGAATTTAAAAGTTTAATGTTTACACATCGATTTCTCTATAACCGATGTATATAAGATGTTTAACACATCGGTTTTGCGTATAACCGATGTGTAATAGTCCCAATTTTTCTTTTTCCCTCCTTCGCTTCCGCGCATTATCCCATTTTTCAGAAAACCCCATTCTTTCTCTGCTAACGCTTTTCCCAACACATTGTTCCTCCCTCCTCCGCGACCTAGTTCCCTCCTCCTCCCCCAAACATCAACTCACCACTACCACCATCTCTCGCATCTGAACCACCGCGAGCACCACCACAACCCTAACCTGACCTGCATTTTTCGTGCAGCCCTTTGCACCACCGCGCCTCTCTGTAACCCAAACACCAACTCATTCGGTTTTCACTCACCATCGCGAGGACCACCGCGACCCTAAGCTGACTCACATTTTTCGCGCGGCCCTCCTCACTTGTCTCCCTTATCGGCACCTCTCTGTAACAGAACAGGTATTGTTTGTTTCCCTTCCCTTGCCTAAATGCTTTTAGTTTTTTGCTTCATTTTTTTCATGTTTAATACCTTTTTTAGGGTTCACTTTCCATTTGATGTTTGCTTCAATGATGTGTTTGCGCAGGGGAGTGATCACTGAAGGTACTGCTTGCTTCTGTCTGCATCTGCACTGCGTTTTTCTTTGAGGAAAGGTGTTTTATTGGCTGTGCAGGTATTGCCGTAGTGTTGTGTGGGTTCCTTTTGGACAATGGTTACATGTTCTATAGGGGGATACTGATTCTGGTATACTGATGTGGGATATTTTTGTAATTACCCGTAGGGTAGGTGCTTAACTGTTTTATTACATGTTTTATTACTAGTGGCCTTGTCAAGAGGGAGGATCTTTTCATTACCACCAAGGTTACTCTTACACCATATCCTGGACTTGGCTTTATCTTCTTTGTTTAATGGTTAATTTGTTATGGCTTATGGATATTGCTCTGAAGTGAATCACTTAATTACTGTTTTACCCTTGGCATTTCAATCTGCTTGACTTTGGAATTCCGATCATGGACACGTTCTTCGAGGGCCTGTCAAGACAGTCTCAAGAAGCTTCAGTTAGAGTATCTGGATTTATATCTTGTTCACTTTCCTGTAGCCACAAGGCATACTGGTATATCACTGTCTTATGTTATGCTTCCCTTGAATTTGTCATTTTCCTACATGTATAGTAATTAATATCACTGCTGACGCCTTAAAATGAATGATCTAACTGGGAGAGTGTTTTAACATTGCATACTGTAAATACAATGGGCCTTAACTCAAAAGTGTTAGAATCAGATAGATACATAAATACCTCGTTTTTCTAATCAGATGGTTCATCTACTTTGTGAACATACATAACACCTATCCAGCCTGTTTATTTGGGATTTTAACAAGTGATTTCAAGCACATATATAATTTTGTCATATTCCACACACATGTAATTTTGTAATTTTGTGGGATATTATAGTGTCTATCAATTTTATGGTTTTCATTAGAATTCTTAGATGTTCATTTTGCTGCAGGGTGATCTACACTTCATTGCATAGTGCTACTGCCTCTGCTTTGTTCACTTCTTTGTTGTCTTTGTACAATAACAACTAGGCGTGTCTGTCTCTCAGAAGGTACGTTTTGGCTGAAAAGCTTTCATTGGAGTTTTAATGTATTTTCTTGAAAATTTATTTGATTCGAGAATATGCCCACAATAATTAGTAAAGCCTTAGTTTCCCGTTTGAGATGCAATACTAATGAGCGTACGTGTACGTGTACGTGCTTAATGTACCGCTCATTGTGTTGGATCTTGAATTGTCCAAAGTTGGACAGTTTGGGAAAAAACTTTTTCTTAATTCAGTTATAATAGTTATTCATTGATTCTAATGTTATATACTTGATGAAAGTTCGGATTGATACATTTCCTTTCGTTCTCCGGGTGCATACTTTATCGTGGTGGATGTCATCGCGTTCAAGTAGTGTACGTCGGAGACCGCGGGGAAATGCTGCCGAAATTTTGTCGAGTATGAGCATGGAGTTAAGGACTAACTGTTAACCGAATGTTGAAAAAGTTTCTTCTCGAATGGGATAGGGCCATACCCTGTCATAAGAAGTGGTTGATGAATATGTTGGACTAAGTACGAAGGTATTGGTTTAGTCATGGATCGCGGTTGGATGAATGCTAGACGGACAAGTGATGAGTATGAGAATGGAGTGGAAGATTTTCTACAGTTTGCAAAAACAAATGCTCCTGATAGTGGTAACGGAAGGTTTTATTGTCCTTGTGTTAACTGTTTGAATGAGAGACGACTAGAAGCTGAGGAGATACGTGATCATCTTATTTGTGAGGGGATTTGCAAGAGTTATACAACATGGATATGCCATGGTGAATCGTTAGACAGGCCGAGGGTGTCGGATAGAGAGGAAGTTGATGACGTGGAAATGGACGATGGACTAGAGGACATGATCCGTGATGTTGGGCAAGAGTCTTTTTCGACGCGCGCACATGTGTATGATACTTTGTGCAGTGATGCGCAAGTGGCTTTGTATCCGGGGTGCACTAATTTCACACGGTTGTCAGTGGTGTTAAGATTGTTCAATGTGAAGGCGAGAAATGGGTGGAGCGATAAAAGCTTTACCGAATTGCTTGAGTTGTTGAAAGAAATGCTTCCAGAAGGCAACACATTGCCATCTCGAAACTATGAGGCGAAGAAGATATTGTGTCCGATGTGTATGGAGTATAAGAAAATACACGCTTGCCCCAATGATTGCATATTGTACAGGAAAGAGTTTGAAGAGATGCACGAGTGCCCCAGGTGTGGGGTATCACGCTACAAAGTGAAGGATGGTGATTCTAGTTGTGATGTTGTCACCAAAGGTCCTCCTGCGAAGGTGTTATGGTATCTTCCCGTGATTCCGCGGTTCAAGCGATTGTTTGCTAATGTAAATGACGCAAAGAACATTAGATGGCATGCAGATGAGAGGAAGTGTGATGGACAGCTTCGCCATCCGGCCGATTCTTTGCAATGGAAGAGAATTGATAGTTTGTTTCGGATTTCGGCAATGAGCCCGAAACCTCGAGGCTTGGACTTGCTACCGATGGAATGAATCCATATGGAAACTTAAGTAGTATTCATAGTTCATGGCCTGTTCTCCTTGTAATTTACAACCTGTCTCCTTGGTTGTGCATGAAGCGCAAATACATTGTGTTAAGTATGATGATTTCGGGTCCTAAACAGCCAGGACATGATATTGATGTTTATCCGAGTCCCTTGATTGAAGACTTGAGAATGATGTGGGATGAAGGCGTTGATGTGATCGGCGGGTATTGCCGTGAGACATTCAGATTGCGTGCCATGTTATTTTGCACCATCAATGACTTTCCAGCATACGGGAACCTGTGTGGGTATAGCGTTAAGGGGCATAAAGCATGTCCAATATGTGAAGAAGGCACATGTTACCATCAACTGCAACATGGAAGGAAAGCGGTTTACCTTGGGCATCGGAGATTTCTCCGGCGTAATCATCCTTATCGTAGATTGAGGAAAGCTTTCAATGGACTTAGGAGAATGAAATTGCTCCGGTGGCCTTGGCCGGAGAGCAAGTTTATGAAAGGGTGAACAACACTAATGTTATCTATGGGAAGACCCGGAAGAAGGCTACGAGAGAATAAAATATGGAAGAAGAGGTCGATCTTCTTTGATCTTCCATCTTGGTGCAAGCTTGATGTAAGACATTGTATTGATGTGATGCATGTAGAGAAAAATGTGTGTGACAGTTTAATCGGGAACGCTTCTCAACATTCAAGGCAAGACAAAGGATGGTGTGAATGCTCATGCTGGATCTAGTTGCGATGGGTATACGGAGCAGTTAGCTCCACTTAAAGTGGGGGATAAGAAGACTTATTTGCCCCCAGACATGTCATACTTTATCAAAAAAAGAGAAAAGAAGTTTCTGTGAATGTCTACGGGAGTCAAAGTGCCATAGGGTTACTCTTCAAATATCGGAAGACTTGTCTCAATGAAAGATCTCAAATTAGTTGGCTTAAAGTCTCATGATTGTCATGTCTTGATGCAACAACTACTACAGGTGGCCATTCGTGACATATTGCCTAAAAAAGTCGGACATGCCATTACTAGGTTATGCTTATTCTTCAATGCTATATGTAGCAAGGTCATTGACACTAAAAATTTGGATGAGTTGGAAAATGAGGCAGCCATTGTATTGTGCCAATTGGAGATGTATTTTCCACCTTCATTTTTTGACATCATGGTTCATTTGATTGTTCATCTAGTGAGGAGATTAGATTGTGCGGTCCCGTTTATTTAAGGTGGATGTACCCGGTTGAGCGATACATGAAGATCCTGAAAGGATATATGAAAAATCCACACCGTCCCGAAGCATCTATTGTTGAAAGGTATGTTGCGAAAGAAGCTATTGAGTTTTTGTACAGACTACATGTCGAAGCGGAACTGTAGGGCTTAGAAGTCTAATCACGAAGGAAGATATGATGGTAAGGGTACACGAGGTATCACTTGTTAAGAGCATGGATCGGGAGGAAGTGCTTCAAGCACATTTGTATATATTGAATAACACCGATGAGGTTGAACCATACTTATGTGAGCATAAAAGCATCATCAATGAAACTTACCCTAGAATGAATGAAAAATGGTGTTTGAACAAGCATAACAAGACTTTCTTGAACTGGTTTAAAGAAAAAAATTGCAAAGGATGGTACTGCTTCTGCTACATTAAAATGGCTAGCACGGGGGCCTAACTTTGATGTCATATGTTGGAGTGGGTACGATATCAATAAGTTTTCCTTCTATACAAAGTCCCAAGATGACAAAAGTACTATGCAAAACGAGTGGGGTTATGGTCGTCGCTGAGTCCATGCATTTCTCTAGTTCGAAAGATAAAAACCCTGTTATGGCATCAGTTTCATACTTTGGAATCATTGAAGAGATATGGGAGGTTGATTACACGAAGTTTAGAGTACCTGTTTTTAAATGTCGGTGGGTCGACAAGAACAATGGTGTGCAAACCGATGAGTTAGGATTCAAATTGGTGGACCTTAGTAAGGTAGGTAATAAAGAGGAACCTTTCATCATGGCATCCCAAGCAAAACAAGTGTTTTATATCCGTGATCCTTCTAACAAAAGGTGGTCAGTGGTTCTCCAGGGAAAAAAACATGTATAACGGTAGTGAGGGAAATCACGATTCAACTCTTGATATTTCTGATACTCCTTCTTTCTCAACACGAGTGCCTAATTTCAATGAGGAAAATGAAGTGGATGATGTACATGCTACTCGTAATGATCACCAAGAAGGGTTATGGGAGAACTTTACTAATTGACCACAAAGTAAGTTTAGTTTGATATTACCATCAAGTTTGGGATATTATATGTTTACGTTGATATTTATAAGTTATGTTTATGTACGTTGATCGATATTTATAAGTTATGTTTGATATTTATCCTGACATACTAACAAGTTTTTTTTTTTTGTTTTGTGTTTAAACAGGTATACATGGCTGATCATGAGGATATACCTCCTTCATGCAGCGGGTCAGAGACCCCGTCTACCGGTAGAAAGGGTAGACGTGCCACACGGATGAGGCATTTGACTGCCAACCGTGGGTCAAATCGGGAGGATAAGAGTAGATTTTGATGATAACCTCAAACCTATTGGGCCAATGGAAGATCAGTTTACCAGTTTTGTGGCGACCCTTGCTAGGAACAGGCCTAGTATACTCATTGATAGGTGGAGAGATGTACCGGCGGACGTGAAGGAGCAGATATGGGAGAGTATTCTGGTATCTATACTTCTACGTCCTGTGTTTGTCTGTATCTACTTTATTTTTATCTTAATAATATCATACAGTAATTCGTTGATTCTTTTGGTCTTAATGTAGTTGACATTTGACATAGGATACATACGCTATGAAGAAGCGTTTCTTTGAAGTATCTTTGGGAGAGCGTTGGAGGGTTTTAAGGCCGACCTGGGAAGATACTATATATTCGGTCCAAAAAGTAAAAAGAACCCACTTGAGGTGTATCCGTTTCTTGACAAGGCGACGTGGGATCGCTTTGTTCAGAGCCGACGTGATCCCAGCTTTCAGGTTAACTTATTTGATTTGTCTCTAAATTTATGTAATTGCATTAATTTCATTTACTTATGTAATTTAATTGTCTTTTATTTATAACAGGAGAAGAGGAAAAAGGGGCAGGAAAACCAGAGCAAGAATGTCTACCCCCATGTCATGTCTCGTGGGGGATATAAAAAGCTTGTTAAGAAAATGGTTGAAGAGGAAAAGAAAGCACGTCAGCAGGCAGCATCTCAGGCGGATCCTAATGCTGAAAATCTTCCAGAGGTTGTTGATCCACCTCCACCCCCATGCCATCGTTCATGGAAGAGGGGCCGACAAAGAAAAATGGGACAATATACATCCGAGGAGGCCCGCCAAGTAGCTGAGAGGATTGTAAGTATAGTTTGTTGTAATTGTCATTTTAAGATTGTTACCAAATTGTAATGTGACCTGATATTTTTATGTGATAGGATGCCTTGGATGATCAGCTAACCCAAGGAACCTTTGTTCCTAGAGGACGCAATGATATCTTATCTACTGCCATCGGTAAACCAGACCACCCGGGCCGTGTCATTGGTGTTGGATGGGGAGTCGGCATTCGCCAATACCATGGTTCATCTTCACACCAATGCCACAGGGATTGAGTTGCGAGATAGAGCACAACTAAAACAGGAGATTGCAGGCGAGCTTCGACGGGAGATGGCCGAGCGGTTTGCCCAGATGGCAATATTTACTTCTTTGTCCCGGCGAGATGACAGTAGGTGTCCAACCCTCTGTCCAACCCTCTGTCCATGTGAGCACTAAGGGCTCATGTGATCCTCCTCATCATCCTGAAAATGATGATGATGGTGATGCTGCTGCTGATGATGGTGATGCTGATGATGATGATGATGATGATGATGATGACGACCCTGATAGGTGTGAGCTGTATGTTGATGATCATCATAATCATCGCCGCTTAGTGGCATTGGGTGGGGCATATAATAAGTTAGGTAATATCATACACCATCGGTTATTACCGGATGATCATCTGAGGGTGTCTGTTGAGATTATTCGAGATGCTGATGCTCGAGTCCCTGTGCCCACTGAGGAGGTTCAAACAGTGGGTCAGACCCCCAGTAACTTCATCCTCCGGCCAAGAAGATCGGTCGACTTTCTTGTTGCATCTGAGGTATTCGGTTAGTTGTGTTTTTCTATATTCATAGTTGAAATATATTTATTATTGTTTAAAGATAATGCTTTATTTGTATTTGTTATAGGATGTTGGAAATGATATTGTGCCTAAAAGGTCGGATCTAGGAAGACCAGAGATGTCCGCTCTGTCAAGGTATTCATTTGACAAATAAGTTAATAACGAATTAAATAACTTAATTATAAGAGATTACTAATATATATCTATGTTGTTTAGGGGATCGATAAAGGGGCACCTGGCCATGGTGATGTTTTCAAAGTTTTGGCTATACAGGTTGTCACCATGGAGGATGATGCAGCCTTGGTAACGTTGGAACATGATGCCAGCCCTGGTGAACTGTATATACCAAAGAAAGAACTTATGGAGATGGCACTCAATAAAGAAATGGCCAGTTCTGCACACATATCGTTTTGGTGCACGTAAGTACATTTTATTTATAAGTTAAGTACGTAATTAATTTTTAAATACAATGATAATTAACATGTTTTTCCAATATATTAGGTATCTGCATCGTATGTTAGTCGATCAGGGTAACCTCGCCCTTTATGGGTTCATTGACCCCATGTTCATTCAGGGTGATGTTCTCGTAGCATCGGAAGACCCGGTCACTACCATACGTGATATACTTGCCCGAGACGATCATCAATTCTATCTTGCGCCTTATCTCAATAAGTAAGTACCGGTTATTTAAGTATAACTATATATGACTTAGTCACTAAGCTGTTTCGCAAATTTACAGCCAGGCATTGGCAACTGTTGCTCTTGTACCCAAGAATGAACGTCGTGGTCTTCTTACGCTCATTGGGAAATAAGCGGCGAATGAACCGAAGACGATCATCGAAACGTAAGCGTTAAAATACTTTATAATCAGTAATGCAGTTGTTTTAATTATCTGAAATCTATTATATATACTTTAATTAATGTTTTTGTCATGATAGGTCTATTAATGCATCCCACATGTTGCGTGGTGAAAGGCGTACTCGGGCTATCAGATGGATTATTCCCAGCGTAAGATATTTATTAGTTCAAATGCATCAAATGCAGTGGGTACAATAATTGATTTCTATTTTATTTAATTCCTCATATTCTAATTGGGTTTCATTTGTACGTAGTCACGTATACAACGTGGGTCATGGGAATGTGGCTACTATGTGATGCAGTGGATGTTGGAAATTATCTCCTCAAGGATCACCTGAAAGATGGAGTGAGGTAAATGTTAATTGACACAATTAGAAGTAATAGTATAGATTCGTTATATGTTTTATGTTAGTTTATTACTTAAAAGATATAATCTTTTGTCCAATTAAACTTGCAGATATTCAACAATCCAACTCCATTGTCTCATTCGACATCAACATCATAAAGAGGCGTTGGGCAACTTTCTTTCTTGAAGTGTACCACCCATAGTTTGTATATATGTAGTTAGTTTAAAAACTTATCATATACTAGCTATAGTGTACCTTTGACTGATGATATGTATTAGTGCTCAGGTCTGGTTCAATTCTTCTTCTCTCGTGTTTTGATGTAGCCTTGATAAAGTGTTGTTTTCATTCATTCGAAATTAATTAGGCCTGATGCCCTCTGTTTTTAGATTCTGTGCTCACTAGTCATTTGATGAAATGTCAGTATTTTTAACCATATGTGTAAGAGCTGATTGTCTGTGCTAAGAAAATTGAATGAAGTATGTTTTGCTTTTGAATGATTGTGTCAAAACTGGTTTGGTGTTCTGTTGTTGTTTCTTGTTTGATCAGGGTACTGCTGGTTTGTTTATTGATCTGCATTAGTGAAACAGGGGAAAGGAATGATTGAAATGTAAATAACAGATTAAAAAAAAATGAGATTTTACACATCGGTTCTCAATAACCGATGTGTATATTTAACTTTCTACATCGGTTTTGCTAAAAACCGATGTGTAAATTTAACTTTACACATCGGTTCTTTAAAAAACCGATGTAGAAAGTCAAATTTACACATCGATTTTATGCAAAACCGATGTAGAAAGTTAAATTTACAACTGCTTATCAATTGATAAATTAATTTTCCACATCGGTTAATATAAAACCGATGTTTAAAATATACTTTACACATCGGTTTTTTAACCGATGTGTAAAGTGGCAATAAACCACATCGGTCGTTTCCACATCAGTTTTAAAACCGATGTGGAAAGCCAAAAATAACCGACGTGGAATCCCTTTTCTGCACTAGTGGTTCCAGTGCCTGAGAAATTTAACTATGAATATCCGAAAGGTCTGCATTTCTTCTGAACTTGTGATTCCGGACATCGTAGGTGAAGGTGCGTTTGGGTTTCATATGAGCTTTGTTAATTTTTTTTCTTTTCTTTATAAGCCTAAGTATTAGAGTTTATTATTCACTGATTGTGTAAAACTATTTGCGAAGGGTAATTTCCTTTGTTTAGCATAATGACATGGAAAAATTTTATTGTCATAAGGAATAAAAGGAAAAAGATCGGATAAACATTTATCTCTGTTTCTTGATAATTTCATATTTTGTATGTGCAGATATTACACAACGTCCGGAATTGCTTGAAAAGCTAGAAGTAGAAAAACAAGAAAATATGTGGAACTGCTTTATTTGTCATTCGCTTTTTGGTTGTCTTGATCACAATATGTCAGCACATATTCTGTCCCCGATGCATCGGGGTGTGTTTCATTGAGCAGCAACCGATCAGATGCGCTATGTGTCGGGGTGCTTTGCGGAAACATGAAGTTTTCACTATTAGGCACGATCCACCACCAGCAATGCCACCTATTAGTAAACTGAACTTTCTACGCCAAGAACTCCTGCAAAATGAAGTTAGTGATCTAAAATCAGTTGTGTTTTCACGTTTCACTGATGTTTTGCATTGGATTTATGACCACTTGACAGCTGTAAATATATTCCCCTTCTTATGTGAATCAACAATGCCACCTCCGGACAGGCGAGGGGTCATCTCGCAATTTCAGCGACGTGAGAAACCGGCGGTTCTTCTAATTGATCTGCGGTGCTCAATTCATAGTATAAATCTGAGTGCATCTAGAGTGTACCTTATGGACGCCTGCAGAAATTCAGTTGAGAAAAGGACGGTCAGCCGTGTCAACCGCGTCGGATAGAGTGAGAAGGTCAGAGTCATCAAGCTGATTTCTGAAGACACGATTGAGGAGAAGATTGTGACACCCTAACTCGGGTCATCACATTTTTACCCGTTTACGGAAATAAAACTGAATTTGCTGGTTACTTTCGGAAAATATTGTTTTCTCAACGTTCTTCTTTTCAAAATATGGTGATATAATTTTTTTTTTCTTTTAATCCTCAAGACACAACAACAAAATCAAACCACACTTAAATACATATTGTATATAAGTTATACAACTATACTGCCTCATCTATTTTCACACCTAGATCCTTACCAGTTTTATTCTCCTAAACACAATATATCAAAATAGGACCTAAGCTGGTTGTAACTAACAAACACTACTGCCAACCGGAGCATCACAGCATGCCTCGAACTAGACAGCCTTCTCCTTTTTGTAGAGATCTTATCCATTGTGCGACTCTGATATGTTTGTAAGGGTGAGACGCCAATATATGGATTTAACACGATAACTAAATGCTCGCACAAAAGAATACACATATACATAAACATCTCAATTATAACATACAGTTTATCAGTGGGTTTCACACCCCAAACATCAACATTGGAAAACTATGCATGAATACAGGCCCGCAGCCAGAATACAGGCCCACAGCCAGAATACAGGCCCACAGCCAGAATACAGGCACGTCTGCCAAATGCATGCAAAAACACTCTGTTCTTTACACTTTTCTGTTTGTTCGATCTTTCTTTGTCGAAGCTCAAAATGGCTTACGACTCCCACTGTTTTAAAACACCTTTAAAACTTTTATTACAACACAGGACCTCACAGTCCGAGTGCTCAATCACGACACCTCTCGACCGATGCACCAGTCAGAGGTTCGTGGTAATAGAAAACATCTTCAAATGTTTCAATACGGTATACACCACGTATACGGTATAGGACCTCAAAGTCCAAATGACCCTGAGTCCATCACAACATAGAACCTTAGTACCCCGACGTCTCGGTTACTAAGTTCCACACCACTTTCAACACGGTTGAATTAATTTTTGGTTTTCAGAAATTCTTTTCAAATTGGAAATTCATTAATAAAATCTTTACATAATAAAACTTAGTTTTTCACAAACCAATGAGTCACTTGAGGATTTAACTTCTTCAAAATAGGCACTGCCGTTTCAAAATACTTGCCGTCTACACTTTTCCAAATTTGCCATCAAATATTATTTTTAAGGCTTTTTAAGCAAAAATTTAACTTTTTCCACTTAATTAATTTTCTAAAATCATAATTAACTTATTTTCATCAATTTATTTCATAAAAGAATATTTTGTAATATTCCGGAATTTCTTACGTAAAAATTAGCAGTGCAAAAATATTTTCACAGTTTGCCTCTCATTGTGACTCATAAATTACTTTTACACTAACAAATCATTAAAATAATAATATTTATCAAAACTCAATATTTTTCCAAAATAATATTTCCCATAAAACATTGAATACAATTTACACAACTTATTAAAGATTTTATTTGATTAATCGGTTGTGCACTGACCACTGTCAGGCTTCTCAAACAACACTCACAAATAACATTCAACAACAATTATCAAGATTATATCCCCAAGCAGATCATGCATCATAGCAATATAATATACAACTGCAGATAATTAAATAAATTGAAAGCAGATCAAACACAGATACACAGATAAACAACACAACGTAAACAACAAAGACAATTTACCACAACCACATATAAATCATATAAACCACACTAAAAGCAAATAGTTATTTAGAAAAATCCCTCGGGTAAGCTCCCCTTACCTCTTGAAGAACTTAGCTTCCGATTCAAAACTTTGTCGTGAATCTGGGAACCGTCAACGCACGTACACGATAATCTAGTTTATCCTTCATCAAACATAACACTCAATCAACAAACTAACAACTAAATTAAACCTAAAATCCTACATGTTGGTTTCGGCCAAGGGCTGAGTTTTGGGGTTAGAAATCTCTAAAATTTCTAATCATGATTAAGTCATGGATTAATGGTCCTAATCAACAAAGATCATGGATTAGTGGCTAAACAACTAAATTTCAAACTCAAAACCTCCTAACTCTTTTATACAAGGATTCGACCTCAATATGTTTATAGGGCTAGGGTTCTTAGTTTAATAAACCAACTTGGATTTATTAAGCATACATACTAAGAGTTTGATTAACAAGATCATTAAGGAAACTATGAACAAAAACTCAACAAATATAACCCACCTAGGGTTTCGGCCAACATAGAGATTTTTGAGTAAAGCTTTTAATTTTAAGAAAAGAACATGGATTAAAGTGTGTAGACATACATGCCATATAGAATACATGATCATACATGACAACACATGAACAAAACTCTACCAAACCTACTTTGATAGATTCGGCCAAGGCTAGGTTTTTAGGAAAGAAATTTTTGATTACATCATGCTCTTGGATTTAGATAATATGCATGATATCAAGAATATAGAAAGTAGTTTCATCATCATTAGATTTTTCTAGAGTTTATTATGACTTTTCAAAGTTCTAGGGTTAGAAACTTGAAAATGAAGAACACATATGAAACAAACTTTGAATCAAGAAACTTGCTAAAGAACATAGGCATGATTAAGGAAGAAGATTAGGATTTACCTCTTGAAAATCAATGACAAAGGAAATCCAAGAAACTTGCTTCACAAATCTATCACTAAAGGACTTATAACTTTAGGGTTTTGAACAAAAAGGCATTAGAAACTAAGTGAAAAGTGAGAGTATGGTATTTATAGAGATAGTGGTGCCATCTTGGGAAGATTCTAGAGAAGGTGAGTTGTCTTGTTGAAAAGATTAAAATACAATAATTCCTAGGGACCATTTTTCCAATATTCTAAAAGAATAAGGACTTTTTTAGCAAATTTCCAATAAATTGTGATGATGACTCTTTGCCACATTTAATGGGAACTTATCTTTACTAACTTGACTATTTTGGGCTGATTTTGTCATAGATTTCTTAGGAAGAAACTAGAACAATGTAGAATAGTTGAGATTATTTGAGAACCTTAAAGAATGATATAGAATAAAGTAGAAGATTGTTGAACATTCTAGATAATCTTTGCTCATCCAAAACTTTATGAAGTCAGCCCCTTCTCCCTCATGGGCTTGCGCATGGCCTACTAAATTTTGGGCTTGGATTCATTCTTGTGGGGCCCACTTAAAGATTTAAGCATTAAGCATACCATAGGAAACTTTTATAGTTTCAAATAAGCTTCATGGAATCAATCCATGAACTAGGAAATTTTGGGCTTCATAGCCACGTCCATTAAGAGATTGGAAACAAGGATTCTAGCCCAATTCACTTGAAAAAAACTTAGAAACTAACTTAGGGACAACAGGGTAATTAATAGAAAGTTCAGGGACTTAAGCGTAAAATTCATAAATTTTCACTTTAACCATGTAGAACCTTCTAGACTTAAAAATATGATTCATCCCCTTGAATCATCTCAAAATCCTAAGATAAACCCTCTATCGGCTCTTAGAAACTCCGAAATCCCTTCCGTCGTCTACCCGATTGCGTATTCCGCCCGAAAAACGTAAATTATTTTATTTATTTCTGAAATAATTCTAAAAATATAGAATTTTAGAGAATAAAATACTAAACTTAAGTCTTTCGTTCACGAATTAAAATTAGGTCTTTTGAGCAGTATTATTATACTGTCAATGGAATTCGCGGGCCGGGTTTCGCCCGTCGTTTCAAACCTGAATTATAATCGTAGCTTCCTACATTCAAGTAGGATTGAGTGGTAAACTCCATTTATTTAAAATAATTTTATAAGTCTCAGATAAAAATATAAACATAATTATAGAAATTTATGATATTAGAAAACAGCGAAAAGTCGGGGTGTTACAAAGATACTGACACTTAATGATCACAACGAGCGGCTCGATCCTACGATGAGTGAATTAAAGTTACTCTTGGAGTAATAGGTATTTATACATTAAAATGCATTTTTGTTTATGACCTATATCCAAAATACTGCTTATGAATATTCATTGATTGCATGTCCTTAGTAGCATACATAATATATATTAGTCTTCAGTTGCATGGCTATACCTGTATAGTGTCAGTGTATACGAAAAACCTTATGTATCAGGATTGACCGTAAAATTGAAGAACTACTTCGGTCCCACACTAAAAGGGATACTTGCTTGTTTACATTCATTATTTGACATTGTATCTTGAAAGCTGTATTGTTTTTCAATAAGAAGTTATATTTCTTGTCTACAATGCGCTTGAATATGGACATATGTTACCTGATCAATGTTGCTTTTGCAGGGACTAAGTTATATATTTTTCCTTCTCTAACATTTTTTGATTATTAGCTAATCGATAGTGCTGGTGCTGAAAGTTTTGTACTTGCTTTCAGGTGCAGTGCTGGAGAAGCTTGGTGGCAAGGATAATATGATAAGAGGCCTGCCGTGAGAAATGTATATGTAAAAGGGAAACACTAGTAATTAGTAGGGAAGGGTGGGAAGGCTGAAACAGATAGGAGTTAGTTAAAACTGAATAACCACCTAGCTAACCCTATAAATAGAAGATAGCAAGGCCAGTTAGAGTTAGTTAGAAGCTCATTTGGCTGTTGTAGGAGAGAAGAGGCAACTCTCGAAATTGCCTCCATTGTTGTAGTCTTGAACATAATAATACACAAGGTATTCAACCCTAATTCATTCAATTCCTTCTCTGTATCAGTTGACTCTATCATAATATGTGTTCTATAAGTGGGCAAATTGCAGCAAAGTTGTTTGTTGTCTCAAAGGAGAAACAAAAATTTCAGCAGGTTATCCATAATAGCAAACTTAATAGCAGGCAGCGTAGATCTCATTTTCTGTTATTGAGCTCTTACCACTAACACTCCTTTTTCCTCATTTTCTCTAATATTTTTTTTTGCCAGACTCTACCTAATTCAAAGAATTGTCTGAAATAATATTGGTGTCTGATGTATTTGGGTATTGATATCCATATCTGAACTCTAGAAGACATTTTACTTCACATATATAGATAGCTTGAAAAAGTTCTTTTGTTTGTTGATTTCTTTGCAATTATTTTATTTATGCTAATAACTTAGTAAACAAGTAACTCTTCAAGAGACAATGCCTAGCTTAATCACTTTATTTAATATTAAATGTGTGATGTTGTGAATCAGTGTTTAAATACTCTTTTCATTTTTTGGTAGAATATGTTATAAATACTCTAACCTCTAAAAAGATACATTTATTAATATCTAAGAAATGACATGGTATACTATATCTATCCAATAATTTTCCCTTCAGTGCACCCTCTTGGAGTCTTCTATGTATCATCCTCCTGTAAAATATAATTGAAATGATTGTTTGTTACGCATACATCAGTTTGAAAAGGAAGAAGCATTCTTTATATCACTTCTGCCGTATGAATGCTCGCGCACACCATGAAGGGGTTTCTGATTTTCCTTATTTTGGAGGTAACCTCTGTCTTCAATTCTGCATTTGTTTTGATATATATTCGATCAAAGTATCGATGAATAAACCCTGGCAGCTGATGAATAAACTTATTCCTTAACGCTATGAAATGAACTAGATGATTAGAAGAGTGTAACGGATTGGGAACACGTGGAGGCGAATTTCCTATTTCATCTAAAGAATTTTAAATGAATAAAATGAAGTAACTTGAGCAAGAAAATTGTTAGCTATAGATGCTGCAACCAAAAAGGTGAGAAACACTGTTCAGGAGTCAATTTATACATGCGAAGATTTGTACATCTAGCATGGAAAATTATAGAAGTCAATTTATGAAGTTTCTTTTGGACATGGTAATATGTATAAAACACAAAAATGCTACTCATAAACACACACATACACCAACTCACATATAATTTTCACCATTTGATTACAGTTGAGTTGAAGTCATTTTCTACATCCATATATTCATTCTCTCAGACATACAAATGTGACAGAAAAAGATACGCGTAACAAACATTTTCTTATAAAATATTATAGCATGAATTGCTATATGTTAGCTAGCATCAAGGGAGCAGGGAGAATAAAAGGATAAGAATATATATATATATATATATATATATATATATATATATATATATATATATATATATATATATATATATAAGGTAGAAGGACTTTGTGGGCACGCTATTCATAATTCAACTATTTGTTTGCTTGCTGCCTCTTTTGGTATACTCGTGACTCTAAATCAATGTTTTATAATAGAACAAATATTAAACTATTAAACTAAGAATGTAACACCATAAGCAGTCCTTGATCCTCTTTGCATCACTCCAAGATGAAGTTCGGGATATATAGCAGTAAATTTTGCAAGTAACCTGCTACTGATAAATTTGATGAGACTCAAATTTAATGTAGATTGTTATATGAAGTAATATAGAAGATATGTTTGATTTTGTAAACATTAATATGTTAATGAATAGCGAAAACTTCGGATATGGCTGAATGAAGAATAAAAATGATGATTGTGGGAAGTCTTGCTTTATCTATATATGGTTGTGAAATTTCATCTTCAAGGGAATAAGAAAAGTGAAAGTCATCAGAATAATTTTAAGTAAAACTTTTTTCCGCAGAAAATTGGAGCTTATTGGTTAATAGGTTAAATCAAGCATGGTGACAATGACATGCTTTAAAGCATGCTTTCTGAATCCAATCTAACCAACTAGAATAAAGAATGAATATTTAAGCCTTCTGAATATCAATCCATAGAAATAAACTCACTTACAATTAAAAAAACAAAATCATATGCATCAATGAACAAAAGCACCATGTATATACAAAAGTTTACACATAGGAAAATATATTTTCTACTATACATTGTACAAGGTATGAACAGGAAAATTAAATGAAGAAACAAAATCAAACTCATAACTGACGCCTTTGGATATATCTGCGATGAACGAGATACTTTCATAGCATTCCGGACAACTTGTAGTCATATATGCTGACCTCTTGCTCAATCTGTGCATAGCAATTGAAGAAGTGATATAGTTCATCACCAAAAAATAGTGATTCAAGATTTTGATATGCCCACAAATGATTAAGAGGTAGGCTTGCCACTGAGTTTTCTAAGACTGTGTCTTCCAAACATATCTGGTTGCATACTTTATTAAATTCATTGTCCCTCAATGCAGTATAGCATGACTCATGAGATGAACTAGTTGTTGCTTCAGTGGAAACTGAAACTTCAACACTAGTTTCAGTGTGGTCCCTTAGAAGAGTGGAATTCTCAACCATCTTTGGTTCCAAAGGAGTTGGAGATGAAGTGGTTGTTGAGGTTCTATTCCCAGTTAGCTCTTGAACTAACTTCTTGAAGCTTGAGCTGTCAGTGATGTAGACCTTTGGTCTCAAAATCTTATTTCAATCAATGACGAACCCAGTTGAAGCATAAGAGGATAAATAGGACTAAACTGTTGGTGGTGGCTACGGTCTCAAGAGGGGGGGGGGGGTGAATTGAGATAGTGAAAACATATTCAACAATTTAAAGTAAAACAGTGTTTCTTTTAAAGAAAATTGGTTTTCACTCAATTGTAATTCCAAGAATTAGGTTATGGAACAAGTAATGATGACAAGAAGAATTATAAGTAGGAACAATAGATTTTAACACATATTGCAGATTTAAAGATTCAAGTTTAAACAAGTATTTGGAGTTTAGGGATTAGAAGAACACGCAAATCGAATTTATCCTGGTTCGGCTACCTCCTCTGGTAAGCCTACATCCAGTCCCACACCTCTGTGGATTTCTTCACTATAATCAGCAATTTACACAATTCTAATTACAGCAACACAAGGATACCCTCCTTGCTTAATAAATCTCCAGAAAGCACACTAGATTTCTTTACCCAAGGATCCCTTCTATCCTTGTTGAACCCTAAGAGATACCCTCTCTTAGTCACTCTAATTCACGAAAAGAATTGAGTAGAAGCAAGACTCTAAAAGCCTGATAAAACAAATTGAAGTTCTAACTATCACACTTTTCTCAGAGATAAAGCTCTTTGTTTCACAATCAGTATGAGTTGTGTTGTTGTTGTTGTGTTCCTTTTGATCCCTCTTTATATAGAAGACAAATTATAGCCGTTGGGATCATTTAAAATAGATTTGGATCTGATTTAACAAAATCTGCTATCTTGATTCTTGATCTTGAAATGAGATTTTGTTTGATCTTTGTATAGTGTGCATCCTTCTTGAAATATAACCGTTTCCATCTGAAAGGATTGCCAAGTCTTTTTGAAGAGTAATATATCCGTGTTTAATTGAACAGAAAAATATCCAAGTCTTTTTGAAGAGAAAAATATCCGTGTCCATTTGCCACGTCAGCAGACGAGAGTATTAGCTCAAGGTAATTGGATGGGCTCTAATTTGTAGACGAGCTTTATATACCATGTAAGTGGACGGAGCTTCTAGTGTGTATCATTTAGTAGATGAGCTCCCAGTGTTACTGTTAGTGGACGCGCGATCTTGTTACTTTCAGTGGACGAGCTCTCCTTTTTCCATAAGTAGACGAGCTCTCCAAGTGTTACTATCAGTAGACGAGCTTTCCTTAGTGGACGTGCTCTTCTTTTGCATCAGTGAACGCGTGCTTCTTTTACATCAGTAGACGAGCTCTCCTGTTTTCATCAATAGACGAGCTCTCCTGTTTACATCAGTAGACAAGCTTCTCCTGTTTTCATCAGTGGACGCGCTTCATGTGCCACGTCAGCAGACGAGCTCTTCTGTTTCTTTTAGTGGATGCGCTTCATATGCCACGTCAGTAGACGAGCTCTTCTGTTTCTTTCAGTGGACGCGCTTCTGTACCACGTCATCAGACGAGATCTTCTGTTTCTTTCACTGGACACGCTTCTATGCCACGTTAGCAGACGAGATCTTTTGTTTCTTTCAGTGGATGTGCTTCATGTGCTCTTTCAGTGGACGATAGCTTTTTACTTTGTTGTTCCTTTAGTGGATGAGCTTTCTTTGTTCTTTCAGTGGACGTCGGCTTTTTACTTTGTTGGACGTCATTCTTGGTTCACTTCATTGGACGAGCGCTTATATTTTCCCTGTGTTGGACGTGCGCTAGTTTTGCTTCGTTGGACGAGTGATCTTGCATGCAACTTAACACGTAATGAGTACGTAGTCAGAATTACAAATCTTATGCAAAATACACTTTGTTTGTCATACATCAAAACATGACTGAGGGCTTAGTCTTAAATACTCCCCCTTTTTGATTATGACAAACCTTACCATACTTAACCTTAGTTTTTAAGAAATCAGAGTGCAACTATTCAGTAAGCATGGTTCTTGAGTTATTTTCGTCCTCCCCCTGTGTCATTGGTATCTTTCAAAAGATCAAGTGTTATCATATCATTATCAGAAAAAAATCATCTTGCATTTATTACAAGTTCAAGTATGTCTTTTCAAAGCAGTTCATACTCAGGTATCAGAGAAAAAAGAATTTACATATAATTTTTTTTTACAGCAAATGCATGATTCATCTTTATGGTTCATATTTCTCCCCCTTTGTCAGAGAAATAAAAATTAAAAAATATGCATATCAGAAAATGCATGGTTCATTTTTATGGTTCATATTTCTCAGATGTATGGTTCATCTTTCTTGTTCATCTCAGATGTATGGTTCATCTTTCTCCCCTTTTGTCATTATCAAAAAGAAACTATGGAGAATATTGAAATCAATCTTAATAAACAGTCTTGCATTCATTGATAATAAAGCATTTCAGAACTTATGCAATCCATTCAAAATACCAAACAAAATTACAGACACCTAAGGACGCTTAGCATCTTGCCCATGTCCTTCATAATTTTTAGCAACTTGTGCTGCCTTGCGTGCCATATGTTATTAGTTATTTTGAGGATCAATTATGCCAAGTTCCCTTCTTATAAAGAATAAACTTTCCATATTAAGTGGTTTGGTGAAAATATCATCTAATTGCTTAGATGTATCTATATGTTCAATCACAACATCACCACTTTGAATATGATCCCTGATAAAATGATGCTAATTTCAATATGCTTGGTTCTTGAGTGCATGATTGGGTTCTTTGTTAGATTTATTGCACTAGTGTTATCACATTTTATTGGTATATGATCTAGATAAACACCATAGTCAATTAATTGTTGTTTCATCCACAGGATTTGGGCACAACAACTCCCAGCTGCAACATATTCTGCTTCAGCTGCGGATAAGGCCACACTAGTTTGCTTTTTACTAAACCAGGACACTAGGGAATTTCCTAATAAATGGCATGTTCCACTTGCGCTCTTCCTATCTAACTTGCATCCAGCAAAGTCAGAGTCGGAATATCCTATTAATGTGCAAGTGGATCCCTTGGGATACCACAGCGCCATTTCTTTTGTTCCTAAGAGGTACTTCATGATTCTTTTAACTGCAGTAAGATGTGATTCTTTAGAATTATCTTGATACCTTGCACACATACACACACTAAACATTATATCTGGCCTACTTGCAGTGAGATAAAGTAAGGATCCGATAATACCTCTATACTTGGATACATCTATAGATTTACCATGTTCATCTTTGTCCAAGTAGCAGGCTGGACTCATTGGTGTTGCCATTTCCTTTGTGCTTTCGATTCCAAACTTCTTTAGTAGTTCCTTGCAATACTTTGTTTGGCTTATGAAGGTTCCATCTTGGCATTGTTTAATTTGAAGTCCAAGAAAGAAGGTAAGTTCTCCCATATTTCAAATTCACTTTGCATTAGTTCACCAAATTCCTTGCATAAAGACTCATTAGTAGCACCAAAAATAATGTCATCAACATATATTTGAACAAGTAAGATATTGTGTGCTTTTGTTTTAGTAAATAGTGTTGTATCAACTTTTCCTCTTTTAAATCCTTTCTCTAGGAGAAAATTGCTTAACCTCTCATACCAAGCTCTAGGAGCTTGCTTGAGTCCATAGAGGGCTTTAGTCAGTTTATAGACATGATTTGGGAACTCACTGTCAACAAAGCTAGGGGGTTGGCTTACATATACTTCTTCTTGTATTATTCCATTTAAAAAGGCACTTTTTACATCCCTCAAGTATAGTTTAAAGTTCATTATACAAGCATAGGCTAAGAGCATTCTTATGGCTTCTAATCTAGCTACGGGAGCATATGTTTCATCATAATCAATTCCTTCTTCTTGATTATATCCCTTAGCTACTAGTCTAACCTTGTTTCTAACTATTATTCCATTCTCATCCATTTTGTTTCTAAACACCCATTTAGTTCCAATTATTTGGTTACTTTTGGGTTTTGGAACTAAATCCCAAACTTTGTTCCTTTTAAATTGATTTAACTCCTCTTGCATTGCAATCATCCAATGTTCATCATTAATAGCATCATCAACACATTTTGGTTCTATTTGAGTTTAAGGCCCATGCGCAAGCCCAAGGAGGAGAAGGGGCTGCCCTCATCTTGAATGAGCCAAGAGTATTCTAGAATTTTCTACTATGTTCTCACACATTCTATAAGGTTCTACACCATTCTACCATGTTCCACCATGTTCTATACTTTTCTAACATGTTCTCCAACATTCTAGGTTCTTCTCAAAATATCTCATGAAGAAAAATCAGCCAAGATAAGTCAAGATGAGACCACGTTTAATATGGCACATGGTCATCATTTCAATTTATTGGCAATTTGCAAAATAGTCATTATACTTTTGGAATCTTTGCAAAATGGTCCCTAGGAATTATTTGCACTTTAATCCTTTGAACAAGCCAACTCATTCCTACTAGATCCTTCTAAAGTGGCGCAACCAACCCCTATAAATACCCTCCCTCACATTTCATTTAGTTCCTATTGCCTTTTGTTCTAAAAACTCTTAAGTTCATAAGTCTTTAAGCATCAATTTGTGAAGCAAGTTCTTGGATTCTCACTTGTCTTTGATCTTCAAGAGGTGAATCCTATTCTTCTTCCTTAATCATGTCTATGTTCTTTAATGAGTTTCTTGATTCAAAGTTTGTTTCATATTTGTTCATCACTTTTAAGTTTCTAGATCTAGAATTTTGAAAATTCATAACAAATTGTAGAAAAATCATAAAAATGTGAAACCAATTTCTATGATCTAGTTATGATCCCTCCTTTATTTATCCAAGAGTATGTGATCAAAATCATTTTCCTTCCCTATTAACCATTAAGGGCCGAACCTAGGTAGGAAAATGGGTTTGGTGTTTTGTTGTTTGTTTTGAAAGTTAGTACTTGACTTAAGTTCTATAATACATATATAGCTTAAATCCAAGAGCTTGAATCCAACTAAATTTCCTAGCCTATTTTCCTAATATGGGCCGAAACCCTAACCCTAAAGGTTAGAGGATTTTGTTTCAAATTTTAGTCTTGTAATAAGTAATCTATGTTAGTTAAGACTCTAGTAACTAGGATCCAAAAGATGGCATTAAGAAGATAATCCTAAACCTATTTTCTAAGTCTTGGCCGAACCTAGCCCTAAAGTGTCATAGATGGTTGTTATTTGATTAATTATAGTTATGTTGTTTGGTTCAAGGTGAAACAATTAAGCTGTGGTGTGATAGCGAGGAACGTCGAGTTCAAGATTTCGGTGCTAGCTCAGGTGGGAGAAAGAACCATTCCATCGTCGGAACCGATAAGTAGTATATTTTATAATAATGGTGTAGGGCGACCTAAACCCTACTAGTAGTCGAGTAATCGACAAGACCAAAATCCCATTGGAAACCTTTTCTGTAAAACCAATGGATTCGGGGATTGTAGGTTTATCGACATTAAGATGATTTTAAGTATTTGAGGATGTATGATTTTATGTTATCAAATTTACTGTGATATGCTGGTTGAGGTATTCCATCTGCATGTGACGTATTATTGCGGTGTTTGAATATTTATGATATTGAGGATGTTTGTTGTCTGTCACGGCCGTGATGGCTATCACGGCTAGGCCGTGACAGAGTCTGACTTTGTTATTTATTTGATTGGACTATTATGAGTTGGTTGTGATAAATCGCCTTATATGATATTGAGATGTTTGAATACTCTGTTGATTAATGTGTTATGCATGATCTGCCTGGGTTTAATACTATGCTTAGATGATTTTAAGGAAAGATATATATTACTCGGAGGTATTTTGTTTGGGTGAGAGTTTTGAATATGAATTAGAAGTGCCTCGCTATTATTTTATAGAAGTGATGTGATATAGAATATAAGTGGAGGTTGTGAGGAAAAGCTTGAGGTACTAGGTTGCTATTGATAAACGCCAGTGAGGATCATATGTTGCATCGTTGTTCATAACCGTGTATTTGTGATACACGAGGTCCGAAGTTCTCGTGGATCGTTCCAAATTAGAATTTAAGTTGTGCAACTATAGTGTCATTGCTATGCATGAGCATTCTCACCATGGATGAGAATGTGCACCGACGTTGGGAACGTGTCACTTGGACGACTGACTGACATTCCTAATGAGGGATGTGTGACAGGATTAGCAGTGGCCACGTCAGTATAAAGGTTTAGTTGGATGAGTTGGAGGGTAGAGGATGATGTTATAAAATATGGATGATTGTAGATTGTGAGTGATGCATGTTTGTGGCTATTATTGTATTATATGCTATGAATCTTTTCCACTTATGATGATAGAACTGTTTCTTATCTCCCTATTCCTGTATTTTGGTGTATGTTTACCCTATTACGTTAGAAGACCAGATGGACGACTATGTTACTGAGGAGATGGAGGGAACCCCATACGAGACGGAGGTTGTGGAGGAGTTGAATGACGTTCCGTATGAAGTTGACACTAAAGAACAACCTACTGATCCTAATAATGTAGCGTAGTAAGTTTAGGGCCAGTGAGTCACATAAGATGTTTTGTTTTCCGTTAGTTATAAGCAAGTTGTATAAATAAGTACCTGTGTGGGATCCTACTGAGAGGATACCCTAAACAGTGTTGTGTAAAATGAAGGATACTTATGTGTGTATTTATGTAATATAGTTTGGTGTGTTTTATATTTGTAGAAGTTATATGATTATTAATTAAGTTTTAATTTTTACGTATTTTCAACAATAAGCGTGCGATTAAGTAAATAAATAATAAGGTTCTAATTTAATAATACAATGGGGCACAACGGGGTGTCTCAAAAAAAATTATTTTCTATGGATGTTTGTGACGTGTCAATGTATCTTAGTGTTGATTTATTATCTTCCATCCCATTTTGTTTTATTGGGTGATGCTGTATTTACTTTCTCAAGCAGAAAATTATTGCATAAGAGCTTTATATTTAGTGTGATAATCAATTCTGAACAATTTTATCACTTGTCAATTAAACATCGCAATTTTGTTTAAATTTTCAAGGAGTTTAACTTCATAAGAAAATATTTTAATGATATTTATCAATCAAAAGATGATTTAGGACATATATACCATGTATTTTGCTAATATTTATTTATTTATTTGGTTAGATCGATATTTTGTACTTTTAGCATTTTTATTAAAAAAATATTTTAGTAAAGTTGACCTACTTAGTTAGTAAAAAGAAAAAGTTCATTCTCGTAACTAGTTTAGAATAAAAAGTTTAGGCCTAAAACAAATAATATTTAACATTTTTAATTATGGTCAGGTAGTGTCAAAACACTTTGAGGACTTTGTTTTTTTAACTAATTAAAGGTAAATTATCCACATCAAAATTAGAGAAGTCACAAGGTTTAAATGTATAGGTTATAACCGTTGCTTACCTACATGTACATGCTTGTCCACAGCAAAGACAAACCCTCTTCAAATCATAATTTATTTTTCAGACATAGGTTTAGCGATACTTAGATTCACACTAATAAAGCTACACTAATACCAACAATTATACCTTTTAACTTGGTAAGCACTTGATCCAACAGACAACAGTCATCCGAACTTGGGTTAAGAATGCTTATGGCCCCTAGGCCATTTGGATATTTGGGTCGAAATCCAATTTCTCCTGTATGGCTTATAGCTCCTAGATCAGGCAATCGATGACAATGACTCGAGCATTGTTGGGTCAAATTAACTTGAATTAGATACGTATAATGCATTGGACTCTAACATATAGCATCGGGTAAGTACAGTCTGATAGCCATGTTAAATTTTTGGGTTTGAAGATGAGTCTGTAACAACTTACCAATATGTCTTCTTGAGTATATTCCCGAGTAGGTTTGGCACGTAAACAAAACACGATCCACATAACAGGATGTAGCGACGGCAAAGTGTGTTAACCCGCCATCAACCCGCCTAAAACGGGGCAGGATGAGTTGGTCCGTTTCTCAAATGTGGGTTGAAAATATAAAATCACCTTGTTTTATAGCTGGTTGGCGGGTCAACCCGCCTAAATAATAAAAGTATAAAAATATTGATTTTTGAAAGACCAAAACTTAAAGTAGCGGAATTTTAAAAATATTTTTTTAAGACAATAATTTCTAAGAATACAAAATCTAAGTTCATTCACACTATAGAGCCTAATTTTTTGATTTATAGAATAAACATCAAACAAAGAATATAACCCATATGTTCTATTTCGTCCCATTTTGACATGTTCGCCAAATGCTACCTGAGACGCCCCGACGTCCCATTAAAGAAAACCCAAAATATTAAGACCCAAGTTCGTTATTATCGTTAAGCGAGTATATTAAAACAACGGAAAATTTAACACTTAAAGTTATAAACATATATATAAACATACATATAGCATATAACTATAATTATATACATACATGCCAGTACTGCTGTCAAGGGATTCCCCTCTGTAGGATCCCGATATATCCCCAAGCTAGTGACATCAACAAAATACATCAAAAGCCAAAATGAAAAGCCTCACTGATGCACTCCACACCCCGTCCCCTCTCCAAAAATACAGTAAAACCTCACCCACACCTATACCGATGGCACTGGCCCTAGCCATCATACACTACCACCCTCGTCTGCATCCTGAGATCCGGCAGGTCCGGACATTCCTCCGCTATCACTGGAAGAACTCCTGGCCGGCTGCCCTTGAAACCTCTGCCTGTAGAGTCTGCTATCACGAGGATGTAGTCGTCTAGAAGATACCCGTGAAGACTCGAAAACCGAAGCACGAAACTCTGGGGGTGCGGGTACCTCAGGAAGGGGTGCCAGGCCCGGAGCGGGGGCAACTGGTAGGTCCTGAGCGGGGGCAACTGGGTCCTCCTCCGGAATGGGTGCTAACTCGGGCTCCGGTGCTGGTGCAGTGCAGGTGCGGGTGCAAATCCGGGTACCAAGGCATCAAGAGGTCCCATGGAGGGTACAGGGGCCAGCCCGAACATAGGCGGCATCGATGGTACGTGTCCATCAGGATGTCCTATTGGAAATGGGAAGGTCGTGCAGAAACGAAACGTGCTAACAAATCCGATGGGCGCTCCCTGCCCAAGCCCCGTAGTGATGGACGCAGGACCCGTATATACCGCGAAACGAGCGACCGGGTCCACAAGCCACCCGTGCGGGTCTAAGCACTCCACCTCACAGGTCCCCGAGAGGGGGAACCCTGGATCCTGGGTCATCCATAGGTGGTCCCAGTGCGCCATCTGCTCTGTCGGAGTCTGAAGTACAAAATGTATACGTACACAACACACAACAAAAGAAAAGGGGATAAGAAGCCATATAACATCAAACGTGGAAAGGGTTTAACCACATTTAATTAAATAACGGCACACTAAACATACGTCTCCAAAGTCTGGGTGTATATATATATATATATATATATATATATATATATATATATATATATATATATATATATATATATAACACAATCATCCTCAATCCACATCTAGGATCTTTCCTCTACCCTCCATCATGATGCAATGCAAATGCTGTATGAATAATCTCTTCAGGTATCGACCATATCCGGATATCACAACAATATAATCGACACGTCCCAGAGTTCCCGGCACACACCCTCGTCCGCGGCTGGAGGGTGCCCATGCAAAGCAATGGCACTATAGACGCACAACCCGGTGCACACCTCTGGACCACAATCCAGGATGCTCATGCAATGCATGAACTATAGCTGCGACTAAAATGAAATCATCTCTGGACGGTCTGCCATTAGCCTATCCCCGGGACTTTTCCCTCCGAGGCATAGACCCCACTCGACCATGTTTCAGGTCCCTCATATCACAGACCATGTTTCAGGTCACCCCCTAGTGCCCTAACCGGTCATCCTAATCTCATAGATAACCTCAATAATCTCATCTCATTAATCTCAACCTCAACTCACGATAATTATCTTGGTTGGGCACTGCTATCATATATCGTATGCAATCCCTAAATACATCCTCATATCTCAACATAACTTATGATTTACTCAATCCTCTAAGTACAATCATTACACTCATCCTATCATCATAATCATTATCATGTTATCCAAAATCCTCATCATATATCCTCATATTATAATACCAGTTCCAAATGATAAATACCGAAATATAATAATGATAAAAATAATAATAAGGTTAAAGTAATGTTTTGGTCCCTATACGTGACATCGATTTTCAATTTGGTCCCTATACGTAAAAAGTTATCAATTTGGTCCCTATACGTGACACTAATTTTCAATTTGGTCCTCACCGCTATTTGGTCCCTATATAAGAGGACCAAATTGCAAATTATTGTCACATGTAGGGACCAATTCAACAAAAAAAATTTGAAATCGGTCCCTACATGTGATAATTATTTTCACTTTGGTCCCTACATGTGACAATAATTTGCAATTTGGTCCTCTTATATAGGGACCAATTAGCGGTGAGGACCAAATTGAAAATCAGTGTCACGTATAGGGACCAAATTGATAACTTTTTACGTATAGGGACCAAATTGAAAATCGATGTCACGTATAGGGACCAAAACATTACTTTAACCTAATAATAATAACCACAATAATAATAATAATAATAAAATAATAATAATAATGATAATAATAATAATAATCATAATAATGACAATAATAATAATACTCATAATAATAATAATAATAATAATAATAATAATAATAATAATAATAATAATAATAACTATCATCATCACAGTAGTAGTAGTAATAATAATAATAATAATAATAATAATAATAATAATAATAATAATAATAATAATAATAATAATAATAATAATAGTAGTAGTAGTAGTAATGATCACCGTAGTAGTAGTAGTAATAATAATAATAATAATAATAATAGTAAGTATAGACACTTTTAAAATAATTACCACACACATGCTATCATCTATCAAGTATCAAATTCACATCAACCAGTCAAACAGGCAATCATCACATAATAAAATAATCTATGTATGCAGCGTAATGACGATAAACACACAATTTCTATATCATCATCGGTACCACTGAGTAGTTCCCAAGGTGGTATAGACATTGTCCGTTACTCGCTCTCGTGTAGGGTTTGGGTCGCCCTACGCCATTATCTAATTAAATGAAACCGCGCCGTTTCCGACGTTAAATAGTTTCTTTCCCCCACCTGGGATGTCTTAGGCTAGCTCTGGGGCAACGAAACGAACACTCCCTATATTCCCTCAAATCTGCCATGCAGAGTTCTACACCCTCCGGGGCTCCAAAAATTCACCTGAACACATCATTGTGAAGCACACGTTACGTGTAATCTAAATCTGAAGACGGAATTGGAAACCGATAAATGAATTGAAAGATAACCTCAATACCATCGCCGACGACATTTAGGCATAAAAAGGACATAGGCTTACCTTAGCCTAATCAAGAAAAGAAAGATATGATAATGAAGTAGACGTCGTGAGGATAACAACGGTATAATCAGAATTTTGATAGGACGAACGGATTGATCGAAATCGGCTCCAGAATTTCTCTCACCCTCACGGACTCTCTCTCTCTCTCTCTCTCTCTATCACTCTCTATCTCACGCTATATCACTCACTCTCTGCCTTGTTTTTATTTCACGTTGATTGGTTGAGTAAGAAACAAATTCTTCATGTTTTTGAATTATCCTATTATGACTCACTTAAGGCTATACTTGGATTCAATGCTGGCATGAATTGAAGAAAGGAGGCGTGGCTTGTTTTTGGTGCCGTGGAATTGCATGGAGAAAGGAAAATTAAACTTCCTTTTTGCGTTAAGTGAACCCAAGAGGAGATGTGGTCATTGTTTGATCATAGAAAGGCTTACAACTTGCGTGACTTTGTAATAGTCACAAGCAGGAGGTGGCATGCTTTCATGCTGCCAAAATTTTGGAAGGTGGAGGTGTCATCTATTATAGAATTGCCATGTACTACTACTCATATGGTCAAAGCAAATGGCATGAAGAAAGATAGGAAACAGGAAATGACTCACTTAAGCTAGCCCTTAGGCTTTAAAGGTGGCGTGAATCAAAGGAGAAAATGAAGAACATTGCCACTTGCATGATGAAAGAAATAATAAGGAGGAGGTGGCACTTGTAACAGCCCGTTTTTAGTTACGCTGTTTAACCGGTTAAAATATAATTACACATATGATTAATTATTTTATTTGGATGTTTATGTTAATCTTGTTATGTGGTTTAATTTGAGTAATTAAATTACTCTCTTCAAATTATTTTATTGGGTGCGTTAGCACTGACTTATTTCAGTGAATGCACGCTTACTAGACAATAAGTTACATTATTGTCACTATTACTACCAGTACGAAAAAATATTTTAAATAATATGTTTAATAGAAAAGAATTTTCATATTTTCATTCAATTTAATTTTAGAGTTGAAAATAAACTGGTTTGACCTTAATCGGGATTAAATTTTGGACCGAGTATTTTCTTAGTTGATCAGTTCAACTATTAATCTTTACTCTAATTTGAATTTCGAAATTATATCTTTATCAATCTTTATTTTTTAGATTCAAAAACTAAAAACATGTTTATTTTAGGATTAATATTTATCACTCATTATTTACCCACTAGTACAAAAATAAGAAATTCTCTCTCCTATTTCTACCCGTAACCCCTCCCCTCACGTGCTCTTTCTCTGTTCCTTTTTCCTTCTTTTTCTCTTTTTCTCTTTCTTTCTTTTTCTCCTTTCTCTCTTTCCTTCTTTTTCTTCTTTCTTCTTCTTTCTCTTTTCTTTCTCTGCTGCTGCTGCTTTCTCTTCACCTTGACCTTCAAAGTTCTCCTTCTTCCTTCACCCTTGGACCAGATCGCGACCACCACCTCTGCATCGCTGCCGGAACCGCACAACCACCACGTCCAGTTCGCTTGTTCAGATCGCGTCCTCCACAATGTCGTCGCCACCATCACGAACCCACTCGACCGCCACTCAGTCACGACGCCGCCACCGCAGAGCGCCGTTCGACCGCCGCTCAACGTGGAGAACAAGGCCACGTGACTCAGCGCACCTCCTGGTCCCTTGCGTCGCTGTTCTCCGCCACGAACGTTCCGCTGCTGTCCATGCAGCTGTCTCCACCGCCTCCGCCGCGAGGAGTGTTCCACCGCCACTACCACCTCGTCGGAGCCACCGTGATGCGGCCGCCACCACAACACCACCTTCAAGTTCTTTCTCTTCCTTGGGTAAGTAGTTTTCTCACTTCCTTTTGCTCAGATTCAAAACCCCCAAATTGATTTTGAAACCCTAACCCTAGGTTTTGATTTTAATTCTCAAAATCTGAAATTAATTGGTGTTTTCTGAAATTGGGAGCATGATTAAGTGTTTCCCTAAATCAATTTTGTCAATCTCTTGTTAAACTGATTTTTCTCAATTTTCATCTTAAGCCTAAAAACCTCAAATCTGTTTTAATTTTAAATGATTGATGTTTTTGGGAAATTAAATATATTATTGAGTTATATTTATATTGTGATTGTTGAGAAATTAATTTAGTATTTTGTCTGGTTGTTTCAATGCTTGGATCGTCTCTCTGGGATGTTTTTCATGTTCTTGCTTGCTTTGGAGAAGTATGAATTCCCTTTTTGGGAACTCATTGGAGCTGATTGCATGGCTGTGAAGTTCCAGAAAAACCTCCGAACGCATTAAAAGGTGGGGGAAAGAATCAACCTATCGTCGGAATCGATAAGTAGTAAATTATGTAGTAATTATGTAGGGCGACCTAAACCCTACTAGAAGTCGAATAATCGACAAGACCAGAATCGCTTTAAATTGCTTTTATAAAACATCCTTGGTGATTCGGGGATTGTAGGTTGATCGATATTAGGTTGATGTTTATACTGTTGATGGTTGATTTGAGTTTTATTGCCTTTGTTGAACTGATTTAGTGCTATGTTGATGTTTTGAAATATCTTTGATTGACTTGATGTTATGCATGATCTGTGTGGTATTTACTTTATGCTTAGTGGATTAAGCGAAGATATATATGTGGTCTAAGAGATGAGTTGTTTTGGGCGTGAGGATCATGATGATTTTTAGAGGTGCCTAACCTACATGAAATATGTTAAAGAGGTGTTGTTACATAGAGCATGTGTTGAGGTCTTGATGAGAAGTTAAGGCACTAGGTTATGACCATAGGAGTCTCGCAGAGGTTCATGAGTTGTGTTGTTTCAGAATCAGTATGTGAGACATACAAGACCCGAAGTCCTTGTGGGACCGTCCAAATGGTAAACTTTATTTGTGCAGCTACGAGTGTCATGCTTTGCATGAGCACCCTCGTGAGTGGATGAGGTGTGCACCGGGATCATCGTGCGGTAGCTGTAGTGTCACGCTTTGCGTGAGCGCTCTTACCATGGTGAAAGTGTGCACGGGATAATCGTGCAGCTTTAGTGTCCTTGCTTTGCATGAGCACCCACGGTCAGGGGTGTGCACCGGGTTTATTGTGCAGCTATATTGTCATTGCTTTGCATGAGCATTCTCATCATGACTAAGGATGTGCACCGGGAATAGGACGTGTCGCTTGGACAATGGGTAAACTTTACTGTGCAGCTACGAGTGTCATGCTTTGCATGAGCACCTCTGTGAGTGGATGAGGTGTGCAGGGATCATTGTGCAGCTGTAGTGTCACGCTTTGCGTGAGCGTTCTTACCATGGTGAAAGTGTGCACCGGGATAATCGTGCGGCTATAGTGTCATTGCTTTGCATGAGCACCCACGGTCCGGGGTGTGCACCGGGTTTATTGTGCAGCTATAGTGTCATTGCTTTGCATGAGCATTCTCACCATGACTAAGGATGTGCACCGGGAATGGGACGTGTCGCTTGGACGACTGACCGATAACCATAACTATGATGGGGAAACCATAGCCATTTTCAGTATCAAGTTTTAGTTGTAGGAGTGAGGGTAGGATGGAGATAAGAATTTTACGAAAGATAGATGACTTGACTGATGTTGTGTCTGTGATAATTACTGTATAGTTTACTATGATTCTTTTCCCTTTTTGATGATAGAACTGTTTCTTATCCCCTGCATCTCTCTGCATGTTGTATTTGTTTTATTATGAAATCATACTAGAAGACCTGGTGGACAAACTTAATGATGAGGGATTGGACGGGATTCCCTATCAGCCGGATGCCAGAGCTCGAGTCTTGACCCATGGTGATTAGGATCCAGGTAGTATATGGCCAGTGCGTCTTGTGAGACGTTTTAGATGTTTTCAGTTGTTTAGTATTTTTGTCTAAGTCTATGCCTGTGAGGGCTCCTACCGAGAGGATACCCTCAACAGTGTTTTGGTAATGTAATAGATAAACTTGGGGTATTCATATTATAATCTTGCGAATATTTTATGTTATTAATGAAAACTGTTTATGTGCATGAAAATCAATTTGGGATTACTGTATCTATTTATCTCCTAAGTCTTTATCACGACTGGAGTTTGTCTATTTATTCTTCCGTTCCTGGCAGTTGATGTAAGACCAGAGACCATTTATGGTTGGATTAAATTTTGAAGTTATAAAACTGTCTATCAGGTGTTTTCCGACGTCATACAAATCTCCGATTTTTAAAGGGGACATTTCGAAAATGATTTGTGAAAATCTCTAATGCTAAACGCGCGCTTAAGGAACTAATAATTGTGGTTTTAAACTAAATGTCACAAAGGGGCACAGCGGGGTGTCTCATTTGGTATCAGAGCAGTTTGATTCTGATCGGACTGCTAAAAGTTAGGGTGTTGTTACTGGCCGTGTCTAGTTGAGTCCACATCGGATATTGAGCTTAGAAATTGGGTAGAAAGTCAGTAGCTTTGTCTTTTTTAAGTTCCTAAGTAGAGTAGGGAATTGAAATGATTAATATTCTTACTCGTGATAAACACGATATTTTTGGGATAAGTTACTTGGGTAAGTTGTTGTATAAAAGAGAGTATCATGGTTGATTGTGCCTTGAAAGTTAGAAAGTAAGATTTGAAATAAGTGTTAGACAATGAGTTTATTGGAAGAATTAATTCTTGTTCATAAGGTATAGTGAACAATTAGTGGTAGGAAGAAATTGTTATTACGGGAATTTATTTTAAGTACTAGATATATTTGGATAATGTGGGTAGTTGTTGAAGATGATAAAGAGACAACAAAATTAGTTTGGGTCTTAATTAGTATAGGATTGAATTAGTTGAAGCCTTGTAGCCTCTTATGGTTGAGATGATGGTTATAGTTGTGGATTTGATTGGAAATCTAAGCTTATAAGTTGGATACTTGGTCCCGAATCTAGTGTTTAACGATGAGAAAGGAATTAGACTCAAGTTTATGAAACTAATACTTGGATGTGAATATAAACTTATTTTCTAATGATGTTTATGATGATGATAAGTTTGTTTAAAGAAAATGAGGTTTAAGCATATGGTGTTTATAAGAGGTGTTGATTTGAGTGTGGCTTGTACATGATTAGTATTTAAGTCTTTATGTTGAGAATAAAATTAGTTTCTAATCACTTTGATGTTATTGGAGTTTATTAAGATAAAGTGTAAACCTTAGCTTGTGATGGGATTATTCTTTAAAGTGATATTTGATTTATGAGAATAGTATTAACTCGAACTTGGTTTGAGACACAAGGTTATAAGGTAAATTTAGGGGGATTTGAAATGATTTGGAAACATAATGAAGAAGTTTGAGTATATAGAAATGATATATATGGTTAAATCGAAGTTATTTGGAAATGTTGTGTGGACACATGACAATTAGTAGTAGTTCAAACTAAGAGAGGATGTTAAGTTAAGATTTTGATATAAAGAAGCACGGTAGATATGGAAATAGTGTGCTAGTATTTAGGTACATTACTAGGATATGATATTTGCAGAAGATTATTATTAATGATGAAGGTGATTCTAAGGGAAGGATATGTAGGTAAGTGCTAGTATGTATCAAGTTCATATCTAAGGATTTAATTTGTGAGTGGGGACTTGTTATTATTAAAGGAGGACTAAGAGCGGAATGACGATACTTTAGATGAGTAATATTATGGTGATCTCGGATTTGAGAAGGGATGTTGTACATAGGCATGGTATTCTTGTTAAAATGATGAGTTTGAGCTTCTAGTAAAATCTTAATTGTTATGGAATATATTTTGTTTGGTTTAATATGGCAGTTAATGTAGTTAATGGCTTAGAGTCATGTTTTATATTTCAAATAAGATGTAAGCCTTCACATTTCTTTTTGTAAAGTTTTGGTGTGCGATAATTGAATAGAGAATTGTAGTTATAAGATTTGATGATCAATAGTTGAATTATAATGATAGTTTTGTTGCTTATATTTTGAGATATTGAAGTTAAGATGTGGATTAAGGAGATATATATATATATATTTTATGTTAACTTTTGGTCACTAAGTTAGTGTTTGGACAGAAAGGTAGATTCTTAAACTAAGGGACTTACTTATGTGACTTTGTCATTGTTGATCATGCCTTGAGGATTGGAATAAAGACTTGATCAGGAAATACGTAGGATAAATTCAGATTTCCCTTGAGTGCGATAATTCTAAATTGGTTTTGTTAAGACTTATGGTGAATTAGAGACATTGAAAACTATGGGACATGCAGTGGTAGGAATTTTGTTGAGGTGCCGTTATGAATGGTAAGATTAAGAGTAATATCAGCAAGTATGACAAATTACTATAGATCGAAGGATCAAATTTTAATCGAGGCAGATATATCATTAAAGGAATTTAGAGTAGTGATCAACGATTATGGTTAATGTTGACTTAGTGAGTCCGAGGATTAACGGAAAAATATGTAGGGTAGTTTCCTTAAGCTGAACGGAAATAGTAAAGAGGAGTTCTTGAGTGAAACTAAGTTGTTAAAAAAGTTTAAGAATTATGATTGTGGATAATTCAAACTGAAGTGATTCATTTTTGGTTGAAGTTACATGGAGGAATGTAATCGTATTCTTTAAGATTGAAATGAATGACTATGATATAATTTGGATTGGTGGAATATGTTCAAAGGAAACTAAGACAACAATTGTATACTTTGAGTTGAAGGTTGATGTATGATGGGGTAAAGTTAGTGTTGAACTTGATGTTCGTTGTGAGGATAAGGTGTTGAAGGAGTTTTTCTAGCAGACAAATTTTGAGGCAAGAAGTGATTAAGATTTGATTGTGTCTTCGAGTGTAATAAGCTAAGGTGAAATATCAAAGGTAGTGGGGATAACGCGGTAGTGAAAAGTCTTGAGGATAAATAGAATGATATAAGAATAAATTTTGTTACGAGGTTACCACTGTCACTGAAGGGAAAGACAGCGATGAGAAATACGATGTAGGGTCTTTAGATTAAGACACGTGTGCAAGTTTTTACCCCGTTTTGAGTCATGAAATTCCGAGGACGGAATTTTTTTCTAAGAGGGGTAGTAATGTAACAGCCCGTTTTTAGTTACGCTGTTTAACCGGTTAAAATATAATTACACATATGATTAATTATTTTATTTGGATGTTTATGTTAATCTTGTTATGTGGTTTAATTTGAGTAATTAAATTACTCTCTTCAAATTATTTTATTGGGTGCGTTAGCACTGACTTATTTCAGTGAATGCACGCTTACTAGACAATAAGTTACATTATTGTCACTATTACTACCAGTACAAAAAAATATTTTAAATAATATGTTTAATAGAAAAGAATTTTCATATTTTCATTCAATTTAATTTTAGAGTTGAAAATAAACTGGTTTGACCTTAATCGGAGATTAAATTTTGGACCGAGTATTTTCTTAGTTGATCAGTTCAACTATTAATCTTTACTCTAATTTGAATTTCTTTATCAATCTTTATTTTTTTGATTCAAAAACTAAAAACATGTTTATTTTAGGATTAATATTTATCACTCATTATTTACCCACTAGTACAAAAATAAGAAATTCTCTCTCCTATTTCTACCCGTAACCCCTCCCCTCACGTGCTCTTTCTCTGTTCCTTTTTCCTTCTTTTTCTCTTTTTCTCTTTCTTTCTTTTTCTCCTTTCTCTCTTTCCTTCTTTTTCTTCTTTCTTCTTCTTTCTCTTTTCTTTTCTTTCTCTGCTGCTGCTTTCTCTTCACCTTGACCTTCAAAGTTCTCCTTCTTCCTTCACCCTTGGACCAGATCGCGACCACCACCTCTGCATCGCTGCCGGAACCGCACAACCACCACGTCCAGTTCGCTTGTTCAGATCGCGTCCTCCGCCATGTCGTCGTCACCGTCACGAACCCACTCGACCGCCACTCAGTCACGACGCCGCCACCGCAGAGCGCCGTTCGACCGCCGCTCAACGTGGAGAACAAGGCCACGTGACTCAGCGCACCTCCTGGTCCCTTGCGTCGCTGTTCTCCGCCACGAACGTTCCGCTGCTGTCCATGCAGCTGTCTCCACCGCCTCCGCCGCGAGGAGTGTTCCACCGCCACTACCACCTCGTCGGAGCCGCCGTGACGCCGCCACCACAACACCACCTTCAAGTTCTTTCTCTTCCTTGGGTAAGTAGTTTTCTCACTTCCTTTGCTCAGATTCAAAACCCCCAAATTGATTTTGAAACCCTAACCCTAGGTTTTGATTTTAATTCTCAAAATCTGAAAATAATTGGTGTTTTCTGAAATTGGGAGCATGATTAAGTGTTTCCCTAAATCAATTTTGTCAATCTCTTGTTAAACTGATTTTTCTCAATTTTCATCTTAAGCCTAAAAACCTCAAATCTGTTTTAATTTTAAATGATTGATGTTTTTGGGAAATTAAATATATTATTGAGTTATATTTATATTGTGATTGTTGAGAAATTAATTTAGTATTTTGTCTGGTTGTTTCAATGCTTGGATCGTCTCTCTGGGATGTTTTTCATGTTCTTGCTTGCTTTGGAGAAGTATGAATTCCCTTTTTGGGAACTCATTGGAGCTGATTGCATGGCTGTGAAGTTCCAGAAAAACCTCCGAACGCATTAAAAGGTGGGGGAAAGAATCAACCTATCGTCGGAATCGATAAGTAGTAAATTATGTAGTAATTATGTAGGGCGACCTAAACCCTACTAGAAGTCGAATAATCGACAAGACCAGAATCGCTTTAAATTGCTTTTATAAAACATCCATGGTGATTCAGGGATTGTAGGTTGATCGATATTAGGTTGATGTTTATACTGTTGATGGTTGATTTGAGTTTTATTGCCTTTGTTGAACTGATTTAGTGCTATGTTGATGTTTTGAAATATCTTTGATTGACTTGATGTTATGCATGATCTGTGTGGTATTTACTTTATGCTTAGTGGATTAAGCGAAGATATATATGTGGTCTAAGAGATGAGTTGTTTTGGGCGTGAGGATCATGATGATTTTTAGAGGTGCCTAACCTACATGAAATATGTTAAAGAGGTGTTGTTACATAGAGCATGTGTTGAGGTCTTGATGAGAAGTTAAGGCACTAGGTTATGACCATAGGAGTCTGCGAGGTTCATGAGTTGTGTTGTTTCTGTAACCGTATGTGAGACATACAAGACCCGAAGTCTTTGTGGGACCGTCCAAATGGTAAACTTTACTGTGCAGCTACGAGTGTCATGCTTTGCATGAGCACCTCTGTGAGTGGATGAGGTGTGCACCGGGATCATCGTGCAGCTGTAGTGTCACGCTTTGCGTGAGCGTTCTTACCATGGTGAAAGTGTGCACCGGGATAATCGTGCAGCTATAGTGTCATTGCTTTGCATGAGCACCCACGGTCCGGGGTGTGCACCGGGTTTATTGTGCAGCTATAGTGTCATTGCTTTGCATGAGCATTCTCATCATGACTAAGGATGTGCACCGGGAATAGGACGTGTCGCTTGGACAATGGGTAAACTTTACTATGCAGCTACGAGTGTCATGCTTTGCATGAGCACCTCTGTGAGTGGATGAGGTGTGCACCGGGATCATTGTGCAGCTGTAGTGTCACGCTTTGCGTGAGCGTTCTTACCATGGTGAAAGTGTGCACCGGGATAATCGTGCGGCTATAGTGTCATTGCTTTGCATGAGCACCCACGGTCCGGGGTGTGCACCGGGTTTATTGTGCAGCTATAGTGTCATTGCTTTGCATGAGCATTCTCACCATGACTAAGGATGTGCACCGGGAATGGGACGTGTCGCTTGGACGACTGACCGATAACCATAACTATGATGGGGAAACCATAGCCATTTTCAGTATCAAGTTTTAGTTGTAGGAGTGAGGGTAGGATGGAGATAAGAATTTTACGAAAGATAGATGACTTGACTGATGTTGTGTCTGTGATAATTACTGTATAGTTTACTATGATTCTTTTCCCTTTTTGATGATAGAACTGTTTCTTATCCCCTGCATCTCTCTGCATGTTGTATTTGTTTTATTATGAAATCGTACTAGAAGACCTGGTGGACAAACTTAATGATGAGGGATTGGACGGGATTCCCTATGAGCCGGATGCCAGAGCTCGAGTCTTGACCCATGGTGATTAGGATCCAGGTAGTATATGGCCAGTGCGTCTTGTGAGACGTTTTAGATGTTTTCAGTTGTTTAGTATTTTTGTCTAAGTCTATGCCTGTGAGGGCTCCTACCGAGAGGATACCCTCAACAGTGTTTTGGTAATGTAATAGATAAACTTGGGGTATTTATATTATAATCTTGCGAATATTTTATGTTATTAATGAAAACTGTTTATGTGCATGAAAATCAATTTGGGATTACTGTATCTATTTATCTCCTAAGTCTTTATCACGACTGGAGTTTGTCTATTTATTCTTCCTCTCCTGGCAGTTGATGTAAGACCAGAGACCATTTATGGTTGGATTAAATTTTGAAGTTATAAAACTGTCTATCAGGTGTTTTCGACGTCATACAAATCTCCGATTTTTAAAGGGGACATTTCGAAAATGATTTGTGAAAATCTCTAATGCTAAACGCGCGCTTAAGGAACTAATAATTGTGGTTTTAAACTAAATGTCACAAAGGGGCACAGCGGGGTGTCTCAGCACTTCCATATCATGTGTCCAGAGTATGAAGAAATGAAGGTGTCCTTCATGCCTCAAAACCGTGAGCTACTTGCTCATGAAAAAAAATAACAACTAAAATTAACTTAGTTAATTTAATTAGGTTAAACTTGTAACTAGGGTCTAATTAATTAAGACTAGTGCTAATTAATCATAATGAGTAAAACTTGAGTAAATTAATTATAATCATCTAGCTATGGTTAAGATTTATATCTATGTCTAATTATCTTTTAATTTTGTTAATGGTAAACCATCTTAATTAAGGATTTGAATTTTGGTGCTTCCCTATTGAAAATTTTGGGTTGCTTAAATTTTATTTTGAATTTGCATATGTGTTTGGATTCTTAATTAATTTTAAATTTATCTAACCCTCATTCCCATCTAATTAAAATATTTAATTTACCGAAAGATAGGATGTTACACTACCTCATTGTATCTTATTATTTGTAGCGTCGTTGTTTGGCAGCTAGAGCGTACCTATGTGTTGCGGTCCAAATACGGTATAACACAGGGCCTAATCAATGGCTCATAAGGTCCGTACCATCATAGGCCCAAAACACAAAAAGTCGAGCAAATAGCTCTCGGTCGACCGAAATACTTTGCCTGAAATCGACCGCAAAGAGTTGACTTCCTCGCCTCGGGAAGAAACCCATTCGCCTACTCATAGACGCGTCATGGATAGGCTGCCCCTCCTCCCTGACACATGCAATATCCTCAAACCATCATCACGACCATCCCATCTCCCCGCCGACACAACACCTCACAGAGTGCTAGAACACCAACTCTTGAGGGTCAACACGAAACCCGGTAAGGGGCATCCTGCATAGTAATCATGCTTACTCATCTTAAGAGACCGCTATATAAACCTCCTAAAAGGATGTCAATGTATGGTTTTTATAATTAAGAACACATATACTCTATCGGCTACATTCTTGCTGACTTAAGCATTGGATTGTCTTCGCAGGTACCCCTATTCGGTCCAGGCGTCGGAAGAAGTAGAAGAAGAAGTAGAAGAGTTCTCAGACTAGCCACTGCCACCCAACTGGTATTGGGCCATTTAAAACAAGCTCAATAGTTGAAGTTACTATTCGAGTTCCGGGCCTCTCTTAGAACACTATGGATTTCGCATTTTTTGACCCCTGCTATAATATTTTGAGACTTATTCATTCGATCACGGTTCGCCACAAAATACTCTTCGCTTCCTCTTGACTAACACACCTCCTCCATAAGCCATCCGGTCCAACCTTGAACAAAAATGGGTCATCCCACATGAAATGGTTGGCATCCCAGAAGAATTTTTTCTTTTGTTGCCAAGTGAGGTGCTCTGGAACAATGTTGGCTGCCTTGAAATTTGCCATGTCGGCAAACCATGGTCTTTCATGCAGTAGAAATAAAGCCTCATTCGGGACCTCATCCCGAATGTCCTTTTCTTTTGAAGTAACCTCTTCATTCACTAACCGAGATAAGTGGTCAGTCACCATATTTTCGTTGCCCTTTTTGTCCTTAATGACTAAGTCAAATTCCTGCAACAATAAAATCCACCTTATGAGTCTTGGTTTTGAATCTAACTTAGTCAACAAATATTTAATTGCAGCATGATCAGTAAAAATAGTGACTTGGGACCCAATCAAGTATGAACGAAATTTTTCCAATGCAAACACTATGGCTAGCAACTCTTTTTCAGATGTTGCATAATTTATTTGGTTCTCATTGAGAACCTTGCTAGCATAGTGAATGGAATGGAAAAACTTTTCTCATCGCTGTCCCAAAACTTCCCCAACTGCGTAGTCACTGGCATCACACATTAATTCAAATGGTGACTCCCGGTTGGGTGCAACAAGAATGGGAGCGGTGATCAACTTTTCTTTCAAAATCTAAAAAGAAGTAAGACAAGCAGTATCAAACACAAATGGTGTGTCCTTGTTCAAAAGACTACACAACGGCTTGGCTATCTTTGAGAAGTCTTTGATGAACCGCCGGTAAAAGCCTACATGACAAAAGAAAACTCCTCACACCCTTGACATTCACTGGTAGAGGTAGTTTCTCAATTACATCAATCTTGGATCTATCCACTTCGATCCCCTTAGATGAAATCTTGTGCCCAAGCACAATGCCCTCCTGCACCATAAAATGACACTTCTCCCTATTTAAGACTAAATTGGTGTCCATGCACCTCTTTAACACATCAGCAAGGTTAGACAAGCAATTATCATAAGAGGAACCGAAAACAGAAAAATCATCCATAAAAACTTCAATGTATTTTTCTACCATATCAGAGAAAATGGAAAGCATGTACCTTTGAAATGTTGCAGGCGCATTACAAAGACCGAAAGGCATCTTCCGATAGGCAAAAACTCCAAAAGGACATGTGAAGGCAGTTTTATCTTGGTCTTCCTGGTTAACCGCAATTTGGTTATAACCCGAATAACCATCCAAGAAACAATAATAAGCATGCCCGGCCAACCTCTCCAACATTTGGTCCATAAATGGAAGTGGGAAGTGATCTTTCCTAGTGGCTTGATTTAGCTTCCGGTAATCTATACACATTCGCCAACCGGTGACCGTTCTAGTTGGGATTAACTCATTCTTCTCGCTTTTCACAACGGCCACGCCACCTTTCTTGGGAACCATCTGTACCGGACTCACCCAAGCACTATCGGAAATCGGATATATCATTCCGGCTTCAAGGAGTTTCAGCACCTCCTTCCTTACCACTTCTTTCATTGTAGGATTGAGCCTCCTTTGTGGTTGGACCATCGGTTTAAATTCAGTCTCCATCATAATCTTGTGCATACAAAATGTAGGGCTAATACCTTTCAAATCTAAGATGGACCATCCATTAGCTGTTTTATGCTCTCTAAACACCCTTACAAGTTTCTCCTCTTCCAATTTGGACAATACATTGCTCACTATGACAGGATTTTCATCATTCTCACCAAGAAACACATATTTCAAGTGGGGAGGTAGAGGTTTAAGCTCTAACTTGAGCTTCTCTTGGACTTCAGCCTTTTTTAGCTCTTCTTTCTTAGTATTGACAGCAAGTTGATTGGGTTGAGCTTCCAAATCACACAAACACTCCTGTATTTCCTTCTCCTCTTTCTCATCAAGATTTTCAATAGAATTCATAATTACCTTCTCAAGAGTAGAGGAGTGGTGCTGATGTGCAAAGACTTCTTTAGCCGCTACATCCACAATGTCCATGCGGAAACAATTCTCTTCATCACGCGGGCGATGCATAGCTTCAAATACATTGAAAATAACCTCTTCATCTTGCACTCTGAGTCGAAGTTGGCCTCTTTGTACATCTAGCGAAGCACGACCAGTTGCTAGAAAAGGTCTCCCCAATATAAGTGGAACTTTGATAAGCCTCTGGCTTACCTAGTTTTATAACTAGTAAGACTGTGGTTTAGGTGCTAATTATTCGAGTTCAATCTCGTTTTCACCCAAATTTGGCCATGTTTCGTTCCTAAGTTAGCTTTGACTCGTTCTAGGTATTTTTTTTGTAGTTTTTAGTCTATTTTGAATAGAATTACGCTTTTTGTTTTCTTTTGTTGTTTCAGGTTAATAAGTGAAGCTCTGAGAGTCAAGGAAAGTCAAGAAGCAGTGGAAAAAGCACTTCTGGAGATACTCGCCCCGCGAGTGGATGCTCGCCTCGCGAGCCTGAAGATCAGATAAAGCAGCAACAGTCATCATTCTGTCTCGCCCCGCGAGCAGGCTGCTCGCCTCGCGAATCAGGAAGACTTGGAAGACAGAGACCATCACGGCCTAGCCGTGATGAAGGTCATAGCCTAGATTTGAAGACTCGCCCCGTGAAACATACTCTCGCCTCGTGAGAGTCAAAATTTGAATGCGCGCCAAAACTTAAAATCGCGTCGCGAGAGCTTGCTCGCCCCGCGAGCGAGCAAGAACCAGAATTCCTATTTATAGGCTGTTTCAGATCAGAATGAAAAATCCTAGTTTTGCCATTGTTTTAGATCAGTTTTGTTACGAGTTCTTGTTACTCTGGAGCTGCGTCTCCCTTCTTCTTTTTCTTATTTTGATATGGTGATTATGTCGGATTGTTTGTGTGTCGTCACGGGCATGAGGAACTAATCCCCTCGTCTGAGGGATCAATGAAGCCACCCATGGCGGTATAATGTTCATGTGATGTATGTTTTTCTCCCCTTCTCTCAATGAATGTTTTCCAATTCTGATTTAATGCGTTGATCATATGCATGCGTGATTGACTTGTTAACGTTGATGAGGCTTAGTCGGCGATTCGCGTTTAGAACTTGAATTGGGATCACTAATTGAATATTGCACGAGAGTGAGTAGGAGATTAGTGCAACCTTATAGGGAACAAGAATTAATAGAGTTTGATGATTAGGATTATGAGACCTAGTAAGTAATTAATCCAATCGTCGAATACGTCCTATTGAGCACGACAGTGGAAATAGGAGAATTTGGGGGTCCCGGTTGACATTGTAATTGAACTTAGGGAGAAAACATCATCACTTGGGTACTATGCATGATTGGGTAGGTGGATTTGAGACCTTAGATATTTTAAATTCCAGATTTAATTAATCGTTCTCTACTTGATTTGTTAACTAAAATTGCGATCCTATTTTCTCTCCATTCTCAACCACTTTCTGTCACTTGACCAAACGTATCGACTTCCCGCGAATTAGTTGAATTGGTAGCCCAATCCTTGTGTTCGACCTCGGTAAATTCTTACCGTGTTTTATTACTTGCGACGACCCGGTACACTTGCCGGTGACTCAACAAGTTTTTGACGCCGTTGTCGGGGATTGGCACAACCAATTTTCCTAATTTTTAGGAAATTTGATTGTTTGGTTAAGCTTTCTTTTTTATTTTTATTTTTATTTTTCTGTTATTTATTTATTTTTACTTCTCTCTACTTCTTTGATTCCACTTGGTCTTGTCGTGTTTTTGTATGCGAGGTACCCTTCCACAAGAGGACTTGCTATTCGATTCAGAGATCACCAGGACCGAGAGGCAATTAAGGAAAGAAGCCAGGGAACGAAAAAGAATTGAAGGGATTAAAATAGAGGGCATGGCTGAAGAAAACCCTCCTCCTCCTCCTCCTCGCTACAAGCCTCTCTTCAAGTAAGATCTACCCAACTTGGGGGACTGTGATTCTTCTATCGTGAGGGGACACCTTAATACAGACTCCTTCAGAGTGGAAGGATGTGTCACATTCCAGATCCGTGAGAATCAGTTTGATGGGAGCGGCAAACAGGACCCTCATAGACACATCACTCGCTTCCTTGAAGCTTGTGACTTGCAGAAGACAAGAGGAGTCTCTCAAGATGAGTTTCACTTGCGGCTTTTCCCTCTCTATCTTAGGGATGTCGCTCGCGATTGGGTTGACAGCTTGGATAGGAACAGTGTCAGAACTTGGGAGCAAATGGCACAAAAGTTCCTAACCAAATATTTTCCTCCTCAGAAAGCGGTACAAGCAAGAATAGCCGTTACATCTTTCAGGCAGACAGAGGATGAAACTTATAATGAATCTTGGGAGAGGTACAATGGGTTATTGAGAAGATGTCCCTCAACGTTCTTTGACCCGATCTCCAAAGTTCAGCATTTCTTTAATGGGTTGAGGGGACGCTACCAGATGAACTGTGATGCCGCAGCTGGCGGTTCTTTTTCATATTTATCGGCTGAGGATGGGTGGGCATTATTGGAGAAGATGTCATACAATGATTACAACCGTGGTAGGGAAACCTCAAGTGGAGTCAGTTCTGCAGCAATGGAAGCCATTCTAGACCAAAACAGACTGTTGAAGATGCAAATGGCGGCTTTGACTGAGAACAAGAAGGTGAATGTGATACACGAGGGAATGCCTCCGGGTTGTGAGAATTGTAATGGAGATCATGACACTCAGAGCTGTCCGCTCAATTTCTCTCAGGAACATGTGGACTCATGCCACAATTTCTATGACAGTGTGCCCCAGAACAACTATCAGAGGAACAGACAGAATGACTACAGTCAGAATCAGAGTAGGGGGTATATGAGGAGAGACCATCCGGGTTTCACTTGGAGTAATGCTAATGGTGGTCTGGCCGGTCAACAACAACCTCAACAGAATTGGCAACAACAACCTTAACAGGGTCTGAGGCCAAACATTGGAATTCAGCAGCGCAATACTCAGCAGGCTCTTCCGGGGACTAATCAATTACAAATAACTGATGGTGGAAGGCAGCCTTGGGAGTTGGCTTTTGAGAAGATGAGTGCGACAGTTGAGAAGTTGTCAATCAATACAAGCACTGCCATTGACAAGTTGGCAACTCATACAGGGTCGGCAATTCAGAATCTAGAGACGCAGATAGCTCAGCTCGCAAAGCAACTTAATGAGCGTCTCCCAGGCACTTTCCCAGGTGATACCGAGAACAACCCTAAGAACCAGTGCAATGCCATAACAACTAGAAGCGGAAGGGTGTTGGAACCTAACAGGGGTGCAACTAGTTCTCAGGAAGACAAGGCCCCGGAACAACAACACGTTGAGGAAGAACAACCTGAAAAGGAGGAATTGACAAGTGACAAGGCACCGGAGCAAGGGGGAAGGCTGAAACTTGTGGATGAAGAGTTCCGAAGGAAGAAGTGGGTTGAACCCCAAGACCTCCCGCCCTACATGAAGGTACCATATCCTGAAAGACTGAAGAAGCCTCAATAAGATAAGCAATTCCATAAATTCCTTGATGTCTTCCGCAAACTTCAAATTAACATCCCATTTGCGGAAGCCTTGGAACAGATGCCATCGTATGCCCGATTTATGAAGGAGCTTCTCACCAAGAAGCGGAGAATAGTGGATGAGGAAACGGTTGCATTGACCGAGGAGTGTAGTGCCATTCTTCAAAGGAAACTACCTCCAAAGTTGAAGGATCCCGGTTCTTTTTCGATACCATGCACCATTGGGGGGATGACTCTAGGGAAGGCATTATGTGATTTAGGGGCAAGCATCAACTTGATGCCCCTCTCTATGATGAATAGGTTAGGGATCAAAGAATTCAAGGATACGCGAATGTCACTCCAGCTGGCCGATCATTCTATAAAATATCCTTATGGAGTGGTCAAAGACTTGTTAGTGAAGGTGGACAAGTTCATATTTCCGGCGGACTTTGTGGTGCTCGATATGGATGAAGACGCCGAGATCCCTCTCATATTGGGTATGCCCTTCTTGGCCACCGGGGGTGCCTTGATAGATGTGCGACAAGGGAAACTCACTCTAAGGGTGCAAGATGATGAGGTAGTCTTCAATGTCTTTGAAGCAATGAAGCACCCTGTTGAGAGGTCGGATGTGTATCGAGTGGATGTGGTGGAATCAATTGTCAAGGCGAAGGCAACTCGGGAAGCCCATGGTTCTTCACTTGCAAAAGTGTCGGTAAAATCACATGATGGGGACAGTGAGGAAAAAGGCCCTTTGGGGGATGAGGTCTATCTTGAGTGGTTAAAAGACAAGGAAGCCTTACCGAGTCTCCCAAGGGAAGAATGTACAAAGGAAGAGCTCATCAACAAAGGCATGGAAAAGGATGATAAAGCACCAAAGTTGAAAGGTGGCACAACCATGGTGGGAAATAAAAACAATGAGTTGATCCCAAAAGAGACCACCACGGAGTGGAGAGTATGTGCCGATTATAGAGGACTTTTTGATTTAAATGAGTTGTCCGGGATCCGCAAGCAAGCAATCTACAAAAAACGGAAGAAGGAAAGGAATGACAAGCACCTCTTGCCTAGGAAGCTTGAGCCCGGGCAAACGGTACTTCTTGATAACTCAAGCTTGAAACTCTTTCCTGGAAAGCTAAGATCAAGGTGGTCGGGACCGTTCAAGGTCCTCCAAGTTTGTCCACACGGAACAATAGAACTAGAAGGGGCCTCTGGTAACTTCAAGGCGAATGGTCAAGCGCTAAAGCATTATCATGGGGAGGCATGGTATGGCAGGCCAGATCTTCATCCGGATTAACCCTCAAGGGTGACTTGAATAAGGCTCGGGACGTTAAACAAGCGCTACTTGGGAGGCAACCCAAGCTAGATATCCTTTATTAGTGTTAAGTTTCTGTTACTTTCTCTTCTTGATTTTAAAAAAAAATAATTAAAAAAAATAAAAAATAAAAAAATGAGAGGCTCGCCCCGCGAGGCCACACTGGCCACGCAAGACAGCAGCCTTGGAATCTCAGTGTAAAAGCTCAAACTTCTGTCTCGCGTCGCGAGAGCCTCTTTCGCCTCGCGAATCTGGGAATCAGCAGTTGTTGGAAATTCCAGATTCGCCTCACAAGTTAATACTCGCCTCACGATTCTGGGAAAATGTGAAGAACAATTTTCCAGATTCGCCTCGCGAGTGTTGTCTCGCCTCGCGAATCTGCAATTAGGGTTTTCAATTTGGGGAAAATTTTAAAATTCGCGTCGCGAGGATGCTCTCGCCTCGCGAAAGTGGGAAATTATATAGCCCCGCGAGCGGTCGCGCGGCAGTCGCGCGACCTTCACTCTTCCTCTCTCTCTCTTTCTCTCTGAAATACTTTCTCTCTCTCTCTCACACACTCAGCACTCATCACGCATAGCACTCTACCTCACTGCCTCATTCACTCAGTTCACACACCCTCACCCTCGTGCACTCACATCTGTGTATCTCTGTAAGGTAAGTTCATCTCTTCCCCTGTTCATGCTCTGTGGAATGCATACAGACACACTGTGCACTAAATTTATGATTATGACTGGTAATAGGGTAGATGCCATGTTCATGAACTGATCTAGTTTAAGGAATGCTACTGTGCATTGTCTCTGCTTTGATGGTTAGGAATGTAGTGGGGACACTGTCGGGGTTCATTGCATATCTGTGTGATAGTAGGACAGTGGGGGGGGGGGGGGGGGACACGGTATTGTGCCTCTGTTTTGTATATTCTGAAATGCTGATTATGAACTGTACTGGGACTCTTCTGATTTTCAGGTTATGGCTCCGCCTAAGAACACCGAAAAGCAGCAGGTCAAGCACAAAAAGCGTGGATCTGCTCAGGGGGACGACGTAGTGTTGCCTTCAGGGCCGGGCGCCTCCTCTAGGGCCAACTCCTACTCCCCCAGGTTCCGCTCTCCTGGTCACAGGGAGCATTGGAACCTGGTGGTGAGAAAGGAGATGGTTTTAGAGAGGCGTGTGTCCCTCGTGGGCCACGACTATGCCAGTGTCTCCGAGCGGATTCGCAACCGAGGTTGGGAGATGCTGGTTGATCTTCCGCACCGGTATGATATCAAACTGGTGCAGGAATTTTATGCCAACGCTCTCAAACTCGAGGTTTCAGGCCCGAGTTGCGTGACAGAGGTTCAGGGGGTCCCCATTACGTTCACTCCAGTAGATATTAACTCATGCTTGGGGATCCCCATCGGAGAGGAGCCCGGCAAGTATGAGCAGCTCCCAGCAGTACAGGCCCTATGTCAGGCCATCCTCGACACCTGCTGTGTCCCAGGAGCTGCCTGGGGGATGGGGACATCGGGGAACCTCCTAAGGTTGAGGAGGCAGGACCTCACCCCAGATGCCAAGGTCTGGTCGGCGTTCTTACACGCCAACCTTCGAGTGAGCTCGCATGAGTCCACGGTCACCGTCGCCAGAGCCCACCTACTTTATGGCATATTGACAGGCAGCACGATTAACGTCGAGGCAGTCATCGCCTCCGATATACAGATGAAGGCAAACTCCCGGGCGCTGAAGGAGAGCCTGGGGCATGGGCTGCTGATCACCGAGCTTATTCGCCGAGCGGGGGTGCCGGTGAGTCGGGTGATGGAGAAGGTGCCGAGGCAGCCCATCGACCAGGATTACATCCGGTGCTTCTGCTACGTAGCCCCGGCCGCACCTAGGAGGCCGCCACCCCTACCGACTCAGAGGCCACGATCATCAGACATGGTTCTGCTCTTGCAGAACCAACAGGCTATGAGGAGGGATCAGGAGGTGTTGCGGGAGTTTTTCAGAGAGATGTCACTGGCCCAGCAGGAGGGTCGGGTGCCCGTATACCCCTCCGAGGAGGAGCTGTCCCCTCGGCATGGGTGGCAGGACTACCCTGGGGACCAGGGTGCTATGCCACAGGGGGGGTACCCGAGGATCCAGAGGACGAGCAGGCACCGGAGGACCAGGGTTACCCGGTGGACGACATCGATTTCGATCATTGATCCGGGCCCCTGCACTCTTTACCTATAGTTCTAGCTAGGATTCGATTTGGTTGTACATTATTTTGCTAGCTAGAAACTATTTTTACTGACTGTCTACTGGCAAACTTGGATGATTATATATTTATTCGGTTATCTTATTACTTAACGTTCATGTTTGTTTGTGAATGGAACTACATGGAGTGACCGGAACCTCAAGGGCCAATCAATTGGACAAGGATGAGGTCGAAACTAGCCCCGCTGTGAAGCGGGGTAGTAGAGAGATGAAAAGAGGAAGGAAAGTCAGCTGAATGATGAACTTATATTAATGATTGCTTGAATGATGAAGTTCTCAATTATTTAAAGTAAATGAATGTGGGGATTGCATTGATGCAAGGGGGGAAATCATTGAGAAAAATTGTTGTGTGAAATTGCATGAAATTTGTGCGAAATCGATTGATCCTTTAGGCTTGCCAAGTCTTGAGTCCTTTTTGAGTTCTAGCTTGCTTGGGGACAAGCAAGGTTTAAGTTTGGGGTGTTTTGATAAGCCTCTGGCTTACCTAGTTTTATAACTAGTAAGACTGTGGTTTAGGTTCTAATTATTCGAGTTCAATCTCGTTTTCACCCAAATTTGGCCATGTTTCGTTCCTAAGTTAGCTTTGACTCGTTCTAGGTATTTTTTTGTAGTTTTTAGTCTATTTTGAATAGAATTATGCTTTTTGTTTTCTTTTGTTGTTTCAGGTTAATAAGTGAAGCTCTGAGAGTCAAGGAAAGTCAAGAAGCAGTGGAAAAACCACTTCTGGAGATACTCGCCCAGCTAGTGGATGCTCGCCTCGCGAGCCTGAAGATCAGATAAAGCAGCAACAGTCATCATTCTGTCTCGCCCCGCGAGCAGGCTGCTCGCCTTGCGAATCAGGAAGACCTGGAAGACAGAGACCATCACGGCCTAGCCGTGATGAAGGTCACAGCCTAGATTTGAAGACTCGCCCCGCGAAACATACTCTCGCCTCGCGAGAGTCAAAATTTGAATGCGCGCCAAAACTTAAATTCGTGTCGCGAGAGCTTGCTCGCCCCGCGAGCGAGCAAGAACCAGAATTCCTATTTATAGGCTGTTTCATATCAGAATGAAAAATCCTAGTTTTGCCACTGTTTTATATCAGTTTTGTTATGAGTTCTTGTTACTCTGGAGCTGCATCTCCCTTCTTCTTTTTCTTATTTTGATATGGTGATTATGTCGGATTGTTTGTGTGTCGTCACGGGCATGAGGAACTAATCCCCTCGTCTGAGGGATCAATGAAGCCACCCATGGCGGTATAGTGTTCATGTGATGTATGTTTTTCTCCCCTTCTCTCAATGAATGTTTTCCAATTCTGATTTAATGCGTTGATCATATGCATGCGTGATTGACTTGTTAACGTTGATGAGGCTTAGTCGGCGATTCGCGTTTAGAACTTGAATTGGGATCACTAATTGAATATTGCACGAGAGTGAGTAGGAGATTAGTGCAACCTTTTAGGGAACAAGAATTAATAGAGTTTGATGATTAGGATTATGAGACCTAGTAAGTAATTAATCCAATCGTCGAATACGTCCTATTGAGCACGACAGTGGAAATAGGAGAATTTGGGGGTCCCGGTTGACATTGTAATTGAACTTAGGGAGAAAACATCATCACTTGGGTACTATGCATGATTGGGTAGGTGGATTTGAGACCTTAGATATTTTAAATTCTAGATTTAATTAATCGTTCTCTACTTGATTTGTTAACTAAAATTGCGATCCTATTTTCTCTCCATTCTCAACCACTTTCTGTCACTTGACCAAACGTATCGACTTCCCACGAATTAGTTGAATTGGTAGACCAATCCTTGTGTTCGACCTCGGTAAATTCTTACCATGTTTTATTACTTGCGACAACCCGGTACACTTGCCGGTGACTCAACAAACTTCTGCATCCTCCTCCATGTCTAATATCACAAAATCCGCTGGGAAGATAAACTTATCCACTTTAACCAAAACATCTTCCATAATACCAAGAGGACGCTTGATTGATCTATCGGCTAGTTGCAATGCCATCCTTGTTGGTTTCACTTCACCACCTCCAAGCTTGTTCAAGATTGAAAGCGCATCAAATTGATACTCGCCCCCAAGTCACACAAGGCCTTCCCAATAGCAACACTCCCAATTGTGCAAGGGATTGTAAAACTACCAGGATCTTTAAGCTTTGGAGGTAGCTTCCTTTGAAGTATCGCACTACATTCTTCCGTCAAGGCAACAATCTCATCTTCTTTAAACTTCCTTTTCTTCGTAAGTAACTCCTTCATGAACTTTGCATAAGTTGGCATTTGCTCTAGTGCTTCAGCAAAGGGTATGTTGATTTGTAACCTCTTAAAGATGTCAAAAAATTTGGCAAATTGCTCTTCCTTCTCCTTCTTCTTGTATAAGTGAGGATATGGCAACTTTACATAAGAATGGACCTCTTGAGGCTTGTCTCCATCTTTCAAAATCTGACTTTTACTCTTCCTCAAAATTGAATCTTCATCCACTAACTTTTCTCTCTTGTCTTTTTCACTATCGTTTTCTTCTTCCTCTATTACAACCTCTTTGCCTTTTTCCTCATTTTTCACTCTTTTTTCAGCACTCAACTCAGTTTTTTCAGCAACCCTCTTATTTTTCAACAAAGGCTCACCGCTCACTTTCTCAAGACTTTTACCACTCCTCAAAACAACAGCCTTACAATGCTCTTTAGGATTTATTTGAGTATTACCTGAAAAACTGCCGCTAGATTGTTCCGCTAGGTGCTTTGCAATTTGTCCAACGTGAACCTCCAAGTTTTTTATGGAAGCATCGGTGTTTTTCTGGTTTGACATGGACATTTGCATGAATTGATTGAGGGTGTTCTCCAAGATAGAAGTCCGGTCTTGAGGCAGTTGTGTGGGATGAGGCTTACTTACTTGTCCAGCATCTTGTTTCCAACCAAAACTTGTTTGATTCCTCCACCCTTGGTTGTAATTGTTAGAATATTGGTTGTTACCTTGCCGCCCATAGTTCCCCATATAATTAGCTTCCTCATGGGAACTAGATGTAGCCTCACAATTTCCATTATCATGATCTCCTCCACAAAAATCACATATCATTACCTGTTGAGGTGGCATGGTTGTCCCTTGCATGGTTTGGAGTTGTTGTGGGAGTTGAACTAGTTGCTTGGTAATGGACTCAAGTTGTTGTGACATAAGCTTATTTTGAGCCAAAAGTGCAGTTTGTGAGTCTAACTCCAACACTCCCCTTCTTGATGTGGGACCTCGTTCATGATGCATCAGATAGTCATTAGATGCCATAGCTTCTATCAAAGTCAATGCTTCCTCCGGTGTCTTTGTGTTCATGGAACCTCCATCTGAGGCATCCAACATAAGCTTTGTTGACGGCCTCAATCCATTGCAAAATGTTTGCATTTGGACAAAATCATCAAACCCATGATTTGGACATTTTTGGAGCAAGTCTTTGATCCTTTCCCATGTGTCATGAAGAGTCTCACCCTCTTGTTGAACAAAGCTTGTGATATCACCCCGTGTCTTCACAAATCTTGAGGCAGGAAAGAACCTTGCAAGAAATTTAGCCTCTAAGTCATCCCATGTAGTGATGCTCCCCCTTGGTTGAGATTGGAGCCATGCCTTGGCTCTATCTCTTAGAGAGAAAGGAAACAACCTTAGGCGAATTGCATCATCGGTAGCACCATTTATCTTCACCGTATCACAAAACTCAATGAAGTTGTAGACATGATTATTAGGATCCTCCTTCTCCATCCCGGTAAATTGCTTTTGTTGCATAATATTCAAGAGAGCCGGCTTGATCTCAAAATTGTTGGAATTCACTGGAGGCCTCACTATGCTAGTGACATACCGATTGACATTTGTATTGGCATAATCCCCATGTGTCCTCCATGGAACACCCTCACCATTGCCTGCCATCTCAAGTGGTTCTTGATGAACTTATGAAGTGGAGGTCTCTTGTTCTCTTTCTTGTCGTGCTAATAACTTCCGCTGTCTTGCTTGACTCCGATTCTTCCTAGCCGCTTTTTCTATTTCAGGATCGTAGAGAAGTTGGTCAACTGGGATAGTACCTCGCATGCACAAAATCCTAGATACCAAGAATGTTAGCACTAAATGATAGCAAAGAGAAACAGATAATAAAACAGAAAAAATAAAATTGTGCTTAAATTAGTAATCGAAATGGGTATGCTAATATTGAAACACAAGTCTCCGGCAACGGCGCCAAAAACTTGTTGGACGATTTAGGCAAGTATACCTAGTCGTACAAGTAGTAAAGAGATAAGAGGGATGTTGTTCCCACGAGGACTGAGACAAGTACTAGCACGTAACAAATCAACTACTATCTAAGCGGATATTTGGAAGGAAGGGAGCTCAATATTAAATACCAAGCCTAACAAGAGTTAAAATTTAAAATAAACAAAATAAAAGGAACAAGTTTTTTTAGGATTTTAATCAAACACTTGGAATGCAAAAAGGGGATTCTTCAAAAATGATGAAAGATGTTGGGATTAAACTTCACTAAACCTTTGCCTCGTGCAATACTAAGACCACCAATCAAATTTATGCTTCAAATATTAAAATCAACCCACAAAATTACTCATGTCCTAATTCCTTAGATGACAAGAGCCTAAATCCCCTAATTAGACCCTAATTCCTTAGGTGGCCTAATTAATGAATTTGCCTTAAGAGTAGGGATTACACGATTACTAATAAACCAAAATCCATTCCTAGATGCAAGGTTTACTAGGTGATTAATTTCAGATTAAGAAATGATAAGAACTTCCCGATTGCAAATCAAATCTCAGAACAATTCATGGATGATCAAACCACAAAAAGCATTAAGCATATGAATCAAACACTTACAAAGAAGCATAAACATAGATTAATAGATCAAGGCAAATACATGAGATTCGGTTTAGCTACATCTAATCCCAACAAAAGGGAATTTAGCTACTCATAGTCATAGAGAAAGCCAAAATAAAAGAAATAGGAACAAAGGAGAGAAGAAACTCCATGGAAGCTTTCCACAGCCGTCACAGCAGCTCCTGGTTCAGAGAAAACATCCTTTTAGGGTAAAAGTTGCCTTTATGTTCTGCCCAGATGCCTTATTTATAGATTAGGGAATTTTGAATCCCAATCTAACACAAATTTAGATCCACATAATGCGCGTCACGGCCGTGATGGCCATCACGGCCAGGCCGTGACGGGTTCTGCCACGGGCGCTTCTTCAATTTTTGGTTTGTCACGGCCGTGATGAGCATCACGGCTAGGCGGTGACCAGTTCTGACTTTTGCCTTCTTTTCTTTTCAGTTTTTCTTGATCATGGCCGTGATGGTCATCACGGCTAGGCCGTGATGGGCTCTATTTGGCTCATTTTCTTCATTTTTCAAGCCCCATCTTCATGCAAGCTCCATTATGGTTGATCTTGAGCATTTAATCCTTGATTTCTGCAAAACAACATACCCCAAACTTAAACTTTGCTTGTCCCCAAGGAAACTAAAACTCAAAAAAGACTCAAAACTTGGCAAGCTTAAAGGATTCAATCAATTTCGCACAAAGCAACATATCATTCCATGGGTGATCAAACCATGGAATGATCACCCATGGAGTTGTCATATGATTCATGAGCATGCCTTGACATCAATCTTTCAATTGTCTATCAAAGCAACATATCATTCCATGGGTGATCAAACCAAGAAAAGCATTAAGCATAGAATCATATACTCATAAAGAAATAGGGACTTGCATTAGAACAACCAAATCAAAATACAACCAAGTTCAGAAAAGCAATCATCTAACCCCAACAACAGGGGATTTAACTACTCATGATAAATGAAAATACAAAAGAGGAAGAGAGAAGAGATGAAGAAAACTCCATGAAGAATCCTCCAATCTTCTTCCAGTCCCAAAGCAGGGAAAACCTCCCTTTTTAAGGTTAGAACCACCCCCAGCCGTCAGCCTCCAAGTGCATATCTCTCTAGGGTAAAAGTTTGATGCCCTATTTATAGATGAGAGAAGTCTGAGTCTAAATAGTGCGCGTCACGGCCATGATGGCCATCACGGCCAGGCCGTGACGGGTTCTGCCAAGGGTGCGTATTCAAATTCTGGTCTGTCACGGCCGTGACGGGTTCTGCCAAGGGTGCGTATTCAAATTCTGGTGATGCTCATCACGGGCAGGCCGTGATGCTCTCCGTTCTTCCGGGTCCTTCTCATCACGCCCGTGATGGATATCACGGCTGGGCTGTGATGACTTATGGTCTTCATGTTTAGCTCATCACGGTCGTGACTAGTGTCACGGCTGGGGCGTGATGGCTCCTGTTTATTGTCCTTCCCTTTGCTCTTCCTTCCCTTTTAACCTGAAAATGTAAGATAGCATTAAATGCTTTATTTGACTCAAAATTAACTAAAATATCCTAAAAACTACTTAAGAGACTCAAAGTGTTGCTTGAGGACAATTAAATCCAATTTGGGCGAAAACGAGACATAATTAGCACAAAACCATGGTCTTTCTAGTTATAAAACTAGATGAGCCAGAGGCTTATCACAACACCACAAAAATCGCCTTACCCGTTCCAAAGTAAAAACTAACAAAAATCAAATTAAAATTGCCTAAACTATATGAAAATGCATGCAAAATGTAAATGAAATATGAGATGAAATCACACTCATCACACCTGCTAGGCTTTGAGCTTCATCCCAAAGTTGTTTTGAGGTTTCACAGTGCAGCAACTGTGTTTCCATTTCAATAGTCATTGAATTCATCAACCATCCAAGGAGTTGTGAATCATGAGCCTGCCAATCTTCAAAAGCAGGATTTGGCTTCTTGCTTGAATCTGCAGAAGCTATGAATTCTTCAGGACACTCCTTTGTCCCTAGCATGTGCCCATCGAGCTTGCAGCCTTTGACTATAGAGATCACCAAGGATTTCCATAGTGGATAGTTGTCTCTGTCCAACTTGACAGACATAGTGGATGGGAGATCATTTTTGGACTTTGAATCTGCAGCGGATGCCATGATTTGTATTGGATCAAGAGCCTTCAGGGCTTAAGAGCTCTGATACCAAGTTAGAAAATTTAATGAGAGGTAAAGAATGATATATTTGATCTGATGAATACAGTGTACATATATAGCAAATGCTAGCAATACATGATCCTATGATTAAGGCTAGCATTAAGATACTACAAGAAAATAAGACAACAAATAATGCTGACAGCCATTGATTGGTAATTACACTAATTACAATGATTGACAGTGTCAAGGCAAATCATTGGATCCACACATTAAGGGATCTTGTCTCTAATTCATCCAGCTTACTATTTGTCCAATTCCATGATTGGTCGCGCTGTCGCGCACGCGCCAAAAAGGACGAGCGGGTTTAAAACTGTAGTATAGTGCGACAACTCGGATGTCGTCTCTAAGGACTCTGAGAATATTACTTTTCACAAAAATAAGTTTTTGGGGGGGGTTTGGATTGGAATGCAATTAAGAAACACACAAAACAGAGCAATCAAAAACAAGGCAGTTGAAAAGGGTTTATCAGTTATCAAACAATGATTAATCTACTGTCAAGAATTCCCAACTATCCCTGGTTAATGTAATCCCAAGCCCTAAGCAGGTTCTAATCCCCTTCCGGTTGTAATAGTAATTTACAAGCGAAACTACTACCACAGATACATGTCCCTATTCCCGAATTAAGCAAACGGGATTAAGCCCTTCGTGAACTAAGCGAACACGAAATGTACACACGCAAATTAAGCAGATGCGATTAATTATAGGAACATGATATCACCAGAGATAAATCAATACAATACAGTATACTCCTGAATTAAGCAAACAGAAATACAAAGTATGGTATTGAAAAGGGAAAAGCAATTGAAATAGGGATTACATAACCTCAAGTATATAGGATCCTCAAACAGTAGATTAATCCTAGGACTTAGTGCTCCATGGCAATAACGAAATCACAAAGGAAAAATGTATATCAGAAAGTTAGATGAGCAAAAAGTCCCTACAAAATATTCAGAACAGCCTTTTATACAATTTCAGAATTCAGAAGGCTCGCGAGGCGAACACCATTCGCGAGGCGAATTTCATGAACTGTCAGCAACCCTTGGCATTCTCGCGAGGCGAATTTCTGCTCGCGAGGCGAGGATATGAAGAGTTTTCTCCTTACGCCCGTTATGGCCATCAGGCCCCAACCGTGATGCTCTCTCGACTTCCCGGACTCGCGAGGCGATGATGATGCTCGCGAGGCGAGACTCTTCAACTTCAAAACGCCACGGCCATGACCTTCTTCACGGGCAAGCCGTGATCGTCTCCCGACTTTTTCAGGTTTGGAAGACTCGCGGGCGAGACCTTCTTCGCGAGGCGACCCGGAGACTTAGCAATTTCTTGGAACAGTCAGGCTTCGGTCGCGAGGCGAGCATGGCTTTCGGGGCGAATCCCCTGTTCTTTATTTTCTCAACTTCTACTTAACCTGAAAACAAGGAAATAAGCATAAGTGTATTATTTTGACTTAAAACTTGCTAAATTAACTTAAAACTACTCTAGAGACTCAATACCTTGCTTGAGGACAATCTAATCTAATTTGGGTGAAAATACAATATAATTTGCACAAAACCCTGGTCATACTAGCTATAAAACTAGATGAGCCAGAGGCTTATCAAAATACCCCAAACTTAAACTTTGCTTGTCCCCAAGCAAACTAAGACTCAAAAAAAACAAAAAGACTCAAGACCTGGCAAGCTCAAAAGATTCAATCAACATTGCACACATTCAAGCAACTTCAAAGACAATTTTTTTTTTTTTTTTCATTGTTTCCCCCTTTTCAAACAGAGCAATCCCCACATTCATTTATTCCAAACAATTGAGAGTTTCATCATGAAAACAATCAGAAATCTAAGCAGGGGATCTAAGTCACACACAAAAGGGAGATCACCAAATCCAAACAACTGCCTTCCTCACAAGGGCATTATTTGTTCACTCAGTCACTCAGTTTATGTCAGGCTAACAACTTGCACTCAGTTTCACTTTTCAAGTACACTTCCCACAAATTTGCTTTTCATCTCAAAATGGTTCCCACAGAGAACATGCAAGCAACATCAGAAGGTCTTTATTGGGTTGTAATGGGGCCTGGCTAAGGGTAGGATATACAAAAGGAACTAAGCTGAAGACCCTAGGAACTAAGAGAGCATGAACTATATTTACACATAGAAATTCACTTAAGCTCCTTTCTTTATTTTTTTCTTTACACTTCTGGGTGGCTACAGCTCTTTTTATTTCTTTTTGGCATTTTGTTTTTTTTTTTTTTATTTTTATATTATTTTTTTTTCTTTTTTTTTTTTTCTACATTTGTACACTTTTTTTTTCAAAAGCCTTTGGCTCCAACTTTTTTTTTTTTTTTTTTTTTTTTCAATCCAAACAACATATTACACCACGCAGCCACCCCAAACTTTAGTTCTTGCACCCATTCTAAGATTACATGCTCTCCTAATCCTAAGATCGGGTTAACATGGTTTTCCAGATTTTAGGGCTTATAACATTAGGTTATCAAGAATTAACAGGCTAATAGGCTCAAAAGGGCTAACTAGGGAACATGCATTAGGAATTGGTTTATTCAGGCCAAGTAGCTATTTACAAAGAAACTGCCTAAATCATTTGCTACACACATATAATCATGCAAACCAAAAAGAGATTCAATCAAATCCAGGGAAGTGCAACTTGAAAGTGATTTTCACGCATTTTAAAACATGTTGGAGGCTCAAAACCTCACCTGGACATTATTTGCAAATTATTTGAACAGAGATACTATCCCTAGTGTGTGCTCCCTATCACCCCAAACTTATCATTCATCATGCTATCATAACAGAATCCCAAGGTTCAGTTTTCAATTTCACATGGGAATCACAAAAACTTTTCAAATTTTTCAGCCTAGGGGGGATCATCACATATCAATCATGCAAGCAATCTGTGCAACATCAATCAAAATCTAACAAACTTGCCAATCAAAAGACTCAACACACAAATGCTCCTGAGCTTCTCAAATTATTCAGGAGCTTTTATTCAAAGAAAAGAAAACTTTATTCTAATTCCCTCCCCACACTTAAAACATGCATTGTCCCCAATGAACAGCAGAATTATAAGATCATAGTGAGGGAAAGGAAAAGAGTACTCCCGATCAAGTGCGAGTGTAAGCGGGAGCTGTCACTGGATCCCATTCCTTGCAGTCTAAGTCCAAAGAGGTAGAGAGGGCCTCCAGTGCTCCTTCATCTTCTTCATGTTTCTCATCCACCGACCGACAATCTTATCACCGCTAAACATGCAGCAATCTCAAAGACAAACCACAAAATGGTTAGCGTTAGTACAATCAAGAAAAGAAAGAATATCATCACAAATTGAATTAAGTGGAGAATTTGAAAACAAGTTCTCATGGTTATCCTCAATAGTTTCAGATACCAGCTCAATGTGGAATACAGAGTGCTCTTCCGCTGGATGTTTCATGGCATCAAATATGTTGAACTTTGCAACTATATCCCCAAACTTCATAGACATGGTTCCATCACCCACATCAATGTTAGTCTTGGCTGTCTTCATGAATGGCGGCCCAGGATGATTGGTGATTTCTTGGAATGTGTCTCGCCTTGCCATGTCCAAGATGTAGAAATCACTGGGAAGATCGGATCATCAACTTGCACTAGTACATCTTCCACCATTCCCATGGGGCGGGCACAGTCCTGTTGGCCAATCGAATGGTGATACTGTGTACTTCAAAGGACCAAGATCCAATTTGTTAAAGATGGAGGTAGGCATGACATTGATAGATGCTCCCAAGTCCAACATGCAGTTTTCAAACTTCTTGTCCCCAATAGTGCATGGGATAGTGAAGGTGCCTCGGATCCTTGCACTTCGGTGGCGGTGCTCGAGTGAAAGCAACAACTTCTTTCCGACTTAGACCGGATAAGCGCTGAGACATTTCTTCCCAAGTCAACCCTCTCATTAGTCTTCATCTTCCTCTTGTTGGTGCATAGGTCCTTGAGAAATTTTGCATATCTGGGCACTTGCTTGATCATATCCAACAGAGGGATATTAACACCAACCTTTCTTAACACATCAAGAATTGCCTTCTCTTTATCTTCACCACCACTCTTCAAATTTTTCTGGATTCTCGTGTGGGAATGGAATGGGTGGTTTATACACTCTCTCGTTTCAACTTCAACCACCGGCTCAGAGTAACTTCAACAAGAGGGCTCGGGAGTAGCCTTCATAGTTTCTTCATTCTTTCCGTAAGTGGCCTCAACAACCTTTCCGGACCTCGAGAGATATAGAACTCACATTGGGATTGGAGGCATTAGGATTGATCACCGGTCGTGGCCGGGCACTGGGTTGTTCCTTGACCTTGCTTTATATTATTTATGTCTCGTAGCCATCTGTCCAATCTGTGTATGCAATGCCCGAATACTCGCCTCCGTTCTCTGCTGAAATTGTGCCTGTGAGGCCTGGAACGTGGCTCGAATCGTAGATTTTGTGCAGCCATTTGTGCAGCCATTTTATTGAGCATGTCATCTCACCAAGGTCCGGAGGGTGCTGAAGTGGTCACCGGAGGATGATTCCGAGGTGCCATCGGTTGTTGGGATGAGTTCCCATACCGCAGATTAGGATGATTACTCCGGCTAGGATGGTACCTATTTGTTGAAAGATCCGGAATGTCAGATCCGCTCTGGTTATTGCCCCGATTATACCGATGGGACTGCAAAGGCTTGAGGTGATTCAAGATTTGATCCTCCTTGCAAAATAGGACAAGCTTCATATGGGTGCTCGAGAGAACCGCACATGCCACACAACACCGCAGCTGAACCCTATCCATCACCAATTTCTCTACCAAGGAAGTGAGCCTGTCAATTCTATCATCACCTGTCATGGCCTGGAAGAGGAAGTGCGGACCTCATGTACACCTCTAGTCTCAACAGAATTTCTTCTTGTAGTGAATTGCTGGGAATTCATCGACATGTTCTCAATAAGTTGCTTAGCAAAGAATTTGGGGTCTTGTCAACCAATGCTCCCCACTAGCAAAGATCCAAAATATTCCTATCCATAGGCTGCAATCCTTCATAAAAATATTGGATGAGGAGCTGTTCGTAAATTTGGTGTCCGGGGCAACTAGATGTCAACCGCTTGAACCTCTCCCAATACTCGGCCTAGCGACTCATTTCCTTGCCTTATTCCACAGATTTCTTTCCTAATTGCAGCTGGCTCGGAGGCGGGAAAATATTTCTCCAGGAAGAGCTTCTTCAAGTCGTTCCATGTGGTAATGGAATTCGGGCGCAAGGTATAAAAGCCAATCTTTTGCAGCTCCCGGAGTGAGAATGGAAAAGCCTTCAACTTGATATGATCCTCGGTTACTCCTTCCGGCCTCAAAGTTGTGGAGCAGACAACTTGGAACTCCTTCAAGTGCTTGTGTGGATCTTCGCCGCAAGACCATTAAATCTTGGCAACAAATGGATTAGCCCAGATTTTAACTCAAAAGGTGTGTCAAGACCAGGATAAGCAATGCACAAACCATTATAATTCACATCAGGGGCAGCAAGCTGCCTCAAAGTCCTTTGGTCTCCCATGTTTTCAAAAGCAGTTTTAAAATTGGTATCACTACTAGTGCTAGCCCGAAATTCCCTACGGAGTGTGTGCAATGTTCTTTCAATTTCCGGGTCAAAATCACACAGTTCAGGGCAATGAGACCTAGTAGCCAGACCAATTCAAAACAAAACAGAAAATAAAAGAAATAAAAGAAAATAAAATAAAAACAAATTGAGAAAAATAACAACTCAGAGTCCCCGGCAACGGCGCCAATTTTTGGTCGCGCTGTCGCGCACGCGCCAAAAAGGACGAGCGGGTTTAAAAGTGTAGTATAGTGCGACAACTCGGATGTCGTCTCTAAGGACTCTGAGAATATTACTTTTCACAAAAATAAGTTTTTGGGGGGGGGTTTGGATTGGAATGCAATTAAGAAACACACAAAACAGAGCAATCAAAAACAAGGCAGTTGAAAAGGGTTTATCAGTTATCAAACAATGATTAATCTATTCTCAAGAATTCCCAACTATCCTCGGTTAATGTAATCCCAAGCCCTAAGCAGGTTCTAATCCCCTTCCGGTTGTAATAGTAATTTACAAGCGAAACTACTACCACAGATACATGTCCCTATTCCCGAATTAAGCAAACGGGATTAAGCCCTTCGTGAACTAAGCGAACACGAAATGTACACACGCAAATTAAGCAGATGCGATTAATTATAGGAACATGATATCACCAGAGATAAATCAATACAATACAGTATACTCCTGAATTAAGCAAACAGAAATACAAAGTATGGTATTGAAAAGGGAAAAGCAATTGAAATAGGGATTACATAACCTCAAGTATATAGGATCCTCAAACAATAGATTAATCCTAGGACTTAGTGCTCCATGGCAATAACGAAATCACAAAGGAAAAATGTATATCAGAAAGTTAGATGAGCAAAAAGTCCCTACAAAATATTCAGAACAGCCTTTTATACAATTTCAGAATTCAGAAGGCTCGCGAGGCGAACACCATTCGCGAGGCGAATTTCATGAACTGTCAGCAACCCTTGGCATTCTCGCGAGGCGAATTTCTGCTCGCGAGGCGAGGATATGAAGAGTTTTCTCCTTACGCCCGTTATGGCCATCAGGCCCCAACCGTGATGCTCTCTGACTTCCAGACTCGCGAGGCGAATTGATGCTCGCGAGGCGAGACTCTTCAACTTCAAAACTGCCACGGCCATGACCTTCTTCACGGGCAAGCCGTGATCGTCTCTGACTTTTTCAGGTTTGGAAGACTCGCGGGGCGAGACCTTCTTCGCGAGGCGACCCAGAGACTTAGCAATTTCTTGGAACCCTCAGTATTCTGGGTCGCGAGGCGAGCATGGCTTTCGCGGGGCGAATCCCCTGTTCTTTATTTTCTCAACTTCTACTTAACCTGAAAACAAGGAAATAAGCATAAGTGTATTATTTTGACTTAAAACTTGCTAAATTAACTTAAAACTACTCTAGAGACTCAATACCTTGCTTGAGGACAATCTAATCTAATTTGGGTGAAAATACAATATAATTTGCACAAAACCCTGGTCATACTAGCTATAAAACTAGATGAGCCAGAGGCTTATCAATGATCTACACTCACTAGTGCAGAAAAGGGATTCTACATCGGAGTTTACACATCTGTTTATTAGAAACCGATGTGTAAAACGAGGCGGTGGAATTTCTGAAATTAAAACCAAAGTATTACACATCGGTTTAGAGAATAACCGATGTGTAAAAAGTTTTCACATCGGTTATTTCTAACCGATGTTTAAAATTAACATAAAAAAAATTTAAAGTCGGAATTTTTAACATTATACATCGGTTCTTCATTAACCGATGTGTAAAATAGTGATTAACCACATCGGTTTCTAAATAACCGATGTAGAAAATTATAAAGAAAAAAATATAGAAATTAAAATCTTACTTTTACACATCGATTTATATTAACCGATGTATAAAATTTAAAAAAAAATTCAGAAGATAAAAGTTTAATGTTTACACATCGGTTTTACCATAACCGATGTGTATAACATTGTTAACACATCGGTTTTTCATATAACCGATGTGTAATATTCCCAATTTTTCTCTTTCCCTCATTCTATTCTGCGCCCTACCCATTCTTCAGTTTATGAACCCTAGCTAGAACAGAAAACACTCCCTCCCTCTGCTAACGCGCGTTCATCTCCTCCGTCATCTCCTCCCTTGTCTCCAACCCTACCTCTGCCTCCGCTAACACTCTCATTCTTTCTCTGCTAACGCGCGGCTCACTATCCCTCCCAGAAAACCCCATTCCTCACCTCCATTGCCCCTCACAAAGAGCTCCTCTTCGCTGCTATCACCTCCCAGAAAACAGGTCACACACACTCACTCGCCCCATTAGCGTGCAAGAGTTCTCTTCTCCTCTTCATCACTCTCACTCTGCCCTAACCCTTTCTCTCTTGAACACCACCGCGCGCGAGCTCCTCTCTCCACCACCATCGCGAGGTATGATCCTCTCCTCTCTCTCTATCAACTTTACTCTCTATGGTTTGAATATTACCCTAACTCTCTCTGTCCCTCTCATTCTCGAACCTCTTCCTTATCCGGCCACTAGTGGAGAGAGCCAACCGAGCACGCGCACCAGCCTGAGCCACCCTCTTCCTCCTCCTGCGAACACAGGTAAAGTCTTAACCCATTTTTGTTTCACCGAGACCACCATTTTGTTGTAGTTACTATTTTAAGTGTTTGCATATTCATAAGTTTGACTCTTAGATGAGTGTTTTTGAGTTCTGAACTTTGTTTGTGATTGTTTGAGTGCTAAACTGTGTTTCCATTTTTTTGTTGGTAGTATTTATAGTGTTTCCATATTCTTGCTTTATTGAATATATGCAAGTTCCCTAGGAGAAAATTCTGGCATTTGCTTCTATTTTATTTTTTTAATCTTGGATGCTATTGAGTGGGTGCATGCAATGTGACTAAAAAACCCATTTCTTCAAATGTATTGTGAGTTTTCTACTTTATCAAGATTTTCCAAATTTCCCAATTTCTTTGTTGAATGGTTAATGGCTATGGGTTGTCTCTCATAGTTTAAGGAGCTATATAAAATTTGAACACCTTCACATGAACACTTTCTTTTGTAACTCGCTAAAGAGGGATAAAAACCTCACTTTTTAGAAGGGAAATGCTGAGCATGTTGGACATCAATGGAATGTGGAATATTGTCACTGGTTTCTTAATGGGTCCATTACCCTGCTTATGTGGTTTATAATGTGTTAAAATAGTAAAGCCTTAGTTTCCCGTTTGAGATGCAATACTAATGAGAGTACGTGTATGTGCTTAATGTACCGCTCATTGTGTTGGATCTTGAATTGTCCAAAGTTGGACAGTTGGAAAAAAATTTTTTCTTAATTCAGTTAAAATAGTTATTCATTGATTCTAATGTTATATACTTGATGAAAGTTCGGATTGATAAATTTCCTTTCGTTCTCCCGGTGCATACTTTATCGTGGTGGATGTCATCGCGTTCAAGTAGTGTACCGCTGAGACCGCAGGAAATGTTGCCGAAATTTTGTCGAGTATGAGCATGAGAGTTAAGGACTAAACTGTTAACCGAATGTTGAAAAAGTTTCTTCTCGAATGGGATAGGGCCATACACCTGTCATAAGAAGTGGTTGATGAATATGTTGGACTAAGTACGAAGGTATTGGTTTAGTCATGGATCGCGGTTGGATGAATGCTAGACGGACAAGTGATGAGTATGAGAATGGAGTGGAAGATTTTCTACGATTTGCAAAAACAAATGCTCCCGATAGTGGTAACGGAAGGTTTTATTGTCCTTGTGTTAACTGTTATAATGATAGACGACTAGAATCTCAGGAGATACGTGATCATCTAATTTGTGAGGGGATTAGAAAGAGTTATAAAACATGTCTATGCCAACCAGAAACGATAGACAGGCCGAGCTTTTCGGATAGAGAGGAAGTTGATGACGTGGAAATGGACGATGGACTAGAGGACATGATCCGTGATGTTGAGGCAAGAGTCTTTTCGCACATGTGTATGATACTTTGTGCGGTGATGCGCATAGTGGCTTTGTATCCCGGGTGCACTAATTTCACACGGTTGTCGAAGTGTTAAGATTGTTCAATGTGAAGGCGAGAAATGGGTGGAGCGATAAAAGCTTTACCGAATTGCTTGAGTTGTTGAAAGAAATGCTTCAGAAGGCAATACATTGCCATCTCAAAACTATGAGGCGAAGAAGATATTGTGTCCGATGGGTATGGAGTATAAGAAAATACACGCTTGCCCCAATGATTGCATATTGTACAGGAAAGAGTTTGAAGAGATGCACGAGTGCCCTGTGTGGGGTATCACGCTACAAAGTGAAGGATGGTGATTCTAGTTGTGATGTGGTCACCAAAGGTCCTCCCTGTGAAGGTGTTATGGTATCTTCCCGTGATTCCGCGGTTCAAGCGATTGTTTGCTAATGTAAATGACGCAAAGAACATTAGATGGCATGCAGATGAGAGGAAGTGTGATGGGAGGCTTCGCCATCCGGCCGATTCTTTGCAATGGAAGAGAATTGATAGTTTGTTTCGGATTTCGGCAATGAGCCCGAAAACCTCAAGTGCTTGGACTTGCTACCGATGGAATGAATCCATGTGGAAACTTAAGTAGTATTCATAGTTCATGGCCTGTTCTCCTTGTAATTTACAACCTGTCTCCTTGGTTGTGCATGAAGCGCAAATACATTATGTTAAGTATGATGATTTCGGTCCTAAACAGCCAGGAAATGATATTGATGTTTATCCGAGTCCCTTGATTGAAGACTTGAGAATGTTGTGGGATGAAGGCGTTGATGTGATTGATGGGTATTGCGGTGAGACATTCGAGATTGCGTGCCATGTTATTTTGCACCATCAATGACTTTCCAAAGATACTGGAAAGTGGGTATAGTGTTAAGGGCCATAAAGCATGTCCAATATGTGAAGAAGGAACATGTTACCATCAACTGCAACATGGAAGGAAGACGGTTTACCTTGGGCACTCGGAGATTTCTCCGACGTAATCATCCTTATCGTAGATTGAGAAAAGCTTTCAATGGACTTTAGGAGAATGAAATTGCTCCGTGGCCTTGACCGGAGAGCAAGTTTATGAAAGGGTGAACAACACTAATGTTATCTATGGGAAGACCCGGAAGAAGGCTACCGAGAAGAAAATATGGAAGAAGAGGTCGATATTCTTTGATCTTCCATTGGTGCAAGCTTGATGTAAGACATTGTATTGATGTGATGCATGTAGAGAAAAATGTGTGTGACAGATTTAATCTAACGCTTCTCAACATTCAAGGCAAGACAAAGGATGGTGTGAATGCTTGTCTGGATATAGTTGCGATGGGTATACGAGAGCAGTTAGCTCCACTTAAAGTGGGGGATAAGAAGACTTATTTGCCCCCAAAGATGTCATACTTTATCAAAAAAAAAGAAAAGAAGTTTCGTGAATGTCTACGGGAGTCAAAGTGCCACGGGGTTACTCTTCAAATATAGGAAGACTTGTCTCAATGAAAGATCTCAAATTAGTTGGCTTAAAGTCTCATGATTGTCATGTCTTGATGCAACAACTACTACCGGTGGCCATTCGTGACATATTGCCTAAAAAAGTCAGGCATGCCATTACTAGGTTATGCTTATTCTTCAATGCTATATGTAGCAAGGTCATTGACACTAAAAATTTGGATGAGTTGGAAAATGAGGCAGCCATTGTATTGTGCCAATTGGAGATGTATTTTCCACCTTCATTTTTTGACATCATGGTTCATTTGATTGTTCATCTAGTGAGGGAGATTAGATTGTGCGGTCCCGTTTATTTAAGGTGGATGTACCCGGTTGAGCGATACATGAAGATCCTGAAAGGATATATGAAAAATCCACACCGTCCCGAAGCATCTATTGTTGAAAGGTATGTTGCGAGAGAAGCTATTGAGTTTTGTACAGACTACATGTCGAAGCGGAACTCCGTAGGGCTTCCAAGTCTCGCCACGAAGGAAGATATGATGGTAAGGGTACACGAGGTATCACTGTTAAGAGCATGGATCGGGAGGAAGTGCTTCAAGCACATTTGTATATATTGAATAACACTGATGAGGTTGAACCATACTTATGTGAGCATAAAAGCATCATCAATGAAACTTACCATAGAATGAATGAAAAATGGTGTTTGAACAAGCATAACAAGACTTTCTTGAACTGGTTTAAAGAAAAAATTGCAAAGGATGGTACTGCTTCTGATACATTAAAATGGCTAGCACAGGGGCCTAACTTTGATGTCATATGCTGGAGTGGGTACGATGTCAATAAGTTTTTCTTCTATACAAAGTCCCAGGATGACAAAAGTACTATGCAAAACAGCGGGGTTATGGTCGTCGCTAAGTCCATGCATTTCTCTAGTTCGAAAGATAAAAACCCTGTTATGGCATCAGTTTCATACTTTGGAATCATTGAAGAGATATGGGAGGTTGATTACACGAAGTTTAGAGTACCTATTTTTAAATGTCAGTGGGTCGACAGTAACAATGGTGTGCAAACCGATGAGTTAGGATTCAAATTGGTGGACCTTAGTAAGGTAGGTAATAAAGAGGAACCTTTCATCATGGCATCCCAAGCAAAACAAGTGTTTTATATCCGTGATCCTTCTAACAAAAGGTGGTCAGTGGTTCTCCAGGGAAAAAACATGTATAATGGTAGTGAGGGAAATCACGATTCAACTCTTGATATTTCTGATACTCCTTCTTTCTCAACACGAGTGCCTAATTTCAATGAGGAAAATGAAGTGGATGATGTACATGCTACTCGTAATGATCACCAAGAAGGGTTATGGGAGAACTTTACTAATTGACCACAAAGTAAGTTTAGTTTGATATTACCATCAAGTTTGGCATATTATATGTTTACGTTGATATTTATAAGTTATGTTTATGTACGTTGATCGATATTTATAAGTTATGTTTGATATTTATCCTGACATACTAACAAGTTTTTTTTTTTGTTTTGTGTTTAAACAGGTATACATGGCTGATCATGAGGATATCCCTCCTTCATGCAGCGGGTCAGAGACCCCGTCTACCGGTAGAAAGGGTAGACGTGCCACACGGATGAGGAATTTGACTGCCAACCGTGGGTCAAATCAAAGGATAACATTAGACTTTGATAATAACCTCAAACCTATTGGGCCAATGGAAGATCAGTTTACCAGTTTTGTGGCGACCCTTGCTAGGAACAGGCCCAGTATACTCATTGATAGGTGGAGAGATGTACCGGCGGACGTGAATGAGCAGATATGGGAGAGTATTCTGGTATCTATACTTCTACATCCTGTGTTTGTCTGTATCTACTTTATTTTTATCTTAATAATATCATACAGTAATTCGTTGATTCTTTTGGTCTTAATGTAGTTGACCTTTGACATACCGGATACATACGCTATGAAGAAGCGTTTGCTAAAGTATGCTGGAGAGCATTGGAGGGCTTTTAAGGCCGACCTGGGCAGATACTATATATTCAATCCAAAAAGTAAAAAGAACCCACTTGAGGTGTATCCGTTTCTTGACAAGGCGACGTGGGATCGCTTTGTTCAGAGCCGACATGATCCCAGCTTTCAGGTTAACTTATTTGATTTGTCTCTAAATTTATGTAATTGCATTAATTTCATTTACTTATGTAATTTAATTGTCTTTTATTTATAACAGGAGAAGAGGAAAAAGGGGCAGGAAAACCAAAGCAAGAATGTCTACCCCCATGTCATGTCTCGTGGGGGATATAAAAAGCTTGTTCAGAAAATGGTTGAAGAGGAAAAGAAAGCACGTCAGGAAGCAGCATCTCAGGCGGATCCTAATGCTGAAACTCTTCCAGAGGTTGTTGATCCACCTCCACCCCCACGCCATCGTTCATGGAAGAGGGGCCGACAAAGAAAAACGGGACAATATACATCCGAGGAGGCCCGCCAAGTAGCTGAGAGGATTGTAAGTATAGTTTGTTGTAATTGTCATTTTAAGATTGTTACCGAATTGTAATGTGACCTGATATTTTATGTGATAGGATGCCTTGGATGATCAGCTAACCCAAGGAACCTTTGTTCCTAGAGGACGCAATGATATCTTATCTGCTGCTATCGGTAAAAAAGACCACCCGGGCCGTGTCATTGGTGTGGGATGGGGAGTCGGCATTCGCCAATACCATGGTTCATCTTCACACCAATGCCATAGGGATGTTGAAGCAGATAGAGCACGACTAAAACAGGAGATTGCAGCTGAGCTTCGACAGGAGATGGCCGAGCAGTTTGCCCAGCAGATGGCAATATTGACTTCTATGTCCCAGCAGATGACACAGTAGGTGTCCAACCCTCTATCCAACCCTCTGTCCATGTGAGCACTAAGGGCTCATGTGATCCTCCTCATCATCCTGAAAATGATGATGGTGGTGATGATGATGATGATGATGATGATGATGATGATGATGATGATGATGATGATGATGATGACGACCCTGATAGGTGTGAGCTGTATGTTGATGATCATCATCATCGCCGCTTAGTGGCATTGGGTAGGGCACATACTAACTTAGGTAATACCATACACCATCGGTTATTACTAGGATGATCATCCGAGGGTGTCTGTTGAGATTATTCGAGATGTCGATGCTCGAGTCCCCGTGCCCACCGAGGAGGTTCAAACAAGTGGGTCGGGCCCCGGTAACTTCATCCTCTGGCCAAGAAGACTGGTCAACTTTCTTGTTGCATCTGAGGTATTCGGTTAGTTATGTTTTTCTATATTCATAGTTGAAATAATTTATTATTGTTTCAAGATAATGCTTTATTTTTATTCGTTATAGGATGTTGGAAATGATATTGTGCCTAAAAGGTCGGATCTAGGAAGACCAGAGATGTCTGCTCCTACCAAGGTATTCATTTGACCATTTAGTTAATAACGAATTAAATAACTTAATTATCCGTGATTACTAATATATATCTATGTTGTTTAGGGGATCGACAAAGGGGCACCTGGCCATGGTGATGTTTTTAAAGTTCTGGCTATACAGGTTGTCACCATGGAGAATGACGCAGCCTTGGTAAGGTTGGAACATGATGCCAGCCCTGGTGAACTGTATATACCAAAGAAGGAACTTATGGAGATGGTACTCAATAAAGAAATGGTCAGTTCTGCACACATATCATTTTGGTGCACGTAAGTACATTTTATTTATAAGTTAAGTACGTAATTAATTTTTAAATACTATGATAATTAACATGTTTTTCCAATATATTAGGTATCTGCATCGTATGTTAGTCGATCAGGGTAACCTCGCCCTTTATGGGTTCATTGACCCCATGTTCATTCAGGGTGATGTTCTCCTAGCATCGGAAGACCCGGTCACTACCATACGTGATATACTTGCCCGAGACGATCATCAATTCTATCTTGCGCCTTATCTCAATAAGTAAGTACCGGTTATTTAAGTATAACTATATATGGCTTAGTCACTAACTGTTCCGTAAATACAGCCGGCATTGGCAACTGTTGATCTTGTACCCAAGAATGAACGTCGTGGTCTTCTTCTGCTCATTGGGAAATAAGCCGGTGAATCAACTGAAGACGATCATCGAAACGTAAGCATTAAAATACTTTATAATCAGTAATGCAGTTGTTTTAATTATCTGAAATCTATTAGATATACTTTAATTAATGTTTTTGTCATGATAGGTCTATTAATGCAACGCACATGTTGCGTGGTGAAAGGCGTACTCGGGCTATCAGATGGATTATTCCCAGCGTAAGATATTTATTAGTTCAAATGCATCAAATGCAGTGGGTACAATAATTGATTTCTATTTTATTTAATTCCTCATATTCTAATTGGGTTTCATTTGTACGTAGTCACGTATACAACGTGGGTCATGAGAATGTGGCTACTATGTGATGCGGTGGATGTTGGAAATTATCTCCTCAGGGATCACACGAAAGATGGCAGGAGGTAAATGTTAATTGACACAATTAGAATTAATAATATAGATTCGTTATATGTTTTATGTTAGTTTATTACTTAAAAGATATAATCTTTTGTCCAATTAAACTTGCAGATATTCAACAATCCAACTCCATTATCCGATTCTCGACATCAACAAGATAAAGAGGCGTTGGGCAACTTTCTTTCTTGAAGTGTACCAACCATAGTTTGTATATATGTAGTTAGTTTAAAAACTTATCATGTACTAGCTATAGTGTACCTTTGACTGATGATATGTATTAGTTCTCAGGTCTGGTTCAATTCTTCTTCTCTCGTGTTTTGATGTAGCCTTGATAAAGTGTTGTTTTCATTCATTCGAAATTAATTAGGCCTGATGCCCTCTGTTTTCAGATTTTGTTCTCACTAGTCATTTGATGAAATGTCAGTATTTTTAACCATATGTGTAAGAGCTGATTGTTTGTGCCAAGAAAATTGAATGAAGTATGTTTTGCTTTTGATATGGTTAAAACTTTGTTGCAATTGTGTCAAAACTGGTTTGGTGTTCTGTTGTTGTTTCTTGTTTGATCAGGGTACTGCTGGTTTGTTAGCTTAAACAAGTTCCTGGAATTGATGGTTATGAATTAGTAAGTGCTCTTACTTTACCAATTAGTTTGCCTTGCCCATTTGTTATCTAACTCATGTGATGCCTAAATCACGTGTGGTTAATGCCTTGCTGTTTCTTGTCATCGAATGAACTATAAAAATTTGTGTCTTCCAATTGTATGTGGCTGCTTGTTATCATTTTCTACTAGTTTGGTGCAATAACTACATTATGTTTACCCCAAAATTTACAGTATGTTATTCTGGTATTGATCTGCATTTCTGAAACAGGGGAAAGGAATGATTGAAATGTAAATAACAGATTAAAAAAAATGAGATTTTACACATCGGTTCTGCAAAAACCGATGTGTAAATTTCACTTACACATCGGTTTTAATAAAAACCGATGTGTAAATTTCACTTTACACATCCGTTATTTTTAAAACCGATGTGGAAAGTTAAATTTCCACATCGGTTTTTGGGAAAACCGATGTAGAAAGTGTAATTTCCAACTGCTTATCAATTGACAAATTAATTTTCCACATCGGTTTAAAGAAAACCGATGTTTAAAATATACTTTACACATCGGTTTTATAACCGATGTGTAAAGTGGCAATAAACCACATCGGTCGTTTCCACATCAGTTTGAAAACCGATGTGGAAAGCCATAAAAAACCGACGTGGAATCCCTTTTCTGCACTAGTGACTTTACCAAATCTAACATCCTCAACAAGTCAGTTTTCTTATTGTTAAAGATCGCCTCATTCCTTTCAATCCAAACTGTCCATACGACCGTATACCAAATAACCATCCCTCTTTCCTTCCACACCTTTCCCTTAAAAAGACCAGCATGCTGCAGGAAGTGTTGCTGCACATTCATTTGTTGGACCCCCACGTATTGTAGCCATCCATATACCTTACACTAAAGCTTAAAAATCAGCTCACATGACAGAAACAGATGGTTTTCATCTTCCAAAGCCCGATTACAAAATTTGCAACACTGCTCTTCAATTGATAAACCCAATCCTCGCCTCTGTAAAATCAGCTTTGTTGGTAGCCTTCCTTTCAAAATTTGCCAAGCAAAAACTAATATCTTTGATGGGGTTTTCCTTTCCAAAGCAGTTTATCTACCTTATCCTTGGTTTCCGAAAACTGCTGCAACACCACAATTTGTTTCTCCAAATACTTATATGCAAACTTAGTGGTATATATCCCTGAGCAGTCCAAGCCCCACTTCCAATCATCATTCACCCCCTCTCTAAGACTAGCCGGTTGTAGGATTAGAACCATCTGCCTTTCCAAATCTTTTTCCAAGAGAAACAGATTTCTTCTCCACTTCACCTCCCACACCCAACTCCTATCATTCCTACAACCACACTGACTTATCACCCTATTTTGTTGCACAGATATCTGATACAGCCTTGGAAATACATCTTTAAGGGACCTGCAACCTTCCCACACATCCTCCCAAAGACACGTTTTATCTCCCATACCTAAACACATATCTAACCCCCGCCTAAACCAATCCAATGGGCCCACATTCACCCCACATCACCCCAAATTCTTCCACCAAAAGGAACCATTCCTTATACCATTAACCCCAAAAGACCCCATGTCATTAAAGTTTAGGGGCCCATATCTAGCCTTCACTACCTTCACCCACATGCCATCATCCCTATTAAGCAACCTCCTCCTCCATTTGCCTAATAAAGCCATATTGAACTTTTCTAAGTTTTTAATCCCTAAGCCCCCTTTATTTTTAGGTAGACATACCGCTTCCCATTTATCCCAAGCTATTTTTCTCTTTTCCTCACACCCACCCCACAAAAAATTCCTTTGAAGGCGAACAATGGAATCAATCACCTTTTTCGGTGCTTTAAAAAAGGACAAAAAGAAAGTTGGGAGAGAATTGAGTACCGAATTGATAAGTACAACCCTTCCTCCAAGAGACAAGTGCTTCTGCTTCCAAGATGATAGCCTTAGTTTAAGGGAGTCCAACCCTAAACCCTAAACACTTGAATGTCTTCCTCCCTCACCAGTAGTACTATACATATCCATTAAACACAATGGAACTATTAGTTGTTAAAAATTAGTGATATGAAACTTGAAATACTAACCTAATTAGCAAGTAGCAAGGTACCCAATGATTCAAAATATGGAGGTTGGAGCGCAATGATACACCTTATTTTAAAGGGTGCACTAATTAGTTGTTGTAAATATTGACCCAAGACAGCAATAATGTAATTTAGTCTGAGGCGTGCGTAGCACTGTCCTCAATGATTATTTCGGTGCAGCCGAAAATCCTCCAGATACAGCAGACTCTTCTTGGTAAGAGCCAAGGTTATCAAGAACTGGACAAAGATTTTAACCTAGAAAGTGTAAAAAAAAGTAAAAGAAGTTTTATATTTCATTATTGTTCAAAAATATGCAGTAGAAGAATTTTCTCTTAAAAACCATAGAGCTTGATTCTGATATATATGCTAGCTGTGTGTACCAAACAAATTTTTGACGTTAAAACCAAAAACTATTTGTTGCATTTGTTGAACAAATATTGCCGCATAATTTGCTCACCACATCCAACAAATTTCTACACGTTGAAATATCCTTTATTTATTTATTTGTGACAATGAACCATATATATATTTACTATGGTTTCTTGATCTTTTAATTACAACCTTGTAGATTCTAGAACACCATAAGTTATTTTCATAATTTTAAAAACGCAATGTTAATGGAAAAGAAGTTGTTTCTTTATTACAGAGAATTAGGGGTATTTATAGGCGATCTAGATTAGCAAAGCTTGTACGTTTATAGTTGCGATGCACCACCATTTGTAGCAGTTGCATAATACATATACGTCAACAAATGGAACTTTTCAAATTAAATTAGGTACATCGACATTTAATCTTACACTTTGTCCCTTTAGAATAGGACCTTCATAACATAATTTATATTGGTACTAATTACTTTATAACCCCGGTTCATTCTATGGTATACCCCCCAAAATTTACATCACCCTTTACAACACCCATGTGGCAAGTGTTGAACCAATCATTTTGACACCTGGACATTTTACTTTAATACATGGTGAATGTTTGAAAATTTGACCCACCATGTGGCTATTTGATTGGCCCACAATTTACCACATGACTGGTACAATGGGTGGTGTAAATTTTGGGTAGTGCAACTTAGCCTAAGCTAATAACCCCAACTATGTTAACTTTTGTTGCTAGAGTGAAGATTTTGCTTCAATGTGAAAGTGACCCAAAATATTAGAATAAGTAATGTCTCCCATATACAAAATAGCTTATAATTAAAAGATTCATGAGAGAGGACTTTTAAAATATAAATAACTTTTCTCTAAGAAATAATTGTTTTAAGAAGGCTATTAAATGTTCAGAGTTAGTGGGAGAAAAAATGGTTATAGCAAATTTACAATTTTGAATTGGAAAAGAAAACCAAGTTTGTTGTAAATTAAGAGTGTGTTTGTTATTGCTTATTTTGTTTAAATTTTTTTTTTTAAACTGAATAATCAATTTTAAAAATGTTAATGTGTTTGTTTTTGCTTTTGAAAATAACTTAAAGCAGGGAAAAATCATTTTTAGGGTTAAAATGAAAAGCTACTTTCATTAACTTTTGAAAAAAATCATTTTTTTTATAACTAACTACTTCTAAAAAAATAATTTTTATGGATGTAAACAAACGCAAAACAAAGTGTTGTATTGTCTTTTTAAAAATAATTTCACTTCTCTCTTCTCACTTTCTTTTTTTTATGAAGTATCCACCACCGTTAGCAGTGACTAATCTCCGTCGGGGAATCTGTTGGGCACACAAGGTGGGCTTTCCCTTCCAACCAGGTTTTTCTCCATACACAAGAGTCGTGATTGGAACCCCTAACCTATTGCTTAAGGTGTCCAAGTCCCTTACCACTTGGACCAAACACATGTTGGTCTCTCTTCTCACTTTCTATCCAACCAAAGTGAGGAAGAGAAAACATGTTTCTTTCAGTCATATTTCTTCTCTTTTTCTCTTGTGACAAACAAAACATTAAGGTAGCGTTTGTTACACATTTTTTTAAAAACAAATCTCGGGAATGTTGGCAAGGGAACAAAGATTCTCATGTTTGGTATAAGTTTTAAAAAATTATTCTCAGACATAAAAGATGTCCAGGAATAAAATTAGCGAATGATAGTAAGTAACTTGGGAAAAGTCTGTTCCCATGTGTGAATGTGGGCAAGAAAGATTATTGTGAATGTGATTCTTAGGAATGTAATTTTTCTAGGAATAAAATATTCCAGGAACCAAACGCCTCCTAAATTTTCACTATTTATCACATCTCTCTTTCTTCTCATATTCTTTCTCACCTCTTTCTCTCTTGTCCTTTTCATCTCACAACCAAAAAAGCATAAAAATAATTCATATCATGATTTGTGAATGAGTGGCAGTGTAAAAATACTAATAATGTATATCAATTAAACTTTTATTTAATTTCAATGTGCTTATTAGCGTGATATAGATAAAACATTTTTCTATAGATCAAGCATAATAGAGCAAATTTGTAACACCCTGCTTTTTGTTTAAGTGCTTTTCTAAAGCTTGTTTGGTTGTTTAAGTTAGTTTTGTTAAGTTAAAATAGTTGGCTAAAGGCTTAGTGGGATTTTTGGCTTAAAAGTCCATTTCTGGTGTAAGAGCACACCCGTGCTCATTAGCCAGCACGACCGTGCTTAAAGTCATGAGCATTTTGCAACTTTTAAGTTGACCACGCCGGTGTTCAATGTGCGGACCACGTCTAGCTGACGCTAAGTCCAGCATGACCGTCCTCAGGTGCAGCCTTTATATGTTGGCACAGAAATCGAGGGTTACGTTTTGACCCTATTTTTGGTGGCAGCTACTACCCTAGTGGGGCTTCTACTATTGCATTCCCTCTTTCTCTCGTATTCGGTGCATTCCTTGAGTATTGGAGACCCTTGGGACCAGTTCTGTCATCTGTGCCAATCAGGAATAGGTAATGGTTCCTTTCCCTTCTGTTTCCTTTTCTTGTTTAGAATTGGAAACTGAGTTGTTTATGTTTTTGTTTGACCAAGGCCTGATTGGGATTGAGCCGCTCAAAGGGACGAAACTGGTTTGCTATTAGGAGCTTACGTTGGAACCTTCAATCCAGGTATGGGGAGAAGGGTAGTGTATTCATTAGGCAATGGGGGTAGTGTAAGGTAAAGGGGTTCCCATGATCCCGGTTTGTCATATGTGATTGTATGATTAAATATGCTAAATTCGATTTGTGATAACATGTTCTTGGTTGTTTAGTATGTTATTTCATATGCTTATGTTCATGATGTATGCCACGTGATGTTTATGTTGATTATCTTGGTATGAACATGGTGCTATGTTGATAGTTGTTGTTGGTATTATTTGGTTGAATGATTAGTGTTAATGTTGAGTTTCGATGATGAGTTTTAACCCTTAAAATATGTTGCTAACTGACCTAGGATTAATGGATTAATCTTCCCTAAAAATTGGTTAAAATCTGTGTTTGAACTCTGCCCAGAACAGTACTGTTCGATGCATTGAGCACGACTGTGCTTAACAGGGAGCACGCCCGTGCTCCCTATTTGAATTCTGGAAAATGGCCAAGCAATGAGTACGACCGTGCAGCTGAGCATGGCCGTGCTTGAAAGGAAGCACGCCCATGTTATCCGTGGCCGTACATGGGTCAAATTAATATAGTAATTAAAAACTGTAGTACAAAGGCAAAACAACCTTGGTCGTCTCACGAGGATCTTTAAAATTTATCAACCAATCAAGAATGTTAGACAAAAAAAGGGGTTTTTGAAATTTTCATGGAGAAAACAAATTTACAACAAACAAAGAAATTCAATCAATTAAAAACATCAATCCAAGACGTCAAGTTCTTTGGTAGAATTCGTCATCGTTCCAAAAGATATAAATTTGTTTGCCCTCCTTCTCTGTTAATTCGAATCTACTACATAATCATGTAGGATTTAATCAACGAAATTGAAATCACAATCGCAATCCCTAATAATGTTGATTTATGCGAAAAATTCGATTAACTTAGGTTATCAATCAGTTCCCTAATCTCTATTAGATTTCTAGATTGATCAATCCTAATTTCTAATTCCAATTCAATCATGAAAACTGGATCTACATCTAATCAGACATATGTAACACCCCCCTTGGGCATTACTTTGTAACACATACGGAAATAAATTAAAAAAATTATTTGCTGGTTGCTTTCGGAAAATTAATCTACTTTATGCCAGAAAACTCGAGAGTAAAAATTTTATGATGCGAAAAACTCTGGAAACATGGTACATACATTAAGTAGTGAGATCATACTGAATATCTTAACACATTCATAACTAGGTTACCACGACATACGCTGTTTTCTCAAAGAGCATCCATTTTCAAAAAGAGAAAATTATACAAAAACTTAACTTACAACACCATATTTAATTACCTTTTTAAATCTACAACCCAACCAAGACTCCTAAGCCGGTCACTCTACAAAACACCAAATGGAAGAACTCTTTAGTTCTCACCACTATTATCGACCTTTTCAGGGATCAAGATTAGTATCCCCGATTGAAGTTAAGACTTCCTCTGTGCCATCTACTGCCAGTACCAAGGTACAGCGGTAAAAACGAGTAAAACCTGATATATTGTATGGGTGAGACACCAATATATGGATATAAGCACGATAACTATATCCGTGACACACAAAACAGTATATAAACATATATAGTCATAACAACATAACTCAGAATTAATAAGAAATTTACCAATGAGTTTCATTGAAACTCTAACAGTCATTGTCATTTAGAAAAGAGATTAATGACACTACACAGTTCAACATCTAATCTTTATACCTAATCTCCCGGAGATTCACTCACCAAATAAATGAGCTGATCAGGCTCTTGAATGGTACATTGTCCAAACTCTTGGTACAATGGTCAACAACATAATGGCACATTATCCGAACTCCCGGCACAATGGTCAACAAAACAAATGGCACATCCCCCAAATATCCCGGCACGATGGTCAACAAAGCAAATGGCACATCATCCATTAAGGTACGATGGTCAACTCTAAATGGCACATTGACCATTAAGGCACAATGGTCAACTAAAACATGAATATCACCATGATACCATGACTACTAAACACACTATAACATGAATATCCTCAAGATATCATGACTAACAAATAAACTATAACATGAATATCATCCAGATATCATGACTAACAAATACATCGAAACATGAATATCATAAAGATACCCTAATTAACACATACACTGTAACATGAATATCATCAAGATATCATGACTAACAAATACACTGTAACATGAATATCGTCAAGATATCATGACTAACAAATAAACTGTTAAGTAAAACATGTTTATAGAAACTTCTTTATGCTGTAACTCTTTCATAAACGTCAAATATTTCGCAAACTCATTTCTACCATAAATTCCTTTATAAAATTATCAAATTGCTAAGAAACTCATTTGCTTCTGAAAACCCTTCTCATAAAAGCTTTAATATATACTTGAAAAAAAAGGTGATCTAAAACTAAATCCATGTGTGAATGATTACTGCTATTTTTAAGAGTACTTTTCGTAAATATTTTCAGAATTAACCGTCTTTTAGCATTTTAAAAACGTCTAAGTCAAAACTTGATCTTTTCCACTTAAATAATTTTCTAAAATCGTACTTAAGTTATTTACGAAGATTAATTTCATAAAATAACATTTTATAATATATTGGATTTATCCACATAAAAATTAACAGTACAAAAATAATTTAACGGTTACGTCCTCACTGTAACTCATAGTTCAATCTTACACCAATAAATCATTAAAATAATGATATTTTCAACTTTTCTCATTTTCAATTAACCAAAAACCTAAGTAATGTTAAATTACTATTTCTCATTAATTAAAACTCATTATCCCGTAAAAAAAACTTTTTAACACTTTAAACCTCAGTACTAACTGAGCACCGACCACTATCAGGCTTTCCAATCCACAAACAACATCAACAATTTATCAATAACATTATAGCAATTAATCCAGGCAGATCATGCATCAAAGCACTATAATACATAACTGCAAATAACTAACCACAGATTAAATCACCGCTTAGCACAAAGCTAAACAACCACCATGAATCTCAACTAAAATATTACAAATCATACACCAATCACACATATAATTATCGGGAAAAAATCCCTCAGGTAAGCTCCACGTACCTCTTGTAGTTTCTAAATTCTTTCTCGGTGTACTTTCCGATCCGATTCCGGCTTTCTTCCACGAAACTCAAAACAAACCAACAAGGTTTATCCTTCACAACAAACATTACACAATTAATAAAAAATCTAACAATCAAAACGCTCTAGATCCTAGGACTATGATTCGGTCTCCATAGGTTTTCTGGGCTAGAGATGTTAAAAATTTAGACACTCTTCGATTGATAATCCTTAGGCATTAGAAAGACAAGATCAATGATTATAACTCAAAAATTGAAACAAAATCTTCTAACTCATCAAGAGCTAGGTTTCGGTCACTTAAGGAAAAATAGGGAAGAAATTTCCTTTTGATTCATTGTAACACCCCGATTTTCACTGCTTTCTAGTATCGGTAATTAATATATAAAAATATATTTTTATCCGAGACCTAGAAAATTATTTTGGGTGAAATACTGTTATTTTCCCGTCATGTTTTATATCTTAGGGTTACGATGAAATTTTGGGTTCAAAATTCAGACGGAACCCGATCTGCGTTTTCACTGACAGTAAAAGCTTACTGCTCAGAAGACCTAATTTTGAGTCGTGAACGAGATGAAAAATGTTTTTATCGTATTTACTACGATACTGGAAGTTATGAAAATTTTGGTAAAAAAATTAAAATATTATATTTGTTGCGGGCGTATAAGTCGAGATGTCTCTAGGAAAAGCTTGCGCCAGATGAATCGAGGAGTCGGCAACGTAGCAGAGATGATGGATTTGACCGATTTGCCGAGTATTTATGACGATCTTATCCGAGTCATAATGGCCATAATGGCACATTTATGACAAAGTGAAATTTTCCTATGAAATGACCATTTTGCCCTTGTCTTTATATGACAATTGCAAGCAAATGCCATTGGAAAAGTTGACTAAAGCTTGCCCAAACCCCACGGCTCCAATGCCTTCTTCATTAAGTTTGGTTTCTTCTTCATTTAAATAGGTTGTCTTCTTCATTAAGCCATTTTCCTCCATTTTCATGTTCTTTTCTCCAAAGAGTTCATAATTCGTCCGATTTTGCCTAGCAATTCTGACCAGTTTCTATTTTGAATATCGAAAAACTTTCAACATGAAAGTTGTTCATATTTCTCTCTTCTTTCCAACGACATAAAGATCATCCAAAACGGATAAGTATGTTGAGAGATCTACCCAAAATACTAAAACTGTTCTAAACCCTAACTATGTTCATCTTCTTCCTTAAGTTTCTTAAGAACACCATAAGAAAACCTTGAAGAACATCATCCAAACTTTGTTTTCTTGGATCATCAAGAGGTAATAACTTATTCTCTTGTCATCTAAATCATTTATATTCATTTCTTTTGTAGATCTATGACTTAAATCCATATGTTCTTCATTTGTTCAAAGTTCATGGAACTAGATTCAAAAATTCATAACTAATTCTAGAAAAATCCTTTTGACATGAAACCAATTGCTATGATCTTATAATCATCTCTATTTTCATCCTCTAGAGGCATAAGATCATGAGAAATTTCTTTCCCTAAAATCTGGACTAGGCCGAACCTAGGTTAACTTTGTGTTCTTAGGTTTTGTTTCAATTTCATGCCTTGATTCATGATTATAACTTGATAGTTCTTGTATTCAAGTATATAGAAGATCAAAAAAATCAAACTTTAACCTATTGATCTCATGAAAACCGAAACCCTAGGTATGAGCACTTGTTGGTTTTATGATTCAAAAGTTGTTTGTAACACTTGAATCTAACTCTAGGTTTTGTATGTTGATTAAAACCAAGAGTTTAGAAATTTTAGAGATTTCTAACCCCAAACTCAGCCCTTATGTCGAAACCCTAGTTCTTGGAACTAGATGAGTTTTAGTTCATGTTCTTGGTTCATAATCTTGGGTTAAGTGCTTAATCATGTTTAAGTTACTTATGGATCATAAATCCTTAAGTTAACAAAATTTTAACTTTCCTAACCTAGAAAAGTTGTTGAGGCCGAACCTTAACCTCCATGAGTCAAGTATGTTTTTGTTTGATTTGATTTATTTTGGTTGCAATTCGTTATGAAGGAATTGATCGGGTTGGTTTGACCTAAAGCCGACGGAGGAAGCCGGATCAAATCGAGAGATTATTTGAAACCGTTAGTTCGAGTCTTCAAGAGGTAAGGGGAGCTTACCTGAGGGATTTATCTCAATAACTATTTGCTTGTAGTGTGGTTTATATGATTTATATGTGGTTGTGATTATTTGTTTATGTGGCTTACGTTGTGTTGTTTATCTGTGCATCGGTGATTAATCTGCTTTTAATTGATTTAATTATCTGCAGTAGTATTTTATGTTGCTATGATGCATGATCTGCCTGGTGATATAATTATGGTGATGTTGTTGAATGATGTTGTTGAATGTTGTTTGAGAGGCCTGACAGTGGTCAGTGCACAACCGATTAATCAGATAAAAGATTTAATAAGCTGTGAAAATTATATTCAACGTTTTATGGGGAATGTTGGAATATAATAGTGGTGGAAAATATTATTTTGAAAAATAATGAGTTTTTGAGAAATACTATTATTTTAAGGATTTATTAGTGTAAAAGAAATTTATGAGTCACGGTGAGAGCGTAACCGTGATTTTTTTTTTTGTACTGCTAATTTTTACGCAAGAAATTCCTAAATATTATAAAAAGTTATTTTGTGAAATTAATATTCAAAAATACTTTATAAAAATAAAAATAATAAAATAATAATATAAAATGAAAAGTCAAAGTTTGACTTTAAAAATATTTTCTTGGAAAATGATAAATGATGGCAAGTTTTGAAATTATTTACGGTGAAAGTTTAAAAATAGCAGTACTTGTTTTGAGAAGAAGTTTAATCTGAATTGATTTAATTTTTATAGTTGAAGTTTCAGTAAAAAGTTTTTGATGATTGGACGTTTTATAAACGAATTTCAAGTAGAAAAGATTTTCTGTAAATGAGTTTACTCAATGACGTATTTTCGGTAACTTGGATAAGTTACGGAGATATTATTTTGGATATGTTTTCATAGACGAAAAACGACGTAAACGACGTAAACGACGATATAGAACTTAGTAACCGAGATGTCGGGGTACTAGTGTTCTTATGACGTTATCCTATTTAGGATTTGTGTTTCACGGACAAAAACGATGTAAAACGACGATATGGAACTTAGTAACCGAGACGTCGGGATACTAGTGTTCTTATGATGTTAAAGACTTGGTGTCTAGTAGGTAGACTGTGTGTCTACTTCGACGTAATAAACGACGGTAAAAGATCTATGATGTTTTCTATTACCACGAACCTAAGACTGATTGCAAGGTTTAGGGTTTCGTGACTAAGCACTCGGGCTGCGTGTCCTGTGTTGTTAATGAAAGACTTTAAGACATTGAAAACTACGTTGGTCGTAAGCTTTTGAGCTTTGGCAAAGGAAAGATTACACACGAAGAAAACGACGAGAACAAAATATTTTATATGCATGCATTGGCAGACATGCCCACGATGTCTTATGTCGGATACCTTGATGATAGGGTATTTTGGCTACGAAGTTATGTCGGATACCTTGATGATAGGGTATTTTGGCTACGAAGTTATGTGTGGTGCTTTAATGAATAAAGTATTCCATGCCACGAAGTGCCTAATATATTTGGCTATTGAGCTTGATCAACTCATTTACGCGGTGTTGTGGGATCTCCGGAGATTAGGAAAAAGTTAGATGATGTATTGAAGTGCTCATGCATAATTTTCCAACGTTGATGTTTGGGGTGTGAAACCCATTGATAAATTGTATGCTATAGTAGGGATGCTTATGTTGTTATAACATGAAATTGTACTTGTGCATTCTTTTGTGGGAGCATTTAGTTATTTTGTTAAATCCGTATATTGGTGTCTCACCCTTACAACACATATCAGAGACATACAAGGGGTAGGATTTCTACAAGAAGGAGAAGGCTGTCTAGTTCAAGGCATGCTGTGCTGCTCCAGTTGACGGTAGTGTCTGTTAGTTACGACCAGCTTAGGTCCTATTATGTTTTAAAGATAAAACTGATGTTGATTTAGGTGTGAAAATATATGAGGCAGTATAGTTGTATGACTTATATTCCTTATGTATTTAAGTGTGGTTTGGTTACGTTGATGATGTTATGAGATTAAAAAGAAAGAAAAAAATTTATCACCATATTTTGAAAAGATGAACGTTGAGAAAACATTATTTTCCGAAAGTAACCAACGAATTAAGTTTTATTTCCGCAAACGGGTAACCATGTGATGACCCGAGTTTAGGGTGTCACATTCATGCTCTTGGATGATGAATATAAGAATCATGACAAGTTCATACGAATTGGTTTCATGACAAAAGGATATTTCTACAACTTTCTAGAGATTTTTGAAGAAAGCTTCATGAAATTGGATGATGATGATTCATGGCATAAACATGAGAAACATATGAAGATTAAAGCTTAGATGATCAAGGTTATGAGCTTTTACCTCTTGAAGATTGAAGAAATGAAGAATATGATCAACCTTCACTAAGTTGAAAACTGGACAGCTTGAGGGTGTGATGGTATTGTGCGTGTATCTTACTATATACTCATCCAAAAATCACAAAGTTTGTCTTGTTAGAAACATAAGACGAAAAGGAACAACTTTAGTGTTTAAGGTTTCATTTGGTTCGGATCATAATAGGGGTGAAAAGGGCCTTCTTTATGCTGTTTCGTGTGTTGCTGAGAATTCTGGGAGGTTTCGGTATTTTGAGCATATCTCCAAATCTACTTATCCGTTTTTGATGATCTTTAGCTTGTTGGAAAGAAGAGAGAAAGAGGAACAACTTTTATGTTTAGAGTTTTTCTAGTTTCATAAAGGAAGAGGGTCATATATATAGTAATCCTAACTACCTAGCTGTCATTATCTTTCTGTTGTAACCTATTAGTTGTTCTGATTTGCTCTTATCCCTTGTAATCTTTATCTTCTATTTGATTTTAAATTGCTGTAACAGCCTTAGATCTGTTCTGCATCTATAAATGTCAGCCTGTAACATTCTATTGAATTAATGCAATTACTATTCACATCATTTCTCTACATGGTATCAAAGAGCTAGTTGCTTAACAGCCTTTATTTTTCGATCCTCATGGCCATCAACCTCTCCTCCACCACCTCTGCTTCCTCTCTTATTGAGTTTAATTTTGCTTCCAATCTGCCAATCAAACTATCCACAAACAATTATCCTACATGGCACAAACAAATCATGAATCTTCTCAAAGCTAACAACCTGGAAGGCTCTGTTACTGGTTCAACTGTCTGCCCTCCATCTCACATTGGTACTGGTCCCTCTGCTGTCTCCAATCCAGCATATTTGCATTGGTGTCGCCAAGACAATCATGTCTCACTTGCCTTGCTTGGTTCTTGCAGTACCGAGGCTCAAGTGGTCATGTCCTCAGCCACTTCTTCTGCCGATGCCTGGAACAAACTTCAGAAAGCCTTTTCCAGCAGATCACGTGCTCGTGTAATGTCTCTCAAGGAGAGACTATCCTCTATCACAAAGGGCACCTCTAGTGTCCATGATTATCTCCGCTCCATTAAGTTTATTGCAGATGAACTTGCTCTCATAGGTCACCCTATTGATGATATTGACCTTGTTATTGTAGCTCTCAATGGCTTAGGCCCTAATTTCCGTGAGATCAGTGCTTCCATTAGAACTAGGGACTCACCTCTTCAATTTGATGAATTGTTTGACAAGTTGGTTGATTTTGAAATTTTTCTCCAAAGGGAGGAACAACAAACTCAGTCAGTTCATGTTACTGCTAACTTAGCCCATCGTGGTCCCAAACATGTTGGTCGAGGTAAATTCTTCACCCCTTGAAAACCTCCTACGTCTTCCTCATCTGATGATGTTCCTACCTGTCAATTCTGTGATAAAGATGGCCACACAGCCAAAACATGTTATAAAATACATGGCTACCCTCCTCGGTCTTCTAGGCGTCCTCAAGCACATAATGTGCAAAAATTGTCCAACACTGGTTCTGATTGGCTTTTGGATTCTGGTGCCTCTCATCATGTAACTCATGATCTTGCCAATTAAATCTTTCACAGGATGCACCAACCTCTGAACACCTCTTTGTTGCTGATGGTAAGCCACTAATGATTAAAGCAATTGGTTCTTCTACTTTTAAAACACCTCATAAGTCTCTACATCTTTCTGATATCCAATATGTGCCTAATGTTACACAAATTCTAGTTTTTGTTTCTCAGTTATGCCAAACTAATCAAGTTTCACTTGAATTTTTTCCATGGCATTTTGAGGTCAAGGATTTGGCAACGAGGAAGATACTGCTGCAAGGAAGAAATGAAGATCATCTCTATAAGCTGCCTTTCACTCCTTCAAGTCCTCATGTCCATCATTCTATCAAGTCTACTTCTGCTGCTCTGTGGCATCATAGATTGGGCAACCCTGATTCCAGAATTCTTCACCATGCTCTCAAAAACAATAACATTTCTTTTGTAACCTCTAATACCAAGTGTCTTGATTGTCTTGCAAATTAAAGTCATAAACTGCCTTTCCATAAGTCTACTTTGTTTAGCAATAAGCCTCTTGATCTTATCTTTTCATATGTTTGGGGTCCTGCTCCTTTTCATTCAATAAATGGTTTTCGCTACTATGTTATCTTTATTGATCATTATTCAAAATATGTATGGTTATATCCAATTAAATTCAAATCTGATGTTTCCATAATATTTCCAACTTTCAAGTCATTAGTCGAAAACCAACTAAATTGCGGGATTAAAACTGTATATTCTGATAATGGTGGGGAATATCTTAAACTTAGACCATTTTTCCAGCAACATGGCATTTCTCATCTTACCACTCCTCCATATACACCAGAACACAATGGACTTTCAGAAAGGAAACACAGACATCTTGTAGAAACTGGAAGATGTTTACTCAATCATGCCTCTCTTCCACCCAAAATTTGGTGTTACTCACTTCAAACAGCAGCATACTTAATAAATCGCCTTCCCACTCCAAGCTTATCTATGCAATCTCCACTCCAAAAGCTATTCCAAATCAAACCCAACTACACCAAATTAAAAACCTTCGATTGTCTTTGCTACCATTGGCTCTCTCCTTATGTTTCCAACAAACTTCAACCCAAGTCCCAACCCTGTGTCTTCCTTAGTTACAACTCCTCTCAAAGTGCCTATCTTTTCTACAGTTCTCTCACCAACAAACTCTACACTTCACGGCATGTTCAATTTGTCGAGGATATTTTTCCATTTTCCAAATTGTCATCTGATCCTTTATCCTATCTAACTCGAATTCAAATCTACATCAGCCCCACACACCTTCTCTTCCAACAAACTTTGACTTGTTCAAATCCAACTCTTTACCTGATTCACCTCCTATCTCTAATCCTCATTCAGATTCTCTTCCTTTAACCAACTCAAATTTAATTTCCCCTCCTGTATGTTCCCCACCTATCCATCACGAGTTTCCTAATCCTAGTCCTGTTCCGTCCTTCACCTCACCAACTGAGTCTCTTGAGTCATCTCCCACCTTGCAGCCGTGTGATGATCTTTATATATCACCAACAAATCCTCCTGCAGCAGTACCTTCCTTGGATGCTTCCTTACCTCATATCCTATGGTAACAAGATCAAAGAATGGCATACACAAACCAAAGAAAATTCATGCTGTGAGAAAATTCCCTCTTCCTCCATCAGTTGAGCCCTCTTGTGCTTCTCAAGCAATTAAACTCTCTGAATGGAAAACAGCAATGAGTGAGGAGTTCAATGCACTCATTGCTAATGGCACTTGGTCTCTTGTTCCTCCTAAGGATCAGTACAATATTATAGGATGTAAATGGGTGTTTCGGATCAAAAGAAATCCCGATGGTTCCATTTCTCGTTACAAGGCTCACTTGGTTGCAAAAGGATTTCATCAACAACCAGGGATTGACTATTTAGAAACTTTTAGTCCAGTTATTAAGCCTCAGACAATTAAACTTGTTCTCTGTATTGCTCTCTCTAAAGGCTGGACTTTGTCTCACAAGGATGTCAACAATGCCTTTTTGAATGGAACCATACAAGAGGACATTTATATGGCTCAACCATACGGGTTTGTCAATCCTTCTCAGCCTTCATATGTTTGTAAGTTGCATCAATCACTTTATGGCCTTAAGCAGGCACCTCGAGCTTGGTATCATGCACTCTGATCCTTTTTACTAGACCATGGTTTTACAAATGCCAAATCTGATACTTCACTTTTTATTTACAAAACTGATCAGGTTTTGGCTTATTTTCTTGTTTATGTGGATGACTTGTTACAAACTGGAAATGATAGTGTCTTCTTAAGGCAGTTTAAAGGAGCTCTATCTCACAAATTTTCCCTCAAAAATCTTGGCAGTCCTAGTCACTTTCTTGGCATTGAATTCTTGCCAACAGCACAAGGATTATTTCTAACACAACACCACTATATTAGAGAGCTTCTACATTCCTTTAAAATGCAGGAATCCAAGCCAATCTCAACTCCAATGTCCACAAGCTCCTCCCTCATTGCTCCTACAGACTCACCTTCTTGTGATGTCACTTCTTATAGGCGCTTAGTTGTATCTCTTCAGTATTTATCTCTCACAATGCCTGACATTTCCTTCCCTGTAAATCGACTTTCTCAGTTTATGCATCGTCCCACTGATCTGTACTTCCAGGCAGCCAAGCATATGCTAAGATATCTAAAGGGAACAATTGATCATGGCCTCCAACTAATCCGAAATTCCACTTCTACTCTTCAAGCATTTTGTGATTCGGATTGGGCAGGAGATACTACAGATTGCAAGTCAACAGGTGCTTACATTGTTTACTTTGGTTCAAATCCTATTTCTTGGTCTTGCAAGAAACAAAATATTGTTGCAAAATCCACCACATAAGCTGAGTATAGGACTATTGCTTTTACAACTACAGAACTTCTTTGGATCCAACAACTACTTAAGGAATTGCATCACCCACTGTCCAGCAAGCCTCTAGTCCACTCTGACAATCTTGGGGCTACTTATCTCTGTGCAAATCTAGTTTTTCATTCTAGGATGAAGCATCTTGCTATAGACTATTACTTTGTTCGTGATTTAGTTTTCTTCCAAAGAACTTCAGGTGTTGCACATTCCCTCTAGCAATCAACTTGCTGATCTTCTTACAAAGCCCTTACCAACTACGCGGTTCCAACTTCTCAGGTCCAAGATTGGTGTTGTTGATTCCTCCACCATCTTGAGGGGGCGTATAGGAATCCTAACTACCTAGCTGTCATTATCTTTCTGTTGTAACCTATTAGTTGTTCTGATTTGCTCTTATCCCTTGTAATCTTTATCTTCTATTTGTTTTTAAATTACTGTAACAACCTTAGCTCTGTTCTGTATCTATAAATGTCAGCTTGTAACATTCAATTGAATTAATGCAATTACTATTCACATCATTTCTCTACAATATATTCGGTGGAGATTCGGTGTTCTCATGAGTTTTGTAACTTAGAGAAAATGGAGAAAACTTGGTGAGGAAGATGAAGAGAAGTGGGGAGAGGGCAGCTACGGTTTTGAGCCTTTATATAGGCTTAGATTTAGGCTTCGTTTGGTTCCTTAGAGTCCAAATACTGGGTTTTGTGAATATTAAATTAATATATGGTTAATCATAGTTAATAGTTAACTTAACTAAGGTTATTTTTGGCTAATCATGGTTAATAATATGGGGCTCACATTTGATGGAGGTGTGGATGATTTTGAGCCACACATAGTGACTCACCAATGAGTCACCGATCCTATCCGTTAGTGGTTCCCGGAAATTCTGTACGCAGCTCCGTCATTTACCCGATTTCGGTTTTTGAGAGGAAAATAATGAAATGAAAGCAAAACGAAATAGGTGTGGTTAAGTATATATGGATGTACGAATTTGAGGAGATGTGGGAGGTTTACTACCATGTAAAATAAGTGGTTAAAAGTGCGTAGATATGTCTGGTTAATACCCGCGAAAGCTTGGGGGTATTTTGGTCTTTTCACCTAAAAGTCATGATTACTAGCATTTAATGCCCATAAATACTTGGTGACTCATCCTTCATGAGTCATCATGTATGACTCGTTGTCCCGATCTCTTTTGAGCCACACATAGTGACTCACCAATGAGTCACCGATCCTATCCGTTAGTGGTTCCCGGAAATTCTGTACGCAGCTCCGTCATTTACCCGATTTCGGTTTTTGAGAGGAAAATAATGAAATGAAAGCAAAACGAAATAGGTGTGGTTAAGTATATATGGATGTACGAATTTGAGGAGATGTGGGAGGTTTACTACCATGTAAAATAAGTGGTTAAAAGTGCGTAGATATGTCTGGTTAATACCCGCGAAAGCTTGGGGGTATTTTGGTCTTTTCACCTAAAAGTCATGATTACTAGCATTTAATGCCCATAAATGCTTGGTGACTCATCCTTCATGAGTCATCATGTATGACTCGTTGTCCCGATCTCTTGACAGCTCTCTGCAGTTCCGTTTTCGACTCCGTCGGTTTCCCGATTAGGGTTTTACGCCCGAATCGAGTATAAAACCTAATTATTTTGAAATTTTTCAATATAACCTATATTGTTGGAAATGAGATAAAAAAAATCTATTCATTTCGTTCTCGGGTCAAAATTAGGTTTTTGGATCAGTAAAATCTTGCAGTCAGTAAAAACGCAGACTGGATTCCGTCTGAATTTTCAACCAAAAATTTCACCGTATACTTATAAAAATAAGTATGATATGAATATGACTTTGGTTTTCCAAAAAATCATTTTCTAAGTTTCAGAGAAAAATATAAACGTTTATTTATATTTATACCAATCTTAGAAAGCAGAAAAATCGGGGTGTTACAACATAAATCAAGTGTAATCACACTCACAACACAAATCATAATTGAAGGGAGAGAAGAGGGGAGGAAGCAATTGAAATACAATTAAGAGTAGGGAACTCAGAATTCAAACCAAATTACTTGAATGTCTATGATTGATAAAAGATTTAGCCTTCCATAGTCATCACCATTGGAGAAGCCTTAACAAACATTAACAAAGTGCAAAAAACTCAAAAGAAAACGAACAGAAGAGAAGAGAATTCCAAAACTTGCAAAATACAAGGATTATCAAAAGTGGTCTAATTTCTTGTCTTAATAATACTAATCTAACCCTAGACCAAATTAAGGACCTCTGAATAAGATTTCCAACAAGGTATCATATGCCTTAATTGGGCTTAAGATGAGTAAGTTATGCCCATTTAAGTGAGGGAACATCATGGACTGCGAACTAATCCGCGTTAGAGAATTCGGGACCCAGTTTGGCCTTGGTTTTGGCCTAATTTGACAATTCCTGTGAAACCTGATATTGTAGGTCTCTTCTTTATCTTTCTAGGGACAACAAGATCACCAAAATCTAATCTATGTAGCTCTAGTTATACTCTGCTCAAGACAACAAGGTCAGGATGAGTGAAAAATCCAAAAATTAACTATGTTTAGCAATTAAGCCCAATAATGCAAAACTCAGCCAAATCACCAATATTAAACAGATATAGAAATTAATTAGGCCAAGTATACAACACTAAAAGGTGACTCAAAATTGATTTATCATACGCCCGTGCTTGAATGGAAGCACGCCCGTTCTTCACTTATGTGACCAGCAAAGCCGTGCAGGGGACAAGCACGCCCGTGATTCCCCTCAGGATTGAGAACATAATTAAGGACTTAAAGGGGGTTTTAACCCTAATCTCCCCCAATAACGCTATGTTGACATGATTAATTGATGTTAAAGAGTAGATAACTCGGTTAATGGTTAATGAAGATAATTAATGATGATAAGATGTTTAAGTCGGTAACTGTTGGGTTATCGCATGTTGATAACTTTGGCGCTTATTGGCCATAGTGGCCTCGATACTTATTGGTCGAGGTGTTCATGATGTTAAGTCTTGGGTGCTTATTGGCCAAAGCACGATAATGTTGATGATGAAGTCTTGGGAGCTTTTTGGCCCGAGCAAAGGAGGTGGTTGTTGTTGTTTGTTGTTGTGCCATGCATAGAGCATTGGAGTTGATGGTTGAGGGGGAGGTTCGACATAGGGGAGATCACCCGAGAGTACGGTGATCTGACCATCCACGGTAGGTCACCCGAGGTTTGGTGACCGCGACCCCCCGTGATGATGCATCCAAGGTTTGATCCGTTGGCTATCCATGGGGTTCACCCGAGGTTCGGTGAACTGTCGGTGTTGGTGCTTCTATGGCCAATACGGATATGTAACTTCGAAGTTGTTCATCCTGAGTTAGTTTAGATCCACATGCATAATGAAGTAACGGAGTAGTGTTGCCTTGCACCGCATAGCATACTTGATTTTGATGATGTTGATGTATGATGATATATATATGCTATGATGTTGCCATACTTGTTGTTTACCTTGCTTCCTATCTCCATGCCGTATATGTTTACATGATTCTTACTCCCCGTTTTCTGTTTTCTTGTTTGGCATGTTTGGTTTCACGCAGAGGATGACGAGCAGTCCAGAGAGGAGTTACTCTGAGGAGCAACCACTCATAGTTAGCGCCTTTCTTTTGTTAGTCCAGTTTTCAGTTGTATTCCGAGGTTTTTTCAGAACGGTTATACCAGCTCTGTTGTGACATCGGGTTGGGACATTTGTTATTATTTTATTTGTTTTTTTGTTTTAAACTTGATTTTATTTCCGCGTTTTGAGAACTCGTTCATGTGAGACCTTTCTACCCATGGACAAATGTTTTATTTATTTCAGTAAATACATGATTTATTTTTCAACTTTGTCCTTTTATTACTTTTTAACATGCGGGGTAGCAGGATGTCACAAAATTAGGGTTATAAGCAATCATGATCAACATGGCCTGAACATATAGTTGTGTTGCACCATCATTTGTTGCATTTGCAGGATACAGATGCATCAATATCGAACTTTTGAATACCTTACAAACTTTTTATACTCAATGATACCAATCAATATAACAATGGTTTCAAATCTACAAATTAAATTAGGTACATGGACATTCAGCTTACATATTGTCCCTTAAGAATAGGACCTGCAAAACATAATTCATATTGGTACTAGTTACTTTATAACCTCAACTATGTCAACTTTTGTTATTGCAGTGAATATTTTGATGCACTATGAAAGTGAATAAGTAGTGTCTCTCATATACAAAAGGGTAAAGTTGTTCACAACTCGGTTTGGTTCAGTTCCACGAGAAAAAAATTCGAATGAATCAAAATCAATTGGTTCAATTTGGTTAGAATTTGAAAAAATAAAATCAACAAACTCAAACCAAACTAATCCAATCAAGAACGGACTAGTTCAGTTCGATTCTAAAAAAATACTTGTTCAAAAAATATGAAAAACTTAATAGATTTAAATCAAATTTATACTGTTATAATTCAAGTATGATATATAAATCATTTTAATGCATTATAAAATATTTTCGTGCATATAATTACATCATTATGGAAAAGTGCATAATATATATGAGAATCCTTGAATAAACATATGGGTTTCCTTACAATAATGTTTCAGTTATCAGTTTTCTTACACGTTTGGCTGAAGGATTAAAAAAACTTTTCTTACATGATTGCAAGATTAAAAAAATTTCCTTACACGATTTATTGATTCATATATTTAATATTGTAGAAGTTTTATTTTATTTAAGAGACATTTTTATTTGTTTTGAAATCGATGATATATTAGCAATATCTTATCACTTGTACAATAATGTTTCAATTATCACGGTTCAAACACTGTTCACCAAAAAAATCAGGGTTCAAACACTTTCCTCAAGTGATATATTGATTCATATATTTAATGTATCTGTTTTTATTTAAGAGACATTTAAATCCCTTTTGAAATCTATAATATATTTGTAATAAATTAGCACCTTTATTATTATTATTATTATTATTATTATTATTATTATTATTATATTTAAAAATTGAATTATTATTATTATTATTATTATTATTATTATTATATTTAAACATTGAACTTAATGCTAGCTAGTCTATTCTGTTTGAAAATGCAAAGAAGACATTGCACCGTATAATTGAAATCTTGAAGTATTGCTTTGAATATGCAGGTATCACACATTCATGAATTAATTTTTAATCAATCATGTTAAATTATTCATTAGAATCTGCAACTCATGGCCCAATACCTCCAGTGGTATCTCAAATGTGGATGGGGAATTCAATATGGTAAAACAATCATGAGTAGTATGAAAAATATAGGCATGATATATAACAAATTATAGTAAAAAATGTAACAAAAATAAAGAATACAAAAGTCATAACAAAAGCTATAGGTACTGCAAATAGCATGATCCTTTTTCTAACCAAAACCATAAACTACTGGGGAAAAAAATATAGGAAAAAATAGATAGGTAAGAAAAAAGATAGTAGTAGATTCACAACCTTCTTCACCTTGACCTTCTGAAAAGTGAAAAAAATATATAAGAGAATATTATAAGTAACACAAAACTCACGACCAAAGAGAATGCAACACCAAAATAAAAAGTTGTGAACCACACAAAGAAAATGGAAGTGGAAAGCAGAAAGAAGAAGAAAGTACCAATAGAAGAGAAATCAAACCTAAGAATGGTAATTTCGTTGCACAACCGTCCTCTTATGCTTTCAAGGTCCTTCGGTCAGAATGTGTAGAGAGACTATTCAAACAAAACTCAATATCAATCAATTTCATCTTCAAGGCAGATGAAGGAAGATATGTGGATGAACCATGTGGATGAACCAACGAAAAAAGGATATGTTACACATCTGAAAAAAAGGGAAGAAAGTCGAATTAGGTTATAACAAAAAAAGTATGTTGTTTGTGATTGCTTGTGAGTCGAGTTAAAATATTTATAGACCTAGTTTTAATAATAGAAGAGACAATGCATGAGAATATGCACTATAAATATATTATCTTAATTTAAATTTAAAATTAAATAATAATTAAATTAATGATGATTGATATTCAAATGGGAATATTTTCTTTTATGGAAGATATATCTCACCATGATGCTTTGATTCTTCCAAATGAGTCAATCAATATCTTACCATTAATGCATTGATTTAATTTCAAATTTCAAAGTTTATTGATTATTTTTTAATTAAAAAGAATATTGATTAAGCTCAAATTAAGGCTTGTTCACATCTTGTGATTGTTATGCCTAAATTAATTCTAGATCAACCACATCCATATACATCCGAATTGTGGGTTTTGACTTTAATTATCACATTTATTTGGTCATCGATACTTAGGAATTTTTTTTGAAAAGGCTCAAATTAAGGCTTGTTCACATCTTGTGATTGTGATGCCTAAATTAATTCTAGATCAATAATCATAATTATTCGTATTTTGTTAGCTGATTATAGTTTGAAAATTTTATTTGAAGGTTATGATTGTATTAATTGTTTAGATTGTATAATTTGTAATTTATTTATAATTTATAATTTATGAAAGTCTAGCCACCTCCATTAATTGTATTAGATTGAATGAGAGCACGACACCTAAGCGAAATTTGGAGGGAATGATTGTGCTTAAGTCACATGTTAAAAGTGGAGGCTCCTATGAGTGACACTTGGAGGTTGCCAATTTGAAAATTTTCGCAAATATATTCACTACAAGAAATTTAACTTCTAGTGACGGACAAAATCTGTCACTAGATGTCAAAAATCCGTAGGTAAATATTAGATTGACTTTGACCTACGGACAAAACGGGTGTCAATTTTAAGGGGACAAATAGCTACGCTTCTTTGAGTCACTATAACCTTTACCTACGGACGACATACTTATACCTACAGTTACATCTGTTTGTCACTACAGGTTGTACATACAATTTCTAATGGTATAGGTAAAAGCCATTAACTTATAGCTACACCGTCTAACTGTAGGTAAAAGGCAAATATTAGTATAAAAAAAAATAACTTTTACCTAAGGTCACTACTCATTAATGACCGTTAAATGATACATATTATTATTATTATTATTATTACTATTATTATTAGTATTAAATATATTTTATACGGTGATACATCCATAAAAATATGATGATACTAAAATCATCATAACTATTCATATTAATACGTTACACATTATTCAAACCATCTTGCACAAGGTATAAGCAAATGAATTTTATTAAATAGGTACAAAGGGTACCATAACCCATAAAGGTTACAAGAGAGAATCATAATCCATAAAACCCATGTCCAAAACTCTTGTAGCACTATGTTTATAATAATTATATTGGCCTCCATGAATTATCAAGACATGAACATCCAAATCTTGCACCTGAGTATTCTTCACTATAGTTGTTGGTCATGACAGAGCAACCAGCTTGCATTACAGAGGCACACAATTTTCTGAGGGAATCAGTTCCAGCCCCTTCACCAAAAGAAAAAAACTATGTTAATCTTCTGATCTTGGCAAGACTAGACTTGTGGTGTATAACAACCTTAGTTGTTTTCCCACCATAATTAGAATAAAGGCCGGGACATCCCAACACTTTAAAAGTTATTAGAAAATAAATTAAATAACACTTATGTACCATCAGTCCATCACAATTTCTTTCAATTCTGATATCAAACAAATTCATAAGTATAAAAGACTGATAGTAAAATACTCTAATCATGCAAAAAAGAAGTTTCAAACAAAAAGATATAGACACAATATTAGCTACCATTTGTGAGAAAGTAAAGCCAAAGATGTAGCCAATAATGGCTGAACTAAGTAAATAGAGAATGTCTGTGCTTGCTCGTATTTGATCAAATTCACCAGAAGATATGCTAAGAATATTTTCATACCTATAACTTTAGATGTAGCAAATCCAGTGGCACAAAAATTTTAAGAGAATTCACTAAGAACTAGAAGAAGCTCAAGTTGGCAATTGTAAAGCATGAATTAAATTACCAATGATGCACCAGTCCCAATTGCAAATAGCTTTGCTCCATCACGCTGCATGATAATCCAAAGCCACCTGTTGAAAAAATGAAACCCAGTGAATGTAATATTTAAACAAAAATGATTAATGACAATGTTTATTAAAATAATAAATAATAAATAAAGATAATGAAAAGTAACTTAAAAAGTGTTAACCTGGAAAGCATTTTCAGGGCAGCCATAGAAGAATTTAGCAATAGGTCCAGCACTGAGAGCAAGCGGTGGTGTGAGAGAAACTGTGGGAGCGAGGAGTCACACAAGCATAAAATCTGCTACAATGGCCATTACCTGGTGGGGACATAAAAAATTAAAGAATGACTAATCTGTGGTGTAAAGAAACATGATAAGCTGAGTTTTAAAGAGACAAAAAGTTTAGCTTTACAAATTACAAGCAAAGATGATTCCAAAAGAGAAATGTGATATACTAAAGAGTTTCTGGGGAAGGAAGAGAAACACAATTTAGACACCAAACAATATATAACCAAAAAGAAATCTTGTTGACACCTACCACATCAGCACTCAAGCTCCTTAGTAAGCAATAACTAACTCAAAATTAAGATGTCTATGCCCATAGTTCTAAATTGCGGACCGCATCACGTATTGCGGCCGCAATATTGCGGTTGCGGACCGCAGCGCAACCGCATCACACAGCAATTGCGGTGTGATCCTTTTTCATGTGTTGTAGCTGCAACGCAACCGCATCAGCACCGCATCAGACCGCATCAGACACTAAATCGGACCGCATCAGGCCGCAACACCCATTTTCAGCTCCATTCGTTCAAAAATTTTTTCAAAACTAAAAAAATTTCAGGCTCCCAAAGTATTTAGATGCAAGAATTATTCCTTTATGCTTTAGCAATTTGTTTCTTTTCTCTATTTTTGCTATCCTCTTCTCAATTCAGATATATGAAGAATTACAATAATTATATAATATTTTTTAGATTTGGTGCGAGCATAAAATTATTTCACGCCACAGCGGCTGCAGTCCGCGACGCAGCGACCGCAATGGCCGTAATCGCAGTGATCGCAACCGCAATTTAGAACCTTGCCAGCTTTTCAAAACAACAGCAAACTGAAAAAAAAATATCTTCATTTTTTTTTTACAATTTAAGAGAATTAGATTTACCAGTAGAAAACTTGAAGTTCAAATGCATCAAGTAAATAAGCATGACCATCTGATGACCATGACTATGATTATCTTACTTTGTATGTATTGAATATCTTTGTCAGTCACACCATGACCATCTGATTCACTAGAATATCCATTACGCATTACATTTGCATGCCCATTAGCTTCATTCTGTAATTTATGAGACAACCATCTTTGTCAATCTTAAAGGTTTCCTAATCAAGTTTGTGTTGAGGATCTTTGATAGGTTATTTGTGATTTACCCGTCTTTTTCCATTAACAAAAAAAAAATATATGCCTTTCTTAAATTTAAAAATAGAATAAAAGTTCAAACGAATTCCTGTCAAAAAACTAAAATAGAAACATATTTACTTCCTTAAAAAAAATTATTTGGTTCTCAAAAATCTTAAATATGGATCAAACTAATTTATTTTACGATATTTTTTAGGGATATTTTAGTCTCTATCAAAGACTATTTGACTGATATTTGATCGTCTTGAAGATCAAATTAGTATATTTCATTTGTTATAGACCAAATATATATCTGTTTTTTTTTTCTCTGCAACCAACTTGGATGTTTAGTCTTAAAAATAAAATTGAAATAATGCCACATCATTTGTCAACCCTCTTGTCCTGTCACTCATTCACTCAGTACTCCCACTATTTCATAGTCTATAAATTTCTCCATTATTTCCCTTCGGAAAGTGTATCTTATCTCCACTCTCCCTCTCTGCTTTCCTTCTCCTACACAAACATGTTCTTGCCAGCTGCTTTGGCTCTACAACACCAAGAGCCTCACAAACACCGACACCAACCCACCACCCCTCTCCCATCCCACATGGCCACTGTGTCGTCGTGGCAGCCCCGCCGCAAGGTCTCCCTCCAGCAGCAGCGGAAGGTGCAGGCGGTGCGGCTAGGTGGGAAGAATAAGCCACGGCACCAAGGAATGGTTGCGAGGATGGTTAGAACTTTAAAGAGGATGCGTTTGAAGTGGCTCAAGTTACACTATCTTCGCACGTTGAAGATGCTTAAGGAACACTAGAGAAAGATGCTGAAGGAATTGTCTGAAACTGGTGCCACCATTGAAACCATGCTTTTCATGGAAAGCACTTCTATTATCCCTGGTGGGCTTACCATATCTTGCTGCCCTACTCGTTATGGATCATGATCCATTTTCGTGTAAAACTTTCTTTTCTTTATTTTAGTTCCTCCCTTTTTTATTTACATAAGGAAACTCAAGTTCCTTTGTATGCTTCCATTTGTATTATATTTATCTTGGGAGAGGAAAGGAGAAATACCTACTTACAAAACGAAACCGTAGGTAAAACTTTTAATAAGTAGTGACGTGTTTCTAAAATCATAGGTAAAAGTTACTTTTAGTGACAAATTATTTCATCAGTAAAAGCATCCTTAGGTAGATGGTGGTTTTCTTGTAGTGATTATATATAGATATAGATATAGATTATCTCGTTACTATCGGTATGTTTTTGACTCCAAGATACCACAACCAATCATCACCTTAATTTTTTATTATAAAATAAAATAAAATCTAGAGTGCCCTTTTTATTACTATTATTTCTTCGTAAGACTTGTATACCATTTCAACTTTATACACAATATACACTCACATAAAATATGATATCCTATGTAGTGTTGCATCTAGGGTGCCTATTTTTTATTTACATTTTCTAAAGTATTCTTTCATATCTAAGATGTAGTCTTGCAGCATAATGCTTTTATTGTTTGTTCATTTTCAAATGAATTCAAATGATAATGTTCAACACTTTAACAATAAGACGAGGAAACATCTGGATAACATTAATTTCCACAATTCTCAATTAAATCACTTAGTTTAGTTTACAGCTGACTTACATGGTATGTTCTAGAATTTGCCATTTTTTGTTAAGTAAATCACATTGGTTAAACATTTCCTATGAGTTATTCTTTGGCATTTTTATCTAATGATTGATCTTATTAACTTATTAGTGAGTCTTGGAATGTTTCATTCAACTGGTGTGACAGAGAATGGAAATGGCACCTTCCATATCGAAGAGAAGAAAATAATGCATACTGAAATGGAAACAATAAAACAGATATTGAAACAGGAGAACTCCGCTACTGGTATATTTCGAATTTCAAAGCCAGTTCTTTGGTTCGACCATTGAATTTGCCACATGCAAATGAAGCTGTGGGAATTGTGGTAACACTTGCAAGGGTTGAGAGTGATGAAATTAGCAGGTCAACATCATTGTTTCTTTCAAATTTTGGAAACCCTTTAGCTTTCCGGTTTCAATCTTGCAGTATGCAACCACACTTGTGGTCATATGATCTATCAAGTTCCCAATTACATTACTACTAATGTGAATATTAAAACTTGATTACCATACTCTAATTTCTCTAGTCTATTTTTCACTAGCATGGTTATGAAGAGAGAATCTATATTTTTTAAAACCTAACAAATTTTTTTCTAAATTCAGGACACTTTCTGAATATTTAGGCTTGGCAAATATGCTTGCTATTGTTTGCAATACTTATGAAGGTGTTAAAGCAATGGAGGGATATGACGCAGAAGGCAAGATAAGCTATGATGTTGCCTTGCATAGGATAGGATCTTCAATCGGAATGAGCGTAAATGACCGATTCACTATCATATGTCTCCAAGAATTAAGGCAAGTTATAAGTCACATATATTTGTGTGTATTAGTTCAAATTGAAGATGATGTTCTTTGCTTATATTAAAAGTGCACATACTTGATAATTTTCTTGGTTGCGGTCCATTTGTGGGTGGTATTGTAGCCAAGGATCCACAAAGGAAGTTGGCTCTTCCAAAGCCAAGATTACCAAATGGGGAGTGCCTAGCTGGGTTTCTTGATTTTGCAGTGAACATGGTCCATTTGGATTCTGACCATTTATCTTTTCTTACTGTTAATGGGCATGGTCTCAAAGAGACACACTACGACAAAATGTACTTTTAGCGGCAATTATTATGACGTTTAGCATCAATAATAATGACCGCTAAAACTTTTACCGGCAATTACCAATTTAACCAGCGTATCCAGTGTCGCTAAAAGTTTTCCCGGCAATTGTAGAAAATACTGGTAAAGACCCAATTAATTGTCGCTAAAAGTCGGATGATATAGCGGCAATTATTGCCGGCAATTGTAATTGGCACTAAATATGAATTTTGAATTGCCTTCTAAGATAATTTACCAGATTATTTTATTGCCGCTAAAAGTTCTACTTGGCTTTTGACAGCAAATGTCAAGATTATTTGCCACTCAAATTATGCATTACTTGATTCACAAAAAGTTTAGCTACAATGAATTTTGCTCCTAAAAAACTTTTTTTTTGACAACTGCTCCTAAAAAACTTAAACAATAGTATACAAACATTTCAAATAAATCATACTAAAATTCATTATATAAAAACAAAATACATTTCAATAACTCCACAACAAAAAGATAACAAGTATCAAGTGTTAATTAACTTTTTGAAGTGTCATCAACAAAAGATAAAAATTACATATTTGAATCAAATAACTACCGTCATTTTAAGTCTAATAATAGACATTATATATATATATATATATATATCTTCAATTCTTAATCATGGGGAGTGCACAGACACAGTCCACGGTGTATTCATAAGGAGTGGGGCATGCAAGACTGGGACAGATGACATTGGAGTTGCCATTTGTGCCAATGGTACTTTCTGATCCACAGAACTGAACAAAGGTGTCATTTGAGCATAGAGGATTTCCCATAAGCCTGAAAAACAGTAATTTTCAATTAATAATGTGACAAGTTATCCAAATGGAACTTATGTTGAATGGTCATGTTCAAGATTTTTTTTACTTCTAAACATGCAAAACAAGAAGAAAAAGATGGAATAAACTGAAAAATAAGTTCAAAAGCATACGGGAGTGTGACATTTGGAGGAAGATGGATACTGCCTAATATGCTTGTAAGTAGATTATTTTTTAAGTCCCTGCAATATCACAAACCCATGTGGAGCAAGTCAAAACTGCAAAATTCAGTAGCTTTTGTGCAGGAGGAAATACAAAACTGTAAATTGTGCAATTATCATTTTAGGTCTTACAAGAGAAGGTTATTGGTTCCATTTAAAGTCTCGCTCTGCCAAATAGTGGAAGGAACATTGCCACTCAATGAATTCTTTGCAACTAACCTGTAATAGGGAAATATATGTCTTGAAAGGCCATTAAAAATATACCATGATTTACAAAATCATAAATATTAAAAATTAATAAATCTTGGCTGTGAAATTCAACAATATATGATTTTTGAGTAAGATGAGGTGATACAGTTAATGTTATTTGGCTTATAGTACACAGTACCATGGTTCTAAATTGCGGTTGCGGTCACGGATGCGGTCGCGGTTGCGGTTACTGTGATTGCGGCCATTGCGGACACTGCGATGCGGATTGCGGTCACTGCGGCATGAAATAATTTTGTATTCACACCGAATGTAAAAAAAATCTATAATTTTTGTAATTCTTTATATATCTTTTATTAATAGTGTTGCATAAATTTTTATTCATTTTTAAAACATAGCATCATCTTTATGAATGATTAAATTTATTAACATGTAATATAAATATATAATATTTTATCAACCATTATTTGATTAAATAAAAATAATAAATTAATTATTACTAATATATAATTTCTCCATCTCTCAGATAACCTCCCTCCCCCTCCTAACATTTCTCAAATTTATAATACCCAATTTTCATCAAATTCCCACACAAAAATATCCATCACCCACCAATTTTTCCCTCCACTGGAACCTTCTACACAATTAATTATATCACTATCTCTCACAAAACCCCTCACATAAAAGTTCCACCCGTAGACCACTCTCCCACCCCCACAATTACCCAGAAATGAATCACCCACTAAAACTCCCACCCAAATCAAATCACCCCCAAATCTCCCTAACGACACTTACCCAGTTACCCACACCCCTTAAATCACAACCATCCCCAATACAAACACAAAGGAACCTACTGTGTTTGTAGCTTTGACTTTAATGGAGTTTCTATAGCTTTATCTTATGTGCGTTCAATGAGCAGAGCAGAGGAGATGCGGGTCACGACTGGTGAAGCAGAGGACTCGGATTCACCAGGATTTCGCCACCTCCTCCCAAGATCGAACCAGAGTAAGACCCGCCAGTAGAGGAGAACAACCACACAAATCGGGCGTGAGAGTGGTGATGAGACAGAGTCGCGAGGCAGAGCAGATGGCAGATCTGGATGATGGAGATGAGTTGAGACGAGTGAGAAAGGAGAAAAGAGGTAAATGTTCGATCTTTTCTTACGAAATGTCTGAAAATCGTTGTTTTTTAGAGTAACCGTGAACGGAATGGGACTTGAAGCTCAGTTGCGGTGTGATGTGGTCAGCCACGATGCGCGTTGCGGGAGAATTGCCGTTTTGATGCGGTCGTTATCTGTGATTACGAATCACACCGCAATTGCGGTTCGTTGCCGTTGCGGCGACCGCCGCATCCGCAATATTGCGGCCGCAATACATGTTGCAGTCCGCAATTTAGAACCCTGCACAGTACAGCTTGATGCAGAAGAAAAAATGATGAAACAGAAGACAACTTACAACTTCTGAAGCTTGTTGTTTGATAAATCACTGCATATATCCCCAGAGGTGAAAAACAATTAAATTATATGAAATCCATGTTATCTTATTCTCAAGACCCCCCCCCCCCCCCCAACCCCCCCAACAACTTAACATGGTAGGAAAATATACATTGACAATTCAAATAATTGAATAGAAGACAAAAAAGATGACAAATGGCCAATAGAAATCCTTACATGGTTGTGATATTTTCATAAAGCTTGTTAGGAGGAATTGTTTCATTCAACTGATTGAAATTGAGGTCACTGAAATTTATACAAGAAATAGTCAGTATAAACAGTTACGAATAATATTAGATTGTCTTTTAAACATGTATATCTGAATCTTCACTTTGTCAGGTGCAGCCACTACTCCGGTTGATGATACACTACATCTACAACTAACTTCTAGGGACATGATACAACTAAGATGATGTACAACTAATATCAGTTGATGATAAAACATAATAATTTTCACAAAACAAAGTGAAAAATATAGAAGTAAAGCTCAAAAGGATAGTAGAAAACTAGAGGAATAAAATATAGTTTTCTTGTAGATTTATCGATTGAAAATATAGGGCTTGAAAATTGAATCAAAAATAGGTCCTGTCTGGTGCAAACACCAAGTAAGAACATCAACTTGAAATGCATAGCCAAAGACTCCCTGATGAGGATATTGATATGGAAGCCTTATTGGCACAATCAGTGCCCATTGCTGTTCCTCCACCACCAGTCAGACTTCTAACTTCTAAATCTCCTGAGCCTAAGCCTGCTCTTCATTTCAATACTTGGATCAACATGTTGGCAGAGGTTAGCCGGAAAGATTTGGCCAACTCTTCATCAACCCAGTACGACTCCAGTGACTCTCGAGTCATCAATCTTATGCATGATTTGACAGCTCTTCTTGACAACTCTTTTAACACTCTTTACTTTGATGTTAACACTCAACAAGAGTTGTCAAGACTGATTAGAGAGATTAATCCTCTTCATTCCAATCTTCCTATATTTGGAGGTTTCTAAACAAAAAGATCTCGACCTCATCTTGACAGTCACTCAAACCAAAGAATCCCTTGTGGAATATCGGAAAAGATTGCTGGCAGAGATTGAATCGACACATAAAAAATGCGCCAAGTTTGGCAAGGCTCTGGAAAAGAGAAGAGACAAAGTCAAGGCTATTGATGACGAATCTGTCCAACTTGGTCACAGAGCTAAAACTGTGGTTGGCAAACTTCGTGCTCTACAGCCTGACTATGATGCTGCAATTGCCGACAAAGCTAATCTTACTTTTGCATGGGACCAATTGTCTCTCGACGTGAACTTAGACAAGAATCAATCGTTGTAATTTTCTTTTCTGTCAGCCAAATTCTGTAATTCTGACACTAATTTTTTTTTGTCTATTCAATGAGAATGACTCATGGTTTACCTACATGTTTATTCATCGTTTAATGTAACTTCTTTTTCCAATAAGTTTCGTAACTCATCTTTGTTCAAATTATAATTAATGTTGTGATGAGTTTCAAAACATCGGAAAATTTCTTGCATTTAATTTCTTGTCTCCCCCTATCGGTTATAAATAGTGAGGTTTGTAACTCTTAACATTTCTAAACTTGAAACTCATTACTTCAACTAAGCCATGTTCTTATCAGAAACAAACTCCCCTTTATTCTTCTTGCTTCCTCCATGGGAGCCTGGGTTTATAACCTTTGAACCTCAGAGTCAAGGTCTCTGTCTTGATGGTCGTTTTCTAACTAAAGACCAGTAACCAATGTAATGTGCCCGGTAGAGATCAGCAACCAATGTAACCACTAGAGTTGACCACTATTGCCCACCTCTGGTTAGAGTAGACTTGAAACAGAACAGGTGCATCTGTTTCCAGTTCCATCATCTTCTTATCAGGGGTGGTTATCTCCCCTGGTGTTGTTCTTACTTCACCATAAGCAACAACCACCTTCTAGGTTGAATAATGGTGAGATCTGCTCGTGCCGGGTTTTTTTTTACACTCTGCGCACCCTCGACATATGAAGCAGATGAAATCTCATCAAAGGGGGAATGAAGCCTCAACAAATTAGATCACACTGTTGCATTGTCGAAGAGTGGGGAGACAAATCAGATAATTTCATCAGAGTTTTGGGCTCTTAGTCAACTGTTAGGAATAAGTTAACCTCATTTTAAAATTTGTACTTTTACCAAATACTGACTAATTTAGATTGACAACTTGTACTTTTGACAATGTATGGTTATATTGCCAAGTTAGCGAATAAAATATTTTCATTTCCTTTCACTTTTTGTCAATCTTTACTTCCAGTATTGTCGGTTTATATTTCTTCAAATACTTGCCATTAATTGAATTAATTCTTAGGCTCGTATTGACATCGACAAGTGCATAAGCATTTCCAGAAAATACTTTGGAAATCTTAAATGGTCCTTCCCATTTTCGTTACCTCTTACCATATTCCTGGCAACGCTTATCCATGGGCAAAATAACTTTCCATACTAAATCATCCACTTTAAATGATTTAAATTTAACTCGACTATCATAGAATTTTTCAATTCTTTCTTTTTGTCGAATCAAATTTTCCAAAGCAACCAACCTTTCATCACTTAATTCGTCAAATTCATCCAACATTGCATTCCAATATTGGTCGACAGGCAAGTCATCTTGCCTTTGAATATGAGTTGATTGAAGATTAATTTCGACAGGTAACACAGGATCATGCCCGTATACTAACCTTAATGGTGATGTCCCCGTCGACTGTCGAGGTGAACTCCTATATGCCCAAAGTATTTGATCAAGGGTGTTATGCCAGTTTTTAGGCTGTCGATCCACATGATTTTTAATGAGGCCAATGATAATTTTATTTGCGGCCTCAACTTGACCATTGGCCTGTGCATAGTATGGGGTAGATGTTAGCATCTTTATATACCTATAACTTGCATATTCTACAATCTTCTTACGATTAAAAACTGACCCTTGGTCAGTTGTCAAGGTTTATGGTATTCCAAACCGACAAACAATGTGATTTTCAATAAAGTTAATTACATCTTGTTGAGTGACTGCTTTAAAACAAACTGCTTCCACACACTTGGTAAAATAATCGATTTCAACTAAAATGAACCGATGTCCTTTCGTCAAAGAAGGATGTATTTGGTCAATTAAATCCAAGGCTCATCCTCTAAATGGCCAAGGCTTAACAATAGAATGTAATTCGCTGGCCAGGACATTTTGTATGTGGCCATGTTTCTGGCATTGCTCACAAGACTTGGCAAACAAAATGCAATCTTTCACCACAGTTGGCCAACAATACAAACTTCATCGAAGTGACCATTTCATTTTTTTCACCTGCTTAGTGGGCTCCGCATATACCTTCGTGAACCTCAGACAATGCTAAATAAGCATCTTGCTCACTTAAGCATTTGTGTAAAGTTTCGTCAACATATCTTCTATGCAGTAGTCCACCTTGCATACTATAATTCAACGCCGTATATTTTATCCTTCTATATGCATTTTGACTTGGATTTTCCAAATAATAAATTATTGGCAACCTCCAGTCATTCGACGGGATTACATCATTGACTAAGACATCTCTTTCTTCCAATGGATATAATAATTCTCTAATCTCCATTAATCCTGACAAGGTCTTTTGAGATATCTTGTACCCTGACGCCATTTGGGCTAACTCATTAGCTTCTTGATTCAATTCCATAGGGATATGCTTAACAACTACGTCATCGAATTTTCTCATTAACTTACTTGATATAATGCAATATTTGGTCAAGTTATAACTGACACACTTGTATTCTTGGGTAAGTTGTTTAATAATCAACTGAGAATCCCCAAAGATATGCACATCTTGTGCTTTCAACTCCATTAGTATCTCTAATCCGACAATCAAAGCTTCATACTCATCCTCATTGTTAGAACATGGATACTTAAGCTTAAACATGAACTTAGTAGGAGTTCCTTGTGGAGTCACGATTAAGATTCCTACTCCACTACCTCCTTGATGCCTTGATCCCTCAAAGTAAAGTTTCCAAGGTTGTAAACTGAAAAGTTTATTTCCGACACATCCAATCCTGGATGTTCTACCAAGAAGTCGGCAACTGCCTGACCTTTGACAACTTTGGCTGCCACGTATTGTAAAGAATATTCCGACAAAGCAATGGTCCATTTACCAATACTCCCATTAAGGACTAGTTTTCACATCATATACTATATTACATCAGTCTTAAAAATTACTAATACATTACAAGGCATCATATAATATTTGAGTTTGGTACATGAAAAATACAATGCTAGACATAATTTCTCTATAGCACTATATCTTTTCTCAGTATCATTGAGAATTCTGCTTAGATAATGCACGGCCCTTTTGACATTGTCATAGTCATCCCGGGCCAAGAGACATCCTCTAGTATGTACAACTTCAACGGTCAACGAGGCATAGCAGGCATCATGACCGGTCGATTGACTAAGTATTGCTTGATCTAGTCAAAAGCTTCTTGGTGACAAGATTCCCATGTGAAACTTTGTTCTGCTTTCAACTTGACCAATGGTTCAAATACTCTTGTTCTTCCCAACAAATTCGATATAAACCTTCGTAGAAAGTTAACCCTTCCTAGGAAGGACTGTAATTCCTTCTTATTTGTCGATGCTGCGGCTTCCATAACTACTTTAGCTTTATTTTTGTCCACCCCGATTCCTTTCTTATGAACTAAAAAGCCCAAGAATTTGGCATCCGATACTCCAAAGCTGCATTTCTCTGTGTTCATTTTGAAGTTGTGTCTTCTCATCCTTTCAAACCCTTACTTTAGGTGCTCTAAGTGGTCATCTTTAGTTTTTGATTTGACAACCACATCATCAATGTATACTTCTAAAAATTTCCCAATCACATCAGGGAAAATAGTATTCATTGCTCGTTGATAGGTGGCTAATGTATTCTTTAAACCGAAAGGCATGGCAATCCATTCATATGTCCCAATTGCTCCTGGACACTTGAAGGCAGTCTTTGACACATCTTCTTCGGCTATAAAGATTTTATTATAACCTGCATGGCTATCCATACAACTTAAAATTTCATTTCCTGATGCTGAGTCGACAAGAATTATAAGACTCAATGACTTAGAGATTTGATATATGACAAATACAATTTAATGTGTGTGCAAGTGTTTTAGTGTCAAATTGCAAAGACAAGTATCAAGCAGTGATCAACAAGTTCATTAAGGAAATTCATGGAAAATATTCAAGGAAGAGCTTGAAGGAATCAAGGAGCTGAATGTAGAAATCAAAAGAGTAAAGTCAAAAATCAGAGGATCATCAGTACCAAGCTTAAAGGAGAATTTTAGATTTAAGTCTTAGATGATTTGTAAGAGAAAGAAATCTTAGTCACAAAATAGCTCAACTAAAAAGATGCATGAAGAAAATCAATTTTCATAACCTGCATTAAAAGGAATAAGTTTTTGTTAATGAAAATGATTTTTGGAAAGAAGAAATAGATTTGACCAGGAATGGATCCCCTGTGTTTTTAGTCTGATAAACTCATAATACACAAGATTCTAATCGTTCTTGTCCACTAAAGTGATACAAGCGCTCGTCCACTAAAGTGACTGAAGTGCTCGTCCACTAAAGAGATAGAAGCGCTCGTCCACTAAAGTGATAGAAGTGCTCGTCCACACAAGTGACAGAAGCACTCGTCCACACAAGTCTTTGGACTTGCCAAGTTCTTTATAAGAAGCTTCATACAATGACATGGCATATGGAGCTTGTCTACTATCAACTACGAGCCCTGAGGATTGAAGACAACGCCGATGTAGAATCTTATTTCAAGAACAAGAATCAAGAAAATGGATTCTGTTATCAAACCCAAATCTGTTTTGATTGATCCCAATGACTATAACTTGTTTTCTATATAAATAGGGATCAAAGGAACACTTTTAACATAATACATATATCATAACATATCAGAATTACACAAAATCAATTTGAGAGATCAATTGTGAAAATCATTCATCATCTTTCTTGAGTTTATTGTGAAAAGAGTGTTTCATTCTCATAAGTGCTTCAATTTGTATATCTGACTATTGAGAGTTAGGAATCAATTTTTCCTTCTATTTGATTGGAAAGAGAGAGGGAGTCTCTCTGTGTGATTAGGGTGAGGTATCCCCAAGGAAGAACATTGAGGCTCTTCACAAGAGTGTGGTATCTCGAGGTGAAGGAGTGCTCTATGGTGTAAAGGTTTTTCAAGCTACCTGGCTAAAGCTTGTTGTGTTAGTGTGTGAAAACCCACAGATGGAGTGGGGACTGGATGTAGGTCACAATGGTGGTGACTGAACCAGGATAAATCTGGTTGTGTGGTATCTCTAAACGCAAACTCTTTAATTTCTGTCTTGCGCATATACCTGTGATCTTGATGTTCTAAGTTTTAATTAATATCAGTTCTTGATCTGCATAATCAGTATTGAACTTGAGTAAACTGCAATAATAACTGTGTATTCAATTCTACTCTTAAGGATCAATATTTGAATTGAATCTTGCATCATAAGTGATCAAATTCGAATAGCTTAATTTCCGTTTCTTAATCACTGAAACTGGAACCTGCAAGCTTGTTCTTGATTGTTAATGCTTGTATCTGAAACTTGCATAACTTGTTCTTAATCTTTAAAGGCTTAATCAATTTATGTATTTTTTTTATTATTGGGTTTTGAACCTGAACCTATTCTGTGATCTATTAATTCTAAATCAATCTTTCTTATCCTCATCACCTTCTATTCAAGATTTCATAAAAAGCCCTTCACTGTTTTTGTAAAAGATCCTGAGGCAACTCTGATTTGAAAAGTTTTTGAAAAGAATTTTTAATAGGGAAAGATTTTAAGAAAACTCAATTCACCCCACTCTTGAGTCATTGAAGCCAAAACAACAATTGGTATCACAGCTAAACTCTTAAGTTTGGCTTAACAGCTATAAGAGTATGGCTTCCAACGACTGTTTGAATGAAGGGGCTTCCCTTGCACGCCCTCCTGCCTTCAATGGATCATAGTATATCTATTGGAAGGAAAGAATGGTAATCTTTTATGAGGCAGCAGGTGTTGACATATAGGATGCATTAGAAAATGGACCATTTGTCCCCTCTACTATAGATGCTAATGGTGCTCCAAGAAATAAGCCTAAAACTGAATGGAATGATGAAGATAAGAAAAGAGTTCAATATAATGCACGTGCTAAGAATATTATAACATCTGCTTTAAGCCGTGATGAGATTTTCAGGGTTTCAAATTGTAAATCAGTAAAGGAGATGTGGGATACATTACAAGTAACACAGATGTCAAAAGAGCAAGAATGAACACCCTCACATGAATATGAGTTATTCGCATGAATCGAGGAGAACCAGTGGAGGTTATGCAAATTCGATTCTCACACATTGTGAATCAATTGGCTGACTTGGAAAGACAATCTCCAATGAAGATCAAGTTAACAAAGTCATGAGATGCCTAGGTAGAGAATGGCAACCTAAAGTAACCGCAATCTCAGAATCCAAAGACCTTTCAACAATGTCAATTGCAGCGCTCTTTGGAAAGCTACAAGAACATGAAATGGAGTTGACTAGATTGGTGCTAAGTGAAGAAGAAGACAAGAACAATAGAATCATCACATTCAAAGCAGTAAAATCTACAACGGTTGACAAAGCTTAAGAAGGAAAAGAAACTTAAACGTGCATACATGAATTGGGAGGATAACAATCTTGGCTCAACGAATGATTCCAATGATGAAAAATCAAACTTGTGCTTAACTGCTCATCTTCATAAAGAAGATGATGAGGTAAATGATTCTAACCTTGATGAATTACCTTCTTATGATGAATTGCAAAATGCTTTTGAAGAACTTCATAAAGAATCCATTAGACTTTCTAGAGTGCTGATTAAGTCTAAGAAAACCATCACATGCCTAGAAGAGAAAAATTATGTTTTAAACAAAGAGCTAGATGAATTAAAAACAGAAAATTGTGATGTAAAAGAAAGATTGGCTACTGTTTTTGAACCACATATATGCTCTAATTGTTCTAAGTGTTGTACATTGACTAAAAAAGTTGAAAAACTGAAAAATGACTTAGCCAAGTTCACAAATGGTAGAGATAACTTGAATGCTTTATTAGGACAGCAAAAATGTGTTTATGATAAGGCTGGAATAGGCTATGAACCTAAGATATATGAGAAATCTTTCAAGAAATTTTTTGCTGCACCTAAGACATCAAACACGCCATTTGTTAAATGCAATTTTTGTGTTAGAAAAGGTCACACATCTTCTACATGTCAATACATAAAATCAGCATACAATAAATCTAAGTATATATGGGTTCCTAAAGGAACTATTGATGCAACTAACTCAAAAGGTGCTTTGTGGAATTTGAGAAATAATTATTCATTGCAGATAAGGCAAATATGGGTTCCAAAAGGAACTTTATCATACTCTAACCATGAAGTACCCAAGAAAAGTTGGGTACCTATAGCACAAACACGAAATTCTGTTTTGTAGGTGTGGTGGAAGGTCGAGAGCAAAAATTGGAATCATGACATAGAGCCTTCACCAAACACAAAATGGGTAACAATAAAGAAATAATATTGATTGAATATGTTTTCTAATTATCATTATTAATAAATGATTGTGAATCTTTGTGTTGACTTATATATCATTGTATAATATGTCTACATTGTTGTATTAAAGTTATTTGATCAATCTTGGAATAATCATATGGCTTTTGTTTCACAAATTGAATCTAAGAAAATTAATGAAGCCTTGAATGATTTGTTTTTCTTGCTATATGCAACAATTAACTTTGAACATGATGTCTATCATAAGAACCTTTATTCAAAGTAAAGAAATCACTACAAAAAATCAACCGTTTAGCGACCGGCATATTCGGTCGCTAAACTTTCTAATTCGGTCGCTATTTAATTTAGCGACCGAATTAGCGACCGATTAATGGTGGTGGCTGATAACCTGGTCGCTAAGATTTTAGAGACCGAAATATTAATTCGATCGCTAAATAATAAAAAACGGTCGCGAAAGGGTTGGTCGCATTGTTTGGGTCACCATTTTTAGCGACCGATAATCAGTTGCTAGTTCGGTCGCTAATGTTGGTTACTGTTAACCTATATTAGCGACCGAGTTTCGGTCGCTAGACCACAATATTTTATTGTTAACTAATGTTTAGCGACCGAATTATTGGTTTCTAATTCGGTCGCTAAACTGGATTTTATTATTTCTTTTAAAGTAATATTTTTTTTTCCTTTAAAGTTTAGCAAAATTACTAATAAAACACACAAAATTACTAATAAAATATACAATCATAAGAAATAATGAATATATTTAAAAAAAAATCCAAAGTGTCATACAAGAATCATTTAAAGTAAAAAAAAATGAAAAAAAAAATCAGTCATGATGAGGGGGAGGTGGAGGAACCTAATCATCCTCAGCGTCCGTACCACTGACGTCTGCTATCTGATCGTCCTCTGCAGTAGCAGCATTAGTAGCTGGCGGCGGAACTGGAGGAACGGCAGCAGGCGGCACAACTGTCAGAGCATCACCCTGAGCAACTGGAGTCGAAATCCTCATCTGCGACACCCTAAAACCCGGCATCACATGGTTACCCATTTGCGGAAAAGAAACTTATTTAAAACGCTGGTCGCCTTCGGAAAAATAACCTTTTATATAAGGTTACTGAAAATAGGGTACTTATTTTTTTTTACATAGTAAGAGGTAGTTAAGGAAAAATGATGAACACTCAGAACATGTAAATAAACATCGTACATATAGATATCACTGTCCCACTTGGGATCTTAGGTTTTTGGTTACAAGAGAGGCCTTGTCGAACTGGCCAACATACACTGATACAGAAACTAAAGAAGTAGGTAAAAGATAACATCACACTAGGAATAGGGAATCGGGTATAAGACTCAAAAGATGGCTCTAAAAGCCAAGGTACTATCAGGGCAACTCCAAAAGCCAACAAAGATCTACCCATGCCTCCTGCATGCGGAGTGACCACAGACGCTACCTTCAGACGAGATATCGCTTGCCGGATCAATAACGTCACCGCCATCATCGATAGGGATGTCGTCATTGCCGGGATCCTATAGATGGTACTCTGGCTCCTCCTCCTCCTCGTCCTCGACCTCTATGAACTCAAAAGGTTCTTCCTCAGGATCCTCTTCGGGATCCTCTTCCACTGGATCCTCTGCGAGCGGTTCAACTGGGTCAAGGTGCTCATGAAGAAGTCCGGTGACTTGTAGCATATGGAGGTAGAACCATGGAGGTGGAAGCGCCACAATCCTTGTCTAGACGGTATGGATCCTCCGTATGGGCACTCCGTTAGCATTTGTCTCGGTGGTCGTGATCGGTCCCTGATAAGTCGCGGTCGTCGCTCCTTCATGTATAGTCCAACTCCCCGCCGCCCCAGCATGATCGAAGACCTCACTCCTCGAGTTCGTCGGTGCCAAGGGAACGTCCGGATCCATCTAAGAGCACGTGCATTCCCGATACAAGAAGAAAAGAACAAAACATACAGTTGTGCAAGAGTGAGATACCGTCATAAGATATATCCCATAACAACCATATACATGATACATACATCACAGAATCATATAAGCAGTTAAATCATGCATATACACAATATAACAGTGTTATATCAATGGGTGTCAAACCCGCACAGTCAATCTTTTGAAAATATGCATGGCACTTCAATATCAGGCTCTAACTTAATCTCATGAGATATCAACACCGTTTTTCCACTGGAGAAGAATTAGAGTTGGTCAATCTTTAGCCCACCGGGCAGTTGCCTCCATACCCTCATGCATATAAGGTCTCAGGATGAGAACATCACATGTGCCTCTGAACTCGGTTTACATGGACAGACTCCCAGATACCACCTTGTATCTGATATATATATAAATAAAAAGCACGTCTTCTTGGGGAAATGCACATGAGAAAATATTTTATTTAAAGGTTTTCTTTGTGTTCATTCTTTTCACTGTCGCAGCTCAAAGCTAACGACTTAATCATCATTTCCCCATCACTTGAAAACTCAGAAGCATAGGACACACAGTCCGAATGCTCAATCACAACGCCCAAGACCGATGCCGCAGTCAAGGGTTGTGGTCGTAGAAAACAACATTCACCTTTAACAATGTTCATCACAACGTGGTTAGGACACACAGTCCAAAACAACGTGATTAGGACATACAGTCCATCACAACGAAATCAGAATGCACTGTCCCCAATTTCGAGAATTGGACTCTCAGTCCATAACATCATGAATAGGACTCATAGTCCCAAATTAACACTGATCCAAGATCACGTGCGCATAACTGAATACTAGAGGCGACGTCTCGCATACTAGATTCTCTTTCTTAAGTACTTATATTTTGTTCAGTGAAAAACAAATTCAAAACCGAATCCTCGATAACCTATCCAGGCTATCGGAAAGTTTCTAAAATATTTAGGAAAAACCTTTTCTTTGAAAATCTTTTATAAAGCATCTTTGAAATACTTTTATCTTTGAAATATTTCCCCCCAATAGGATATTGCCAAATAATCTTGAAAGTTTTAACTTGAAGACACATAGTTTGAAAATGATTTTTCTCTTGTATAACAATAGTTCACCAAACCATTTCAACATTGAAAACAAGTACTTTAAGTTAATGAGCTTTTTGGAAAAGAACACCAATCCCTTCATCTTCAAAGCTTATTAAGGTTTTTAATCCTTATAACAGTTGAGCACAAACGCGAGTCTGGCTTAGCAAGCTTTCAATCAACAACAGTATGTATTATCAGTTCAATGCTAATATCACAGTTGAAGCAGATCATCACATAGATGCATTATAACATTTAGAACAAGTACAGTTCAACATCAGATAATAGCACAACAGTTCAAGTACATTAGATAATCAAGTAAGCTCAATCAACATATAAATCTCCAGTTAAACACCTACACACATGCATACAGTTATTGAATATCTTTAGGAAATCCCCTCTTACCTCAAGAAGGTAAGAGAATGCGAGAAAATAAACAGTTTCACGAACGTTCTTCAAGGTTGGTTAGGATGCAAGTCTAGGTTTCAAGACACAAGGTTCAAAGGATTAGAACTCAACCAAGAACTTAGGGCTAGAAGTTCCCAAAACACATGCAACTTAGGGATTTATGATCCTCAAGTGCTAAGAGTTTAAAACATGATTAATTTAAACAAAGTTGAACAAAAATCCCACCAAGTTACACTTGATGGAGATTCGGCCTTGACCAATAAGATAGGCTAGGAACATTTAAACTTTCCAATCTCTTTGGTTTAGCATCCATTAATAGTAAGGAGCTCAAAACCATGATCACTTTGGAAAAATGAAAAACGAAACACCCTAGGTCCATAACCTTTAAGATTCGGCCATCCTTGGGTTTTCATGATAGAAATCTTTAAATCCTTCCAATCTCTTAGACCTTTTAGCATCCAATAACTTATGGAGCTCAAGTCTATGATCATCTTGAAAGCAACATAGGACTCTAAATAACAAAGCACATAAAGTAAGAACAACATAAGCCTATAAGTAATTAAAGCATAATGACATAAGTAAATGAATCATAAATGACATAAACATGAATGACATAAAAGTAAATGACATAATGTAAATGACATAAAGTAAATGACATAATGTAAATGACATAAAGTAGATGACATAATGTAAATGACATAAAAGTAAATGGCATAAATATAAATGACATAAAAGTAAATGACATAATGTAAATGACATAAAGTAAATGGCATTAGTATAAATGACATAAAAGTAAATGACATAATGTAAATGACATAAAGTAAATGGCATTAGTATAAATGACATAAAAGTAAATGACATAATGTAAATGACATAAAGTAAATGGCATTAGTATAAATGACATAAAAGTAGAGTAAAAATCTTTAAACTTTCCAATCACTTTAGACATAGCATCCTTTAACATAAAGGAGCCTTGGTCCATGATAATTTTGGGAAACAAATCTTTAAACTTTCCAATCACTTAAACATAGCATCGTTTAACATAAAGGAGCCTTGGTCCATGATCATCTTGGAAAACAAACTTAAATACAAACTCATACTTGTAAAAGTTGAAACAAGATCCATCTAAACCATATAAATGGTTTCGGCCTCATTAGAAAGTAGAGGTTAGGAAACTTTGTTTTACACAACCTTTTAGTATGTTAAACTACAAGTAAATACAAGACCATAGAAATTGGTTTCAACTCAAAAGGAGTTTTCTACCATTTTTGAGAGATTTTTGAAGATAAAAGTTCATATATGACATCAAGAAGAAACTTTAGAAAAAGATGAAGTTTTAAAGAAAAGAATACATGAGAGTATTACCCTAAACAAGAGGAACAACTTTGATGAAGAACACTTAGTGAAAAGAAGAAGAAAAACTAGAGCTTTGGAAGCTTGAAGTTAAGAAAAGATGAAAGCTTAAGAGTTTTAATGGAGTAGGAGAAAGGAAAGTGATGAAGTGAAGATGAAGAGTGGTATTTATAGAGTAAATGGGGAGGGTGCACGGCCTAGAGGAGAGGAAGCAAGGCTTGGAGAGGAAGTTTTGGTTTAAGGCATTGTTTGGATCATTTAAGGAAGGTATAATGGGTTTTTGGAATAAAATAGATTATAATTAGAAAAGGTAATCATGATTACTTTAAAGTGTGTCATAAGCATTTAAAGCATGTCATAAGCATTTAATTAGGCATCCCATCAAGCCTTCTCTCATCCTTTAGGGTTCCTTTAACTACTTAAATATGTAACCGGTTGCACATCCGATCGTACTTTCTCAAGGTTTCGTCCGGATAAAATATTATATTTTATTCCCGGACAACAAAATTCGAAAATTTACCAACCCACACAAAATATCATAAAAACACTAACCGTCTCGTTCACGAATTAAAATTTTGTCTCTAGCTCAGTAAACTTGTACTGGCAGAAAGAACCTAGACCGGTTTTCGTTTGAATTTTCGATCGAAAATTTTACTGTGACTTCATATGGTAAAACAACACAAGAAAATGATTTTATTCTAAATAAAATCATCCTCTGGATTTTATCAAAAATAAATACATTAAAATATGTATTTACTGATAAAGAAGCATACGAAAAACAGGGTGTTACAACTCTACCCCTCTAAAAAGAATTTCGTCCTCAAAATTACGTACCTCGAAATAACTCAGGGTACTGCAACTTCATCTTGTCCTCAGCTTCCCACGTTGCTTCTCCGGTTGTCTCATTCCAAATGACTTTGACCAAATGAATTTTCTTACTTCTGAGCTGCTTTGTCATCCTATCCGCGATTCGTGCTGGCGAAGTCACAAAGGACAAGTTCTCTTTTAACTGTACTTTATCAGGCTTTATGATATGTGATGAATCAGGAATGTATTTTCTCAACTGAGAGACATGAAAAACATCATGGATATTGGAAAGAAAGGGTGGTAAAGATATTTTATAAGCTACTGGACCTACACGACGAAGAATTTGGTAGGGTCCAATGAACTTGGGTGTAAGCTTTCTGGACTTTAGTACTCTGCCAATCCCAGTCGTTGGCGTGACTCTCAAGAATACATGTTCGCCTTCCTTAAACTCTAGAGGTCGTCGTCTCTTGTCCGCGTAGCTCTTCTGTCGGTTCTGAGTTGTCCTCATTTTCTCCTGGATCATCTTCACCTTTTCTGTTGTTTGTTGCACGAAGTCTAGACCCAATAGCAAACTCTCACCATCCTGGTACCAACACAAAGGCGTCTGACATCGTCGACTATACAGGGCCTCATAAGGTGCCATTCCAATGCTTGAATGGAAATTAAACTATTATTGTAGGTAAATTCTATCAACGGTAGGGACTCGTCCCAACTCCCGACATCCTCCAAAACACAAGCTCTCAACAAGTCCTCTAGTGACTGGATTGTTCTTTCCAATTGTCCATCCGTCTGTGGATGTTATGCGAAACTCAATCTGAGTTTCGTTCCAAGCGATTCTTGCAAACTCTGCCAAAACCTCGATGTAAATCGGGGGTCTCGGTCTGAAACAATGCTTGAAGGCACACCATGCAGTCTAACAATCTCTCCGATGTACAGTTAGGTTAACTTCTCCATTGAGTATCTCATATTGATTGGCAAAAAGTGAGCTGACTTAGTCAGTCGGTCTACTATTACCCATATATCCTGATACCCCTTCTTAGTCCTTGGTAAACTGGTCACGAAATCCATTGAGATTCCATCCTATTTCCATTCTGGAATATCTAAAGACTGTAACATTCCTGCTGGTCTCTGGTGTTCCACTTTGGCTTTTTGACATATCAAACAAGAAGCGACGTATTCCATTACATCTCTCTTCATCCCATACCAACCAATACAACTTCTTAAGATCTTGATACATCTTCGTGGCTCCTGGGTGCATACTTAGTCTGCTCTTATGAGCCTCTTCTAAAATCAGCTTCCTCAGCTCAGCATCATCAGGTACACAGATTCTCTCGCCAAACCTCAAAATTCCATCTGTTCCTTCTCTAAATTCTGACAGAGCTCCTTGACGTACTAAGTCTTTTTCTATCTGTAGATACTTATCAGTCTCTTGCTTCTCCTTTATCTGCTCCATTAATCCATTTGACACGGTGGTCCTGTTCAGACACAGTTTTCCTGGTGTACTTTCCACTAACAAACTTAGATCTCGGAATTTTTCCAACAGTTCATGTTCTTTAACCATCATCACTGATGCGTGAATTGTCTTCCTGCTCAAGGCATCAGCCACTACATTCGCCTTTCCAGGGTGATACTGTAGTTGAAAGTCATAATCCTTCAGGAATTCTAACCAACGTCTCTGACGCATATTCAACTCCTTCTGATTAAACAGGTACTTCAAGCTTTTATGGTCACTGAAAACATTAAAAGTAGCTCCATACAAGTAATGTCTCCAGATTTTTAAAGCAAAGACCACAGCAGCCAGTTCTAAATCGTGCGTCGGATAGTTCCTCTCATGAATCTTCAACTGCCTCGAAGCATAAGCCACAACTTTCCGATTTTGCATCAGTACACAGCCCAAACCTTGATGCGAAGCATCATAGTAAACCTCAAAATATTCCTTGGGATCGGGTAGGATCAATACCGGTGAGGTTGTCAATCTCCTTTTCAGCTCTTGGAAGCTTTTCTCACAGGCTTCTGTCCACACGAACGTTTGGTCCTTACGCGACAACTGGGTGAGAGGTCCTACAATCTTGGAAAATCCTTCAATGAACCTCCGGTAGTAGCCAGCCAAACCCACAAAACTACGGATTTCTGTTGCCATTGTTGGCCTTTCCCATTCCAAAACAGCCTCGACCTTCGTCGGATCCACAGCGATTCCTTCGCGGGATATTACGTGCCCCAAGAATTGAACTTGATCCAACCAAAATTCACACTTCTCTGGTTTCGCATAGAGCTGTTTCTCTCTCAGGATCTGAAGAACAATGTTAAGATGTTCAGCATGAGTCTCCTTCTCCGGAGAATAGACCAGAATGTCATCAATGAAGACGACTACGAACTGATCCAAAAAGGGACGAAAGATCCTATTCATATAGTCCATGAATATAGCAGGTGCATTCGTCACTCCAAACGGCATCACCAAATACTCATTATGCCCATAGCGTGTTTGAAACGCTGTCTTAGGAACATCTTCTGCTTTTACTCGTATCTGGTGGTATCCTGATCGCAGATCTATCTTTGAAAACACTGCCGCGCCACGTAACTGATCCATAAGATCATCGATCCTTGGAAGAGGATATATGTTTTTAATCGTGACTTTGTTTAACTGAAGAAAATCCACACACAGTCTAGCAGTTCCATCTTTCTTCTTTACTAGCAGGACTGGAGCTCCCCACGGTGACACACTAGGTCGTATAAACTCTTTCCTCATCAGCTCCTCAAGTTGGTCCTTCAAGGTTTCTAACTCTGATGGCGACATGCGATATGGTGCCATGGATATTGGTCCGGTGCCTGGAGTCAGATCAATCGCGAACTCGATCTCCCGAACAGGTGGCAATCCAGGTACATCCTCAGGGAAAACCTCCGGAAACTCTCTAACGACAGGCACGGATTCCAAGTCAAACTCGCTCCCGACGTCCAAGGAAAACAGTAACATGTAACCTCGAGCTCCTTCTTTCAAAGAAGCTCTTACCTGACTAGCAGATAAAAATCCAGAAATCTCCTCCCTAAAGATTAAGGTTTTCTGAGCACAATCTATTAGGATATGGTTGAAAGATAACCAATCCATGCCTAAGATTACATCTAACTGTACTAAAGGAAAACAAATCAAGTCTACAAGGAAATGTCTATTCTGAACGATGATAGGATAGTTTAAGCAAACAGAATTAACAGTCACAGGTTCAGCAGTTGGGGTAGAAACAATCAGATTATATGGCAAGGAAGAAACAGGCAAGTTTAGAATTTTCACACGATCCATCAAAATAAAAGAATGAGTTGCGCCTGAATCAAAAAGTACAGTCAAAAGATTACCAACAATGCCACACTTACCTTGCACAAGATCATCGGAGTTCGATGCCTCAGCACCACTCATGGTATACACTCTTCCCTTAACGGTTGGCTTGTTTATTCTAGCATGGTTGACAGAATGCTCTCACTTTGGTGCACGACACTCCTTTGCCAAGTGTCCCACGCGGTCACAGTTGTTACACTTGTGATCCTTCTTCGGACAAGCATTTTCCAGGTGGCTCGGATCTCCACAGCTGAAACATCTCCTCTCTTGGCCTTGATCGTTGTTTCTCTGGCCTCCACTTCCTGTCCCCGAAACACTGGGACGAGCTTGTTGTTTCTGGTTGTAGCTAGATGCCTGGTGATACGGCTTCCTCTGGTTCTGTTTCCATTTTGAATTCTGGCCTTGATTCTGGCTCTTAGGAAGAACAGGTCCTCCTGCGCTTCCCTTGTTATCCCTTCCTCTACGCATCATCTCAATTTTCCTGCACTTCTCCACTAGTGCTTGGAAGTTCCTGATCTCCAACGGCAATACCGATTCTTTAATCTCGAAGCGCAAACCGGCTTCAAACTGTTCACACTTCCATTCCTCACTGGGATTGTCTTGAAAGAAACGGAAATACTTGGCAAGGGATTCAAACCTCGCCGCATACTCCCCTACTGTCAGGTCCCGCTGACTCAGTCTCATGAACTCCTGATCCTTCTCTTTTCTGGCACTCTGAGGAAAGTATTTGTCTAGAAACTTGCCACGAAATACTCCCTGTGTGATCGCTTGGTGCCCGACCTCCAACAATCGCCCGGTGCCCTTCCACCAAGACTCGGCAAGACGCTCACTAGCTGGAACACGGAATAGGGTACCTTAGATTCCTCTGGAGTGTGTACCAGATCGAAGATCTTCTCTAGCTCCTGAATCCAAAGGTCAGTCTTAATTGGATCCACGTCTCCATCAAACTGCGATGGATTCTGACGTCGGAAAGCATCCAGAGGCCTTCCTCTGCTGCTTGTTCTGCCCTCTGTTGCTCCTGCTGGTTCTGGGCAGCAACATTAGCCGTCTGAAGGGCTATGGCAGCAGCCACGTCAGCTAGCGCTTGGGCAGCAAAATCCATTCCTCCGTAGCCTCATCCACGTCCACGTCCACGAGCACCTCTATGGGTCATACTGACCTATACCATACAACCAGTCAGATAACAGCCAGAAAAGGGATGTGAGCCACGGGTTATCACGCATTACCTCAAAGAGGTAATTCAAACAACATCCAGTCAGAGAAAACACAACTTCAACACAACAGACCTAAACCCAAACATTCCCGAAGGACTCGACTAGCTCTGATACCAACTAATGCGACACCCTAAAACCCGGCATCACATGGTTACCCATTTGCGGAAAAGAAACTTATTTAAAACGCTGGTCGCCTTCAGAAAAATAACCTTTTATATAAGGTTACTGAAAATAGGGTACTTATTTTTTTTTTTACATAGTAAGAGGTAGTTAAGGAAAAATGATGAACACTCAGAACATGTAAATAAACATCATACATATAGATATCATTGTCCCACTTGGGATCTTAGGTTTTTGGTTACAAGACAGGCCTTGTCGAACTGGCCAACATACACTGATATAGAAACTGAAGAAGTAGGTAAAAGATAACATCACACTGGGAATAGGGAATCGGGTATAAGACTCAAAAGATGGCTCTAAAAGCCAAGGGACTATCAGGGCAACTCCAAAAGCCAACAACGATCTACCCATGCCTCCTGCATGCGGAGTGACCACATACGCTACCTTCAGACGAGATATCGCTTGCCGGATCAATAACGTCACCGCCATCATCGATAGGGATGTCGTCGTTGCCGGGATCCTGTAGATGGTACTCTGGCTCCTCCTCCTCCTCGTCCTCGACCTCTATGAACTCAAAAGGTTCTTCCTCAGGATCCTCTTCGGGATCCTCTTCCACTGGATCCTCTGCGAGCGGTTCAACTGGGTCAAGGTGCTCATGAAGAAGTCCGGTGACTTGTAGCGTATGGAGGTAGAACCATGGAGGTGGAAGCGCCACAGTCCTTGTTTAGACGGTATGGATCCTCCGTATGGGCACTCCGTTAGCATTTGTCTCGGTGGTCGTGATCGGTCCCTGATAAGTCGCGGTCGTCGCTCCTTCATGTATAGTCCAACTCCCCGCCGCCCCAGCATGATCGAAGACCTCACTCCTCGAGTTCGTCGGTGCCAAGGGAACGTCCGGATCCATCTAAGAGCACGTGCATTCCCGATACAAGAAGAAAAGAACAAAAAATACAGTTGTGCAAGAGTGAGATACCGTCATAAAATATATCCCACAACAACCATATACATGATACATACATCACATAATCATATAAGCAGTTAAATCATGCATATACACAATATAACAGTGTTATATCAATGGGTCTCAAACCCGCACAGTCAATCTTTTGAAAATATGCATGGCACTTCAATATCAGGCTCTAACTTAATCTCATGAGATATCAACACCGTTTTTCCACTGGAGAAGAATTAGAGTTGATCAATCTCTAGCCCACCGGGCAGTTGCCTCCATACCCTCATGCATTTAAGGTCTCAGGACGAGCACCGTCACATGTGCCTCTGAACTCGGTTTACATGGACAGACTCCCAGATACCACCTTGTATCTGATATATATATAAAAAGCACGTCTTCTTGGGGAAATGCACATGAGAAAATATTTTATTTAAAGGTTTTCTTTGTGTTCATTCTTTTCACTGTCGCAGCTCAAAGCTAACGACTTAATCATCATTTCCCCATCACTTGAAAACTCAGAAGCATAGGACACACAGTCCGAATGCTCAATCACAACGCCCAAGACCGATGCCGCAGTCAAGGGTTGTGGTCGTAGAAAACAACATTCACCTTTAACAATGTTCATCACAACGTGGTTAGGACACACAGTCCAAAACAACGTGATTAGGACATACAATCCATCACAACGAAATCAGAACGCACTGCCTCAATGAAAAACAAATTCAAAACCGAATCCTCGATAACCTATCCAGGCTATCGGAAAGTTTCTAAAATATTTAGGAAAAACCTTTTCTTTGAAAATCTTTTATAAAGCATCTTTGAAATACTTTTATCTTTGAAATATTTCCCCCCAATAGGATATTGGCAAATAATCTTGAAAGTTTTAACTTGAAGACACATAGTTTGAAAATGATTTTTCTCTTGTATAACAATAGTTCACCAAACCATTTCAACATTGAAAACAAGTACTTTAAGTTAATGAGCTTTTTGGAAAAGAACACCAATCCCTTCATCTTCAAATCTTATTAAGGTTTTTAATCCTTATAACAGTTGAGCACAGACGCGAGTCTGGCTTAACATGCTTTCAATCGACAGCAGTATGTATTATCGGTTCAATGCTAATATCACAGTTGAAGAAGATCATCACATAGATGCATTATAACATTTAGAACAAGTACAGTTCAACATCAGATAATAGCATAACAGTTCAAGTACATTAGATAATCAAGTAAGCTCAATCAACATATAAATATCCAGTTAAACACCTACACAGATGCATACAGTTATTGAATATCTTTAGGAAATCCCCTCTTACCTCAAGAATGTAAGAGAATGCGAGAAAATAAACAGTTTCACGAACGTTCTTCAAGGTTGGTTAGGATGCAAATCTAGGTTTCAAGACACAAGGTTCAAAGGATTAGAACTCAACCAAGAACTTAGGGCTAGAAGTTTCCAAAACACATGCAACTTAGGGATTTATGATCCTCAAGTGCTAAGAGTTTAAAACACGATTACTTTAAACAAAGTTGAACAAAAATCCCACCAAGTTACACTTGATGGAGATTCGGCCTTGACCAATAAGATAGGCTAAGAACATTTAAACTTTCCAATCTCTTTGGTTTAGCATCCATTAATAGTAAGGAGCTCAAAGCCATGATCACTTTGGAAAAATGAAAAACGAAACACCCTAGGTCCATAACCTTTAAGATTCGGCCATCCTTGGGTTTTCATGGTAGAAATCTTTAAATCCTTCCAATCTCTTAGACCTTTTAGCATCCAATAACTTATGGAGCTTGTTGACGAATCTGGTCAAGTATACCCAGTCGTGCAAGTAATACGGTGGTGAGACCGGTTTATCGTATCCATGGGGACTGCAACAAGTACTAGCACGTACCACTTCAACTACTATCTAATAGATTCTTGGATTGAAGAGAGTTCTAAACTAATTATCAAGCCCACAAAAGTAAAAATAAACAAAATAAGAAAAACAAACTCTTTTTGTAATTTTCTCAAATACTTGGAAGACAATAAAAGATGGGTTTCAAATATGATAAAAGGAGTTGGGGTTAGGTTCACTAAACTTCATCCTCATGCAATGAAACAACTCACAAACAATTCTACTTCAGTTATGACAATCAATCCACTAATTTACTCAAGCCCCGATTCCTCGGATGACAAGAGCCTAAATCCACTAATAGACCCTAATTCCTTAGGAGGCCTAGATTAGTGAATTTACAGTAAGCTTAGGGATTACACAATTGCTAATAAACCTAGTTCCATTCCTAGATACCAGATTTACTAGGTGATTAATCTCAATTCCGGTTTCAACACGAATTTTCCAATTGCATATTAAAACACAAATCGAGTCATGGGGGTGCTAGCCACAACAAGCATTAAGAACAGAAATCAACCACTCAATAACAAAGCAGAAACTGTATTGCAAGATTAAATCAAATACATGAGAGTTCAGACATAGCTACCCTAACCCCAACAATGGAGGTTTAGCTACTCATAATAATAACCTCAACCAAAGAAACATAGATGAAGGAGAGAAGGGATTCCATGGGTCAATCCTCCAGCAGCTGCCTCTGGTTCCAAGAGCCTTTTTGGTTTCCAAACTCGTATCCTCCAATGTCTCCAAGGTGTCTATCCCAATTCTGCCTTAAACAGCTTATAACAGTGATTCTGATTTTTGCACACTCGCGGGGCGAGAGGTATCTCGCGAGGCGAATATTAAACTTTTGGTCTTTAGTGGTTGGATCTCTCGCGAGGGGAGACACTGTTCGCGTGGCGAGGCAGAACAATTTGCATTTTCTGGCACAGTCATCAGTCAAACTCGCGAGGCGAGGTGTGAATCGCGGGGCAAGACAAAAAGAATGACATTCTCCTGTTGTTGGCTGTCTGCAGTTTCGCGGGGCGAGTAGCCTCTCGCGGGGCGAGCATTCCAGAATTGCATTCTCCACTATTTCTTCATTCCCTTGGCTCTAAGTTAACCAGATTTTTCAGTAAATCCTGCAAAACAACACACAAAACAACCTTCACCCGTTCCAAGGGAAAATCTAACAAAATCAAATAAATAATGCCTAATCTATATGAAATATGCATGCAAAAGTGTACAGCAAACATCATGTAAAATCACACTATCAAATCACCCCAAGCTTATTCAATTGCTTGTCCTCAAGCAATCACTAAGGCCAGTAGAATAAACAGAACATGGATAGTGAACTAAGAACCAAATTCAATGATCCAAGCAATAGGCAATTCAAACAATTCAGCAAAAGACAATCAATTCAAGTCCAATTAGAGGCTTAGGTTCCTTAGACTCATGTTCTCACTGATTTGGGCACTCTTTCCCACCTGAAGCTCACCCCAAGCTTGTTCATTTGCTTGGCTCTCTTTTCTCACCTCACTCAAGTGTTTAGGGGATAAGACATTTCACTCACTTTTCCTCAAGGAATGCATCCTACCATAGGCTTGACTATCAACCAAATCTCTACTTTATTAATGAAAACAATTTAGAATCAAGAGGTCTTTTACTTGGTTGTAACGTGGCCATGGGATTTATTCTTTAGGTGGGGAAATCAATAAAAGTACATTTCAAAAGGCTACACAACATATTAACATTTGCAAAGCATGACCTTCTAAAATACCTTTTGGGTTTCAGTTCACTTTCCACCTTTCTTTTCTTACTTTTTCTTTTTATTTTTCACTTTTCTTTTTGTCATCCCCTTCCCTATTTATTTCTTTTTTCTTTTGTTTTTCTTTTATTTGGAGAAGGGGAGATTTTTTTCCAACTCAAGAGAATTATTATTATTATTATTATTTTTTCTTCATCCCAAACTTTTTCTTTTCAACTACCCTTTTTACCCTTTTTGTAATACTTTAGAAGGTCCCTTATCAAACATATTTATCAAAACATTTCAGGGTACCAAGAAAAGCATTTTTATTCTTTCAGGCTCAAAATTGGGCAACTAAGGGGTAGCATTTGTTCATTCAAAGCTCAGAAGGCCAGAAAAATACCTATTGCCTCAATCATTTTCAAAAATGTTTTAAAAAATTTTTAAGCTTCAAAATGGTTTTAAGTCAAGTTCTAGAGAAAACAAACCAAGAGGAATAACCACTCTAACACAAAGAATGGGGTAAAATTTAGTGAGTACCCCTTTGGCTCAAAATCTCACATTTTAGTTCAGAATCAATGAAAAACACAAATCCACAAAACCATATGCTAATTATCAACTATCCAAGATTATCTCAAGCATTTTTATTTGCAGCCATATCACAAGAATAACAACTTGGGTTCAACAATTCACTATCACAAATTATTGGGCACTTAGTTCTCACAATTGGATGCATTATTCAGGCAAGGGGCAATCTAATAATGTGAACATACAAAGCTATCTTGCAAAACTATATGGATGCAATATGAATAGATGCAGAAATAAACTACCCCCACCCCAAGCTTAAGAATTTACATTGTCCCCAATGTAAACAATCAAGTTGGAGAGAGGAGAAGAAAAATAAAATAAAAAAAAAAAAATTGGAACGGCTTACCGAGGCTGTAGCAGGTGTTGACTTTGCTTTTTCTTATCTTCTTGCTATTCCCTCCTTCCTTATTACCCTGCAGCACTTGGCAATTCTCAATTTATTATTTTTCCTCTTGAGCTTCTCAAATTATTCAAGAGGTTAAAAGCAGAAACAAAACCATTAAGAAAATGAAAACAACTAAAGAGAAAGGAAAGAAAAGTTGGGTTGCCTCCCAACAAGCGCTTCTTTAACGTCACTAGCTTGACGGGCTACTTTCAATTAACCGGGGTCTACTGGGCATAGAAGTGCAAGAACACTTTTGCTTATTGGGCCAACATTTGTGCTTCCCCTTTGCCCCTTTCACTTTGGGCCTCTTGCCCTTTTTCTTACTCCTTCCCGGCGGAGGTTCTGTTTTCACAAGATGAGCAGATCCAACTTCATCACCAACTGATACATCATTTGTCTTGCAGAGCTTCAGAGTTGCTTTCATGTTGTGCTTTTCCTTCTTCTCAGTAGTAGAGGGGTGGTGTTGATGTGCAACAACTTCTTTAGCTACTGTATCCACAATGTCTATGCGGAAACAATCTTCTTCATCGCTCGTGCGATGCATAGCTTCCAATACATTGAAAGTGACTGTTTCATCTTGCACTCTGAATTGCAGCTGGCCTTTTTCTACATCTATCAAAGCCCGACCAGTTGCCAGAAAAGGTCTCCCCAGTATGAGCGGGACTTCTGCATCCTCCTCCATGTCTAAAACCACAAAGTCCGCTGGGAAGATAAACTTGTCCACCTTTACCAGAACATCTTCCAAGATACCATAAGGATGCTTGATTGATCTGTCAGCTAACTGCAATGCCATCCTGGTTGGTTTCACCTCTCCTCCTCCAAGCTTTTTCAAAATGGAAAGCGGCATCAAATTGATACTCGCTCCCAAGTCACATAAGGCCTTCCTGATGGCAACATTCCCAATAGTGCAAGGAATTGTAAAACTACCAGGATCTTTCAGCTTCGGAGGTAGCTTCCTTTGCAGTATCGCACTGCACTCTTCAGTTAAGGCAACAGTTCCGCCTTCTTTAAACTTTCTTTTCTTCGTGAGTAGTTCCTTCATGAATTTTGCATAATTGGGCATCTGTTCCAGTGCTTCAGCAAAAGGGATGTTGATCTGTGGCCTCTTGAAAATGTCAAGGAACTTGGCAAATTGTTCTTCTTTCTCTTTTTTCTTGCTCAAGGGAGGATAGGGCAACTTCACGTAATAGGGGATCACTTGCGGTTTGTTCCCATCCTTCAAAATCTGGCTCTTAGTTCTCCTCAAAATTGAATTCTCATCTACTAGCTTCTCCCTCTTGTCTTGTTCACTGACCTTTTCTTCTTCCTCAACTATAACATCCTTACCTTGTTCCTCTTTTTCCTCTGTACTCAATTCTGTTTTTCCATCAACTTTCTGATTCTTCACCAAAGGTTCACCGCCCACATTCTCAAGACTTTTACCACTCCTCAAAACAATAGCATTGCAATGCTCCTTCGGATTAGTTTGAGTGTTACCAGAAAAACCGCTGCTAGTTTGCTCCGCTAGGTGCTTTGCAATTTGGCCAACTTGAACCTCCAAATTTTTTATGGAAGCATCTGTATTTTTCTGGTTTGCCATGGTCAACTGCATGAACTGATTGAGGGTGTTTTCCAAGGTAGAAACCCGGTCTTGAAGAGGTTGTGTAGGAGGCTTGCTTGTTTGCCCGGCATCTTGATTCCAACCAAAATTTGGTTGATTCCTCCACCCTTGGTTGTTGCCTTGTCTCCCATAGTTCCCCATATAATTGGCCTCCTCATGGGAACTAGGTGGTACTTCACATCTTCCATTTTCATGATCACCTCCACAAAAATCACATCGCATGACCTGTTGGTGTGGCATGGTTGTCCCTTGACCAGTTTGGAGTTGTTGTGGGAGTTGAGCTAGTTGCTTGGTAAGAGACTCCAATTGTTGTGTCATGAGCTTGTTCTGAGCCAATAATGCAGTTTGTGAATCTAACTCCAACACTCCCCTTCTTTGTGTGGGACCCCGATCATGATGCATCAAATAATCATTAGAGGTCATTGCTTCTATCAAAGTCAGGGCTTCCTCTGCTGTCTTTGTATTCATGGAACCTCCAGCTGAGGCATCCATCATGTACCTGGTTGACGGCCTCAATCCATTACAGAATGTTTGCATCTGAGTCAGATCATCAAACCCATGATTTGGGCATCTTTGGAGTAAACCTTTGAACCTGTCCCATGTGTCATGAAGAGTCTCTCCTTCTTGTTGGGCAAAACTGATGATATCACCCCTTGTCTTTACAAATCTGGAGGTGGGGAAGAATCTTGCTAGAAATTTTGCTTCTAAGTCCTCCCATGTAGTGAAGCTCCCCCTTGGTTGTGATTGGAGCCAAGACTTGGCTCTATCTCTTAAAGAAAAAGGGAACAACCTCAGGCGAATTGCATCATCAGAGGCACCATTGATCTTCATTGTATCGCACAACTCTAGGAAATTGGACACATGACTGTTAGGATCTTCCTTCTCCAACCCAGCAAACTGATTATGTGAAACCATATTGATAAGAGTTGGCTTGATTTCAAAGTTATTGCAGTTCACTGGAGGCCTCACTATGCTAGTGACATGCCGGTTGATATTTGTATTGGCATAGTCACCAAGTGTCCTCCGTAGTGGTGGAGTATCTTCACCATTGCCAGCCATCTTGAGTTCTTCTTGTTGATCTTGAGAGGTGGAAGTCTCTTGTTCTTCTCCTTGTTGTCTTAACAAATTCTGCTGTCTTGCTTGCTTCCTATTCTTCCTAGCTGTTCTTTCAATTTCTGGATCGTATAGGAGTTGGTCAGCTGGAATAGTACCTCGCATACACAAACAGTCTAGCAAACAGAATGTTAGTAGTAAAGGTTAGCACACATCAGCAAACACACTAGAAAAATGACAGCAAAAACAAAATAAAAAAAAATTTGACAGCAAACAGTTTAAAACAAAAAAGAAAAATTTTAAACAGAAAAATTTTGTGCTTAAATTAGTAACCAAAGTGACTATGCTAATATTGAAATACAGTCCCCGGCAACGGCGCCAAAAACTTGTTGACGAATCTGGGCAAGTATACCCAGTCGTGCAAGTAATACGGTGGTGAGACCGGTTTATCTTATCCACGGGGACTGCAACAAGTACTAGCACGTACCACTTCAACTACTATCTAAGAGATTCTTGGATTGAAGAGAGTTCTAAACTAATTATCAAGCCCATAAAAGTAAAAATAAACAAAATAAGAAAAACAAACTCTTTTTGTAATTTTCTCAAATACTTGGAAGACAATAAAAGATGGGTTTCAAATATGATAAAAGGAGCTGGGGTTAGGTTCACTAAACTTCATCCTCATGCAATGAAACAACTCACAAACAGTTCTACTTCAGTTATGACAATCAATCCACTAATTTACTCAAGCCCCGATTCCTCGGATGACAAGAGCCTAAATCCACTAATAGACCCTAATTCCTTAGGAGGCCTAGATTAGTGAATTTGCAGTAAGCTTAGGGATTACACAATTGCTAATAAACCTAGTTCCATTCCTAGATACCAGATTTACTAGGTGATTAATCTCAATTCCGGTTTCAACACGAATTTTCCAATTGCATATTAAAACACAAATCGAGTCATGGGGGTGCTAGCCACAACAAGCATTAAGAACAGAAATCAACCACTCAATAACAAAGCAGAAACTGTATTGCACACTGGTGCAATAAGTGCTTTTTACGTCAGTTAAAATTGATTTTTTACGTCAGAATACTGACTGACGTAAATACAGCTGACGTTAAAAGTTACACTTTTAACGTCAGTTGAGAACTGACGTTAAATATAACACTATTAACGTCAGTTCTTTAACATAACCGACGTAAATTTTGTTAAAACTAACGTCATTTGTTATAAAGAACCGACGTTAAAGGTCTTAATTTTAACGTCAGTTGTAGTAAACAACTGACGTTAATAGTGTACTGTATATTTTTATAAAATACTTTTAACGTCAGTTGTATGATAAAACTGACGTTAATAGTATTTTTTTTTTTAAATTCAGTTTTAAAATATCACTCCCCTAAGCCATCCCTGCATTCAGTAAATATCCCAGTAACACAGAATATCACACACATTACAGAATTACAAAGGAAAAATGGAACAATGATCCATATAATGTATGCCTGTTCAAAACAATATATATTAATTTATTAACAAAGGTTATAAATGTATACTAAGTTTAAACTACCTATATCAATATCCCTTCGTGATGATAATCACGAGTGGCATGTACATCGTCCACCTGTGTCTCCTCGATTATAGTAGGCATGTTTGTTGAAAAAGAAGGAGTCTCAGGAATATCAAGATTTGAATCTTCATTTTCATCACTACCATTATACATGCTTTTTCCTTGGAGAACCACGGACAACCTTTTGTTAGAAGGATCAGTGATGTAAAACACTTGTTTTGCTTGTGAAGCCATTATGAAAGGCTCATTTATATGACCTAACTTGTTGAGGTCTACCAATGTGAACCCCAATTCGTCGGTTTGTACACCACCGTTACTATCAACCCACTTACATTTAAATACCGGCACCGTAAGCTTAGTGTAATCGAGCACCCAAATATCTTCAATATATCCAAAGTAAGGTGTCGGTCTTTGTAACGGGTTTTGTGTCCTTTGCACTAGAGAAGTGCATTGCTTCGCCACGATCATAACCCCACTATTTTGCATGGTACTCTTGTTATCTTGTTCCTTTGTATAAAAGGAAAAGTTATTTATGTCGTATCCGCTCCAACATATGACGTTGAAGTTAGGCCCACGTGCTAGCCATTTTACGTCATCAGAAGCAGTACTACCATCCTTAAGCATTTCTTCCTTGAACCATGGTAAGAAAGTCTTGTTATGCTTGTTCAACAACCACCTTTCGCTCATTCGAGGGTTTTCTTGATTGACTTTTCTTTTATGTTCAAATAAGAAAGGCTGAACACATTTGATGTTGTTCAATACATACAAATGTGCTTGAAGCACTTCCTCCCGATCCTTCCTATTAATTCTTAAGCCATGTGTACCCTTACCTTGACATCTGATCTCATCATGCCGAGGCTTAGGAACCCCTATAGGATCCGTGTTATGAAGGTAGTCCGAACAAAACTCAATAGCTTCTTCTGCAACATACCTTTGAACAATAGATGCTTCCGGACGATGCCTCTTCATATTTGAAGAGTAACCATGTGGAACTTTGATGCCCTGAAGACACCCGCAGAAACTTTGTCTCTTTTTTTTTGACAAAGTATGACATGCTGGCGGCAAATAAGTCCGCTTACCATCCTCAACAACTGGAGCTAACTGCTCTCGTATACCCATAGCAACGAGGTCGAGACGAGCATTCACACCATCCTTTGTCTTGCCCTGAATGTTGAGAAGCGTCCCGATCACACTATCACACACATTTTTCTCCACATGCATCACATCAATGCAAATTAATCGACATCAAGCTTGCGCCAAGATGGAAGATCAAAGAATATCGACCTCTTCTTCCATATGTTTTTCTCAACAGCTTTACCTTTCTTTTGGGACTTGCCGAATATAACATCGATGTCCTTTACCCCTCGATAAACCTGCTCTCCAATTAAGGCCGCCGGTGCTTCTTCTGTCTCTTGGCATCCATTAAAAGTTTTTTTCATCTTACGATATGGGTGATCACGTCTAAGAAATCTCCGATGCCCAAGGTAAACCGTCTTCTTTCCATGATGCAACTGAGTGTAGCATGTGCCTTCTTCACATATAGGGCATGCTTTATGCCCCTTGACACTGTACCCGGACAAGTTACCGTATGCTGGAAAGTCGTTGATGGTGCAAAATAACATGGCACAAAGCTTGAAAGTCTCATGAGAATACCCATCAACTACATCAACACCTTCCACCCACAACGTTTTCAAGTCTTCAATCAAGGGACCTAGATAAACATCTAAGTCATTTCCCGGTTGCTTTGGGCCCGAAATCATCATAGACAACATCATGTATTTGCGCTTCATGCACAACCAAGGGGGCATGTTGTAAATCACCAACAGAACATGCCATGAACTATGAATACTACTCATGTTACCACAAGGATTCATTCCATCCGTAGCAAATCCAAGCCTTAGGTTTCTTGGCTCATCGGCGAAATCCGGAAACATAGTATCGATATTCTTCCATTGAATAGAATCAGCAGGATGACGAACCTTTCCATCACGTTTCCTCTCATCATTATGCCATCTAAGATTCTTCGCATCTTTCGCATTGGCAAACAATCGCTTGAACCTTGGAATTATTGGAAGATACCACAACACCTTCACAGGAGGACCCTTTTTTCTCACATCATCAACATCATCATCATCATCACCACCCTTCACTTTGTATCGTGATAACCCACATTTGGGGCAATCGTGTTTGTCTTCATGAACACCGGTGTACAATATGCAATCATTGGGGCATGCGTGTATCTTCTTATACTCCATACCCATAGGACACAATACCTTCTTGGCCTCATAGTTACGGTCAGGCAATGTGTTGTCCTCCGGAAGCAAGTCTTTCAACACTTCAAGCAATTCCGTGAAGCTTTTATCGCTCCAACCATTTCTCGTCTTCACACAAACCAATTTTAGCACCGCCGACAACCGTGTATGAGTAGTACACCCTGGATATAAAGGCTTATCCGCATCACCGCACAACCTATCATACACATGCGCTCGATGAAAAGATTCTTGTCCAATATCACGGATCATGTCCTCTACTCGATCATCCTCCATATCTACGTCAACGTCCTCACTTTGGGAGACACTCGCCGTATTACTACTCAACAACATATCACCATGCCATATCCATCTTGTATAACTCAAGCAAATCCCTTCATAAATCAAATGAGTACGTATATCCTTCACCGTACATTTCCTCGTATTCAAACACTTGACACAAGGACAACAGAACATTCCATTACTATTAGGAGCATTCCTTTGAGCAAATTCTATAAATTCTCCCACCCCCTTCAAATACTCAGCACTAGTACGCTTACAAACCATCCAACTACGATCCATAACTAGATAGGTCCTGTAGATATACAAAACATATATATATCCAATATAAGGACAATACGGGAGATTGAAAACTATAGTTTTTAAAGATTAATTGCCAAGAACTGGTCACGGCCTGGCAGTGATGTCCATCACGGCCGTAACGTGCCAACTGAACAGACCATGCCATCAAGTTATTGCAAAGAATGAATGGAAAGACAGTTAGGGTTAATAGTGTACCTCACGGTGGTGGCGAAGAAGCCCTCACGGTGGTTGCGGTGGAGATGAGCTCGCGATTAGGGTTCTCTGCTGGGTGAGAGTGAGAGTTAGGGTTGAGAGTGATTTAGGGTTGAGCGTGATGAAAAGAGAAAAGAGACGTACGTACAGAGCGAAGTGCAGAAGGCGCGCGGTTGTAAACATAAAACAACATTTAACGTCAGTTTTATTAACAACTGACGTTAAATATTAATATTTTTTTAAAAACACTTTTAACGTCAGTTGTTGAATACAACTGACGTTAAAAGTGTTGTCTGTGTACAATAACATTCTTTCAGAACATTGCATGTATCTGCCTCTTCTTTTCCTCTATATTTCTATTCCTTCACAAAATGGCTCTGAGACTTGTGTTAATTGAGTGACAACAGGGCATTTCAGATAGCTAGGGATATAGGATTATTTACGTCAGCTATTTATTTAACTGAAGTAAAAATCACACTTTTAACGTCAATTGTATAAACAACAGACGTTAAAAATAAATATTTTTTATTTTAAAAACACTTTTAACTTCAGTTTTATTCAACAATCGCGGCGTTAATTTTGTGTGACAACAGGGCATTTCAGATAGGGATATAGGATTATTTACGTCATTTGTTTATTTAATCAAGTAAAAATCACACTTTTAACGTCGGTTGTATAAACAACCGAGCGTTAAAATAAATATTTTTATTTTAAAAACGCTTTTTACGTCGAGTTTTATTCAACAACCGGCGTTAAAAGTGTCTTCAGCGTTTTCTTTTCGCACGTTTATAATATATGATTGCCGAGGCCAACTCCCAATGCGCCTTGGAACCTAATGCTCTTAATGATCAATTTAATTTTTTAGCAACTTACGACGCCTAGTAACTTCATCCCCTACTCCTATAAATAGCTTCCTTCCTTCCTTTAATTTTTCTCGCTTTCACAATATGGCCCTGCCATGGAGATTAACTTCATTACTCTTTCTTCCTATACCTAGACTTAAAGGTCTCTGTCTTAATGGTCAAAACAACTTCTGAGGTTGTGTGAATCACGTAACATGGATGGTAAGGTTGGGTGAATCACGTAATGTGATTTGCACACACCATCATCCTTACGGAGAATCGCGACTACAGTTCCAAAACTTCGGCTTTGGAACCAAGTGGCTGTTCCAAGAATATTGCTGAAACAGATCGAGTGCACCATTCACTCTGCCACGGCTCCAAAGTGATTGTGGATTCAGATGGAGCATCGACTTCAAATGAGGGAGGGGATGCATTCAATGTTGGAGATTCTGAGCACAGGACTGAGAAGAAAATGATGTTGAAGCAGAAACTTTTTTATATTTTAGTGCTATATATCTTGCGGAAATTTTTTATCTTTTAAACATGTAATTGTAACTTATGAATCGCTTCAATGAGAAGAATCATTGTTGGAGATTATGATCAGCACAGGACTGAGAAGAAAATGATGTTGAAGCAGAAACTTTTTTAATTTTAGAGCTATATATCTTGCGGAAATTTTTTATCTTTTAAACATGTAATTGTAACTTATGAATCGCTTCAATGAGATACGATTTGATTATACATATATAACTTGTTTTATGTTAAGTGTTTATTTATTTTAATTTGCACAAGAATTTGTTAATTTACTAATTCAAGCTAATTAATTAAGATTAAAAATAAACTTTTTTAAAAAAAAGATTAGAAATAAACTCCACTATATGGAGTGATGATCTGCGTTAAGAGTGACAACCCTGAGATGACAACGAAAGAAAGATAGGAAGGAGTTGATTATTTACGTCAGTTATTTATTTAACTGAAGTAAAAATCACACTTATAACGTCAGGTTTATAAACAACTGACGTTAAAAGTTTTAATAATTTCTTCCAAAACACTTTTAACGTCAGTTCATTAAACAAGCCAGCGCAAATAGTGATTTTATATTTACAAAACTGCCACCGCCTCACTTTTAACGTCAGTCCTTAAAACAACTGACGTTAACAGTGAATTAATTATTTACAAAACTGTCACCGCCCCCTTTTTAACGTCTAGTTTTTGGTTAACTGACGTAAACCTTTACCGTCTAATGTATATTTTCCACTAGTGGCAAGATTAAATCAAATACATGAGAGTTCAGACATAGCTACCCTAACCCCAACAATGGAGGTTTAGCTACTCATAATAATAACCTCAACCAAAGAAACATAGATGAAGGAGAGAAGGGATTCCATGGGTCAATCCTCCAGCAGCTGCCTTTGGTTCCAAGAGCCTTTTTGGTTTCCAAACTCTTATCCTCCAATGTCTCCAAGGTGTCTCTCCCAATTCTGCCTTAAACAGCTTATAACAGTGATTCTGATTTTCGCACACTCGCGGGGCGAGAGGTATCTCGCGAGGCGAATATTAAACTTTTGGTCTTCAGTGGTTGGATCTCTCGCGAGGCGAGACACTGTTCGCGTGGCGAGGCAGAACAATTTGCATTTTCTGGCACAGTCATCAGTCAGACTCGCGAGGTGAGGTGTGAATCGCGGGGCGAGACAGAAAGAATGACATTCTCCTATTGCTGGCTGTCTGCAGTTTTGCGGGGCGAGTATCCTCTCGCGGGGCGAGCATTCCCAGAATTGCATTCTCCACTATTTCTTCATTCCCTTGGCTCTAAGTTAACCAGATTTTTTAGTAATTCCTGCAAAACAACACACAAAACCACCTTCACCCGTTCCAAGGAAAAATCTAACAAAATAAAATAAATAATGCCTAATCTATATGAAATATGCATGCAAAAGTGTACAGCAAACATCATGTAAAATCACACTATCAGAGCTCAAGTCTATGATCATCTTGAAAGCAACATAGGACTTTAAATAACAAAGCACATAAAGTAAGAGCAACATAAGCCTATAAGTAATTAAAGCATAATGACATAAGTAAATGAATCATAAATGACATAAACATGAATGACATAAAAGTAAATGACATAATGTAAATGACATAAAGTAAATGACAGAATGTAAATGACATAAAGTAGATGACATAATGTAAATGACATAAAAGTAAATGGCATAAATATAAATGACATAAAAGTAAATGACATAATGTAAATGACATAAAGTAAATGGCATTAGTATAAATGACATAAAAGTAAATGACATAATGTAAATGACATAAAGTAAATGGCATTAGTATAAATGACATAAAAGTAGAGTAAAAATCTTTAAACTTTCCAATCACTTTAGACATAGCATCCTTTAACATAAAGGAGCCTTGGTCCATGATAATTTTGGGAAACAAATCTTTAAACTTTCCAATCACTTAGACATAGCATCGTTTAACATAAAGGAGCCTTGGTCCATGATCATCTTGGAAAACAAACTTAAATACAAACTCATACTTGTAAAAGTTGAAACAAGATCCATCTAAACCATATGCATGGTTTCGGCCTCATTAGAAAGTAGAGGTTAGGAAAATTTGTTTTACACAACCTTTTAGTATGTTAAACTACTAGTAAATACAAGACCATAGAAATTGGTTTCAACTCAAAAGGAGTTTTCTACCATTTTTGAGAGATTTTTGAAGATAAAAGTTCATATATGACATCAAGAAGAAACTTTAGAAAAAGATGAAGTTTTTAAAGAAAAGAATACATGAGAGTATTACCCTAAACAAGAGGAACAACTTTTATGAAGAACACTTAGTGAAAAGAAGAAGAAAAACTAGAGCTTTGGAAGCTTGAAGTTAAGAAAAGATGAAAGCTTAAGAGTTTTAATGGAGTAGGAGAAATGAAAGTGATGAAGTGAAGATGAAGAGTGGTATTTATAGAGGAAATGGGGAGGGTGCACGGCCTAGAGGAGAGGAAGCAAGGCTTGGAGAGGAAGTTTTGGTTTAAGGCATTGTTTGAATCATTTAAGGAAGGTTTAATGGGTTTTTGGAATAAAATAGATTATAATTTGAAAAGGTAATCATGATTACTTTAAAGTGTGTCATAAGCATTTAAAGCATGTCATAAGCATTTAATTAGGCATCCCATCAAGCCTTCTCTCATCCTTTAGGGTTCCTTTAACTGCTTAAATACGTAACCGGTTGCACATCCAATCGTATTTTCTGAAGGTTTCGTCCGGATAAAATATTATATTTTATTCCCGGACAACAAAATTCGAAAATTTACCAACCCACACAAAATATCATAAAAACACTAACCGTCTCGTTCACGAATTAAAATTTTGTCTCTAGCTCAGTAAACTTGTACTGGCAGTAAGAACCCAGACCGGTTTTCGTCTGAATTTTCGATCAAAAATTTTACTGTGACTTCATATGGTAAAACAACACAAGAAAATGATTTTATTCTAAATAAAATCATCCTCTGGATTTTATCAAAAATAAATACATTAAAGTATGTATTTACTGATAAAGAAGCATACGAAAAACAGGGTGTTACATCATCTGCTGCAACACCAGCGGCAGTGTCTGGCCCTGCTCGATGCTCGTCTGCATCAGCTACTGGTGTGCCTGAGTCAACTGTGCAATCTGGTTCGCCATCTGGTGCTCTCTCTCGCTCTTCTCCCGAAGCTCTACGTTCAGCTGCGTGATGCTGTCCTACATTTGGTTGAACTGCTCCTGAGGGACGGTATCGTCGTAGGAAGGAGCAGGTGTGCCGGATGATGAAGCAATAAACTTGCCTCCCAGGTGTCCGAGGCCATACGCGTGCCCCTTCTTGTTCCTGCCCCCGACGACCTCCAAATAAATGGCATTATCGTCGACGGAGATAGGAGAGCTGGGCCTATCACCAGTCAAGGCCTCATCTTGTGACTGTAAGGCACGTGATATGGCATCGTCCTTCTTCTCATTGAAGCCCACCTACATAGTATAGTTGAAGAGATTTAGTTAAAATTATAATCAATATTAACAAATCATTTATAATAAATTACAAGTAAACACAAAATTGTTTTTTTTTGCTGATAACATAGTTACGGGCCTTGTCGTTGACCCATCTCCCCGACTTCAACTTCTTCGTCCTCTCCACCAACTCCATAGCAGTGGGGGCCCACTGTTTCTTTACTTTCTGAACTAAAAAAATATAATCTTAAATTCATAAGAATATTTAAAAATGAAAACTCATTAAATAGTATACTAAGCCAAAAGTTTAATGTATTACCAGCACGTCGTAGTGGGCGGCGGCTGATTTAGACCCGCCGGTCCAAGCACATGCGCCACCATCAGAAGCTCGATTATGCCGAGCTGTGGCCTGGATCTCCTAGAACTTCTCAGTAGCCCAGTACTGGTCCAGCTGCCTCCTGATCTCAGGATCCACCCACTTCCCCTTATTCTTACCCTTCCTCAGCTTGTTCGTCAGATTCTTCATGACCAGTGAGCCTTTATGCTCAAATATGTCCCTGGCGAGACCCTCTAAAGCTACGTCTCACCTGTACTCTTTCTGCAACTTACAGTTGTTAGGAAATTCGTGTGTGTGTGTGTGTGTGTGTGTGTGTGTGTGTGTGTGTGTGTGTGTGTATAATGTAAATTTAATTTAAATAACTTAATAAATTGTTACCTTAAACTCTTTAAACAACTGATCCCTATGGCCTCCTGGGATGGCCTTCCATGTAGGCCATGGACCATCAAACTTGCATCGCAGGATCTTCGATATCGAATCAGAAGGGTCCTTCGCAGGCAGAAAGCTGCAGCAAAATTAACGATACTTTATATATATATTAAAAAATTAAATTAGTTTACTTGTTATCCCCCCTGGGGATAAGAAGAATCCTCCTGTCGGATGGACCACGGCTCTCCTGTCCCGATGATGATGATGGTCCTGTCATAGGTGTGGATGATGATGATACAGCCTGTGTCCCGACCACATGAGACTAGGTAGGGGGTGCAACTCCATCACCCTGAGGTGTCCCGTCCACAGAGATACTGGTAGGGTGGTCTCGATCTGAAGGCTGTGGGTCGGCCGGTGGAGGGACTCTCGCAGCACGACCTCTGCCACGACCTCCACGACGACCCCTACCTCTAGAGGAATCTGCCATCTGTGTCAAAAATGAAAAGATGATTACACAACAGTGTAAATCATACAAAAATAAATTACCTAAGTAGAATGACATTTACACAATGAATTATGACATAAATAAATTACTTAAGTAGAATCTCCGTCACTAAATTCACCCCCACTCTCATCAATCTCACTTGATCGGAATGTGCCTTCGCTAGATGCGTCCAACTCGGATTGATCCATTAACTCTCTTTCAACTTCTTCCTCATTTCTGGAAATGTCTGCCAGAGAATTAACAATAATGTCCGGCGTAATTTGCAACGGTACGTGGAGTCTTGAAAACTCATCATCTTGGTACGGAGCATCTTTTTCAGGCTGGTTGATTACATTATCAGTAACTATACTGCGAGCCTTTATCTTAATAACACCCAACCAGCCTTGATGTCCTTTGGGATATGGCGAGCAATAAACCTGATCTGCCTGTTGTGAAAAAATGAATGGTTCGTACGCCTTATTATACTTACGAGACAACTTAACTTGAACAATACCATATTTTTTATCGATTTTTGTCCCTACGTCAAGAGTAGGATCAAACCAATCACACTTGAAGATAACTAACTTCATTACGGGGAAACCGGTATAATCGAGTTCAAGGATGTCAGTTAGAACCCCATAGAAATCATCCTCTACATTGCCATCAGTGGCTCGCACACAAACACCATAGTTACACGACTGAATTCCTTCATTCCATGCTTTCGTGTAAATTTATATCCATTTACAATGTAAGTATTCCATGATGTAACCCATCTGTTAGGCCCCCATGCCAAATTTGTCAACAATGGATTTTGAACATTGTTTTCTGGATCTAGTACCTAAAAAATAAATATTATATTATTCTTATACATGCTATATATTTAAGGAGATAAAATGTATTGCAACAAATGAAGATGCTTAACCTACATATTTACTGAACCACGTAGCAAAGTGAGAAGTAATTTCTCGATCAACCTGATCGTTTGAAATGTCAGGTTGGAGATCCCTTAGAAATTTGTCGTACATCCTACATATGGGAGATTAACAGCAGGACGATTAATAATCATAAATGTCAATTGAACATATAAAAGACATTGTAGAAACTTACTCTAAATATGGTGCCACCTCTTCACAATTTTGAAGGATATACAAATGAGCAGCATTAATGTCACGCTGCTCCAAGAAATATCCTTTTGATTTGCCACTAAATCTGCCCGGATAGTTGAATATTGATATAGGAGGACTAGTTGAACTTCCTTCACCCGAATCAACATTTCTAGGCATCCTTGTCCTTCTTGTGTTAAATTTGTCCGGATAGTAATAAGGGGAAAAAGTGGAAGTCTCCTCTACTAAGTATGCTTCACAAATGGAACCCTCCACTCGTGCCTTGTTCTTGACTTTGTGTTTAAGGGAGTGCAGGAACCTATTAAAGAGGGATATATACAAATATTTACTAGTTTTAGGGAAAGCTAAACTACGATTTCGTGTTCGTGAATTTCATATGTATTAAGTAAAATAGTTGATGTTGTTTACCTCTCAAATGGATAAATCCAGCGGTATTGGACTGGGCCACCAACTCTTGCTTCGTAAGGTAGATGAACTGGCAGGTGTTCCATAGAATCAAAGAAACTCGGCGGGAAGATTTGCACCAGCTTACATAACAAAATGTTGGGAATTTGCGTATAAAACAAAAGAAACGCAACGGAAAAATTCCCATCGAAGGATCCTTGCGAATGGTCATGATTCATGATTCGAAAGTTTACCTCTTGAAGCGATGGCTGTTTGTTGAAATTTGTCTATCACGAACACCACACGAACGGTGTCTCTAGAGGTATCCACACGAGCGGATTCCGTGAGCGTCCAACGTCACGAACCGAAGCGTCTCTGTCTCACAGTGCTAGCTTCAAAACCGAGACTTTGTTGTTCACACTTACTCTCTTTTGTGTGGCTAGGTTATCAACCGTCTAGGCACAACAACTTAAGTGGTCTACTTATAGTAGCACCTCCTTAAGTGAGTTAGTGAGCAGCATTTGACCTAAGCCCATCTACTATGCGCTAGGCCCAATTGGAAAGTCCAACTTTCTTTTAATGCTTCTTTTAATCCGCTCTTTTGTGTGTGACCCTATAGGTTCCCAATACGTTAGCAGTAATATTAAATCCCATTTAATATTACAAACAGTGAGCGGTATCTAGCAATACATCACTGCTACCTAAGTAGTGAGAAAGTCAGTGATTTGACGAAACCTTTCTGTGACAAATATTCATGTGCATTATTATCCCTTTGTCCATATATCTATATTGAACACAAGGCATAGAATGTGTCACCCTTGTATGGTTCAATATCATGTTCCCTGATACCCGAGTAGACTTAACAACAAATGAGGTCAATATCTCATATTGACTCATTTCAAAGACGACCATGCATTTTACAGCCTCACTCTATCAGGGGGCCCACAGATATTACTCCTGTTATGTAGGAGGGACAAATTCCATCTAGGTCACTCACATCCCTCTGCATGGCTCGTGGTATGCCCAATGACCGTCTTTATAATCATCCTATTACAGATGACGTTTGACGATATTAAAGCACACGACTCCTCATGTAGGGATCGTAGTGATTTCAGGTCGAAGGATTGCATACACCATTGTCACTATGAAAACTACTTATGACACTCACATAACGCTCCATGTAGTGTTCTCATGGTGGGTCAATCCAATACATCATTACCTTAATGTGTACCTATGTGGCGACTCGATATCTCATATCCATGACCCGTGAGATATGGTCATCAGTCTGCACACATAATAGTCTCAATTGTATTATTATTGTCCTTGTTGATAAAATACTTGACTACGGATATTTAAGAATAGGATTTCATTGTTCAATAGTGTCTCACGATCAAGTCATGTACTTGATATTCTATTAAACTGAAATTTCTATTCTAAGGACTTTATTATGTTTAAACAAGTAACACAATAAACTGGAATGCCTCATATCATATATATATATGAAATAGCAAGATACAAATGTAAGTCTAAAGAAATACATTGGCCTCTAGGGCTTACACCAACAATCTCCCACTAGCACTAGAGCCAATCAGGCATCAATCTAATGCCCATCGATCTAGTGTGACCTTCATGCTTCTATTGCGCAAGAGGTTTCGTAAGTGGGTCAGCAACGTTATCAAGTGTTGGTACTCTGCATATCTTCACATCTCCTCTATCGATAATCTCTCGAATGAGATGGAAGCGCCTAAGTATATGTTTGGATCGCTGATGAGATCTAGGTTCCTTAGCTTGTGCAATGGCCCCATTGTTATCACAATAGAGATCAATGGGGTCCACAATACCAGGAACCGTACCAAGCTCAGTAATGAACTTCCTGATCCAAACGGCTTCCTTTGCTGCATTGGAGGCAGCAATATACTCAGCCTCTGTAGTAGAATTGGCAACTGTTTTCTGCTTCGAACTTTTCCAGCTCACAGCCCCGCCATTCAGGCAGAACACATAACCAGATTGCGATCTGGAATCATCCTTATCGGTTTGGAAGCTAGCATCGGTGTAACCTATTACTGCAAGCTCTTCCTCGCCTCCATACACCAAGAACGAATCCTTAGTTCTTCTCAAGTACTTAAGGATGTTCTTGACACACCGATGACTTTCACAGGGATCGATGGTACTGCCTCGTTATGCTTAAAGCATACGATACATCTGGTCGAGTACATAACATGGCATACATGATAGATCCAATTGCGGATGCATATGGAATCTTACTCATGCGATCCCTTTCTTCTTGAGTGGAAGGGGATTGTGCCTTTGATAGGCATATACCATGTGACATAGGCAAGAGTCCTTTCTTGGATTCATGCATGTTAAAGCGTCTCAACACTTTGTCTATGTATGTACTCTGACTTAGGCCAAGCAATTTCAGCGATCTATCCCTATAGATCCTGATTCCTAATACATAGGTAGCCTCACCCAAATCTTTCATAGAGAAGCAATTCCCTAACCATGTCTTTACATTTTGTAGTGTAGGGATGTCATTTCCAATGAGTAATATGTCATCTACATATAACACCAGAAAAACAACAATGCTCCCACTAACCTTCTTGTAGACACAAGGTTCATCTTCATTTTTGATGAATCTGTACTGTCTTACAGCATCATCAAAACGAAGGTTCCAACTTCTGGAAGCTTGCTTCAATCCATAGATTGACCGCTGCAATTTACATACCTTTCGAGCATCCTCTGAAATGTCAAAGCCTTCAGGTTGTGTCATGTACACATCCTCAAGAAGCTTTCCATTAAGGAAGGCAGTTTTGACATCCATCTGCCATATCTCATAATCATGGTATGCAGCGATAGCAAGTAAGATCCGGACGGATTTAAGCATTGCAACAGGTGAAAAGGTCTCATCATAGTCGACACCATGAATTTGCTTGAAACCCTTAGTGACCAATCGCGCCTTAAAGGTGTGTACCTTACCATCCATGTCAGTTTTCTTTTTGAAAACCCACTTGCACCCTATAGGTTTTACCCCTTCAGGTGGCTCTACCAAGGTCCATACCTGGTTGGTGTACATGGAATCCATCTCAGATTTCATGGCCTCAAGCCACTTCTCAGATTCTGGGCCAGTAATGGCCTCCTGGTAGGTCACAGGCTCATCTTGATCCATGAGCAATACATCACCTTGTGGAGTCATGAGAAATCCATATCTCTCAGGCTGGTGACGTATCCTGTTAGACCTACGCTGGTCTTGTGCTACTGGAGCGGGTTGTTCCTCCACAGCATTCTGTGAAGGTTGCTCCTGTTCCACCAATGGTAGGTCACTACTCTGTGATTCTTGAATTTCTTCAAGTTCTATCTTCCTCCCACTGGTTCCTATGGAGATAAACTCCTTTTCTAGGAATACACCAGTCCGTGCGACAAACACTTTGCCTTCGGAAGGATTATAGAATTGGTATCCCTTGGTTTCTTTGGGATACCCCACAAAAAAGCATTTATCAGATTTGGGATCAAGATTATTAGAAACTTGACGTTTTACATATGCTTCACAACCCCAAATCTTCATAAAAGACATGCTGGGTCGTCTACCAGTCCATATCTCATATGGTGTCTTTTCTACCGTTTTGGACGGAACACGGTTAAGTGTAAAAGCTGCTGTTAATAGAGCATGTCCCCAGAAAGAGTTTGGAAGGTTTGCATGACTCATCATAGACCGAACCATGTCCAACAAGGTTCGATTTCTCCTCTCAGAAACACCATTCCATTGTGGTGTTCCAGGTGGAGTGAGTTGAGATAAAATCCCAGACTCTTTCAGATGATCATCAAACTCTAGGCTCAAATATTCACCACCTCGATCTGATCGAAGAGCTTTAATATTTTTACCAAGTTGGTTTTGTACCTCATTTTTGAATTCCTTGAACTTTTCAAAGGATTCCGATTTATGTTTCATAAGATACACAAATCCATATCTACTGAAATCATCAGTAAATGTGATGAAGTACTGAAAACCACCTCTAGCTAATGTGTATAGGGGTCCGCATACATCACTATGTATAAGACCCAAAAGATCGTTGGCTCTTTCACCTTTGCCGGTGAATGGAGCTTTTCATCTTTCCCAATAAACAAGACTCACATATCTCATATGATACATAATCAAATGAGTCCAAGAGTCCATCTTTATGGAGCTTCGAAATGCGCTTCTCATTTATATGGCTTAAACGACAATGCCAAAGATAAGACGGGTTCAACTCATTTGGTTTGGACCTCTTAGTATTTATGTTATAGATGGGCATTTCAAGATCAAGGACATAAAGCCCATTACTCATGTGTGCACTAGCATAGAAAATATCATCCAAATAAATAGAACAACTTTTGTTCTTTATTATAAAAGAAAAACCACTCTTGTCCAAACAAGAAATGGATATGATATTCCTGCTAATTGCAGGCACAAAATAACAGTTCTCTAACTGAATAGTAAGCCCAGTTGGCAAAGTCAATACATAAGTCCCTACGGCTAAAGCAGCAACCTTTGCTCCATTTCCAACTCGTAGGTCGACTTCGCCCTTTGCCAATGGTCTACTCCTGTTTAGATCCTGCACATTTGTACAAATGTGAGAACCACATCCGGTATCTAATACCCATGATGCAGAAGTAGATAAATTGACTTCTATAACAAACATACCTGAAGTGGAAGTCTCACTTCCCTTCTTCTTCTTGCTTTCTTCCAGGTATTTTGGGCAGTTCCTCTTGCTTGCTTGCTCTTGGTAGAGCAGCTTGAGGTGCATGATCATATCGTACGCCTCCATGGTCTCATGTTGCTTTTGCAGCTCAGAGGTCATGGCAGCAAGCATAAGACAACCCAAGTCTAAGGCGTCATCCTGATGCTTCTTATAAGCATCCCTGTCAGCCCTAGGAGCACTTGAAGCCGGTGGCTTCTCAGGGATAGGCTCCTCAAGAACATACAACTTTTTCTCATGTTTGAGGACAATCCTCAAGTTTTTGTACCAATCCAGAAAATTCGTTCCGGATAGTTTGTCCTTCTCAAGGACGGATCGCAATGACAGGTTACTTGATGTGTTTGATGCCATGGTAATCTACAGAGATAAATATGCAAAGTATAAGTATCATGCCATGAAGTTATTTAATAAGGTCTTTAATTAAATACGCCTCCCACTATTTTACTCAAAACAATGACCCTCATCATCGATTCGGAAAATCCCGTTGGAAGATTTTCTACTGGGCCAAGATCCATATTTCACCTAGCTTTAAGTCAGCTTTGGCTGATCACCCAAAATTCGGTTATTTAGGTAGGAAACACTTTCCGATTGCATCTCATGCAACTCTCGGATAGTTGGGTGAATAACTCTTATTCTAATCCATCACATGGACTAAAGCCCAACTTATGAGCCTCTAAGCCTTTCAATCCTATTGAAGTTGGCTTAGTTAAGTCGAACCCAATGGATAGCAGGTTGAACATTACATTTGTCCCATCGCGCCTTACTATTATAGATAAAGGTACCCGCTTTGGCGGACCCACACTTAATCGATAGTAGTCTTGACGAGTGCCATGCATCGGAAGGCCTTTAAATGTGACTTAATATTTCCTTTTGAGGGATTTGATTAAAACTTGATCTCATCATTTGTTAAACTCTTTAACTTACTATTTTCATACATGCATCTCATACATATATTAGTTAAACATCTTTTAACATACTATATACATACATGCATCTCATACATATATAAGGTAAATAAATGTGATATGGTTATGGCCCCTAACGCATTGATTCTCCCAAGCCAATGAGAGAATCTAAACTAAAACCTAGGAGCGTCCAAGCTTCTCCAAGCAAGATCTCCCACGTGATAGCGTCTTCTTGTCTCCATCATTACATTACATAAACAGAAACCTCATTTTACATATGAGGGGAGTGAGATGAGAAAAGAAGATACATATGGAATATAAGAGAAAGGCACGACACGCAGGCCGTATTTCAAAATATAAACCAAAAGATTAAAGGACTAAGGCCATAACCATTCACCATACATCACCAAACAAATAGTAACAACCAATAATAATACACAATTATTATTATTATTAATTTCATAAATCACATTTATTATAATAAATCACATTTATTATAATTGACGTAACTATAAATCACATTTATTGTAATTGACATAAATCACATTTATTCAATTAACATAAATCACATTTCAAAATCTGAATTTTGAAAACGTAACATATATATAATAAATCACATTTATTATAATTGATGTTACTATAAATTACATTTATTGTGATTGATATAATTATTAAATGGTGACATAAAATTTCAAAATTTGAATTTCGAAATTACACACTACGCAGAGGTAGCACGGGGTCCCGCTGCCCGGTCAGCGGGCGAGGTCAAGGGGAGGCCGCCCCTTGCGGGGTGCGGGGCAGCGCCCCGAAGAAAAAATTTCTCTCCGAAGTGTGCCTCGCTTCCTTGGTGGCTAGGGCGTCAACCTTTCAACCCTAAAACCGTAAGGCCCGTGAACACTTCACGTTGCAAGGAACGACGGCTACGGTTTCAACACTTGGAACCTCAGCCACAACAACATGAACTTTTCATGTCTGAAACCCCTTAACGCCGCCAACACAGAACTAAAAACAATCATGTTTAACATCAACATTTGATGCCATCGCAGAACATAATAAGGATTCAGAACCAACGTACATATCGCATATATACACAAACATGCAATAGACATATATATCATATACATACGAAAATCACAGAAACAAGGTTTCGCAAACCAGATGCAAACGATTTTCAAAAACAATTTTCAGAAAACGATTCACATTACAAACATGTTATCATACATAACAGATAAACCACGTAATAGAATCATGGTTTCGCAAGCGGCTCTGATACCACTGTTGGGAATTTGCGTATAAAACAAAAGAAACGCAGCGGAAAAATTCCCTTCGAAGGATCCTTGCGAATGGTCATGATTCATGATTCGAAAGTTTACCTCTTGAAGCGATGGTTGTTTGTTGAAATTTGTCTATCACGAACACCGCACGAACGGTGTCTCTAGAGGTATCCACACGAGCGGATTCCGTGAGCGTCCAACGTCACGAACCGGAGCGTCTCTGTCTCACAGTGCTAGCTTCAAAACCGAGACTTTGTTGTTCACACTTACTCTCTTTTGTGCGGCTAGGTTATCAACCGTCTAGGCACAACAACTTAAGTGGTCTACTTATAGTAGCACCTCCTTAAGTGAGTTAGTGAGCAGCATTTGACCTAAGCCCATCTACTATGCGCTAGGCCCAATTGGAAAGTCCAACTTTCTTTTAATGCTTCTTTTAATCCGCTCTTTTGTGTGTGACCCTATAGGTTCCCAATACGTTAGCAGTAATATTAAATCCCATTTAATATTACAAACGATGAGTGATATCTAGCAATACATCACTGCTACCTAAGTAGTGAGAAAGTCGATGATTTGTGAAACCTTTACGTGACAAATATTCATGTGCATTATTATCCCTTTGTCCATATATCTATATTGAACACAAGGCATAGAATGTGTCACCCTTGTATGGTTCAATATCATGTTCCACGATACCCGAGTAGACTTAACAACAAATGAGGTCAATATCTCATATTGACTCATTTCAAGATCTGGCCATGCATTTTCTGAGTCTCACTCTATCGGGGGCCCACAGATATTACTCCTGTTATGTAGGAGGGACAAATTCCATCTAGGTCACTCACATCCCCTCTGCATGGCTCGTGGTATGCCCAATGACCGTCTTTATAATCATCCTATTACAGATGACGTTTGACGATATTAAAGCACCACGACTCCTCATGTAGGGATCGTAGTGATTTCTGGTCGAAGGATTACATACACCATTGTCACTATGAGAACTACTTATGACACTCATATAACGCTCCATGTAGTGTTCTCATGGTGGGTCAATCCGATACATCATTACCTTAATGTGTACCTATGTGGCGACTTCGATATCTCATATCCATGACCCGTGAGATATGGTCATCAGTCTGCACACATAATAGTCTCAATTGTATTATTATTGTCCTTGTTGATAAAATACTTGACTACGGATATTTAAGAATAGGATTTCATTGTTCAATAGTGTCTCACGATCAAGTCATGTACTTGATATTCTATTAAACTGAAATTTCTATTCTAAGGACTTTATTATGTTTAAACAAGTAACACAATAAACTGGAATGCCTCATATCATATATATATGTGAAATAGCAAGATACAAATGTAAGTCTAAAGAAATACATTGGCCTCTAGGGCTTACACCAACACAAAACGGGTATGTTGACTTCCATATCCTTTAATTGATTCACATTTAGTGTTGTCGATGTAAGCTCCCTGAAAAAGTGGCTAAGCTCAACAAGTGGGTTCCAAATTTGCTTCGGTAATGTGTCGAACGCAATTGGAAGCAACCGTTGCATGAACACGTGGCAATCATGACTCTTCATTCCATGTAACTTTGCTTCCTTAATGTCAACACATCTACCCAGATTGGAAGCATACACATCTGGTAACTTTAGTTCTTTAACCCACATACAGACGACCACTTTCTGTGTTTTGCTTAGTGTATAACTTGCCTTCGGTTTGATAAGTCTGCCACGACCACCGTCCTGCAACTCAAGCTCCTTCCGATTAAAAATTTCAGCCAGAACCAATCGGGCTTTATTTGTATCCTTTGTCCTCCCCTTGATGTCCATCATAGTGTCAAACACATTCAAAAACACATTCCTCTCAGTATGCAGGACATCAATGTCGTGACGGAGTAGCCACGTCCTCCAATACGGCAACCTCCAAAATATACTTTGTTTTGTCCAATTATGGTTGACGCCATAATCAGGAATATGTTCTCCTTGGGATTCATGGACGAGCGGTAAGTACTGTACTCTCCGCCATACATTAGGACCAGACAAATGTGGTGGAGGCGGTGTTGTCTCCGCACAACGCTTCTTGAATGCATTCTTCTTCCGCCTATAAGGATGATCTTCTGGAAGGAATTGACGATGACAATCAAAATATGAGATCTTTCGACTATTTTTAAGCGTGAATGCCTTTGATCGCTCCATACATATTGGGCAACCAAGCTTCCTGTTGTGACTCCGGCAAGTGTACCGGGTCGTCGCAAGTAATAAAAATAACACGGTAAGTAATTACCGAGGTCGAACTCAGGGATTGGGCTACCAATTCGACTAATCCGCGGGAAATCCGATACGTTCGGTCAAGTTACAGAAAAGTGGTTGAGAGAGAGAAGAGAGAATAGGATCGAAATTTAATTAACAAATCTAATTAAATAATTAACTAAAAATATGAAAACTAAAATATCCAAGTTCACAAATCCACCTACCCAATCATGTAAACCCAAGTGATGATGAATTTTCCCTAAGTTCAATTACAATGTCAACCGGGACCCCTAAATTCTCCTATATCCACTGTCGTGCTCAATAGGACGTATTCGACGATTAGATTAATTACTTGTTCGGTCTCATAACCCTAATCTCGAATTCTATTAAACCTTGTTCCCTATATGGTTGCACTAATCAAATAAATCCACGGTCGTTCTCATTATTCGATTAATGATTCCAATTCAAGTTCTAAAACGCGACTCGCCGTTTGGCCTCATACACGTTAACAAGTTAATCATGCAACACATATGATCAACACAATCAATTCAGAATCGTAATTCAAGAATTGAATTAAAGGAGAAAGACATACATCATATCGGATCTACACTGCCATGGGCGGCTTCATTGTTCCCTCGGGCGACGGGATTAGTTCCTCATGCTCATAGACAAACACTTGGACATAATCACCATCGTAAAAATAAAAAGAAAAGAGAAAAGGAGACGCAGCTCCAAAGGGAAACAAGGATTCGTAACTAAACTGCCCTAACCTAAGTGGAAAACAACCCCCCCAATCCTGATCTGAGACAGCCTTTAAATAAGGATTCTGTTTCTCGCCAGCTCGCGGGGCGAGCTTACTCTCGCGACGCGAAATTAAGCATTGGCGCGCTTCAAATTTTGTATTTTCGCGAGGCGAGCTTGTATTCGTGGGGCGAGTCTTCAAACCCTAATCTGTCACAGCCGTGATATCCATCACGGCTAAGCCGTGATTGTCTCTGTCTTCCATGGTCTTCAGGGACTCGCGAGGCGAGACACCTTTCGCGGGGCGAGTCTTCAATTCTGGGTTGTGACCTTTATCACGGCTAGGCCGTGATGGTCTCTGACTTCCAAGTCTTCATGATCTCGCGGGGCGAGAGTACACTCGCGGGGCGAGTGTCTCAGAATTTCAATTTCCACTATTTCTTTGCTTTCCTTGACTCCCGGAGCTTCACTTTATTTACCTGAAAACAACAAAAGCACCCACAAGCGTAATTCTATTCAAAATAACCTAAAAACTACACAAAATACGCAAAATGAGTCAAAGTCCAACTTAGGAACAAAACAAGGCAAATTTGGGCGAAAACGAGAGTGAACTCGAATAAATAGGCACATGAACCCTAGTTCATCTAGTCATAAAACTAGATAAGCCAGAGGCTTATCAAAATACCCCAAACTTAAACCTTGCTTGTCCCCAAGCAAGCTTAAAACTCAAAAACGACTCAAGACTTGGCAAGCCTAAAGGAGTCAATCGATTTCGCACAAATTTAATGCAACTTTACAAAACAGTTTTTCTCCAATGATCTCCCCCCTACATAAATGTAATCCCCACATTCATTTACTTTAAACAATTGAGAATTCATCATTCATTCCATCATTACTCTAAGTTGAGGATCAGAGATACACACAAAGGAAGATCACCTATCTCAAACAATTGCCTTCCTCACAAGGGCATTTAACATTTCACTCATTCGCTCAAGTTTGTCAAGGTTATCAACTTTTCACTCAATTTCACATATCAAGAGCACTTCCCATGAATTTGATTTTCATCTCAAAAGTAGTTCCCACGAAAACATGTATGCAACATCAGAAGGTCTTTTAAAGGTTGTAATGGGGCCTGGCTAAGGGTAGGATAATGAAGGATATTTAGGCTTAAGTCCCTAGGAACTAAGAGAGCATGAGCATTTAACACATTTTCCACTCAAATTCCTTTTTTCATTTTTCTTTTTGTCTCGGGTGACTACAGCCTTTTTCCTTGCTAATCTCTTGATTTGCCCCTTTTCTTTTGGCAATTTATTTTGAATATATATATAATTTTTTTTATTTTTTTATTTTTTTGCCTTGGGTTTCAACCTTTATTTTCTTTTTCTCACCCCAATATGACACATCACCTTGTAGCCACCCCAAACTTAGTTTCTCACAACCTTTCTCTTGCTCATTTCCATGCTCTCCTAATCCTAAGATTGGGTTAACATGGTTTTTCAGATTTTGGCTCGTAATGTAGGGTCATCAAGAAACAATAGGTCAATTGGGCTCAATTTGGCTAACTAGGGAACATGCATTAGGGATGGTTCTTTTCAGGCCAAGAAGTTATTCAAAGAAAATTGCCTAAATCATTTGATGCAACACATAAACATTCAAACCATAAAGAGATTCAAGCAAATTTGGGAAAGTACAACTTAACAGTGATTCACACATTCAAAAACAGAGTTGGAGGCTCAAATCCTCACCTGGACATTTTGCAAATTGTTTGACCGAGATACGATTCCTAGTGTGTGCACCCCCTCACCCCAAACTTATCATAAATCAAGTAATCACAACAAAGTTCTCAAAGTTCAGTTTTCAATTTTTAAGTGGGGATAAACTTTTCTAATTTCAGAACTTAGGGGAAATCATCAATGGTCAAATAATTCATGCAATCAATCTACGCTCAATCTAATTAAAATCCAACAAGCTTGCCGACACGACATTTCATACAAAAACTCTTGATCTTCTCAAATTATTCAAGAGTGACAAACAAAAACAAAACACAAAAAGCAAACACAAAAACAAAACAAAAGTTAGGAAAAGAGAGGGATACCTAGCTTGGGTTGCCTCCCAAGAAGCGCTTGTTTAACGTCCCGAGCTTGACTTATTAAGAAACATCCACCTGGATCCCATAGTCTGTGGTACAAAGGCCAGGGGACGCTCATCATATCAAGTCCTCCACCCGGATCCCATGGTTTGTGAAGTGGCCCTCGCAGGAGCAATACCACTCTATCCATACTTCCTTCTAGTCTGAGTGTGAAAACTTCTTTGACCTCCGCAATGATGAACTCACTTCCTCTCGGGTCAAACTGTGTTTTCACGAGGAAGTGTGCCAGACCAGTGGGAGGGTCTAATTTACCGGTGTCCACACATGCATGCAAGCCAACATATTTATTTAACGCATCAAAATCAGGTTGCTTGGCAAGCATGGTGAACTCCTCTGCCACTTTATCTTCATTTTGTTCTCTACCCCCTTGCTCCGGTGCCTTGTCCCTTGCCAACTCCTCTTCCTCTGGTTGCTCTTCCTCATCATGTGGTTGTTCCGGGGCCATGTCACTTGCCAATTCCTTTTCCTCCGGTTGTTCTTCCTCAACATGTGGTAGTTCTTCCTCAACTCCCTGAGAACTAGTTACATCCCAGTCATATCCCAACACCCCACTGCTTCTAGTTGTTGTGGCATTGCATTGGTTCTTAGGGTCGTTCTCGGTATCAACTGGGAGAGTCTCTGGGGGACACTCATTTAGTTGTTTTGTGAGATGGGCAATCTGCATCTCTAGATTCTGAAGTGCCACCCCTGTCTGAGTTGCCAACTTATCAATTGTCGCATTCATCTTCTCAAAAGATGTGGCTGTAACAGTTGACAACTTCTCAAGAGCCAACTCCCAAGGTTGCTGTTGCCAATTTTGTTGAGGTTGTGGTTGCCAGGCTAGACCATCGTCAGCATTACTCCAAGCGACATCCGGATGGTCTCTACTCATATCACCCCAATACTGATTCTGACTCTGATAGTTGTTCTGGGGCACGCTGTCATTATGCCATGGTTCCACATATACTTGAGGGAAGTAGAACGGACAACTCCAAGTGTCATGGTTCCCATCACAATATTCGCAACCCGGAAGCATTCCTACGTGTACCTCGCATACAAAACAAGGCAAGACCAAGTGGAATCAAAGAAGTAGAGAGATAGTAGAAAATAAAAAGAAAATAATAAAAATAAAAATAAAAAATAAGAACAAAAATAACTTAACCAAATAATCAAACTCCCCTAAAATCAGAAAAATTGGTTGTGCCAATCCCCGGCAACGGCGCCAAAAACTTGTTGTGACTCCGGCAAGTGTACCGGGTCGTCGCAAGTAATAAAAATAACACGGTAAGTAATTACCGAGGTCGAACTCAGGGATTGGGCTACCAATTCGACTAATCCGTGGGAAATCCGATACGTTCGGTCAAGTTACAGAAAAGTGGTTGAGAGAGAGAAGAGAGAATAGGATCGAAATTTAATTAACAAATCTAATTAAATAATTAACTAAAAATATGAAAACTAAAATATCCAAGTTCACAAATCCACCTACCCAATCATGTAAACCCAAGTGATGATGAATTTTCCCTAAGTTCAATTACAATGTCAACCGGGACCCCTAAATTCTCCTATATCCACTGTCGTGCTCAATAGGACGTATTCGACGATTAGATTAATTACTTGTTCGGTCTCATAACCCTAATCTCGAATTCTATTAAACCTTGTTCCCTATATGGTTGCACTAATCAAATAAATCCACGGTCGTTCTCATTATTCGATTAATGATTCCAATTCATGTTCTAAAACGCGACTCGCCGTTTGGCCTCATACACGTTAACAAGTTAATCATGCAACACATATGATCAACACAATCAATTCAGAATCGGAATTCAAGAATTGAATTAAAGGAGAAAGACATACATCATATCGGATCTACACTGCCATGGGCGGCTTCATTGTTCCCTCGGGCGACGGGATTAGTTCCTCATGCTCATAGACAAACACTTGGACATAATCACCATCGTAAAAATAAAAAGAAAAGAGAAAAGGAGACGCAGCTCCAAAGAGAAACAAGGATTCGTAACTAAACTGCCCTAACCTAAGTGGAAAACAACCCCCCCAATCCTGATCTGAGACAGCCTTTAAATAAGGATTCTGTTTCTCGCCAGCTCGCGGGGCGAGCTTACTCTCGTGACGCGAAATTAAGCATTGGCGCGCTTCAAATTTTGTATTTTCGCGAGGCGAGCTTGTATTCGCGGGGCGAGTCTTCAAACCCTAATCTGTCACAGCCGTGATATCCATCACGGCTAAGCCGTGATTGTCTCTGTCTTCCATGGTCTTCAGGGACTCGCGAGGCGAGACACCTTTCGCGGGGCGAGTCTTCAATTCTGGGTTGTGACCTTTATCACGGCTAGGCCGTGATGGTCTCTGACTTCCAAGTCTTCATGATCTCGCGGGGCGAGAGTACACTCGCGGGGCGAGTGTCTCAGAATTTCAATTTCCACTATTTCTTTGCTTTCCTTGACTCCCGGAGCTTCACTTTATTTACCTGAAAACAACAAAAGCACCCACAAGCGTAATTCTATTCAAAATAACCTAAAAACTACACAAAATACACAAAATGAGTCAAAGTCCAACTTAGGAACAAAACAAGGCAAATTTGGGCGAAAACGAGAGTGAACTCGAATAAATAGGCACATGAACCCTAGTTCATCTAGTCATAAAACTAGATAAGCCAGAGGCTTATCACTTCCCCGCGGTCATCCAACCCGACATCATCCTATAGGCGGGAAAGTCGTTGATCGTCCACATCAAAGCTGGTTTCATCATGAAATTCAACCTCAAAGATACGTCATATGTCAACACACCATCATTCCACAATATCGTCGACTCATCTATCAGCGGCTGCAAGTACACATTAATCTTACCTTTTGGATTAGACGGACCCAGAATTATGACTATTAGGAACATAAACTCCCGCTTCATGCGCATCCCCGGGGGAAGATTGTACGGAGTCAGGATAACCGGCCAACAAGAGTATGCTTTTCCAGACTGCCCGAAAGGATTAAATCCATCAGTAGATAACCCCAATCGGACGTTCCGAGGGTCCTGCGAAAATGCCATATGAACCCTATCAAAATGCTTCCAAGCTTCTCCATCAGATGGATGACACAAGACATCTTGCTCCCTCTCATGTTCACTATGCCACCTCATATGAGCTGCAGTGGCCATCGAAGAGTACAATCTTGTAAGTCTTGGAACGAGCGGAAAGTACCACATCTTTTTTAGCGACCTCTTCTTCTCAATGCCCATCCTAGTGGTTGTCTTAGGCCGATCCGCACCACAAAATCGACAACATGTTATGCTCTTCGCTGAATCATCCTTATAGTACAACATACATCCATTCGGGTAACAATCAATTTTCAAACACCCTAGACCCAAATGTTCCACAGACTTCTTAGCATGATAAAAACTAGTTGGCATCCGATTGTCTTCTGGCAACACCATGGACACTGACCTAGTGAGGCGATTAAAACAGCCTTCTTGTATATTGTAGTCAGATTTGATACTCAACCATTCCATGCACATCGACAACTCCATGTACTCCCGACATCCTTCCCACAATGAAGATCGTGCAGCACTTAGCATATCATAGAATCTTTGAGCTTCGGGATTCGGATTCTCCTCTATGTATTGGGAACCCATTCTACCATCTTCTCCCCCATCTTCTTCTAGTACAACACCAACCGATGGTCCAGCATGATCCATTATCATCTGCTCATATGGATTCAATTCTTCCCTCTGGTCACCACTTCCATAGTACGAACCTTCAAACACAATCGGGTTTAAATCAGGTAACGTCTCACCATGGTTACTCCACCAATAGTAATTAGGCATAAAGCCCTTCTCATAAAGATCGGCTACAATTCCATCCACGCTTTTGAAAGATTGACACTTGCATCTTTTGCAAGGACACCTCAAATGATCACCGCCCAGCCGTATAAAAATCTCCTGGCTAACAACAAACTCTATAAACTCACCCACTCCAACTCTATACTCTTCCCTAAGACGTTTATTCTAATCCAACCTACGATACATCCATTTCTGATTCTCCGGAATATCCATTGCTAGCAATTAAATAGCCTGACCAACCCTACAATAACATGTATATATTACGGTGCATTCCAATAACTCCATCAATCTCGTTCTTATGACAAGGTATGAACCTATCCCATTTGAGAAGAAACCTTTACCACACTCGACTAATAATAGTTATTCCCTTATTCAAATACCTTATACTTAATAAAATTTCGGCAGCATTTCCCATCGGTCTCCAAGTACACGACTCGAGCACGGTGAGAATCACCACGATCAAGTATGCACCAGGAGAACAAAAGGAAATGCATCAGACCGAGATTTAACAAGTATATAAGGCATTTGAACATTGAAATGACTATTGTACAAGTGTGAAAAAGGTTTTTTCCCAAACTGTCCCATTTGGACAATTCAAGATTCAATACAATGAGCATGCGTACCCTGAGAAGGTACGCATGCTCATTAATATTGAATCTCAAATAGGAAACTAAGGCTTTCGTAACTTAATAATTAACTCTAGCAGAAAATAAAACCATTGACTTATAAGGATTGCAACATACTTCAACAAATATATATTGAAGCATAATTCAATACACTAGTGCAATAAGTACTTTTTACGTCAGTTAAAATTGAGTTTTTACGTCAGAATAATGACTGACGTAAATACAGCTGACGTTAAAAGTTAAACTTTTAACGTCAGTTGAGAACTGACGTTAAATATGAAACTATTAACGTCAGTTCTTTAACACAACTGACGTTAATTTTGTCAAAAATAACGTCAGTTCTTTAATACAACTGACGTTAATTTTGTAAAAATTAACGTCAATTCTTTTCAGAATGGACGTTAATTTTGTTAAAACTAACGTCAGTTGTTATGAAGAACTGACGTTAAAGGTCTTAATTTTAACGTCAGTTGTAATAAACAACTGACGTTAATAGTGTACTGTATATTTTATAAAATACTATTAACGTCAGTTGTATCATACAACTGACGTTAATAGTATTTTTTTTTAAAATTCAGTTTTAAAATATCACTCCCCTCAGCTATCCTCGCATTCAAGTAAATATCCCAAGAACACGAATATAACACACATTACAGAGTTGCAAAGGAAAAATGGAACAATGATCCATATGTATGCCTGTTCAGAAACAATATATATTTATTAACATAGGTTATAACTCAAAATAAATACAGAAATATAAATAAAAATAAATGTATACTAAGTTTAAACTACCTATATCAATATCCCTTCGTGATGATCATCACGAGTGGCATGTACATCGTCCACCTGTGTCTCCTCGATTATAATAGGCATGTTTGTTGAAAAAGAAGGAGTCTCAGGAATATCAAGATTTGAATCTTCATTTTCATCACTAACATTATACATGCTTTTTCCTTGGAGAACCACGGACAACCTTTTGTTAGAAGGATCAGTGATGTAGAACACTTGTTTTGCTTGGGAAGCCATTATGAATGGCTCATTTATATGACCTAACTTGTTGAGGTCTACCAATGTGAACCCCAATTCGTCGATTTGTACACCACCATTACTATCAACCCACTTACATTTAAATACCGGCACTATAAGCTCAGTGTAATCGAGCACCCAAATATCTTCAATATATCCAAAGTAAGGTCTCGGTGCTTTAACGGGTTTTGTGTCCTTTGCACTAGAGAAGTGCATTGCTTCGACCACGATCATAACCCCACTATTTTGCATGGTACTCTTGTTATCTTGTTCCTTTGTATTAAAGGAAAAGTTATTTATGTCGTATCCGCTCCAACATATCACGTTGAAGCTAGGCCCACGTGCTAGCCATCTTACGTCATCAGAAGCAGTGCTACCATCCTTAAGCATTTCTTCCTTGAACCATGGTAAGAAAGTCTTGTTATGCTTGTTCAACAACCACCTTTCGCTCATTCGAGGGTTTTCTTGATTGACTTTTCTTTTATGTTCAAATAAGAAAGGCTGAACACATTCGATGTTGTTCAATATATACAAATGTGCTTGAAGCACTTCCTCCCGATCCTTCCTATTAATTCTTAAGCCATGTGTACCCTTACCTTGACATCTGATCTCATCATGCCGAGGCTTAGGAACCCCTATAGGATCCGTGTTATGAAGGTAGTCCGAACAAAACTCAATAGCTTCTTCTGCAACATACCTTTGAACAATAGATGCTTCCGGACGATGAGGATTCTTCACGTACCCTTTCAAGATCTTCATGTAGCGATCAACTGGGTACATCCATCTCAGAAAAACCGGCCCACATAATCTAATCTCCCTCACCAAATGAACAATTAAGTGAACCATTATGTCGAAAAAGGAAGGAGGAAAATACATCTCCAATTGGCACAAGATTGTAGCAGCCTCAAATTCCAAGTCATCCAACATACGGGGGTCAACGACTTTGCTACATATAGAATTGAAGAATGAGCACAACCAAGTAATGGCATGTCTCACATTTTTTGGAGCAATACCATGAATAGCAACGGGCAGAAGTTGTTGCATCAACATGTGACAATCATGAGACTTTAAGCCAACCAATTTAAGATCACTAGAGACAAGACTCTTCATATTTGAAGAGTAACCATGTGGAACTTTGATGCCCTGAAGACACCCGCAGAAACTTTGTCTCTTTTTTTTTGACAAAGTATGACATGCTGGCGGCAAATAAGTCCGCTTACCATCCTCAACAACTGGAGCTAACTGCTCTCGTATACCCATAGCAACGAGGTCGAGACGAGCATTCACGCCATCCTTTGTCTTGCCCTGAATGTTGAGAAGCGTCCCGATCACACTATCACACACATTTTTCTCCACATGCATCACATCAATGCAGTGTCTGACATCAAGCTTGCGCCAGTATGGAAGATCAAAGAATATCAACCTCTTCTTCCATATGTTTTTCTCAGCAGCTTTACCTTTCTTTTTGGACTTGCCGAATATAACATCGATGTCCTTTACCCTCTGATAAACTTGCTCTCCAATTAAGGCCGCCGGCGCTTCTTCTGTCTCTTGGCATCCATTAAAAGCTTTTTTCATCTTACGATATGGGTGATCACGTCTAAGAAATCTCCGATGTCCAAGGTAAACCGTCTTCTTTCCATGATGCAACTGAGTGTAGCATGTGCCTTCTTCACATGTAGGGCATGCTTTATGCCCCTTGACACTGTACCCGGACAAGTTACCGTATGCTGGAAAGTCGTTGATGGTGCAAAATAACATGGCACGAAGCTTGAAAGTCTCATGAGAATACCCATCAACTACATCAATACCTTCCACCCACAGCGTTTTCAAGTCTTCAATCAAGGGACCTAGATAAACATCTAAGTCATTTCCCGGTTGCTTTGGGCCCGAAATCATCATAGACAACATCATGTATTTGGGCTTCATGCACAACCAAGGGGGCATGTTGTAAATTACCAACAGAACAGGCCATGAACTATGAATACTACTCATGTTACCATAAGGATTCATTCCATCCATAGCAAGTCCAAGCCTTAGGTTTCTTGGCTCATCGGCGAAATCCGAAAACATAGTATCGATATTCTTCCATTGAATAGAATCAGCAGGATGACGAACCTTTCCATCACGTTTCCTCTCATCATTATGCCATCTAAGATTCTTCACATCTTTCGCATAGGCAAACAATCGCTTGAACCTTGGAATTATTGGAAGATACCACAACACCTTCGCAGGAGGACCCTTTTTTCTCACATTATCAAGATCATCATCATCATCACCACCCTTCACTTTGTATCGTGATAACCCACATTTGGGGCAATCGTGATTGTCTTCATTAACACCGGTGTACAATATGCAATCATTGGGGCATGCGTGTATCTTCTTATACACCATACCCATAGGACACAATACCTTCTTGGCCTCATAGTTACGGTCAGGCAATGTGTTGTCCTCCGGAAGCAAGTCTTTCAACACTTCAAGCAATTCCGTAAAGCTTTTATCGGTCCAACCATTTCTCGCCTTCACATAAACCAATTTTAGCACCGCCGACAACCGTGTATGAGTAGTACACCCTGGATATAAAGGCTTATCCGCATCACCGCACAACCTATCATACACATGAGCTCGATGAAAAGATTCTTGTCCAATATCACGGATCATGTCCTCTACTCGATCATCCTCCATATCTATGTCAACGTCCTCACTTTGGGAGACACTTGCCGTACTACTCAACAACACATCACCATGCCATATCCATCTTGTACAACTCAAGCAAATCCCTTCACAAATCAAATGAGTACGTATATCTTTCACCGTACATTTCCTCGTATTCAAACACTTGACACAAGGACAACAGAACATTCCATTACTATTAGGAACATTCCTTTGAGTAAATTCTATAAATTCTCCCACCCCCTTCAAATACTCAGCACTAGTACGCTTACAAACCATCCAACTACGATCCATAACTAGATAGGTCCTGTAGATATACAAAACATATATCCAATATAAGGACAATACGGGAGATTGAAAACTATCGTTTTTGAAGATTACCAAGCACTGGTCACGGCCTGGCAGTGATGTCCATCACGGCCGTAACGTGCCAACTGAACCAGACCATCACAGGCAGAACTGATCACGGCCTAGCCGTGATGAGCATCACGGCCGTGACAGATCAACCAGCAGAGCAACATGCACTCAAAACCAAAAATAGAGACGTACATTCCAAACAACTCAAACTCACGGTTTCAAGTTTCAACTACTGAGACTACAGTTTCAACATACACTCAAAACCAAAAATAAAAAAATATGCCCTAAAGACTCACCAGAAATAGGTGCTCGCGTGGTGGTGGGGAGGGGAGCTTGAGTGGTGGCCAACGTTCGATGTGGTTACTGAGAGCAGAGGGACAAGGAGAGTTAGTGCGCGGGAAGGGGTAAAAGAGAGATGTCAAGTTATTGCATGCAAAGAATGAGCGGGAAAGACAGAGTTAGGGGTTAAGAGTGTACCTGACGGTGGTGGCGAAGAAGCCCTAGCGGTGATTGCGGTGGAGATGAGCGCGCGATTAGGGCAGAATGAGAGTGAGAGTGAGAGTGAGAGTTGAGAGTGGCAGTGAGCGTGATGAAAAGAGAAGAACAGAGATGTCAAATTATTGCAAAGAATGAATGGAAAGACAGAGTTAGGGTTAATAGTGTAACTCACGGTGGTGGCGAAGAAGCCCTCGCGGTGGTTGCGGTGGAGACGAGCTCGCGATTAGGGCAGAGTGAGAGTGAGGGTTGAGATAGAGTGAGGTTGAGCGTGGTGAAAAGAGAAAAGTGTATACCTTTATCCAAAAACATTAATTTCTTTGACTATTTATTTAATTGAAGTAAAAATAAAACTTTTAACATCAGTTGTATTAAACAACCGACATTAAAAATAAATATTTTTTATTTTAAAAGCACTTTTAACGTCAGTTTTTGAAGACAACTGACGTTAAAAGTGTATATCTGCAAAAAAATTCATTCCTTTTACTATTGTGCTAACCCATGCACCTTGAAACTTAATCCTCTTAATGAGCATTAAGTTTATAGATAAGTTTTCAAGAAAATCAGAGAGACTCTATTCTCTATATAAAGTGCCATTCTTCTGTATCAGTATGTAAATACACCCTCTTCTTTTCCTCTATATTTCGTGCGTTTTCTATTCATTCACAATATGGTTCTATCACATTTGAGACTGTTGTTATTTCTTCCTATACCTATACTTAAAGGTCTCTGTCTTAATGGTCAAAAAACTTCTGAGGTTGTGTAAATCACATAATATGACTCCCTCACTTTATTCCATCTCCTCCCCAAGTGACTGTGGATAAAGCACAGATGGAGCATCAATGACTTCAAATGAGCAGGGAGGGGATCGATGCATCCATTGGAGTTTCTGAGGACAGAACTGAGAAGAAATTGATGTTGAAGCAGAAACTTTTTAATATTTTAGTGCTATGTTGCAGAAATTTTTTATCTTTTAATCATGTAATTGTAACTTATGAATCGCTTCAATGAGATACGATTTGATTATACATATAACACTTTTATGTTAAGTGTTTATTTATTTTATTTTTCACAAGAATATGTTTACTAATTCAAGCTAATTAATGAAGATTAAAAATAAACTTGTTTAATATTTACACAAGTTCTTTACACAACTGACGCAAATAGTGATTTAATAATTACAAATTGCCACCACCTCATTTTTAACGTCAACTTAATTTATGACTGCCAAGTTCCCGTATATTACATTATTTCTAATATTCATTCTACACGTTTATAATTTATAGGATTATTTACGTCAGCTATTTATTATACTGAAGTAAAATCCCACACTTTTAACGTCAGTTGTATAAAAAACTGACGTTAAAAATAAATATGACTGCCAAATTGCCACCACCTCATTTTTAACGTCAACTTAATTTATGACTGCTAAGTTCCCGTATATTACATTATTTCCAATATTCATTTTGCACGTTTATAATTTATAGGATTATTTACGTCAGCTATTTATTATATTGAAGTAAAAACCACACTTTTAACGTCAGTTGTATAAAAAACTGACGTTAAAAATAATTATTTTTTATTTTAAATACACCTTTAACACTACAACAGATTAGACTTTTAATAGCGCACCTTTTATAGCATTTCCATGTGGAAATGCTATTAAAAATGATGGGGGGACTTTTAATAGCATTTCCTTTAGGAAACGCTATCTTAGGTATCACCTAAGATAGCGTTTCCATGTGGAACCGCTATTAAAAGTGCCACTGCAGGAAAAGATAGCGGTTCCACACGGAAACGCTATCTTAGGTGATACCTAAGATAGCGTTTCCTAAAGGAAACACTATCTTAGGTGATATACTCGCGCGCGTGTATCCTTTCATCCTTCAATTCCCAGTTTCTGCATACCACTGACCTCATCTGTTCAAGTCTAGGGTTGCCATCTCCGCAGAGCTTGTCCCCTCTCACGCCTTCTCCCTCTCACTGTTGCTCTCGTGACTCAGACTCCCTCTCATGCCCCCATTGCTCCGCCACTCATCACCACACCACCTACGACCAAGGTATGCTCTCTATGTCCCTCTCCCCTACTGCGAACGAAAATGAATGTAGTTCTTGGGTCTGAGAGTTCTTGGTCCGAGTTTGGTAACAATGAGAGGTAATGAGCAACTTGAAAATACCACCTACTCTGGCCGGCGTGGATAACTTACTATTTGATGTTACTTTTCTACTAGGACTTTTGGTGGTTCTTTGATTATTATTTATTTATTTTTACTAATCTTTCTCTTGTAACTTCGTAGCTAAACGAATAAAGGTGGATGTTGAAAATACAATTGAAAATGTGGAATCTGCTTCATCTACTTTGATAATATCCTCAAGCTCCTGCCAAGTTTTTGGGCTCAGAGGAAAGTGAGTGCAACAATCTGAACTCTGAATCCATAAGACTTACTTGCGAGTACATCAAGGTTAAATCATTTGGAGGTGAGTAGCCAGGCTCACAACTTTCTCCACTATCTCATGCACATAAATTTAACATTCCAATAGCTATGTAACAAGATCATGGGGTTTTCTTAGTGGAGTCTAAACTGTTTGCACAAGCCATTAAAAGTTTCTGAAATCAAATTGTGATTGAAAACTGAAAATAAAAAGGAAAGTTCTACCTCTCTGACATTTGTTCTGAAATTAGTTTCAAACTTTTCATTAACATATCTTTTTTATGTAAAATACCAACATGAATTACTTATCCAGTTGGATCTGTTATCTCTCTCTCATTAGATAAGTAAATGACTTCTTGTTATCTTGTACTAGCCCTCTATCATTATTTCGATCCCTAAATGCTTATTAGTATGCTTATTAGTATGACTTCCTGTCAGTTTTTATGTTCATCATAATTGCTTCTCTTGTTTTGGGAACAAGAGTTGTGCTTTGTGAACTGCAACATGTGAGGTAAAGAGGCAATAGTAGTACATCAATGGAGGTTTAGTTTGGCAGCACTAATTAACTGAAATGAGATTTATATTGCAGGGTCTGTCTATACTGGTGTTGATTTCTGCAAGAAATTGTGTGGTGTTTCAATTGTTCGAAGGTGAGATTTCAACCAGGTATTAATTTTAGCAGGTCCACCCTAAATGACATGGTGCTACTAGAACTACAGAAATAGAAGCAATAATCTCAATTCCCTAGTTTGGTTTCTTTAGTTGTATTATGAACTGAGAAGTGAGAGGATTAGGATCCTCTCTTTTTGCTCTCTCCTTTTTCTCTCATTATGAGCAAGAAAGACAAAAAGCAAGTTTTAGTGGATCCTATACACAAGGAAATTTGATTTTGTGTTTGTCTCTAACGTGAGAGGAAAAAGGAGAGAATCCAAATCCAAAGTGAGACAATAGAAGAGAGAGAGAGAGTTCTCTAGAACTGATATTGAATCGAATATTGTAAGTTGAAAAATGTGATACACTTGGTGAAGTGTTACTTACATTGTCACTTCTAACAAACCCTTAACGGTTCAGTAACCATCTTGCTTAGTCAGCAAGGATCTAAGTTACCTAACTCGATGTGAGTGGCGTGCATAGTACACCATACTCTAACAAGTTGTCTCAGATTCTTAGTGTCAGTGTGTTTATCATCCAGACATATTTTGTGTTTTCCAATCCTAAAACTGGAATTGTTCACTGTCCTAACACAGTGCCTTGTTTAGGCGGTTCCTCTTTAGCTGAATATTTTAGTTGTTTTTGCATTGCAGTTTAATTTATGTAAGTTGAGAACCATTCAGTTCTCTTGCAGACTTACTATGTTTATTATAATTCTCTTCTTTCTTATATCTTTTTAGTCTATGCCATATGCTTGTCTATACTTTGGTTATTTGCAATATGATATCAAATATCTTGTGTGATAAAGAATAATCGGCAATGAAAAACCTATATGAGTATTAAGAGTACCAACCTTTTAAAGATAAATAACCTTTCCTTGAATGCCCCAAGTTTTGTTTTTCTTCAAGGGACTCAAATCGCTACATCGATCCTTTCCTTTACCCAACTGAATACCCCCCCCCCTCTCCCATCTATCCCTTTTGATGCTTCCCCACTAATACACAGCCCCTGTCCACACTCAATTTGCCATGCGGAAAACCGGTAACAGTTTTCATTCCTTTCATTCCTTTAAACTGTACACATTGCATGTAGAAAGCAACCACTCCAAACTCATAGTAAATATGTTTAATAAATATTTTTGTAGATCGGGGAAGCATGGATCGGAAATGGATGTCTGCCAATTGTTTAACGAAGGAGTATGAGGATGGGGTGAAAGAGTTCATTAGGTTTGCAGTTCGGCATGCGGAAAACCCTAGTACAATCATATGTCCTTGTTTAGATTGTTGTTATGCAAGGCGAGTTAGTGCAGCCGATTTGGAAGAAAATTTAGTGTGTAATGGAATCGATCAAAGTTATACATGTTGGACAAAACATGGTGAGACAAGAGCTGAGTCTAGTGAAATGAGGAATCGTGTGAGATATTCATCATATGATACCGACACAAATACTTATGAGGGCAATCGTTTTGAAGACATTGCAAATGCTGTTGAAGAGGATCTTCGGGATTGTCCTCAAATGTTTGAGAGGTTGGTAAGTGATGCAGAGAAACCATTGTATGATGGTTGTACTAAATTCACAAGATTGTCGGCGATGTTAAAGTTGTATAACTTGAAATCGGGCAACGAATGGACTGATAAGAGCTTTACGGACTTACTCACACTATTGAAAGACATGTTGCCGGAGGATAATGTGCTTCCTAGGAATCGCCCAAAATTAAAGAATCTGTTCAATAAGTAAGCATGCTTTTATATTTCTGATTTTCTATGATTCTGTCGAATGGCTTCCATGGTAGATACATGTTGCAAGTTGTCATGGTCCTAATGTGCTTTTGATTTTTGACATTAGAATAACTGTCTTGAATTGACATATACTGGGTTGTGGCTGTTGTGGTTCAAAATAAAAAAAAAGCATGCGTGTGTTTGTGATGATTGAAAATATGTTTCTTAATGAAGTCTGTTTGATTTTGTGATTAGTGCTTTGCAAGTTTATCGCGCAAATATCGGAGCTAAGGTGCCGCGTTTAAAGGCAACCAACATTAAATGGATTCAGATAGAGGTATATTTGCAAAAACTTAATGCGCAATTAGATAAAAAAACTATATTGATTTACTATTTTATTTTTTATAGTGCCCAATACAACCCAACAGTACAGATTGTGGGTACTATCTCATGCGTTTCATGAAGGAAACTATCTTGCAGAACCAAGTTAAAATACCAATGGCGGTATGTTGTTTACTCAGCTTTTAACTGTGACTGTTCAAATGTTTTAGCTATTGTAACTTAATTTATTTAATTTTTATGTCGCAGTACTTCCCTGACTTCAAATGCTCCACATACTCCACTGCTCAACTATCTGAAGTCAAGGAAGATTGGTGTCGCTATATTGTTGAAAAGTTTATTTGATTATGTCAAATTGATCACAGTAGTTGCAGCAATACTCATTGGTATGTGAATAATGCTTTAGATTTCTAACTAGAGATCCACATCAACATTTTGTGTTGTTGATAGACTAATGGTCGAGGATAAAGTATTTTGCTCTTTGATATGAAGTATATGAAGGAATCATTTTGGTAGCATCACCTCTGGATCCATCTTATTTAGTTACTCTGACTTGTCATTTAATGGCATACGAGGGGATATACCATTTTCAATTTCTAAGCTGAAGCAACTGGAAAACCTGTGAGTTTTTGTTAGCATTTCTCTGTAACTGACAGTTTGTTTTGCCAATCCTTTGATGGGGTTATGACATCTTTTTTTTTTTGTTTATAAATTGTTTCTTAGGATTTTAAAAAATAACAAGTTAATTGGACCAATTCCTTCAACTTTGTCTCAGATTCCTAACTTGAAGATTCTGTAAGTCATTTTTGGTATTTTTCACTCCACTCCACATAATGCTATTCTTAAGTTCTATATAACTAACATATTCAATACCTGGAAATTTTGTTCTAGAGACCTAGCACAAAATAATCTTAGTGGTGAAATACCAAGTCTTATATCTTTGGAATGAAGTTTTGCAAGATTCGTGAGTATAACCAATTTGCAAATAAAGTCTATCAATTCTACTAGACCCCATATGTGGTCTTACTGCCAATGTTGTTGATTTTTTTCTTTCCCTGTTCATATAATAGTGGCTTGCGAGGGAACAATTTGGTAGGTTCACTATCATCAGATATGTGCCAGTTAACTGGATTGTGGTACTTGTAAGTTACACAATCACTCTCTTTTCATTCCAAGCCACAAAAATGTGCATTTCCTAATGGTATTTGATTATTGCCCCCTGCTGTTTTTTGTTGTTGTTGCAAGTGATGTGAAAAACAATAGCTTGATTGGAAGTATTCCTGAAAACATAGGCAACTGTACTGCCTTCCAGGTCCTGTATGTAATCCAACCGAATGTCGGACTTTTCTATACCTTGTCTTGTATTATTTGTAACCTCTTTAATGTCCTCCCTTGATTTCAGGGATTTATCCTACAATCAGCTAACTGGAGAGATACCATACAATATTGGATTTTTGCAAGTAGCAACCTTGTATGTGTTGCATGATCCTTTATAACCTATTTCAATTTTTAATAAGAAGGATATTTGGTCTTCCACTTCCCTTCTCTGGGAATTTCTTGATGGATTTGTTTGATTTTTGTAGGTCATTGCAAGGCAATAAACTCTCTGGGCATATTCCGTCTGTGATCGGTCTCATGCAAGCACTTGCTGTCTTGTAATTAAGCATTGTTAGTTAGCAGTTTCTGAAACAAATTTAATGAAGTTTCATTGTTGACTTGAGGTTTTGGATGATGTTGAAACTGGGAAGCTTTAATATTATGAATCAGTTGCTTCTATAATCTGTATATGATCAGTGTGGCTGAAATATATGAAGTTTGCGGATTCCCTTATATACTTGGCTCCTTATTTTTTTCTCCCTAATTTTATGCATCTTTTTGCATACATATTTACTTCAGAAGTATAGTGGAAGCAAGGGAACATTTGTATTGACTGCAACAATTGTGGTTTTTTTGGTGATGTAGTTCAATATGCAGGAATGGAGGTAAAAGTTAAGAAATATGTAAAATTTTTAAAAAAAGGGGGGAATAGATAGCATTTGTATTAACAAACGCTATCTAAAGTCTGACTTTAGATAGAGTTTGTCAATACAAACGCTATCTAAAGTATGCCTTTAGATAGCGTTTGTTTTAACAAATGCTATCTAAAGGCAGACTTTAGATAGCGTTTCCGTGTACAAACGCTATCTAAAGTCACCTATTAATAGCACTTCCTAAATGCTATCTTTGCTAACGAGTTTTAATAGCAGTGGCATAGATAGCGGTTACAAACGCTATTAAAAGGCATACGGAAATGCTATCTAAAGTCATTTCTGTTGTTGTGTAACATCAGTTGTATTAAACAACTGACGTTAAAGGTGTATAAGTTTCTGCAAGAATTCATTCCTTTGACTACTGTGCTACTTACCCATGCACCTTGTAACTTAATCCTCTTAATGAGCATTAAAGTTTATAGATAAGTTTTCAAGAAAATCAGAATAGCTTAGTAACCTCATCCCCTGCTCCTATAAATAGCTTCCTTCCATCCTTTTAATTTTCTGCTTCACAATATGGCTCTGCCGTGGAGATTAACTTCATCACTCTTTCTTCCTATTCCTAGACTCAAAGGTCTTTGTCTTAATGGTCAAACAACTTCTGAGGTTGTGTAAATCACATAACATGGGTGATAAGGTTGTGTAAATCACATAGTGTGAGTTGCTCACCTTATCATCTTTCTGGAGAATCGGCAGCTAGCTACAGCACCAGAATGTCAGCTTTGGTAGCAAATGACTGTTCCAAGACCATTGCTGAAACAGATCGGGTGCACCCTTGCTCAGCCGCTCTGGAAAACTCGGTCGCTCGACTCTCCTCTCTTGCTCACCCGTGAAGGGAACGAAGCCCCTCAACAAAATGTTTAGGATTTTAAACCCTTTCAATGTAACTTTTTATAGGATTTTAAACCCTATCAATGTAACTTTTTATAGGATTTTAAAGGATTTTAAACCCTTTCAATGAATGAGATCCGGTTTGGGTTATTGAATCAACTTATACTTCACACATATATTTTAGTTTTCAAAACAGAAACACAAAACATCAAAGCAATTGTGAAACTGAAACTTTGAGGAAGGCAATGCGGAAGGGTACGTAGAATAGATAAAAAAAATTATTAAAATAACCTTTAACGTCTGTTGATGAAAGAACAGAAGTTAAAAGTGAAGTCACGCACTTTTAACATCAGTTCAATGAAGAACTGACGTTAAAAGGTTCCCTTTTAACGTCAGTTGTTTATTGAACTGACGTTAAAAGTGCGTCACTTCACTTTTAACGTCAGTCCTTAAAACAACTAACGTTAAAATTGTATTAATGAAGTCTGATATTTACAAAACTGCCACCGCCTCCTTTTTAATGTCTAGCTTTTGGTTAACTGACGTAAACCTTTACCGTCTAATGTATATTTTCCACTAGTGATACAAACTTAGATAAAATATAGTAGCAAACATCCTATTGAGCTCCGCTCTCCACTAACAAGTAACACATAATTGTCAAACACATGCATAACTTCTAAATTAGCAACACACAATAAGCATCCCGGCTTTTTAATAGGATCACATCATATTGAGCTCTGCTTCCACTAACAAACAACACATAATTGCAAATACATGCATAAATATTAAATTATCAGCACACAATCAGCATCTTGCCTTTCAGGCAGGATACCTTCCTATTGAGCTCTGCTCTCCACTAACAAGTAACACATAATTGTAAAACACATGCATAACTTCTAAATTAGTAACACACAACAAGCATCCCGCCTTTTTGACAGGATCACATCCTATTGAACTCTGCTCTCCACTAACAAACAACACATAATTGCAAATACATGCATAAATATTAAATTATCAGCACACAATCAACATCTTGCCTTACAGGCAGGATACCTTCCTATTGAGCTCGGCTCTCCACTAACAAACAACAAGATATATAATTCACATAACACATTACAAGCACCACACAATCAGAACCTTTTAGAAAAATCAGAACCTAAAAAGAGAGTATTGAGAGAACTTACCTATGTGACAAAATGCAAAAACAAGTAAGGATAAGGGGAGGAGCCGCAGACAAGAAGATCAGGAACTGATAAATATGATAAGACAATATGAAAGCAAATTAATATCCTTAGATCCAACTTAATTGTATTCGAGTTAGTAATATAATAGTTCAACAAATTGCCATTACGACCAATTGATTACCTGTGGAGACGGAGAGGGGACGAAGGGACTCGGTTTCAACTCACGAGAAATAGAGCAATGACCTATAATGCATAAATAAAATTAATCCTGTCAAATACTAACATATAAGAAACTAACATTTAAGAGTTTGTTGAAAGCCATTAGGTCTTTTACTTTTGTCCTCTCTTTCTGTGTTTTTTAAATCATTGCTATATTGGGTCTTGAACTCTTTGAATTTCTTAAGGATATACACATGAATAATAGATTTGAACAGAGAGAGAGAGTTGTACAGAAAGCAATGCAAAATAGTTGATTAAATGAACCTCTAGCAAACTTCATGCAAATGAATTTATTTCTGTATTCATGACATGAATATAACAGAAATGAATTAGATAACCATGTATAAAATAATCTATCATCAATGACTTAATGCACCACTTATAATATTTAAGTCATGAAGTATATACCACTTGGGTGTGGAGCATAAGGCTTGGTGAAACAGCCGTACTTCCTAGCAAGTTGGTTTGTTTATACAATACAATATATATCAAACAAGTTCAATGTAGAGTTTACCATTCAAGTCCAGACTGTTTGATAATCAAGCTTCAAATTATAACTATTTAATACAAAAAATAGTGACTTGATAACCTACCAACAACTAACATGTCAAATACTAACATTTCAACAAACTGACAAATATTTGGTCATTGGTGGGTGTCTGCTTGTTCCTTGAATGCTTGTTATTGTAGTTATAGCTCACAAGCATCTAAGTCAATACTTATATTTATAATAATCTATTCTGATATCTAATTTCTTATCAATTTGTCATTGACTTGGTCTTCAAACTCATATTAAAATTGTCTTCCTTATGTCTAATACAATGTGCCTGTAATTTACTAATTACATTCTTGGCTTCATATTTGCTTATTTTATGCAGGGATGGCCATGAAACTTATAGTAGTCCTACTTCCAAGCATTACAGTCTTAGAGATAGTGAATCAAGAGGAAGTTAACTTATATTATCTATCCAATAAGTTATTTAAATCAATATACCCCTACCTCGTAATTTCTCTACTCGGATTTCACTAGAACAACATCAATGATTAATTTGACAAAGATAAATATCCATACCTGTGAACTTCCCTAAACCCTAACTCCGAGATAGAACCGATCGAGGAGGAGGCTGTGGGGGGTGGTGGTTGCGCGAACAGAACCCCTTGAGATGGTGGTGGTGGCCGGAGGAGGAAGTGACAACACCTGAGAGAGACATTGAGAGAAACTGAGACAAAGAGAACCGCACAAGAGAGAGAGAGCGAGATACATAGAGAGAGAGAAGAGGAGACCTTACCAAAGAAGGAGGTCACGGTGCTACAGTGGTGATGGTGGTGGTGGCACGGTGCTGTTCGGAGGAGGAAGAGAGAGTGAGAGTCAGAGAAGGAGAAACACAAAATGAGAAGGATAAGAGGAGAACCTTACCAAGTGGTGGCCGGAGGAGGACGAGACGCTGAGAGGTGGCGATGCGCGGCCGGAACAGGGAAGGGACATAACTGCGAGTGAGAGAGTAGAGAAGAAAAGAGAGAAATGGGGGAAGAGAGGAAGGAAATCACGATTTAGGGATTTTATTTTTAGTGACTGAATTATTCGGTCACAAAATCGGTCGCTAACTGGGTTAGTTTGAAATTTGAATTCATAAATTTAGCGACCGATTTTTAAATCGGTCGCTAACACGATCTATTTTAATTTTTTTACGCGTCGTTTAGCGACCGAATTAATATCGGTCGCAAATATAAATAAAATTTAACCGTTACATTTAACTCGGTCGCCAGTTCGGTCGCTAAAAAGTCATCAAGTTTTGACTTTTACTTTCCTTTATTTAGCGACCGAAATAGGGACCGATAACTCAGCTACGCTCTATTTCGGTCGCTATTTCGGTCGCAGTATCAACTATAACCAGTGTTTCATGTAGTTCCTACAATCGGTCTCCATTTCGGTCGCAAAAAGCAACCAAAAATTCGGTCACTATTTTCGGTCACTAAATAACCTTTTTTTTTAGTGAATTGAGATTGAATATATTGATACAACTAAACAACTTGCTGATATTTTTATCAAGCCCTTGAACAAGGAAAGCTTATTTTTCATTAGAAGAGAATTGGGCATAACTGATCAATCCTATATCTAATCTCTAAAGAAACAAAAGAAAACCAAAAAGGAACAATTTGAGATGGACGCGCTTATTTTCAAAAGGAACAATTTTAGATGGACGCATTTTTTTTTTTATTTGTCCCTGCACCTATCCCTCTATCATGAACAATTTTATATGCTATGTTTGAATGTTTAAATGCTTGCCTTCTCTATTGCTTTGAATGTTTCTTTTCTTTACATTTTTGATAATGCCAAAATGGGGAGGAAAAAGTATGTTATAGAGAAAGGGAATAATAACAAATTATACATGCATATGTTGAGGGGGAGCTTATAAGCTTACATACTTAATGGGGAGTAAATCAATATAAGCTTACAAGATTAATGGGTAGTAAATCAAATTCTGCTCTGATAATATTATTTTTTTTATCTCTGATATACTTCTGCTCTGATACCATGATATAAATCTGTCAAAAACACTTAGCTTCTGCTACACTTATACTCTAATCTTATAATTTGTTAAAAGATTTGTCATAATCAAAAAGGGGGAGTTTGTAAGACTCAATGACTTATAGATTTTGATATATGACAAATACAATTTAATGTGTGTGCAAGTGTTTTAGTGTCAAATTGCAAAGACATGTATCAAGCAGTGATCAACAAGTTCAATAACCAAATTCAAGGAAAATATTCAAGGAAGAACTTGAAGGAATCAAGGAGCTGCATGTAAAAATCAGAAGACCAAAGTCAAAGATCAAAGGATCATCAAGACCAGGCTTAAAGGAGAATTTTAGATTTAAGTCTTAGATGATTTGTGAGAGAAAGAAATCTCTTAGTCACAAAATAGCTCAGCTAAAAAGATGCATGAAGAAAATCAATTTTCATAACCTGCATTAAAAGGAATAATTTTGTTTAATGAAAATGATTTTTGGAAAGAAGAAATAGATTTGATCAGGAATGGATCCCCTGTGTTTTTAGTCTGATAAGCTCAGAATACACAAGATTCTAATCGTGCTCGTCCACTAAAGTGATACAAGCGCTCGTCTACTAAAGTGACAGAAGTGCTCGTCCACTAAAGAGATAGAAGTGCTCGTCCACTAAAGTAACAGAAGTGCTCGTCCACACAAGTGACAGAAGCGCTCATTCACATAAGTCTTTGGACTTGCCAAGTTCTTAACAATAAGCTTCGTCCAATGACGTGGGATATGGAGCTCATCTACTATCAACTACGAGCCCTGGGGATTGAAGACGACGCCGATGTAGAATCTTATTTCAAGAACCAGAATAAAGAAAACAGATTCTGTTATCAGACCCAAATCTGTTTTGATTGATCCCAACGACTATAACTTGTTTTCTATATAAAGAGGGATCAAAGGAACACTTTTAACATAATACATATATCATAACATGTCAGAATTACACGAAATCAATTTGAGAGATCAATTGTGAAAATCATTCATCATATTTCTTGAGCTTATTGTGAAAAGAGTGTTTCATTCACATAAGTGCTTCAATTTGTATATCTGACTATTGAGAGTTATGAATCAACTTTTCGTTCTATTTGATTGTAAAGAGAGAGGGAGTCTCTCTGTGTGATTAGGGTGAGGTATCCCTAAGGAAGAACATTGAGGCTCTTCACAAGAGTGTGGTATCTCGAGATGAAGGAGTGCTCTATGGTGTAAAGATTTTTCAAGCTACCTGGCTAAACCTTGTTGTGTTAGTGTGTGAAAACCCACAGGTGGAGTGGGGACTGGATGTAGGTCACAGTGGTGGTGACTGAACCAGGATAAATCTGGTTGTGTGGTATCTCTAAACTCAAACTCTTTAATTTCTGTCATGCGCATATAACTGTGATCTTGATGTTCTAAGTTTTCAATTAATATCAGTTCTGGATCTGCATAATCAGTATTGAATCTTGAGTAAACTGCAATAATAACTGTGTATTCAATTCTACTCTTAAGGATCAATATTTGAATTGGATCTTGCATCATATGTGATCAAATTCAAATAGCTTAATTTCTGTTTCTTAATCACTGAAACTGAAACCTGCAAGTTTGTTCTTGATTGTTAATGCTTGTATCTGAAACTTGCATAACTTGTTCTTAATCTTTAAAGGCTTAATCAATTTCTATATTTTGTTATTATTGAGTTTTGAACCTGAACCTATTCTGTGATCTATTAATTCTGAATCAATCTTTCTTATCCTCACCACCTTCTATTCAAGATTTTATTAAAAACCCTTCACTGTTTTTGTAAAAGATCCTGAGGCAACTCTGATTTGAAAAGTTCTTGAAAATAATTTTTAATAGGGAAAGATTTTAAGAAAACTCAATTCACCCCCCCTCTTGAGTCATTGAAGCCAAAACAACAAGCATGTCGGCTATTGGCATCGGATATTCATCTTTAGGGGTAGCAGTATTTAGATTTCTAAAATCTATGCAAACCCTCATTTTGCCATTCTTTTTAATAACAGGAACTACGTTAGAAACCCAATCGACATACCTGGTTGTTCGAATGAACTTTGTTTTAAGCAGTCTCTCTACTTCCTTTTTGATTTTATGCACCACATCTGGGGCAAATCTTCTGCTCGTCTGGTTGATAGGTTTGCAATCCTCCCTGAGTGGTAACCGGTGTTCGACAAGATCCCTTCTTAAACTAGGCATTTCATCGTAGTCCCATGCGAAGTAATCTTTATACTCTGCAATTAGTCTGATAAGTTTTTGTTTGTAATCCTCTGGCAGAAAAGCACTCACAAAGATAGGCCTTTTCTTTTCCTCCGTACCACAAGTTTATTTCCTCCGTCGTCAATGATACAGTCCGCTAACACACTTTTTGAAGTGTGTGCTTCTTTGTCGGCCAGATAGGTCGACAATCTTCACAATTGTATTTCAAGGCTCATTGTCGGAATTTGACCAAGATTTGTCGGTCTCTTCCTTTATCTTAACTTCAAATTGACTGAGAAGACTCGCTTACAATGCATCCTTGTCAATGACCCATTCGTTGGCAGTTATAGGTCTGACGTTTGGTGAATATACCTTGAAATCAACATGCAATTGTCGAGCATAACAAGCGTTGTCATCTGCTTCGACTATTTCTACCCGATCTTGCGCATTCCACAAGATTACTTTATGATGCACTGTTGACGGAATTGCTCCCACAGCATGAATCCAATCCCTGCCAAGTAATAGGTTGTAGTTTGACTAGGCGGGGATTATCACTAACAGTGTCATCCTTTCGGCAGTGCCAACTTGAATATTCAACAAAATGATGCCATCTGATGGAGAAGTTTTGCCGCTGAAATCAGTAACGACCATATCTGTCGGAATTAAATCCAACTGATCCTTCCCTAGATTTTTGAACATTGATATTGGCATCAGATTCACAGCAGCTCCCCTGTCAATTAAAACCCTATTGGTAGGTCTTCCATCTATCATGGCCTTTACATGCAAAGGCCTCAAATGGTTTCTTTGCTCATCGGTGGGCTTCTCTAACTGGGCTACATTGTCGAATACGGTAACCAAGTTCTCTTGAACGTACATCCAAATATCGCCTGGATCTCTATCATTGTTGACGACATCATCATCGTCAGAGAAGTCAACTTCGAGATATCCCTCATATTCTGCTGGGATGAACGGAATCAGACCTATCTTCATTCTCATACCTGGTTCCAGAATGATTTCGTTTTCTAGATCTTCATCCAAGAATGGACCTCCAACCATTCTGCCATGATTTCTTCTTAAATAACCCTCGTCATCTGATTCTGACCTATCTAACAGAGGTCAAGCCATGCCAGCGCCGCAATTGTCTAGAGCCTTTATAATGTTAGTCCGGTCTTCATTTTGTCTATCCATATCCATGTCTTTACTAATGTTTATGTCATCATTTGGATCATTCAGTGCTTCGATGACAGCATCAAAAGACAAATCTTCCATGGTTAGATTACATTCGGGCTTAAACGTTGTCAACTGCCGTTCTTCCATTCTCACCTCAAATTCTTTCTCAAGTCCTGCAACCTTTTCTATGTCTACCAAACCAACAGGCCATTTACCTGTGGACTTTGTTGGTGGTGATGCCATCTCTAAAGCCTTCTTGTTCTTTATGTTGTTCTGTGACATGGGTCTATTCTGCTTAACTTGAGTAACAGGCATCCTCCTATCGACACCCATCTGGTGAGCTTCTATCACGTTTTTCATCTTGACTTCTCCACTCTGGTCGGCCTTATTGTCAGCCATTGCAACCATCCAACCAGTTTCCTGAGAAGGCAATTCTTTTATTATGATGCCTTTTTGTTGGGTATGCTTTTTCTTTTAAGCTCGTCGGAGCCTCTGCAATCTTCTTTTTTGGCTCTTAGATACGGGTGGCTGAGTTGACAGCCCTGACAAACCAGGTCCTGCCATCTGAGCGTTTTGAACCAATTGCCTTCTTCGGTAATCTTCGTTCCAGAAGGGGAAATTCCAATCATTAAACTTATTCTTTTTCACCCATTTCTGCTTTCGTAACTCCGGATAACGGGTCATAGCAGAATTTTTTACCCATCGATCAACCATTACGTTAGATGGAGGCTTCCTGGTCTTGATGGAATTGAATCCTCCACCGATAGATTTGTTGCTTCCAACTGATTCTTTGATTTGCTCTTCAAGCCAACCTCTAGTGTTATGTTTTTTATGTCTTGTCTGATACATATGTTGCTGACGGCTACTTGTTTGCCTGTTAACAACATGCGTAGTATTCCTGTGCACACTGTGAGACCCAACATGGTTGTTCGGGTGCGAGAACCTGCCTTGACTATTACCATCACGAGACCCAGTTCTGTCTTGTCGATGATATGATGGCGTTTTCTGCCCCCTTGCCTTCTTGGCAGCATCATCATCATAAAATCCTTCAACTTTTGGGCAAACTTTGAAGATACCACCAGATTTCTTGCGTGTCATGAAGTCGACAAGCGGTTCCCCTAGCTTTGGATAGATATCAAATGAATCAGTCAGGTCCATCTGAATATTCTGTCCAGCTCTTATATTGACCATGCCTATTCCCATAGGGACTTGGCGGTCAGTTTTGTTAACTTAAGGACCGAATGGTCTGTATCAATCTTCATGTCTAGTTTCTTGTATGAAAACTTTAGTCTTCCTTCTGTCAAACCTTTTTGAATGATGTCCCTGAAATGCATATAGTCGTTAGTTACATAACCAAAAGTATTATGAAACTTATAATACTTCTAATCTTTTATTTCATGGGCTTTCAATAGCCTATGATCATCTGACAACTTTAACTGCTTATCTTTGAGCAGTATGTCAAATATTTGGTCGGCTTTGGTCACGTCAATTGTATACACTTTCTTATTGATGAAAGGAATCCTTTCTCTGGCCCTTGCAGGTCTCAAGGCTTGACATGTATAAGGGGGACCAATTTTCAAATCAACATAGTCTACCTCATATTCTTCAGAATTATTGAACTATTCGTCAGAATCACTACATCCGACAAAATTAATCTTTTCTCTTTTGAGGAATTTTCTCTGCTTGAAAACATTTTCGGCCTTCAGTTGTTCAATTTGTCGGACTTTGTCACCCAACTGGGCATGAATAATTTGGTGTAGGTTGACCAATTTCTTCCTAATGTGATAATCTAGACCCCCGACAGCAACCTTCACTGTTTCTACCTCAGGGATATGGGTGAAGCAACGACTCCTCATTTGACGGAATCAGGTAAGGTAATCATCGACAGACCCCTAAAGAATTGATCATGAAAGCTCCTCTCTAATTGATTCTAGGAATGTATGGAATTAGGTCTCAAGGTTGAAAACCTAGAAAAAGCATTCTTAGTTAATGAACTAGGAAAGAACTTCATTTTTAGTACCTCCTCTAAAGCCAAGTCTTCTAATTTGATCGTATATCGGGAAATGTGCTTGACAGTTGATTCTTCACTTTCCCCCGAGAATTTTGACAATTTGGGTATTTTGTATCCTCGAGGAATTTCTGCCTGTTGGACCCAATCAGGAAATGCCGATGCAAGAAATGGTTGATTGGCATAACCTATATTAAAACCAAATCTATTCAATTCTTGCTCGACAACTTGGTTAACATTCTGGTTTATAACATTTTGACGAAGCGCTCCAAGAGCGCCCTGGTTTATGACAAAGTCTTCGTCTTCCTCTGGCTGTAGAATGTGTACATTTCCACGTCTCAAAGGGACTTGACGATGGGACTGTGGCTGCTCGTCATCTTGTTCGGATTCGTCAAGTTGGATAACTTGTTGTTGTTCAATCTGTGGTTGGTTATTCTGACCCTGGTTAACATTCATATTAACATTTCTATTGGGATTTCTATTGGCATTTTGGTTATCGTCTTGGGCTAACACGCCCAAGGCTCTATTTAACCTACGTATCTCATTTGCTAATGTCAACCATGCATTATTCATGTTTTCCATCAATGGCATAATCACTGTACCCATTTGTTGAGTAATTGTATTCACCATGTCAAAGTTACTAGAATCAATTTGTTGTCGAACATTGGCTAATGTAGCCTCTGACAGACCAACAATATTTTGCGGGGGTTGTCTAAGTGGGGATACTTGTGGTCTTACCGTTGGAACCAAAGTGGTTCTGGTTTATTTAATCTCTAGGTTTTGATGTTAACAAATGGATTAAATTTGCTTGGCAAAGAGTTAGTTGAGATCTAACAAGTGAGTTCAGTTTATGCAGGAATATTCAAAATAATATAAGGTATACAATGCTTGGACTCTTGTAAAGAGTTACCCATCCAAAGGTTATTTAAACTGTTTATATTTTAATCGTTAAGTAGATGGCTAACTAAAAATCAGTAGACGTCCATAGTAGCCACGTCAGTAGATGAGTGCACTCCTCGAAACTCAAGTAGACATCCATAGTGCCTAACTAAAATTTAGTAGACGTCCATAGTGCCACGTCATTGGACGAAGTTACTCTAAGGAATTAGCAAGTCCAAAGACTTGTGTGGACGAGCGCTTCTACCACATCAGTGGATGAGCAGAATAAAACCCGGTGTAGGCGCGTTCTAAAACTAAGTGCCTGTAGACGGTTCTACATCTTCTATAGCTTTACTACCTTGAATATGATTTAATGCAATCTGGACCACATTGAATTTATTTCAGATGATTGATATTTATTTCAAAGGAACATATGTTCTTTATAATTGTTTTATCTGGTTAATGCCTTGTCTCTTTGAAGAAAATTCATAGTACTATCAAAGAAATACAAAAAGTAAACAATACAATTGGAATTGCAAAACGATTTGTACGATGACATCTTTATTGCTGGATAAAAGCTGGGTTATACACAAAGGAGGAAAGAAAGTTTTTAAGGTATAATTACTCAGAACAGTGAGCCTCCATTTTGTGATTTTCTGATAACCAAGGATGCTTTTCAACACGGACAAAATCAAGCTATTAGTCTCAACGGATATTATGCATTTAATGTTATCTCTATAGCAGGACTATTCAAATAACCGTTGAAGATTTACAAGAGAAGTTGAAGACAACTATATATAGTGGGTCTCAAGCACTGAAGAATAACTTTTTCCATTTGAACATTTGCAACATACTCAAAGCTCATATTCCCTTTGTAAAGCAAAAGTCTGTAATTCTTAAGGATTGAATATTTGAAAAAAAATTAGTAGATCCTAAACCTTCATACACTCACATATAATGAGTTAGAAAGATCTTAGAAAAATCTCTATAATAGAGTTAGAGCCTGGAGAGGCTTGGCAAGAAAGTAATACTTGTAGCCTGGAGAGGTGAAGAATACTTGTTGTAAAAACTATTTGGAAATAGTGGAGAAAATCCATCAAGTAGAAGGGACCGGATGTAGCTCTTGGTTGGAAGAGAGAGAACCGGGATAAAATACCCGAGTGAATTTTCTATCCCTTATCTTATTCAGTTTTATTCCTTTATACTAACTGTGGGATTTGATCTTGGTTTTGTTAATCTTTTAAAAAGGATTTCTTGTGTGCTAAATCTCTTTATCTTCTGCTTGTGAAAATGGTTTTTGGGAAAAAAATTAACAAACACAATTCAACCCCCCTTCTTGTGTTTGCCTGTGCCAACTTCAGTTGGTATCAGAGCTCAGCCTTGATAGGGTTGAGCATCTAACAAGTGCTAAGGCAGTACGATCCTACAATCATGGATGCAGAAGGACAAGCTATCAACAGACCCCATCTCTTTGATGGAACTGATTGTGATTATTAGAAAAAGAGGATGATGGCATTCTTGGATGCACAAAATGCTGACATCTAGGAACTGTTAGAAAATGGCTACACTGATCCAAGGAGTGAAGGTGGAGCTGCAGTGCCTAGAGCTGAATGGACTCAAGAGCAGACAATCCAACATCAACTAAACTTGAAAGCTAAGCACTATCTCATGTAGGCTATCACCAGATCTGAGCATGACAAGGTTCATAGTTGCAACAAAGCTAAAGAAATATGGGATACTCTTGCACTAGCTCATGAAGGTTCCTGACAAGTGAAGGAATCAAAGATAAGCATGCTGGTTCATCAGTATGAGCTATTCAATATGGCTGATCATGAAACTATCGACCAGATGTATGGATGATTTCAAACAATCACCAATAGTCTCAGGTCTCTTGGAAAGGTCTATGATAATAGAGATCATGTGAGAAAAATTTTGAGAAGTCTCTCAAAGCAGTGGAGACCTAAGGTAACTGCTATCCAGTAAGCAAAGAATCTGAATACTCTTTCTCTGGAAGAACTTCTGGGGTCATTAAAAGTTCATGAACTTGAACTTAATGAATAGGAAAACTCCAGAAAAGGAAAATCCATTACCTTAAAGTCCAAGAAATCTAGTTCCTCAAAGGTGCTTAAAGCTGCTGAGTCCTCAGATGAAGCTGATTCATCAAATAATGAAGATGACTCAGATGAGGATGAACTATCTTCATCTCCAAAAAAATCCAACACATGTGGAGAAAGAAAGGTGGATTCAGAAGGAAGCAGTTCAATAAAAATTTCTCCAACGAGAAGTCAGATTCCAAGGAGAAAGGCCCACCCCTGTGCTTTGAATTTAAGAAACCAGGACACTTCAAAGCTGACTGCCCAGAGCTGAAGGAGAAAAAGAAATTCTTCAAAAAGAAGAAATGCTTGACGGCTACATGGGAGGATCTTGACCTATCTTCTTCAGATGAAGAAGATGAAGCAGGAGAAGAAGCAAACATTTGCTTCATGGCTGACACTGCATCAGAAAGTGAATTCACTGATGCTGAGGTAATGGACTCTGATCCATCTACTCTTCAAACTATTTTTGATAAATTGCTGAATAAATCATGCATATTGTCTAAAGAGTATAAAAGTCTCAAAAAGAAGTTTATGAAACTTTCTAGAGATTATGATAAGGTCTGCACAGAAAATCAAAACCTTAAGGATGAGAATGAAGCATTAAAATCAAACAATGTTAGTCTGGCAGACAAGACGAAGCGTAAATCTAATAACTCCTTTGAAGTTGAACAACTGAAACAAGATGTGACATACTTGACAGACTCTCTATCAAAACTGGTTGGTAGCTCAGATAAATTAAACATTATATTAAGATATTCTAGATCACCACGTGACAAATCTGGCATTGGTTATGATAAAGAGAAGCAAAATGCATCTCTGAATAAACCAAGAGTTCATACACAATATAAGGCTTCTAAAGTCCGTCCACAGTACACTAAGTCAAAACCAAGCCCTTCCAATACTTACTGCAAAGTATGTGGAAAAAGTGGGCATGTGTCATCTAAATGCAATCATAACAAGCATGCAAAGCATTCACGACCTATGATCACTAACAAGAAAGGACCCAAGTCAATTTGGGTACCTAAAGATAAGATAATCCCTATTGCAGATCTGCTTAACAACAGGAAAGAAACAGAAGTCCTGGTACTTGGACAGTGGGTGCTCACGACACATGACAGGAGAAAGGTATATGTTCCAAGACCTTAGACCCACAGATGGTGGCTGGGTCACTTTTGGAGGAAACCAAAAAGGAAAGATCATTGGCATAGTTAAAATTGGTAAACATCATTTTCCCTCCATTGATAATGTTCTTTTAGTAAATGGTCTTAAACACAATATGCTTAGCATTAGTCAATTATGTGATAGTGGGTTTACTGTTTCATTTAATAAGAATATGTGTACTGTCAAGAAAGCTGATGGATCACTCTTATTCACTGCCCAGAGGTAAAACAATCTGTATAAGATTGACTTAGAGGACCTCTCAAATCAAAGTGTCTCAGGTCTAGTGTCCATTGAGCATGAACGATAGAGTTGGCACAAAAGGTTGGGTCATACAAGTTTGAGATTAATCTCAAAACTAAAAAAAAAACATAACCTTGTAAGAAGTCTACGAAACCTTAGTTTCAAATCTGATGCTCTCTGTGATGTATGTCAGAAGGGAAAACAAGTCAAAGGTTCTTTTGAATCTAAGGATGTTGTTAGTACCAACAAACCACTAGAATTGCTACACCTTGATCTCTTTGGTCCAACAAGGACTGCCTCTGTCAGTGGTAAGAAATATGGTCTTGTCATAGTAGACGACTACACTAGATGGACATGGGTTATGTTCCTTGCTCACAAGGATGAGTCATTCAAGGTCTTTTCTGTATTCTGCCAACGTGTACGGAATGAAAAAGGCATGTGTATAGCTTCAATTAGAAGTGATCATGGTGGAGAATTTGTCAATGAGCTATTCCATGAGTTTTGTGAAGAAAGTGGTATTCAACACAACTTCTCAATACAAATAACACCACAACAAAATGGTGTAGTAGAGAGAAAGAACATATCTCTTCAAGAGATGGCTAGGACTATGCTCAATGACAATTCTGTCTCTAAGCACTTCTGGGCTGAAGCTGTGAACACTGCCTGCTACATTCAGAACAAAATATACATTAGACCTATTCTGAATAAGACTCCTTATGAATTTTGGAAAGGTAGAAAACCCAACATTTCATACTTTCACCGTAATGGATTTAAATGTTACATTTTGAATACAAAAGATTAACTTGGTAAATTTGATGCTAATATAGATAATGGAATTCTACTAGGATTTTCTGAAACTTCAAAAGGCTTTAGAGTTTATAATTCTAGAACTTTAGTTGTAGAAGAATGTATTCATGTCAAATTTGATGACAAACAACCTGATAAGAAACTATCAGAGCTAGATGAAGCTTTTGTAGATCTTGATCTAAATATCTCAGAAGAGAAACAAGAAATCAAGACTGATATCCAAGTAGACGACACTTATCAACAACAACCATAAATGTCTACCTCTCAACAGGAAAATGCTCAGAAATCTTGGTATTTCAGAAACTACCATCCTCAAGATCAAATCATTGGTGACCCCAATGACAAGCTAAGAACTAGGTCAACCTTCAGAGAACAAAGTAATTCTGCTCTTATCTCCGAATGTGAACCGAAGACAGCGGATGAAGCTCTACTGGACGAAGGATGGATTCTAGCTATGCAAGAAGAGCTTAATCAGTTTGAGAGAAGTGAAGTCTGGATCCTTGTACCCCTGCCTGAAGACAATTCAGTTATTGGAACAAAGTGGGTCTACAGAATCAAACTTGATGAAGATGGTAAGGTTGTGAGAAACAAGGCAAGACTTGTTGCTCAAGGCTACTCTCAAGAAGAAGGTATAGACTATACTGAAACTTTTGCACCTGTTGCTAGGATAGAAGCTATAAAAATCTTAATATCGTTTGCTGCACATCATAGCTTTATACTTTTTCAAATGGATGTTAAAAGTACCTTTTTAAATGGCATTATTAATGAATAAGTATACATCATGCAACCTCCTGGTTTTGAAAATACAAATCACCCTGAACATGTTTATAAGATTAAGAAATCACTGTATGGACTTAAACAAGCTCCTAGAGCTTGGTACGATAGGTTAAGTTCGTTTCTAATGGAAAGTGGTTTCAACAGAGGAAAAGTAGACACAACTCTATTTAGAAAAACTATTAAGTTAAACTTTATTATAGTACATATTTATGTTGATGATATCATTTTCGGTGCTACTAATGAATCTCTATACAAGGAATTTTCTAAGTTAATGAAGAAAGAATTTGAAATGAACATGATGGGAGATCTTAAATTCTTCGTTGCACTTCAAGTTAAAGAGTCTATGGACGAGGTGTACATCCATCAGACTAAGTATACAAAGGAACTTCTAAAGAGGTTTAATATGGATGATTGCAAACCAATGAATACTCCTATGCATCCCACTTCAATACTGAACAAAGATGATAAAGACAAAAAGGTAGACCAAAAGATATATAGAGGTATGATAGGATCTCTTTTATATCTGACTGTGTCTAGGTCTGATATAATGTTCAGTGTTTGCTTAAGTGCTCATTTTCAATCTGATCCTAGAGAGTCTCATCTCTTAGCAGTTAAAAGAATATTTAGATTTTTAAAAGGTACTACTAATCTGGGCTTGGGCTTTAAGAAAAATGATGATTACAGATTAGTTGGTTTTTGTGATGCTGACTATGCTAGAGATAGGATTGAAAGAAAAAGCACCGGTGGAGGATGTCATTTCATTGGAGCTAACCTAGTATCATGGTCAAGCAAAAGGCAAAGTACCATTGCTCTATCATCTGCTGAAGCAGAATACATATCAGCTGCAAGCTGCTGCTCACAACTTCTATGGATCAAACGTCAATTGGAGGACTACAATGTATTTGTAAGTAGTATTCCACTTATGTGTGATAATACTGTTGCAATCAATTTATCTAAGAATCCAATATTGCATTCTAGAGCTAAGCATATAGAAATCAAACATCATTTTATTAGGGATTATGTGCAAAAAGGTGTGTTTGATGTTCAATTTGTAGATACTGACCACCAATGGGCAAATATCTTCACTAAACCTCTTGCTGAGGACAGATTTATCTTTATAAGAAAGCATTTAAAAATGTTGTATGTTGATTGAGTTAGTATATTTATTGTAAAGTTGGTCGTCTATTGCATGTTCTCTCTGCACGTCCACTAGTCATGACGTCCAAAGCACATGAAATTTACGCGTCCACTCTTAGTCTTGTGTGGACTCGTCTATGCACACATTTATTGCTTATATTAATTTATCCTTGAACACATTTATATAAAACGCTTCTTTTTCCTTGTTGAGTCAGCCACCTTCATCAATCCCATCGTAACTTTTTACGGTCCCAAGTTACCAACGCCGTTTTACACTTAATGACATGTCTTGTCGTTTTTTTGGAAACAGTTGTTTTTCAGAAATCTTTCAAAGTAACCTCTTTCCATCTGAAAAACTTTTCGCGTCTCTTCATCCCTGTCAACCTCTCTCTCTGAATCCTTGGAACTCTCTGTCTCCCTTGTTCTTCCAAACCTCAACTTATCTTACTCAAACAATGGCTTCAACCTCTGCCCCTATGCCTGCTTTTGGAACAGACACTATGTACATATCTGTGGAACATCACTTCAACTTTGGAATTCTAAAAGAATACAATCTGGATGTGAGTAAGTTCATTAACGCTGCTGGATGGGATGGACTCTTTCTGGAAAAGGTCTTAGTGTATCCAGATTTGATAAGGGAATTCTGGAGAAGACCAAAGATCTCTGAAACAGAAGTTGTTGGGTTTGTGCTGGGAAGGAAAGTGATAGTATCCGAGAAAACCATCTCTAATACGATTGCTTGTGCTTAAGAAGGATTGGTCTTCACGAAGAACTGGGAAGAAGGCCTAGGTGGTCCAGATTCAATTGATGTTACCCTAATGAGGCAAGACAGCGTGAGAACTCATTCTTGAAAATCCTCTGAGATGAAAGATCACATCAGGATTCTTCACCAAATTCTGAACAAAGTGGTGCTGCATAAGATTGGCTCTAAGGACAACTTATCAGCTCTTCACAAGTTCTGCCTTTGCAATCTGGTTTCTGAAACAAAGATTAACCTACCCTGGATTCTGTTTCATCGCTTCAAGCATGCCATTACCAACAGAGAATCTGCTTCTCACATTACTTTCACTCATCTTCTGTCATAAACTTTCAAGCAGCAAGGCGTGTACGATGTTCTAAGTGCAAAGCCTAAGGATGAATAAGAAAGATTCCTTTGTGAGAAAGGATTTAAATTTGTTGATTTTGGCAGAGTTAATCTCAGTGGCATGCAACACAACACTTACAAGCAAGTGGAGTTGGCAAAGCTTGAGGAAAAAATGATGATTAAGGAAGAATCACTTGAGGCCAACGATGCTGCAATTCTTGGTTTAAAGAAAGGAACCAAAAGGAAGACTGTGGCTGTGAGGCAGCCCATTTCTAAGAGGACTACTAGAGGATCTGTCCTCTCTGTATCCTCTAGTGCTACTATTCCACCTGCACCAAAAAGGACAAGGAAAGTAATCATGTCAGAAGAAGAAGATGATGCTGAACTACCTATCGCGGCCATTTTATAAAAACAAGTTGCTGCTGTTGCTGGTCCAATTGCCAAGAGGAAGAGGCAACCAGCAAAGAGGGCTAGAACAACTATGACTTCTGAGGTAGTAATCTCTACTGATGATCCTGTTAGGTTAGTAGTAGATGAACTAGTGTCTAATTTGGGAACTCATGATGATAATATCTCTGCTCCACATGATGTGGATGATGTTTATGTCCCCACCCTGCCACAATCACCATACTCACCACTAACACAAATAGACAATAGCATTACCATTGGAGTCCCCCTTTCCTAAACCTTTGAAAACCTTGTTTCCACCCATAATTCCTTCTTCCTTTCTGTATAATGGCAAATCTGAAAACTGGGCCAAAGTACAGAAAGAATGGAAAATACAATTTCACACCATTCCACAAGAACCAGAACCTATTCTAACCAAATGGTATCCCCTGGCTGAGTATGAGTATGAACCCCTTAACATCTATCCATATTGGGTCAGCCCTGAACTCCACACTCCAATTGGCCCATTCCCTTCCCAAATGTTCAATGAACATGGACCTCTCCTCACCCCCCTTCCCCAACAGAGGTTCCCTACCAGAAAAATCTACCCCGATCTAGTGAAACTTCCACCCCTTAAACCATTCACTGATGGAGTAGAGAGAGTTATAATATCTGATTGGCATACTGATCCTAGCAAGAAGGATCTTGGGAGTGTTCTCGATAAAAGAACCAGATCCTTTAGGCAAATACCTTTTGTCATGGACAAGACTACAAATTGGATGACTTTCAAGCACCCAAGAGTATATGGAGCTGCTGTTGACCATTTTGTGGACACTCTCATGTATGATATTTTGAAATGAGAATTCAGTCACTTCAGAGCAGGCAGGGCTGCACGGTTTGTCCCTCCAACCTGGTTAAGACACTCCACTTCCACAAATGTTGGAATCAAGCCCTACAAGATTTGTCCTAGGTTGTCAATGATCGATCTAAACAAGGACAAGGACCGGAAGCATCCAAGGCACAAAGGAAAGATGCCAGTAGTTGAAGACATTATGCTAGATCTCAATTCTGAACCCTTTGACCACTCACAGATGGATTACATTCAATCCTTGACAATTGAGATGGTCAATGAGGCTAACTATGCAGGAGCTTTCTAGCAATCCCACTTGATTCACTGCACCAGAGAAGGCTCCACTTCTGGCCTGTCTGCTGAAGAGAAACAGAAAACTCCAAAATTCAAAGGCAGATATGGACTCTCTCGTGTCAGATATCTGATCTTCAAGGGTCTTTGGGGTCTGCCAATAACCAACTGTAATGTGTAAATTCATAATCCTATTCATTGGGCAAAGGATGTCCCTGAGCCAATTATACAATATGCCTTTGCCTCAGCTTCAACCTCACTCTTTGAACATACAACCGAAGAATTAGTTGTAGAAGGCCCTGAGATGAATGTTGAAATCTTCTCAAAACCTGCTTTTGAGCCTTCAACTCCTTTAGTTGATGCCGTTATTGTTGCTACTGTTGAGCCAAATCTAACAGAGCAGTCTGATGAGATCTGTGCTTTTAAGCAAGGTGCTGAGTCTGCTAAGACATCTTCTGAACCATTAGCTCTTGCTATGGTTCTTCCACTAGCCTAAGCTCAAGACACTGTCTCAGACTCTGCTGAGAGTTCAAGACAATTATCCTTTCCACCAAATCTTGAGGACATCATTGGAAGAATTGTTGATGATAAGGTTGGTAAGATAGTTGAAGAGAAGACAGAACAGATGGCACAACAGATTGAAGAAATGGTACAAAAGCAAGTTCAAGATACCTTGGCCCATATGAATGCTATGGTGACTCAAATGCTGGCTTAGTTAATGGATTTTCAGAAAAGCCAAAATCCAAATCCAAACCAACCCGCTCCACAACCTCCTTCTACCTTACTCCTTTCTTTCTTATCTTATTTGTTTTTGCTGACTATGTTGGTCCACTCCTTTTACCTTTTTGTCTGATGACAAAAAAGGGGGAGAAAGGAAAGAGATTAAATTTTATAATTAAATCTTATATAACATATTTTGTCTACATAATTTTAATCTATTCATGTTTAGTCTATTCATCATTTTGATACATTGCCTTGACTTCTCATGCCTAAATTTTGTCTACAAAGTAAATTTTAATCTGATAATGGTTTGATCTATTTACTCAGAAATGTTTGATAGGCTTCTATCTTGGTTTGATAACTTGTATTATCTTGCAAATAAAACTTTTTTTTTATATTTAATTGCTTTGATCTGTTGAATGCTATGTCTTAGGGGGAGCCTTGGAAACTCTCTTAGACTTTGCTATTTAAATTTAATCAGTTTTTCTCATCATCAAAAAGGGGGAGATTGTTGGAACCAAAGTGGTTCTGGTTTATTTAATCTCTAGGTTTTGATGTTAACAAAAGGATTAAATTTTCTTGGCAAAGAGTTAGTTGAGATCTAACAAGTGAGTTCGGTTTATGAAGGAATATTCAAAATAATATAAGGTATACAATGCTTGGACTCTTACAAAGAGTTACCCGTCCAAAGGTTATTTAAACTGTTTATATTTTAATCATTAAGTAAACAACTAACTAAAAATCAATAGACGTCCATAGTAGCCACGTCAGCAGAGGAGTGCTCTCCTTGAAACTCAAGTAGACATCCATAGTGCCTAACTAAAATTCAGTAGACGTCCATAGTGCCACATCATTGGACGGAGTTTCTCTAAGGACTTAGCAAGTCCAAAGACTTGTGTGGACGAGCGCTTCTACCACATCAGTGGACGAGCAGAATAAAACCGTGTGTAGATACGTTCTAAAAATAAGTGCCAGTAGACGGTTCTACATCTTCTATATCTTTACTACCTTGAATGTGATTTATTGCAATCTGGACCACATTGAATTTATTTCAAATGATTGATATTTATTTCAAAGGAATATATGTTCTTTATAATTGTTTTATCTGGTTAATGCCTTGTCTCTTTGTAAGAAAATTCATAGTACTATCAAAGAAATAAAAAAAAGCAAACAGTACAATTGGAATTGCAAAACGATCTGTACGACGACATCTTTATTGCTGGACAAAAGCTGGGTTATACACAAAGGAGGAAAGAAAGTTTTTAAGTGCAATTGCTCAGAACAGTAAGCCTCCATTTTGTCATTTTCTGATAACCAAGGATGCTTTTCAACACGGAAAAAATCAAGCTATCAGTCTCAACGGATATCATGTATTTAATGCTATCTCTATAACGGGACTATTCAAATAACCGTTGAAGATTTACAAGAGAAGGTGAATACCACTATATATAGTGGGTCTCAAGCACTGAAGAATAACTTTTGCCATTTCAACATTTGCAAGATATTCAAAGCTCATATTCCCTTTGCAAAGCAAAAGTCTGTAATTCTTAAGGATTGAATATTTGAAAAATATTCAGTAGATCTTAAACCTTCATACCCTCACATGTAATGAGTTAGAAAGATCTTAGAAAAATATTTGTAATGGAGTTAGAGCCTGAAGAGGCTTGGCAAGAAAACAATACTTGTAGCCTGGAGAGGTGAATAATACTTGTTGTAAAAACTACTTGGAAATAGTGGAGAAAATCCTTCAAGTAGAAGGGACTGGATGTAGCTCTTGGTTGGAAGAGAGTGAACCAAGATAAAATACCTGAGTGAATTTTCTATCCCTTATCTTATTCAGTTTTATTCCTTTATACTAACTGTGGGATTTGATCTTGGTTCTGTTAATCTTTTAAAAAGTATTTCTTGTGTGCTTAATCTTTTTATCTTCTGCTTGTGAAAAGGGTTTTTGCGAAAATAATTAACAAACACAATTCAACCCCCATTCTTGTGTTTGTCTGTGCCAACTTGACTTACTACTGGACGCTCTTGTCGAGTATGGGTCATCACCACTGACCCTATTATCCCATTCGCTTGACTGAGGATTTGCCCCCTAGTTGACGGTCGTCCAGATGTATGGCCGGTCGTCGTTACTCCATTTGGATATGGTATGTATGCAAATGGGGTATTTGGGTTGATAGTGTTCGAACCGTAAGGCATTCCATACAAAGGTTGTGGCAGAGGTTGCGTAGTCCCTCTTGGGTTTGAATTCACAACACTCCGTGGAGACAATCCGGTAGTTGGCGGATTTATTTGTTGTAAAACTGGGGAAGTTGGTGATGGGAGTGTTCCTTGGCCAACTTCGTCGAACCTATTGACAACTTGAGCATAGGAAACACCTCTTCTCGCCACGAAACTATTAGTGTTTTTATTTCCTGCATTAGTAGCGTTAGCCATGGTTGCAGGAATATTATCAACTGGCGCAACAGTGGTTATAGGATTAGCATCCACCGTTGACACAACGGCGTTAGTGATGACTACACCTGCATTACTTGCACTACTCATATTCAGAGTTTTTGGAATTAGATGACGTTTGAATCACTCTCCCACTCCGTAGATGCATGCAATAAATTTGTATGTCAGAGTTCGTGATACTATACGAGTTACTCTAAACTTGTCCTACTGGGCATGCCAATTTGTTAACGTGGTTTTTTGGTTTCTGACCAAAATTCCTTCTTTGCAAATAATTCAAGATCAAACGAGTGTGGGACCTACGAGTTATGCGGTAATCTCGTCAAGAATAGGTATGAACTGTCTGCCAAGTATGAATTTGACAAGTTAGTCAAATCTAGTAATATACTGGCAAGGACTTGATGCTATGACAAGTATATGAGATTGAAAATGGTGTTTAAAATTATCGTAAATAATGAAAGGTAACTTTGAAATTTAAAAGATGAAGGTAGTTTCTATTGTAGAAAATAATTTCCTAATCGAACTAAGTTTATAACGAACAAGAGACAAAAGTCTTGAAAAGAAAGGTTAAGTAAAATAAAATCTAAGAATAGAAATTACTTGCGAAAAGTAACAGAAATTAGAAGAATAATTTGAGAGGAATACTGGAAATAATGAATAACAAGTGAAGAACTTGAAATACATAACCCGTATTGTACTGGATTTTCATATTGAATTGAAATAAGAAGGGTGGAGGGAATACTTGAATGTTATCAGTCAATTGTTGTGTGATCGAGATGTGTAGGATGTGTATCAAGTAACCGACCACTTTTTACATTGTGTTTACCAGTATTTATAGGCAAAGAAAGTAACTACTTATTACTAACTTCCTATCTTAATGACTGCCACGTATCTTGGCAGTTTCTAAACTTTAAAATTGAAATGCTTTTCAAACAACTTTGGTAACTGCTCAGTTCCTTGAACTACTCTGTGTCAACTTGATTGTCTTTGACGGTTTGGCTGCTTGACAACTTGTATTGATATCCTTTTGTCGGATCAGGGACTTAGCCAATTTCATCACTTTCTTTCTCTTTTGACAATTCTTCCTTTTGGCTAGTTATATTTTCTCTTTTGCTTCATCATGAATCCGTCTGTCGAATTCTCCCTTTTTACCAGACTATGTTCTTTTCTTGTCAACTAAATAATTTAAATACTTAAAAAATCTTAGTCATCACTCCGATTCTCTCTTCAACCTGTCGAGAAAACATCTGTCAGAAATCCAAAATTTCATCCTTAACAGGGGGTCGGGCTGACTTATTTATTTATGAAAATATAAAAATCTAACTAACCCGAAAACCTTTTTAAAGACTACATGAAGATATTTATATATAGGTTAAGAAACTTTTTTTTTTTTGACAAAAAGAAACTTTTCAATCTTGAAATATATTAAAACTTTGACAAAATATTTTATTGTATGTAAAATAAATATATTATATTAATATACAATTAGTAAATTAATAGGTATCGTAAATTTTTAATAATATATATATATATATATATATATATATTATAAATAGGCTAAATATAGTATTTCAAAAGATCAAGTGTTAACTTATATAGTTATAAAAACTTTTTTGATGAGATGTCTAAGTCTAACTTATTTGCTAAGTGCATGTTTGGAAAGCCTGTTGGGAGCATAAAAATCACGTTTGGACATGATATTTCATAAGCTACAATATGGAACTTCTACTACATCAACGCATGTCCGACCATTTCGAACGTAATTCTGCGTTCCAAACACCCTATAAATAGATCAGATTTACATAGGCCGAGAATAGGTCAGGTAGTAGACACCAAGGAATCATCCAACCTATTCTCATCCTAATGTATTGTAAATGTTTTAGATAATTTGGTATTCTTCAAAATACTTTTTATTGTATTATACTGCTTAGATGAGCTTGTACTTCCCTTTATTAAGTTTTAATTTGTGCCTCTAAAACGAAAAGGTAATGATAGGAAGCTTCTAACTATGCGTTGTGAAAGAATGAAACTATGATGATGATAATAATGTCTAATAAAATATTTAATTAATATGCGTAGTCAGTGTAAAGATTTTTTATACGATCAATCAAATATAAATCGTCAATTGTCATATCATTGAAAAAGTTCGACTTTGATCATAACGACCTTAAAGTCATGTATAAGATGATTTATGATTGATTATTACTATAAAAAAACTTAACTTTATATCGAAAATGTATTAAAATTAAAGTCATAATAAAATTATGATGGTTGGACCTTTATGATTTTTCCCCCTGATTAATGCATTTTTTTATCGATGCCATGACCACAGTTGCATGGGTTGTGAGAACACACTTGCGTTCATTTTTGTTTAAAAGGCAAACCGACCAGCATTCAAGACTAAGTACATGTTTGGATTCACTTTTGTGAGGAAAAGTGATTTCAAAGACATAAAATTAATTATGATCTGTTTGGGTCTTCTACACTAGAATTTATTTTGTCTCTAGAATGGATTCTAACTTAAAGTTGGAATTTGGAGTTTTTGCCTCCAAACATGATTTTTAGTCTCAAATTTATTGTTCAACTCACTTTTACGTGAATGTATTCCAACATAAACAACTTTACTTCAAATTCAATTTTATTGAAATCAATTCTACGAATCAATTTAATCCAAAATCACGTTTATCTAACGTTCATCCGAATATACACTAAGAAAGTTCCTCACACCTTGAAATTGAATCACGTCACTTAACAACTTTGGCGGAAGAAAATTAAAACCTTGTGCATATTCAATTACTCTTTTTTTGTGTGATTACATTCAGTTGCTCTTTATTCCATATATGTGCATGTGCAAAATGATCACTCATTATCAACAGTGTGCTTCGGTAATCAAATATTACCTAAATGATGTGTATTTGAGTTACTTATAATTTTCCATAAAGACAATGTAACAAAATGTGACACCCACCCTAGGGGTGGCAAAAGTATCCGTTTATCCACCATCCATCCAATCCATCCAAAGAGTTATCCATCCAATCCATCCATTACAAAAAAACAAACTTTAATGGATTGGATCAAGTTGGATCATTTCATATTAAGGATGGATCACTATCCATCCACTATGTTACTAAATCCATTGGATGATATTCTGAAATTAAAAACAAATCCATTGGATAAAATTGAAAAATAAAACAAAATTTACAAAATCCACTACTGATCCATTTTTGAGTTAAAAACAAAAACAAAATCCCTAATTCTTCGAAACAAAGTTCTGAGTTCTGAACCCAAAATTTTCGTTCGTTTTCCACCATTTTCGTTTGTTTTCTCGCACCTTCCTTCAATTTTCCTTCACTTTCTCGCTCAGTTCCTTCGAAGATATCATCACTCTTCTGAACCTTAAATCCATTTTCGTTCGTTTTCCTCCATTTTCGTTCGTTTTCTCGCACCTTCCTTCAATTTTCCTTCACTTTCTCATTCCCTACTCGCTCAGTTCCTTCAAAGATATCACCACTCTTCTGAACCTTGAATCTATTTTCGTCCGTTTTCGCTCATTTGCATTCTGGCCTGCTTCAGGTTCACTACTCTACTCCAACATCGACACAACGTGTTTCTTCTCTTTCTTCGGTGAAGCTCGAAATCGCAAAGCTTCAGTGAATTTCTTGTGTGTCTCGAAGCTTCGGTGATTGTTGCCATCGCAAAACAGAGGTGTGTCTTTCAATCACAAATTAGTTTTGCTTCGATTATGTTGTACTCATCTGGCATCTTCTTAGATTTGATTTTTTGCATAGTTTCATGTTTAGATTTGTATTCATTTATTCTGTATACTTCTGTTTATGATTGATTGCTTCATTGATTGGTGTTTCTGCATCTGGTCATTGTTTTGTGTTGAATTTGCTTTTTGGGTTGATTTGGAGTTTGAAAGGTTGATGAGGTTGCTTTTTTGGTCGATTAGAGAAGCTTGTCAGAACATATCTTTCAAAAGTTTTGTGCACTTGTTGAAAGACAGAGTGGTAAGGAAATAAAGATCTTTAGAACTGATGGTGGTGGAGAAACAATGGCCTAGCAGAAAGAAGAAACAAACCTTGCTTGACATGGCCAGATGCATGTTAAAACGAAAGGGTATGCCTCATTGCTACTGGGGAGAGGCAGTATCTACAGCTGCATATGTTCTGAATAGGCAGTATCTACAACAATAAGACCATCCAAAGCAAGAATATGCATGGAAGACAATGGATTGTTCATAGGAAATGCACTTTTGGACAACAAATTAGAAATGTCTTCAAAGACATTACTGCAAGTTATGTCACAATCATAGTTAGCATACATCTCCACCATGAATGTTTTTTGCCATTGATGAGGTTCCTGTTGGAGATGCCCCAATTGAGAAGGAGGTGGATATAAATTCCTTCAAAAGGATGTTCCTTATGTTGTGGAGCAAATATCAGAGTTGGACAAAATTATTTATGCTCCTGGTGACAATGCAGATCACAAAATGTTGCTCAGAACATTCCTCAACATCTGCATATTGATGATAGTGATGATGATGTGGAGACTATTTATGCTGAGGAGAATCTAATTGTCAATGTTGAGATTGATACTCCCACTTTGGAAGGAAATTTGGTGCCTAATGCAAAAGACTTGAATCCTTTGGTTGATAATCAGAAAAGTCTTTGTGATTCAATTCTATAGACTCCTTGGAGCATGTTTCCCCAACTATATATATCTGTGCAGCAATCTTATGTTTCTGATTCTGATTCTGCATCTGCCCTTAATTCCTTGGATCACAATGAAGTGGTTATAAGAGATTTGAATATTGTTGGCAAATTCTGGAATGAGACTGAGTTTGAGGATCATCCTACTGATAATGATGGTTTCACCAAGTCTCTTTCAAAATCACAGAAAAAGAAATTGAGGAAAAGCATAAGGTTGCAAGCTGCTAAGTCAAATAACCACTATAAGGCTGACTCTTCTCCTACTTTTTAATATGAAAATCCTTTATTGAAATGTTAGATGTTTAGGCAATCTAGATACTAGATTGTTATTGAAAAAATTCTATCTTGACCATAAGCCTGACTTGCTGTTTTTTTAGATGAACCATTTATTACTTTTGATCAAGTGCCTAGGCAGTTTTGGCAGCAGCTTAATCTTAAGTTATTGCTCTCGAGTGTCCCTCAATTGAAGTGGCTGTGGTTGACATCTCTCACTCTCGCATATCAGCTTGGAACAGTGGCAAACTCCCCATTTATGAACCTGGCCTAGAACAAGTGGTGAAGCAGTGTAGAGGAAAGAACCTTCTCTTCAAAGACTGATGTGGAAAAGCATGTTTATGAGGCAGACATAATCTTTGTTTCAGTGAACACCCCAACAAAAAGTAGAGGCCTTGGAGCTGGCAAAGCTGCAGACTTGACTTATTGGGAAAGTGCAGCTAGGATGGTAGCTGATGTTTCAAAATCAAATAAGATTGTTGTTGAGAAATCCACTGTCCCAGTGAGAGAAAATTTGAGGCAATTGAGAAAATTCTAATCCACAATAGCAGCAAGGGTGTCAAGTTTCATATTCTCTCAATTCCCGAAGTTTCTTCTCGAGGAACCGCCATTCAAGACCTTCTCGAATCCCGATAGGGTTCGATTGGAAGGAGGGAAGGCCCCGAAAGCCAAGAGGCAATCCAAAAGCGAAGGGTATATATGCCAATTGGGTGCCTCGAAGACGAGAATCATAACAACCAATCTGTGGTCAGCAGAATTGTCAAAGTTAATCGATAATGCTTTCTTGGCTCAAAGGATTTCATCTATCAATGCTATGTCACTCTCTCGTGAGATCACCGGAGCAAAAGTTTCACGAGGTTTCTCATGCTCTCAAAGCAAAAACACCAAACTTGGTCCCAAGTTCCTGAATGCTAGTGTTGTTTGCAAAGGCCTTTTGGGTGATAATGCTTGTTTGAGCATATATGATCCTCGGGTTAGTGAGGACCAGATTCAAAAAGATTTGTCAATGAATAATGCTGAATGGGACCATCCAATACACCTTCAGCCCATTAGTTCTGATACTGTGAAACAGGTTAATGTTGCGAGCGATGCTTATGAGTGGGATGAGTTTAAGACACTTGATTATCAACAAAGAACACAAGAAGTGAAATATTTCCACCATACAGGGAACTCATATGGTTCTGTCATGAGCCCTCTTGTATATGGAGTTTTTTGTTTGAGGTTTTTTTGTATATTCAAACAAATGCAATTAAGGTTTTTTGTTTCTAAGTTCTAACTCAGGTCTGTATATGGAGTATAGATGTATGTAAATGTTGTATGAGTTGAGTATAAAATCACCAAGCAATACAGATTTTGTTCATGACTAGCTAACATGTGGTTTTCTACATTGATGTCATTACAGGTAATATGTCTAGTGAAGAGTATCAAGTTGAGGATGAAGTTGAAGAAAGTTCAGCCCCTAGTTCAAAAAGAACTAAAACATCTATGGCTTGGGATTATTTTGAGAAGTTTGTAGATCATAATGGGCTTCCAAAAGCAAAATGTAAACACTGTGGTAAAGTCTACATGGCAAGAGAAGGTGGTGGGACTTCAAATTTGAGAAATCATGTGAAGAAATGTGTTGTAGGAGGGCAAATATCTTCTTATCCGCCATTGGATCAAGAAATGTTCAGGCAGAAGATTTCTGAGGTAATCATCAAACATGGTTATCCTTTTTCTTTTGTAGAACATGAAGGAATTAAGGATTTGCATTGTTTTTTAAACCCACGTGCTAAAACCATATCTAGAAACACTGCAAAGTTAGATGTTCTGAAGTTGTATAGGAAAGAAAAAGAAAATCTCAAATGCTACTTACGGTCCATTCTTGGAAAAATCTGTTTAACTTCTGATTTGTGGTCATCAACAACTACTGACCAGTATATGGTATTGACTGCACACTACATTACTAAGAGTTGGGATTTACAGAAAAAAGTGTTAGCTTTCCTTCATTTTCCACCACCTCATACCGGTGCGAATTTGGCAGAGAAGTTATCAAGTTTGTTAAAGGAGTGGGGTATTGATAAAAAAATATTCACCATTACTTTAGATAATGCGGCTTACAAGAACGTAATGGTGAATATATTGAAAAAACATCCATCATTTGGAGTAGGATTGATAGCTAATGGACAATATTTTCATATTAAGTGTGGGGCACACATCTTAAATTTGATTGTTCATGAGGGTCTGAAGGTGATAGATGGATCCTTGATTAAAATTCGAGAGTGTGTGAAATATATTAGGGGTTCAGATGCACGAAAGTCAAAGTTCGCATTATGTTTAGAGCAACTCTCACATGTGACATCTAAGCAAATTCGTCAAGATGTTCCCACAAGATGGAATTCCACATATCTCATGCTTGAGAGTGCTATGGGCTTTCGGGAAGCTTTTACCCACCTAAAAAATATTGATCCATATTTTGATAATTGTTTATCAGAAGAGGAGTGGATTGAGGTAGGAAAAATAGCAGAATTTTTGAGGCCATTTTATGATATCACCACTCTTTTCTCAGGCAGCCCTTATCCAACCGCCAACCTCTATTTTTATGGTGTGTGGAGAATTCAGCTTAATATTAAGGATGTTGCATGCTTTTTCCATGATGAATTTGATAATGAAAATCAACTTTGTTGCATGGCTAGAAAAATGAAGAAGAAATTTGAAAAGTATTGGAACTCCTACAGTGTTATCCTATCATTTGCTGTCATCTTGGATCCTAGATATAAGTTGCAATTTGTTGAATATAGTTATGTGAAATTGTATGGTGATGATGAGGGTGTGAGATTGGCAAAGGAGATTCATGATAAACTGAAAGTTTTTTTCAAGAATATCTGAAGTCCTCCCTAAATGAGGCAAATCCTTCTTCTTCACAAAGATCCGTTAGAGGTAGCCTAAGTATTCCCTCTTCAAGTGATTTAGAGGATTTTGGAAATTATCAAAGTAAGTTATGTGAATCGTCAAAGAAAGAATCAGATTTGGAAGCGTATTTGCATGAAGATAGAATTGATCATAAGCTGCATGCTAACTTAGATGTTCTAGAGTATTGGAAATCAATTGAAGGTAAATATCCAGAACTTTCTTTGATGGCACGGGATGTCTTGAGTATACCGATTACTACAGTTGCATCAGAATCGGCATTTAGCATTGGTGGGCGTATACTTGACAAGTATCGGAGTTCTCTTTTGCCTGAAAATGTTGAAGCATTATTGTGTACAAATGATTGGCTTTGTGGAACTCCAGGTTGGTATCTACTAGCTTACTATTTTTAATCTTTTTATTTAATTTAAGTCTTTTTAAATTATTGTATGTTTAATTATTTTCTACTTTGATTCTCATTTGTAGCTATGTTGGATCTTGATGCTGAAGAACTTGTTGAGGACCTTTCACCCTTACTTATATCCAGAAATGAATGATTGTAAGTTTTTCCCGAAAGTGTGTCTGTTTAGTTTGTTTTGAGAGACCTTGAAAATCATTGTGACGAACCACATGCTTTGCAGGTCAAGCGTTTTTTATGCAAATTTTGTGAAGCTTGTTCACTTTCATGATGGAGAGACCCGACGAGAAAAGAACATTCACCAATCACCAATTCACATATTCTCTTTGTATCTATGGACTTGTCTGTAATGGGAATTTTTGGAATTGGAATTGGAATTGAATATCTTTGATAAGATGTAGTTGTTTTCATTAATGTTTTAAAATGAGTAGTTAAAGATGTATGTATCTAGAAATTATTTAGTAGAGTTGAGATCTTAATGCATTTTATCAAATTAATGGTAAATAGACTATCACTTAATTTAAATACAAGTTCATTTCAAAAGAACATTTTCCTATTTTAATATGTAACTACGTAAAAAAAAATCACAGAAATGAATTATATATTTTAGTGGCTAACTCATTTTATACTGAGTTAAATGGAAATAATTTCGCAAGTAGGAGAGAGACGGTAGAGATGGGAAAGAGAGAGAGGTAGAGGAGAGAGGGGGGAAAGAGAGAGAGGAGGAGAGGATATTTTAAAACCAATAAAATTATTTAATTGTACAAAAAAAATTTATTAGGAGAGGATATTTTAAAATTAATAAAATTATTTAATTGTACAAAAAAAATTATTAGGAGAGGATATTTTAAAACTAATAAAATTATTTAATTGTAAAAATATTTTATTCTTTAAAATAATTTTTATGGATGGATTGGATATCCATCCATAAAAAAGTTGTTAATGGATGGATTGGATGGATTTTATTAAATGGATATGGATGGATTGGATTATTTTTAATGAATTTTTAATGGATCATAATGGATTAATGGATCGTTTTCAATCCATCCATTACAATCCGCATAAAAATTTATCCAATCCATCCATTTGCCACCCCTAACCCACCCCCTAAGGCATTACTTTGTAAACACGTGCGAAAATAAAATTAAAAGGATAATTTGTTGGTTGCTTTCGGAAAATAATTTATATAAATACATAAGCGTCTGAAATTGGGTATAAAAAATTTGGCACGACTACAAACCTAAGCCTTGATCGACAGACCGACTTACAATCCTAGCCTGGCAAGCCTATTTAATTTAGAGATATACTTGAATAAAAGCTAGTATTTTTAAAAAAATTTCAACAGAGTCTCCTCTATAATTCGGACATCCCAGGTAAAAGAACACCTGCTAAAATAGTTAAATTTTTATTCCAGAATTCCAGTTACACCAAATACAACCAGGCAGTAATATGCTAAAAATAGTTATATCAATTAGCTATACATGACCAAAAGGAAAAACTTAAGTTTCCTTTCAAAAGAGATGCTCTCCGAGCCATAAACATTCCATTTTAAATTAAAGGCTCTCTGAGCCATACTCATACATACTATCAAAAATCTAAGTCTCAAACCCTAAACTGGCCATTCTAAAAGTTATTCCTGAGGAAAACTCACGTGGTTATTCCACAATCAAATACTTCATCAAACAACCAGATCTAAGTCTCTGAGTGACTTAGGAAGACTCCTCTGCGCCATCTGTACTAAAGTACCCAGGGTACGATAGTGAACCAGAAGAAACCTGATATATCTGTAAGGGTGAGATACCGACAAATGGATATATCACACAACAACCATATACATGATACACACAACACATCGGCATATTAGCATTTAAGCATTATTCGTAGATAAAACAAAAAGTGTTATATTAGTGGGTCTCATACCCGAATCAATCAATTTTGTAAAGATAATGCATGAGACTTCAATCATCAGGCTCTAAACTTAATCTCATGAGATACCATCAACGTTTTATCGTTAAGAAATAAAGAGTTGATCAGACTCATACGCCACGTTTGGCAAGTTGTCTCCGTCACCTCATGTACTCGGATCAACACCATCACGAATCCCTTATAACGGCCATTCGGATGTATACATCATCAAATACCACATCTTAAGTGGATATTCGGTAACTCAAGCACGTCTTCCAAGGGGAAATGCACATGAATAAAATACTTTTCATTATCGAGACTTTTCTTTGTGTTCACTCTTTTTCGTTGTCGAAGCCCAAGGCTAATGACAATTCACAATTTTCATCACTTGAAAATCAATAACACAGGATGTGCAGTCCGAGTGCTCAATCACAACACCTTAGAACGATGTCGCAGTCCAAGGTTGTGGTCGTAGAAACAATTATACTTTTATCCATGTTTTATTTCAACATGATAAGGACTCCTAGCCCATAACAACGAAATTAGGACACACAGTCCTCAATTCCAAAATTAGGACTCCTAGCCCATAATATCACGATTAGGACCTTGATCCATAATTCTTGACACGGATCCCAGATCGCGTGCATACAACTAAATACTAGAGGCGGCGTCTAGCGAACTAGTATTCTCTTTCACATGTGCTTACTTTTCGCTCAGTGAAAATCAAAACCAAAACAAAACCTCGGTCACTTATCCAAGTAACCGGAACGTTTCTAAATCATTTAGGAGAAAATCCTTTTCCTTTGTAAAATCTTTTCTAAAACATTTAGGAAATTCGTTTGTTTTTGAAATTCCTTGATGGAATAAAGTCGAAATATTTTCAAGGGGGTTTTTCCTTCATAAAACATGCAGTTCGAAAAGGGGTTTTCTCGCGTACAAAACTTTTGATCATAAAAAAGTAGTTTGTTTCAACTCAAAATCACTTCAACATTTTTCTAAAAACAAAGATCTTATTCTTCTGAAGTAAGCACTTTAAACAAGGAACTTTTATAAGTGAACCCAAAAATTTCAAAGTTCTATTCAAGGCTTATTAAGGCAGTTAATGACAGTTCATCACATATATATAAATCATAACACTTTAAAGCAAGAAATGTTCAACTTCAAGTAATAACCACAATAGTTCAAGTAACCAAGTTATTCAAGTATTGGCTCAATATCACAATAATATTCACAACACTCAATTACACACATGCATATAGTTATTGAATATCCCTAGGCAAGCTCCCCTTACCTTTGAAGACAAGTAAAGGATCCTCGTCTTAATGCTACGTTAGCTCCAAGAGTGTAACTATCTACTCCATCAAGCAAGCATAGCCGTGTCAAACGTCTCAGGGAGGGAATCCAACAACGCGCAACAACCAGAAATCAAGAAATCAATTACACATGATCAAACAGACATTCTAATTTGGTCCAAACACTTTATCTTATTACCAAACAAGGTCATTTTCAAAGAAAATCATGTTTGGAGCTTAAGCTTCACGATACCCTTTGAGGAAACTTTGTTTTGATTAAAGGATCATGAACTGAACTTAGGAATCTCAAATTAAAGGTCCTAATTTGAATAAAAAATAGCTAATTTTATAGAAATACAATCGATTTCAAATAAAATCAAATTGGGGTTTAGGGTTCCTAAACACAATTTGGGGAAAACTCATTTGAACAAAGACTAATAAAATTAGTTTAATAAAACACTAATTTAGTGTCCCAATTGCATAAAAACGTCGTTTAATTTCATATTACAACATGAAATCAAGGAGCTAGGGTTAGGGTTTCAAAATCAGATTTGGGGATTTTCAATCTAGAAGAGAATAAAGGGTAAAACACTTACCCAAGATGAAGAGGAAAGGAGAACATAGCAACCATGGTGGTCCAACAGTACTCTGGTGGGCCGTAGGCAGCGGAGGACGGTGGCAGTGGTGTTTTCTAGTAACAACCATGACACGATGGAGGGCGGCGGTGTGAAAGAACTGGACGAGGCAGACACGGTCTTGCGTCTTCCTCCACGACGCACGGCGGTCGGAGGCGCTCTCAGGGGTGGCGCACGTGGCTTATGACGGTGGCTGGACAGTGGCATCGCAGTTCCCCTGTGTAGTTTTGATCGACGCTCAAAAAGGGAGAAAAATGTTGTTTTCATCTAGTTTTGTGGAATCATGGAGATGAAGGTGACTTTTGGGAGAGAAGAGAGATTGAGTTGGAGATGGGGCTGCCATTTCTTGGCCAATCTTTGAGAAGGAGAAGAGAACCATATTTGTTCTCTACTGAGTATGAAACACGAGGGAGATGAGGGAAGATAGAGAAAATAATATTGAAAATGATAGGCTATATGTGTGTGGTCGTGTATAGCTAGGGAGGGAGAGAAGAAATCTCCCTCATCAAGTTTAATAGTTTTGATCCAAGGGTTAACATTGTATCAGATTTGTGAGGTGTCCAATGTGTCATTTAAGAGGGAAATAGAATTAAAATCAAGGAGATAAATGAGATAGAAAGAAGGGGTGTCACTATTAATCTTGTTAAAATCACATCCATAAATAAATACTTGTATCATTTTAAAATTAGATAGAGTAAAATGTGAAAATAAATTTCTTTCAATCATATTATTTGAAATATTTTTTTTTCTAGACAAATACTAATAGTAACAATAACAGAATATTATTGTCTAGTAAGCGTGCATACACTGAAATAAGGCAGTGTTAACGCACTTGATAAAATAATTTAAATGAGTAAATAAAATTACTCAAACCAAACCACATAAAATAATCAAAAATAAACATAAAGATAATTAATCACTCCAAATAAAATAATATAAACAAATAGGTTTTACTAATTGAAATACAGTAAAAACCAGGGTGTTACACAAAACAGTAGCTACAACATAGAAATTAGACTTTGAATTGACTGATCACATTTACATTTTTTTTTTGTCTTTACACATAATAGATTGACCCTTATTTTAAATCCTTCCTAACTGACATAAGCTTGATAGCCAAAAGCTACAAACACTATCTACAAATATTTATCCATTCTGTAATTGCATAAATAAACATCTCGAAACCAAAGCCGTGCATAAATTTTAAAAACTCTACTGTACTTTCTCTAAATTACTAAAAATACTTTCTTTTCATCCAAAATCACATTCTCTCCAACTCCCTGAGACACCTCGCTGTGCCTCGGTGTTTTATTTGGAAATAAACTTGATTATTATGTTCTTATTCTTAAACTTAACATGAAAATACGACGGAATTAAAACTTAAATTATTAAGTAAACATATTCATGTAGAACAGGAATAAGAAAACATGACCATATTAAGCATATGTAAGTGAAATCAGAGTTAAACAAAACACTGTTTTAGAGCATCCCGACAATAGGAGCCCTAACAGGTGTACAAGTTATACAAACGTAAAGGCGGAAAAGATAAAGCGTCGTGACACAGACGCACTGGCCATAACTAGGACTAGACCCTACTCATCATGGGTCACAGCTCGTCCTCCAGCATCCGGCTCGTAAGGAGTTCCGTCCAGCTCCTCCTCGTTCGGCTCATCAACAGGATCTTCGAACACGAGCCATAAAAGATAGAACAAAGCAGAGAAAAGTACAGGGGATAAGAAACATGCTATCATCAAAAGCGGAAAAAGATTCATAGTAAATGATACACTAATTGCCATAGACAATCAACACACATTTCTAACAAGTCATCCTCAAATTGATATATATCCTCCTCTACCCTTTGTCATGATGCAATGCAATGCAGTATGAATGTTTGGCCACAGCCACGTATCCAAATTTCCATCTCAAGTAAATCAGACTATATTTCAAGTCAACCAGACTATGTTTCAAGTCAACCAGACTATGTTTCAAGCCAACCAGACTATGTTTCAAGCCAACCAGACTATGTTTCAAGTCAACCAGACTATGTTTCAAGTCGATCATAGGAAAATATCACAGGCCATGTTTCAGGTCACCCCCTAGTGCCGTAACCTCTCATCACTATTTCATGAATAAACCCAACAATAATCACATCTCGGTTAGGCACTTCTAAACTCAGATATCATGAAACCCCGCACACATTCCTCTAATTATCATGTATTAATACACATCAAAATCTCTAACCATATATCAAAACATTGTGGAACAAAGCAGTTCAATTATCATCAAGCTATAATACATTCTCATATAAACATATCAATCATCATACAATATCACAATAATATCAGCATCAATAAATTCCTACATTCTCAATATCATATTAAAATATCACAGTAATATCAGCATCAATAAATTCATACATTCTCAATATCATATAAGCAATCCAACACCGATAAACCTACAATCCCCGAATCAACATTGGTTTTACAGAAAAACAACTCCAACGTGATTTTGGTCTTGTCGATTATTCGATTTTCTAGTAGGGTTTGGGTCGCCCTACACAATTAATATATAATCTACTACTTATCGTTCCCGACGGTAGATTGATTCTTTCCCCCACCCGAGTTCTCACCGAACTTCCGAACTCGAAGCTCCTCGTTGCCACACCACAAGTTACCAACACCACCTTCAACCAAGCAACATAATTAAAAATAAATCAAACAAATTCATCTATGCCCTCATTATGCTAGGTTCGGCCATTTAATTCAAATGAGAGCTAGGATTGTTTTCTCAACCTAAGCTTTTGGATACTTATCACTTAGACTCTAGGTAACTTAAATAAATTGGCATAAGTTGAAAATATGGAATAAAATCATCCAACCACTTAGGGTAGGTTTCGGCCTTGTATAACCAAATAGGCTAGGATTTTCAAATCGACACAACCTCTTAGATCAATGATCTTAGAGTATTAAGGAGTATGAATCAAGTACTAGTTTTCACAAAGCAAATCAAAAACATTTTATTTCCTTTAATATAAGTTTCGGCCAACATAATTGAATTGGCTAGAAATTTCTAAACTTTCCAATCTCTTTAGCTTAGCATCCATACATAGTAAGGAGCTTAAAACCATGATCATTTTAGAAAATGAAAAACAAGGCATCCTAGGTCCATAAACCTTAGGTTTCGGCCATCATAGGATTTTTAAGCTAGAAATCTTTAAATCATCCAATCTTTTAGACATAGCATCCTTGGATATTAAGGAGCTCAATCTATAATCATTTTGGAAGAGAAACAACCTAAAACGTTCCAATCTTTTTAGATATAGCATCCTTTCACATATGGAGCTTTAATCCATAATCATCTTGGAAAATAAAAACAACACATCCTAGGTCCAAAACAAATGAGTTTCGACCATCATAGGAAACTCAATGAAAAAGATTTAAACTTTTCCAATCACTTAAACCTATCATCCTTTAGTATAAAGGAGCCCTTGGTCATGATCATCTTGGAATAGAACTCAAATATAAGTTCATAAAAGCAAAAGTTGAAACAAAATCCAACCTAAACCATAGGCATGGTTTCGGCCTTGCATGGATAAAGGGGTTCGAAATTTTTGTTTTACACAGTCTTTTAGTATGTTGTAATAGGAGTAAAAACAAGAACATAGGAAGTGGTTTCAACTCAAACGGAGTTTTCTACCATTTTTAAGAGTTTTTAGAAGTTTGAGAGCTTAAAGAAAACATAAAGCATAAACTATGAAATGAATGCAAGAACTTGAAAAGAAAACTAAATAGGATCATTACCCTCAAGAAGATGAACAACTTTGATGAAGGAATCAAGTTGAAAATAGAACTAAAAACCAAAGCTTTAAAGGTTTGAACTTTTTTTTTTTAAAAGAAAGGAAGAAGATGAAGAAGAAGAAAAGTGTGAGTGAAGTGATGAAATGGGTATATATAGATGGAGGGAAATGGGGCACGGTTTTGGAGAGAAAAGGAGAGGAAAAATGAGAGAAAATTGAAGTGGATTGTTGAGGAAGATTGGAGGTATGGGAGGTATGGTGGTAAGGTATGGTGTTGTAAGGTGGAGGTAAGGTAGGAGAGAGAAAAGAGTTGAAGAAGTAAAATTTTGAAAAGGTGAGTGATGTTGGTTACTATTTGCCATCACATCATGTCTCTTCTAGTCCTTTCGTTTCCTCTGTGCTCTGCTCCATTGCGTATCAGATGACTTCCCCGATCGTATTTCTCGACGATTTCGCTCGGGTAATACTTAGAATTTGGCCCCGGACGAGATTTTGTGAAAATCTCCATACCCACACAAAACATCATAAAAACACTAACCGTCTTGTTTACGGGTTAAAATTATGTTTCCGGCTCAGTAAAATTATACTGGTAGAGAAAACGCAGACCGACTTCCGTCTGAATTTTCAGCCGAAAATTTTACTGTGAGCTATTATCGTAAGGTAGATCAAGAATATGATTTTTATTTTATTAAAAACATTTCCTAAACTTCATATTAAAATATAATTACTTATATTTTAATTTATTAACCGCATACCGAAAATCAGGCTGTTACACTCCCCACTAAATTTATGAATCTTGCGAACAACTCGTGAGTATCAAGAATCCTCAAACACAAAAAACATTATTTTCTATGGATGTTTGTGACGTGTCAATATATCGTAAGAGCATATATTATGCTTTAATTTAGCTGTTTGGTGAATTATAGACTAGTATGTAGCATTAGTGTTGATTTATTATCTTCCATCCCATTTTGTTTTATTGGGTGATGCTGTATTTACTTTCTCAAGCAGAAAATCATTGCATAAGAGCTTTATATTTAGTGTGATAATCAATTCTGAACTTAATTTTATCACTTGTCAATTAAACATCGCATTTTTGTTTAAATTTTCAAGGAGTTTCACTTCATAAGAAAATATTTTAATGATATTTATCAATCAAAAGATGATTTAGGACATATATACCATGTATTTTACTAATATTTTTTTATTTATTAGGTTAGATATTTTGTACTTTTAGCATTTTTATTAAAAAAATATTTTAGTAAAGTTTACCTCCTTAGTTAGTAAAAAGAAAATGTTCATTCTCGTAACTAGTGGAGAATAAAAAGTTTAGGTCAAAAACAAACAATATTTAACATTTTTAATTGTGGTCAGGTATTGTCAAAACACTTTGAGGACTTTGTTTTTTTAACTAATTAAAGGTAAATTATCCACATCAAAATTAGAGAAGTCACAAGGTTTAATTGTATAGGATATAACAATTGCCTACCCACATGTACATGCTTGTCCACAGCAAAGACAAACCCTCTTCAAATTAGAATTTATTTTTCAGACATAGATTTAGCGATACTTAGATTCACACTAATAAAGCTACACTCATACCAACAATTATACCTTTTAACTTGGTAAGCACTTGATCCATCAGACAACAGTCATCCGAACTTGGGTTAAGAATGCTTATGGCCCTTAGGCCATCTGGATATGTGGGCCGAAATCCAATTTGTCCTGTATGGCTTACAGCTCCTAGATCAGGCAATCGATGACAATGACTCGATCATTGTTGGGTCAATTTAACTTGAATTAGATACGTATAATGCATTGGACTCTAACATATAGCATTGGGTAAGTACATTTGATAGCCATGTTTAATTTTTGGGTTTGATGATATGAGTCTGTAACAACTTACCAATATGTCTTCTTGAGTATATTCCCGAGTAGGTTTGGCACGAAAACAAAACACGATCCACGTAACAGGATGTAGAGACGGCAAAGTGTGTTAACCTGCCATCAACCCGCCTAAAACGGGGCGGGATGAGTTGGTCCGCTTCTCAAATGTGGGTTGAAAATATAAATTCACCTTGTTTTATAGCTGGTTGGTGGGTCAACCCACCAAAATAATAAAAATATAAAAATATTGATTTTTGAAAGACTAAAACTTAAAGTAGCGGAATTTTAAAAATATTTTTTTTAAGAAAATAAATTCTAAGAATACAAAATCTAAGTTCATTCACACTATAGAGCCTAATTGTTTGATTTATAGAATAAACATCAAACAAAGAATATATCCCATATGTTCTATTTCGTCCCATTTTGACATGTTCGCCAAATGCTACCTTATTGTATCTTATTATTTGTAGTATCGTTGTTTGGCAGCTAGAGCATACCTATGTGTTACGGTCCAAATACGGTATAACCTAGGGCCTAATCACTGACTCATAAGGACCGTACCATCATAGGCCCAAAACACAAAAAGTCAAGCAAAAGCTCTCGGCCGACCGAAATACTTTGCCTGAAACCAACCGCAAAGAGTTGACTTCCTCGCCTCGGGAAGAAACCCATTCGCCTACTCATAGACGCGTCAGGGATAGGCCGCCCCTCTTCCCTGACACACGCAATCTCCTCAAACCATCACCACGACCATCCCATCTGCCCGCTGACACAACATTTCACAGAGTTCTAGAACACCAACTCTTGAGGGTCAACACACAACTTGGTATGGGGCATCCTGCATAGTAATCATGCTTACTCATCTTAAGAGACCGCTATATAAACCTCCTAAAAGGATGTCAATGTATGTTTTTTATAATTAAGAACACATATACTATATCAGCTACATTCTTGCTGACTTAAGCATTGGATTGTCTTCGCAGGTACCCCCATTCGGTCCAGGCATCGGACGAAGTAGAAGAAGAAGAAGTAGAAGAGTTCTCAGACTAGCCACTGCCACCCAACTAGTATTGGGCCATTCAACACAAGCTCAATAGTTGAATTTACTAATCGAGTTCTGAGCCTCTCTCAGAACACTATGGATTTCACATTTTTTGACCCCTGCTATAATATTTTGAGACTCATTCATTCGATCACGGTTCTCCTCACTTGATTAGTTAGTTCATGATAAATCTAGTCGTTGTGTAACTTAACATGGAAAAATAAAAATAAAGATGAAACGGAATCACAGGGTTCTATTCTCCCATTCTTCCCATCAAATAATAATAATGATTTTTTTATTCCAAAATTGAGGTGTAAAGAATGGTAAACTTATAAGTGAAATCAAACAATATATTACATTATGTTATCTTAATTTATGGATTAGATCCCAAACAAGATAATAGTTTTCTATTCTATACCTCATTAATCTCCCAAACAAGAAGAAAGATAAATTTGTTCCTTTCTTTCTATTCATTTTCTAGCCCATCCTTGCATGCTCCATTTCATTCTGTAAAAGGAAAATCGTCCAAACATTGTGTAAAGTGCCTTATCATAGACAAATCCAATTAAGCATTCAAGATTAACTATTGGGTGTTGATTTTCCCACCTCGATTTTGGATTTTCCCACCTCCTACAATAAATTTTTTCTACTATTAATTTTACATACTTTTCCCCTAACTCCCACCTACTCACATACATTAACCCAATACCATAAACCCTAACTATCTCACCTCCTTTTGCTTCTTACCTCCTCGTTTTCTCCTCCTAACCAAAGCCGCTTCCCTAAGCCCTAACCATTTTTCTTTTCCCAAACCCACCTGCACCACAAGGAGTCCAGGTGAGGTGAGGCAGTGAGACGAAGGGAGTGGAAACCAATTTTTTAATACTTATGTGCAAGTATCAAAACTTTTGATACCTTCAATTTTATATCAAATAGTTTTCATGGTACTTTAGACTAATTAAACATCGTGCGGCCTAGTGGTTGAAGGTTGATTGGTTCCGTTCACTTGGTCATGGTTCGAGCCTAACCTGCTGCGATGAAGGCTTTTTGTTTTTTAAATAAAATGGTTTAAATTTTAATGGTTCAAAATTGGGGTCGGATGGTGGGATTCGAACCAGGGACATTAGAGGTGCATGCATCTTGAAAAGAATGTGATGACCACCAGGCTAACCTTTCTCCATTATTATTTAAATATATTTTTAAACTACTTAAACGTTAAAATGTATTATCAGTTTTTTTATACTTACGGAAGCTGTACAATTTCCGTAAGAATAAAAAAATTTGATACTTTTCGTAAGTATATAAATTTTGAAGAAAAAAAATGACCTCGCTATTGTGTTTACCATTATTGTGCCTCGTCTGTGCCTGGAGTGTGGTATGGTGGGAGGTGTGAGGGAAAAGGGTCAACACAGGGGAAGGGTGAGAGAGAGATGAAGAAGAACAAATGGGGTGGGGGTATTTTGGGGAAAAATTTAAAAAAAAAGGGAAGGGAGGTTGGAATATTCAGTTGTGGGGTAAGAATATCAAGAGGCTTAACTATTATATGAAAACTGGTCCAACAGAATTATATCCGTTAGGCCACATATTTGATTCGCTGCAAGCCTTATTTCTCTCTCTATTTTTTTATAAGCTCTTATTTCTTTTAAATCATCAAGCAATGGTAGATCTACATCACAAAAGTTATTTATATCTGCTATGATATCATTAAAACTACTTTTCTACGTAAAATTCTTAATCATCTACTTAATCTTGTTTCTTTGATTTTATTTTATTATAAGTAGTGATTGAAAAGTAAGAGTGGGAATACGGCAAGCAAACACTTAAATGTTTATCGCCAGACCTACATTAGATCCGGTCTATTATATAAATAAGTTAAACTAATGCATTTTAAAAAACTCTATTTACTTAAAACGTCAAACTCTAAGCCTCCAAAATGATTTTTTTAACTTTTCACTCATTCTTTAAATAAATAAGAGTTTAATTTCTATACACTGTCAAAGTAAAAAGTTTTTTTTTTACCAACATGGTGTGGCACGATTGGTGGATGAGGGTCCCTTAAGCATATGGTCAGGGGTTCGATTCCTGACTCATGTGTATGAAAGAATATATGTTAAGAGGGGTCAACCCTTTAAATGGATCTCCATACCTCGAGGGATTAGTCTCCGGCTTCCAGCCAGGAGGATACACGGGTTCACTCAAAAAAGGTAAAAAAAATTTACATGGACATCCAATTATATCTTGACAAATCAATATCATTGTTATTTCTCACTTTTAGTTAATAAAATAAAAGCACTCGTGTCAAAATGTCATTGGATGTCAGTGTGAAACTTTTTACACTGGCAGTGTATACTACTTTAATCCAATAAATAATATATAGACATTATTATTATTATTATTATTATTATTATTATTATTATTATTATTATTATTATTATTATTATTATTATCATTTTATTATTATTATTATGATATAATATGATATTATTATATAATTATTAATTTGTAGATATACAATATTCATATTAATTCAATAACTCTCTTATTCAATCTAACAAATAAAATATATATTGTCATTATATTTATTTTCTCACAAATCACGATCACTTGCAAACCCTTTGCACCGCAACTACTGTGAAACCGTACCTGAGCCAAGAACTACCGTCATAACCTCTCAATCATCGTAGACAACCACAACTCATGATGCCCAAACAGTAGACAATGACCGATCATAACCAATCAACCATTACCGACGCTATAACCACTGCGAGGTCCACAGTGCTCCCTCATTTGTTGTATAGTCAAACCCAACAACAATCTCCAGAATCACAATTGGTAATCTCCTTTTTTTTTATTGTATCAATGTTTATTTATTGTTTGGATCTTGTATTTCTTGTATACTTTCATTAATTAATTATCCATTTTTGTATAATTGCTTATTTATAACAGCTTTTATTGTATTTTATGATTGCTTTCTTACTTTTATTGCTTGTTTTTTGTTAAACACTTGTACTCTTAGGCATATTCGAATCCTTGGGATTAGGTACGTTTAAAAGCTTGAATAAATTTGCATTGTAATTGGTGTATCTCATTGTGATGGCGTTTCTAGAGTGTTTGATTTTAGAGTAAAATCTCAACACTTGGCTAAATTTGGGTATTCAACAAACTTGTTTATATTGTTGGGGAAGTATCAGAGAGAGTTTCTTAGATAAGTCCCTAACACGCAAGTGATCAATATAGGTCAAGATGGATGTGTACCCATATATTCTCAACAAGACGGGTTTTTTTTTTGTAATAAAAAAATTATATATGATTGAGTACAAGGGGTACCTAAACCCATATACAAAGAGCCAATGTTTACATCACAAATCACACCAGCTACAGATAATGAATCAACTTAAAGCCATAGAGTACTATAAGGTAGAGATATAGCTATAGCCTCTAGCCACCAAAAATGAAGTTCCACAACATGACCCCCTATGGCTAATCAACATAACAGAAGAAAAGCTAAAGCATACAAATTCAGAAGCGTCAAAGTCAACGTTGAATAATCTTTAAAGTTGAATTGCTAAGTTATAGGAAGTTATAAAGTGTAACCACTGAAAGCAAAAGCAGATCGTCCAAAATACTGCTTGTCTGTTGACCCACAAAAAACCAGAATTTGACTTTCCACAAGCTGCATCTGTACTGCAATTCTGTGTAACTCACAGCAGCATAAAAATTGACACACATTTTCCTCTGAAACCCCAAAGTCCTTGTAGATCATCTTCTAGCCTTTATGCATTCTAAATGGTTCATACACCAATCCGAAAATGATTTAAATGTTCCACTTGAAACTGAAAACCACTCCCAAGGTCTGCATTTTATACTATCTATTAATCTGATAATATTAGCAGGAGATTGCCTAAAAATAATAGCATTTCTTTGCAGCCAAATTGACCAAATAACCAGGTGCCATATTAAGTAACCCTTTTGTTTACATTTCCGACCCAGAAATAATCCTCCATACTGCATATACAGGTCTGCAAGGTTGAAAGGCAAAAGCAGCTCTTGACCAAACAACCCATAAATCTTCACCCAAACTTGTGTAGCAAATGTGCATGTTAAAAACAAATGATCTGTAGTTTCTAAAGTTCCTGCACAAAAAACACACAACATATTTTGTTCTCCAAGATTGATGTCCCTAGAGACCAAATTTGATTTTGTTGGTAACCTATCTAGTATCACTTGCCAAAAGAAGGCAAGCGCCTTATTAGGTGCTTTTGTCCTCCAAAAATGTTTGAACAAGGGTGCACTAAGAACCCCCTGTGGAACTGAGGAGCTACATTCTGATTGAATCAACTTGTATGCCGACAATGAACTGTAAGCCTTTGATCCATCGACAACCAAAATCCACTCATCATCACAGTTGCTGGACAAAAGAACCGATAGAAGCAAGTTGTTCAACTCTTGTGAAATATCCTCCTCCCAACTAAAAAATCCCCTTCTCCAACCTAGCTTCCATCTCCAACACGCTTCCTACCACTCATCGAGTTCTTCAATTTCTTTACTTTTATCCTCTGACATGCTATAGAGCCTTGGGAATGTTTCCTTTAGACTCATATTACCCACCCAAACATCTTCCCAAAACTTAATTTATTCCCTCTACCCAACTTTCTCCACAAACCCAACTTAAACCAATCCTACATTGCATCATAATTCCCTATATTGCAAATCCCCATCCACCAATGTGAGGCTACTCTCACCATATTCCTATCCCTAGTGGAGAAGGATAGTTCACCATCACTATTGCCGTATGTAGAAACTACTACCTCCCTCCAAATACCTACTTCCTCTTTTAGCAACCTCCATCTCCATTTTGACAAAAGAGAGAGGTTGAACCACTCTAGATTTTTGACCCCAAGCCCTCCCTCCTCTTTCGGCCTACAAACCGACTCCCACCGTACCTAGGCATTCTTCCTCTTTTCCACTCCCCCTCCCCACAAAAAATATCTTTGTGATATAACTAGAACTTTCAAAACCTTCCTAGGAAATCTTAAAAAGGACATATAGTAAATAGGGAGACTATTTAATACCGAGTTAATGAGAGTGATCCATCCTCCTAGAGAGAGATGCTTACCCTTCCATGAAGCCAAACGACTTTCCATTAGATCTAGTACCGGTTGCCAAGTTGAGCTTCTTATAGGAATTGCCCCAACCGGAAGTCCCAAATATTTAAAAGGAAGATTTCCTCTTTTACAATTGAGAAACCGAGACGCTGCACAGGAAAAAGACTCTTCCACATTCAAATTAATCAAACTGCTCTTCTTGAAATTTACCTTAAGACCAGAATAGAGTTCGAAGCACCTCAAAATCATTTTCAAAACCCACAAATTCTCCAAACATGCCTCCTCCACGAATAAAGTATCATCCGCATACTATAGAATCGACACCTCTACCCCACCTTGACCAACCTTAAACCTTTTGTATTTCCTTTGTGAAACTGCATTCCTAAAAAGACCACTTAGACCTTCGGCTACCATTAGAAAAAAGAAGGGAGCTAGTGGATCTCCTAGTTTTAAACCTCTCTTGATTGCAAACTCTTCAGTAGGGCTCCCATTCACAAGCACATAACAATTACCTGAGAAAATGCAACCTCTGATCCAAGCCTTCCATTGATCCCCAAATCCAAGTCTTCCTAGCATATATTCCAGGAAATTCCAATTAACTGATTCGTAGGCCTTCTCAAAGTCTACCTTTAGAATCAATAATATTCATTTTCGGAAGGAATGTTGACTGATTATGGGAAATAATCAGATTCAACACCAATCTCAACCTTAATGCTAGAACTTTAGACACTATCTTATAAAGACATCCCAGAAGGGAGATTGGTCTAAAACTACAGATACACTGAGGGTTGTTTACCTTCGGAATCAATGCAACAAAATAGGAAAGCAAACCTTTCGTAAGGCTTGCATGTTCATAGAATTCCAACATCATCCCCCACACCTCATTCTAGATCAACTCCCAAAATCTATTAACAAAATTGAAATTATAACCATCAGGCCCCGGGCTCTTGTCTCCATCAAAACTCTCTATACCTCCACCACCTCTTCCACAGATAAATTATTTGAAATTGACAACAATTCTCCCTCACCCCATTATGAGAAAGAAACCCCATCTAGAAGTGGTCGGGTTCCTCCCTACTCAAAGTAAATAGAAGAGAAAAAGTTCGGGACTTTTGCCTTAATACTACCAACCTCCTTTATCCATACATCATCAACCTTAATCGCCACCATTCGGTTATTCCTCCTCCTACTAGAAAGACTTGCATGAAAGTAAGAGGTGTTAGCGTCACCCTCCTTCAAGGTTAAGAGTTATGTATGCAAAAATGTAAACAAGTCAAATTTAGTACAATTATGACCCTCAGTTGTATTGCTAGAGTTATGGCACCCAATGTTCATACTTGAATATCATGATAAAAAAAAACCTTGAAGAAGCATGATACTAAAATCTATAACATAAAAAAGATGCTAAATATGAACTATTTGCAGTGTTTGGAAGCAATCTAGTGTGTTGGAACCTCCTTTATTTATAAGTGTCTCCCATGTATATGCTTTAATGTATGTATTACTAGTGATACAACATTTACCTTCCCAAGTGGGTGTCAACTTTTGTGCAAGTCTTTCCTTTGGTGTTCTCTATCCATAGGATTAATCCTCTAGGTACATACCTCCATAATATGACTTTGGAATTATAGCTAGTATCCATTTTTCTTGAAAACAACTTCACTATAGCTTCAAATTGCGGACTATATCAATTGATGTGACTACAACAATATGGTTGTTATTGAAACGAACAGATATAAAACACTAGAAGGGGGTTGAATTATGTTTTAAATACTTTTTGAAAAACATTGCAATTTAACCTATAAGACACAAAGATGCGTATGATAAAAGGAAGATTCACTTTTCAACCAGGTTAGCACAGTTAAAGTAAAGTTAACTGAAAATGTTAAGCTAAGAAAAGGAAACACGGAGATTTATACTGGTTCACCCCAAACCTTGGGCTACATCCAGTCCTTGGCTTCACCAAGTATTTACAGTATAGCCGATCAGGTTACAGAAGGTCTTATTTGCACACCAAGCCTCCACAGGCTTAACTAACAAGTATTGTTTTCACACAAAGCCTCTCTAGACTCCAACAAGTATTCTTTCTTCAAGCCTCTACAGGCTCTACAAACAGTAAGAGTTTGAATGAAACAACAACTTCACGGATTACAACTTTGCAGATCTACCGAGTAACACTCACGGATTGAATAAGAATTTAAGGTAGGTGAGATCACAATAAAGACTTCTCAATAAATACAAATGATTTGAGTAGAGAAGTTTTCTATGAAGAACATAAGAGAGCTTTGAGACTACTGAATACTTGAATTAATGAGTTCAGGTGTGTGTCTTCAAAATCTTCTATTTATACTCAAGAGAGATAAGTCTGTTGAGGAGAGTTCTTCGATTGAGTATTCTTTTGTTCTTCATCAACAAATGTCAATGGAGTCGTTCTGGTCTTGCATTTAATGTTCATGATCGTTGGTGAGATTCAAGATAAATTGAACGTATAGGTTGGCATAACTTTATCAGAGTGCGGTTTGATTCAGAGCAGCGTTTGTTTCCTTTCATACTTGGGCAGCGCTACTTTCCTTATTTGTGATAAGCGGGTCTGCGTTCAAGTAAAGTTCATTTTGCTTTTTGCAACAAAAGGATTCTTCAGGCGCGGAATGGTGCTTTGAGCTTTATGATATCGAATTTATTTATTCGACATAATATGAGAATATTCATTGTTTTTGAATATTGTTGAAGCAAGGAACTTTCAGTCACTTGATTATAATTTTTTAGAGACCAAGTCTTTGATCAGATGCATCATATTACAAACGCATCCTTACGACTTTGTTTATTTGTCATGAGACTCTTGTATACTGATATGCACACTCAATAAACATATTAGTAGATTTCACAAGGTTCACTTAAAATCATTCTTTGTTTGGATTCATCAAAATCAGAGATGTCTAAAGATGTAGTCTTAAAAGTTGTCACGTTGCAACTGCATCACTCAGCAATGGCGATGTAGTTTAGATTCAAAATGATGTGACTGCATTTGAATGTATTAGAGTACATTAGAGTCAACAAAGTTTTCAAGTACAAAAAAATTTACACCATAAGGCTCCGCATTGCAATGCCTACAATTATCGCAATTGCATTAACCACAACCATATTCACAAGTTAAAACCACAAACACCACAAGTATGAGCTATATCACGCTATTGTTTGAATATGTCAAGATTATAACAAATGAACTCTTTGTTGGTTCCTTCTTTCAATATTGCTTCCGATAGATGGGTTCAACAATATATGTTGGGATTTTGGACTCGCATCCATATATATGGTCAAATGTAGTTTCGTTCGTGGTATAAGGGGGAGTTGTCTCGTCTTCTCACATTGAATGACTTTCTCTATTCAATCTCCCTTGGTGTTAGATGGCGTTTTCTCCAAACCTTGGAGGATTATCTTATTTGTGGTTTATGGTTGTTGGTGTGTTTGAGAGTGTTTTATCAAGTTGAAGTATTTCTTTATGTGCAAGTCAAAAATTAACTTATGCAAGTTTTGTTAGTGAACTAGGTTTTGTTGTCCATGACAAGGGACTTCAAGGTCCTAATCAATTGATAATGTTCTTGATTTTGAGATGCAAAACAAGAATTTAGAGTACCTATGTCTATTAGTGTTACTTTTTTTTAATATAAAAGTTCTGTTATGTGGACACCTTAGAATACAATACCCTAATTGTATTTGTATATGATATACCATTTCAGTTTTACATAGAATACACATGCACATCAAACATAATATTCTATGTAAGTGTTGCATTAGGTGTACAAAAATCATTTTTCTTTCTCTAAAAATGATTCATGCAGCTATGATGTCTAGTTTGAATATGGCTCGTCCACATCATTGAAACTTTTGTTGTTTGTTCTTTTTCAGATGAACCAATTGATAATGTAGAGAGTGTCGAGAATAGCATGAGGTGACATGAAAATAACATTAAATTCCTTAATTCACAATCAAATGGGTTAGCAAAGTCTATAGCTGAGTAACATGGTATGGTAGAAATCTATCAATTTAGTTAAGCATTTTTTGAGTTATTCTCCAACATTTTTATTTTGTGGCTGATCTGATCTACTTTTCAGCGAGTCTTGGAAGGTATTGTTCAACTATTGTGACAAAAGAGAATGAAAGTGATGACATTCATACTAAAGTGGAAATAAAACAAATATTGGAAAAGGAGAACTCTGTTGCGGGCATATTTCTCAAAGTCAATTCTTTGGTTCAGCCATTGAATTTCCCATTTGCAAGGGAAATTGTGGGAATTGTGGGAATACTTGCCAGGGTTGAGAGTGATGGCATTAGCAGGTTAACATTATTGTTCTTTCAAATACTAGAAACCCTTTTTGCATATTTTTCATTTTTTTAGCATGCAATAACACTTGTGGTGTCACATGATCTGTGAAGTTTCCAACTACATTATTACCCGTGTATATTAAAATCTGATTACCATACTCTTATTTCTATAATCTATTTTTCATTAGCATGGTTATGAAAAGAGAAACTACACTTGTTATGAGAAGATACATTTTTTAAAAAGCTAACATTGTTTCCTAAATTCAGGACCCTTTCTGAATATTTAGGCTTGGCAAATATGCTTGCAATTGTTTGTGAGACTTATAAAGGTGTTAAAACAATGGAGGAGTATGATGCACAAGGCAAGATAAACTATGATGTTGGCTTGCATGGGCTTGGATCTGTGATCGGAAAGAGCATAAACAATCAATTTATTGTCATATGCCTCGAACAGTTAAGGCAAGTTATACATGTGTGTGAGTTAGTTTAAAAGTAAGCTCAAGTTGTTTGCCTATACTTTTTTATATAAATTATACTTGATAATTTTCTTAGTTGCAGCCCATTTGTGGGTGGTGGTGTAGCCAACGATCCACAAAGGAAACTGGTTAGTCCAAAACCAAGATTGCCAAATGGGGAGTGCCCAGCTGGGTTTATTGATTTTGCAGTGAACATGATCCGTTTGGATTTTGAGCACTTATCTTTTCTTACTGCTAGTGGGCATGGTCTCAGAGAGACATTATTTTATGCCCTTTTCTCACACATACAGATATATAAAACCGTAATGAGATGCTAAACGCGCTCTCTTGCATTCATGATGGAGCTTTGTCATTAGATGGAGGAATGATTAAGAAATGTGGCATATTTTCTCTTGGAAGCAGGTTCGTGCCAAATAAATCTTGACCTTCTCAATGCATTAATTTCAATGGTTTTCTTTTCTTATGAATATTTGATGACTATTTTTTTTTTGTCAATTAATTTTGAATGAACTAGTATTGTATCATTCAAATTTGTTTATTTCAATAATCTCATAATATGTTGGTTTCTTAATCCAATTGATTTATATTCTCAATTAGTCTTAATGTCAAGCCACTCCTCTTAACATAAATGTATTTGTATGTTGTGGAAGATTGAAAAATGAAAATGTTTCATGCATTTCCATGACATGATTGTCACTGAATAAGTAATTGAAATAATTCTTAATTAATTGTTGTTAGAACTGACTTTGTTCCAACTTCCCCCCTACTTGGTACCATGATGTGATAGCCATTATTTTTTTCCAAGATTAAAATTATTTTCTTTCCCACTCATCTAAATACGTCATAGGGTTTACGTGTGATTTAGTTCTTTTGGTCTTATTATCAATGAAACTTCTAACAACACTCTCACTCATTGTAGGAATGATGTAGAGGTGAAGTTTCCTCTAATATCTGGACCACCTAATGTCCCAGCAGAATATATTGAAGTCGTGGAAATGTTAAGGAAGTTGAAATGGGAAAGTACTAAACTTGCTGCAGATGTACAAAGAGAGCGTCAATTATTGGATAATATACAAGGAAATTCACGGGTTAAGCGTGAAAAGTTGGGTTAAAAATATGTTAGGAACCATGAACACCATATGTGTGCTTTAGCGATGAATGTTGTTGGCATGAACTAGAGGGACATGATAGTATTCATGATGCTTTCAATAACTTGTAGGTTTGCTTGGTTGTTAGCTGTATGCGTTTGTTAGTATGTCAGATTGCTAATTGTAGTAAAAAAGAAAACCTATATCTTTTTGAGTTCTTTGCTTGAATATTGCAACTCCTATCGGGTATGTTACATGTTTTCTTAAAAATGAATATTTGAACTCTCGTCATTCTTGGCTTGTTTTTTACCCTCACTCAACCTTCAATCCTCGACTATTCCCCTGAAATAGAGACAAAAAAAAGGTACTACTTCATATTCAATTATGTGTGGAGGACCAATAATTTTTTTTTGGACTAGATATTTGGGAGGAAGAACCAGTGAAGAAATACTTGTGCAGCAAGATGTGTCGCAAGAAAGGTCCAGAAAAATTTCACGCATTTGAATATATAAGTTATTTTATTTATGACAAATGCTAACCAATACATTGGTTAAGGAACCAGAAATAGAAAATTTACATTGGAAAGTGGTGTGTTCAACACTTTGAAAATTCAAAAGTTACAGTTTCCAATAAAATTTTTCTATCTTTGGGTTCTTTAACCAATGCCCTTAGGACACTGGTTAGCAAGACCTTTTATTTATTTATTTATTTGTGACAATGAACCATATATATATTTACTATGGTTTCTTGATCTTTTAATTACAACCTTGTAGATTCTAGAACACCTTCATAAATTTAAAAACACAACGTTAATGGAAAAGAAGTTGTTTCTTTTAGAGAGAATTAGGGGTATTTAACTGGTGGTGTGTTCAGGCATAGGCACGGGAAGGGTGTGTGCTCACATTCCACAGAGATCTTAAGCTTGGGCAATTGGATTAGAGTCCAATATCCAGCCAACTTGACCATGGAACCTTGGTTGATGTTGATGAAACACTTTTTTTTTTATCAACAAAGTAAATATGTATATATAGAATAATTGAAGTACAAGGTGTACTTAAGAATGGCTTGGACTAAGTTGCATTATCCGAAATTTACACCATGCATTGCATCACTCATGTGGCAAATTGTGGGCCAATCAAATAGGCACATGGGTGGGTCAAATTTTCAAACATTCACCATGTATTAAAGTCAAATGTCCAGATGTCAAAATGATTGATTCAACACTTGCCACGTGGGTGGTGCAATGAGTGGTGTAAATTTTGGGTGGTGCACCATAGAATGAACCCTTAAGTAATTACAACCCAAAATTTTACACAAACATAACCCCTCACTCTGTTTTGGTGTTAAAACCAGAAAACACTCAGCCAAAAATACTATCACCGTCTAATTACAAACCAGAACCTCAAAAAGACACAAACCAAGCACAACATAACAACCACAAAAGCAGTTCCATCATAACAAAAATGCCTGCCAAATAACACCAAAATCTGCAGTAGTTCCTACATTACCACATCCCAATTTAGCAGAAAAACCACAACATCTCAGGCATAAATTACTCTCCTAGCTGAACCAGTATCACAGTCCCAAGAAATTTTACATTGTCCAAGGTTGTTTCATTGTTGAACACTCAAGTGGACACATACACCAATCTGAAAACAGAAGAAATCCATCCAGCTTACTATTTGTCCAATTCCATGATCTACACTTTACCAAATCTAACATCCTCAACAAGTCAGTTTTCTTATTGTTAAAGATCGCCTCATTCCTTTCAATCTAAACTGTCCGTACGATCGCATACCAAATAACCATCCCTCTTTCCTTCCTCACCTTTCCCTTAAAAAGACCAGCATGCTGCAGGAAGTGTTGCTGCACATTCATTCGTTGGATCCCCACGTATTGTAGCCATCCATATACCTTACACCAAAGCTTAAAAATCAGCTCACATGACAGAAACAGATGGTTTTCATCTTCCAAAGCCCGATTACAAAATTTACAACACTACTCTTCAATCGATAAACCCAATCATCGCCTCTGTAAATTCATCTTTGTTGGTAGCCTTCCTTTCAAAAGTTTCCAAGCAAAAACTAATATCTTTGATGGGTTTTTCCTTTCCAAAGCAGTTTATTCACCTTATCCTCGGGCTCCGAAAAATGCTGCAACACCACAATTTGTTTCTCCAAATACTTATATGCAGACTTAGTGGTATATATCCCTGAGCAGCCCAAGCCCCACTTCTAATCATCGTTCACCCCCTCTCTAAGACTAGCCGATTGTAGGATTAGAACCATCTGCCTTTCCAAATCTTTTTCCCAGAGAAACAGATTTCTTCCCCACTTCACCTCCCACACCCAACTCCTATCATTCCAACAACCACACTGACTTATCACCCTATTTTTCTGCACGGATATCTGATTAAGCCTTGGAAATACATCTTTAAGGGACCTACAACCTACCCACACATCCTCCCAAAGACGTGTTTTATCTCCCATACCTAAACACCTATTGTAACAGCCTGATTTTAATTATGTTGTTCAACCGGTTAAAATATAATTAATTATATTTTAATTTGAGAGTTACAAAGTGTTTTTGATTAAAATAAAATCATATTCATAGTATACTTTATGGTAGAGGGCTACGGCAAAATTTTCGGTTGAAAATTCAGACGAAAGCCGGTCTGCGTTTTCACTGCTGGTACAAGTTTACTGAGCAGAAAACCTAATTTTGAACCGTGAATGAGACGGTTAATGTTTTTAATATGTTTCCTTCAACTTTGGTTATTTTGAAAATTTTCGTTCAAAAATAGAATATAATAGAATTTTGAAGAATTACGATCGGAAAATACAACCGGGTACGAAATGGAACAGATTAGGGAGCACAAAAGAAGTGAAGTGACTTGATGGGACTTGATAGAAATGGGTTATGACACACTCCAAAAGTGTAATCATCACACTTTTCAAATTATAACATATTATATTGAAAAAACCTATTTTTTCTCTCTCTTCTCAAACCAAACAAGGCACAAGGTCAAAACTTGCTCTCCAAGGTCATCCCCTCTCCAAAATTTCGTGCTCCCATCTCCCTCCTCTATATAATCATCACTCATCTTCATTCTCTCATTTTCTTCCTCAATCTTCATACTTCTTCAACTTCTTACATTTCTTCTTTTTTTTTTCAAACACTTAAAGCTTCCATTTTTATTAGTCTTTTCCACTTGAGTTCTTCATTAAAGTTCTTCCTTATACTAAGGGTAATGCTCTCATATGAATCTTTTTGTAAGTTTCATCTTTTATTTCTTAGTTTACTTTATGTGTTCTTTATATGCTTTAAACTTCTAAAATCTCTCTAAAATGGTAGAAAACTCCTTTTGAGTTGAAACCACTTTCTATAGTCTTATATTAACTTATATTTTCACATACTAAGAGGTTGTGTAAAACAAAAATCTCTACCTATCTCTTCCAATGAAGGCCGAATGCTTGCATTTGTGACCTAGGAAGTTTTTGTTTCAACTTTTGTAATATGATCATGTGTTTGAGTTTCTAACTATCCATTGATCTTAAATCTATAAATCTTGGAAGTTTTGATATCTTGTTCCTATGATGGCTGAAAATATGAATAAGTAAGCCTAGGATACTATGTTTCAACTTTCCAAGTATGATCATGGATTTAGAACTCTTAATACCTTGTGATTCTAAACCTAAGAGTTTTTGTTAAACAAAGAATATTTTCCTCATCATCCTATGATGGCTGAAACTTAGTGTTTAGGTGATAGGATGTTTGAGTTTTTATTTTTCCAAAATGATCATGAACTTAAGCTCCATAAGATATTTGGATGCTAAGTCTAAGAGATTGGAATGATTAAGGATTTCTAACTTGTTTATTCTATGTTATTAAAGCTAGGATGTATTACTTTCATTTTTCCAAGATGATCATGGACTTGAGCTCTATAAGATATTTGAATGCTAAGTCTAAGAGATTGGAATGTTCAAGTTTCCATTGTGGTGTGACAACGAAGAGCTTCGAGTTCGGTGATAACCCAGTTGGGGGAAAGAACCAACCTATCGTTGGAATGGATAAGTAGTAGATTATATATTAATTGTGTAGGGCGACCTAAACCCTACTATTAGTCTAGTAATCGACAAGACCAAAATCACATTGGAAACCTTTTCTAAAAAACCAATGATGATTCGGGGATTGTAGGTTTATCAATATTAGGTTGATTTTATATTCTTGATGGTTGATTTGAGCTTATTACCTTTATTGAATTGATTTTTGTTCTATGTTGGTGATATTGGAATATTTTGATTGATATTGTGTTATGCATGATCTGCCTGGTTTTAATTATTATGCTTAGTGGATTTTAAGCAAAGATATATATGTTGTCTACGAGATGATTGTTTTGGGTGTGAGGATAATGATGATTTAGAAGTGCCTAACTTAGATGATGTATGTTAAAGAGGTGTTATGGCATAGAATATGTGTCAAATTCTAATGGAAGGTTAAGGCACTAGGATGTTGTTAAATCGGGTTGGTGGGATTCAAGTATAGGTGTTGTTGTCCATGACCGTGTATTGGTAATATAATACACAAGGACAAAAGTGTATTGGTAATATAATACACCAAGACAAAAGTGTATTGGTAATATAATACACAAAGACAAAAGTGTATTGGTAACATAATACACAAAGAGAAAAGTGTATTGGTAACATAATACGCAAGGACATCTGCCTATTGGTAATATAATACACCGTGTATTGGTAATATAATACACGTAAAACATTTGTGTATTGGTAATATAATACACCGTGTATTGGTAATATAATACACGTATATAATACACGTAAAACACTTTTGTGTATTGGTAATATAATACACCTTGTATTGGTAATATAATACACGTAAAATCAAGAGTTCTCGCGAGACCACTTCCACCTTAACGGGAATGGGGGTGGAACACCATAACGGGAATGGAGGTGTGCACTAGGTGGAACATCCTAACGGGAATGAGGGTGTACCCCGATGCAAAAGAGGGATGGGGATAGGAGTGGTAGTGGCCACGATAACTTAAAGACATGGTGACAGGATTAGAGATGTTACGTTAAAATAACGTGTTAGATTGCCTGAGAGTAAGGGTAGATGATGATATATATTAACCTGAGGATGATTCGTTAGTTATGTGTGTTGATTGTCTGTGACAATTACTATATAATTTACTATGAATCTTTACCGCTTTTGATGATAGAACTGTTTCTTATCCCCTGTATATTTCTGTATGTTGTATTTTATCTCCTTGTGGAATTGTTCGAGAAGACGATGTGGATGAGGGTAACCAGGAGGCGTTGGATGGAACTCCCTACGAACCGGAGGCTGGTGGACGAGCTGTGACCCATGGTGATTGATCAGCCTCTGGCTCATCTAGTTTTATGGCTAGTATGACCAGGGTTTTGTGCAAATTATATCCTATTTTCACCCAAATTAGATTAGATTGTCCTCAAGCAAGGTTTTGAGTCTCTAAAGTAGTTTTAGGTTAATTTAGCTAGTTTTAAGTCAAAATAATGCACTTATAGTTATTTCCTTGTTTTCAGGTTAAGTAGAAGTTGAGGGAGTAAAGAAACAGGGGATTCGCCTCGCGAGAGTTGGTTCGCCTCGCGAACTTGAAAGCCAGCAGAACAATGAAAATGTCATCCTCTCTGGTTCGCCCCGCGACTACACTTCTCACCTCGCGACCCTGAAGGCTGACTGTTCCAGAAATTTGCAAGGTCTCTGGTTCGCCTCGCGAATAACTTCTTCGCCCCGCGAGCCTGGAAGTCAGAAAGCATCACGGTTAGGCCCCGATGTTCATAACGGGCGTAATAAGAAGACTCTTCAGTTCTTCGCCCCGCGATCCGTTGTTCGCCTCGCGAGAATGCCAAAGGTTGCTGACTCTTCATGATATTCGCCTCGCGAATGTGTGCTCGCCTCGCGAGTGGGCTAAAATTCTGAATAGTATAAAAGGCTGTTCTGAACAGATTGTAGAGACTTTTGCTTCTCCATAGTTTTTGATATTTTTCTGTGTGTTTCGTTATTGTCATGGAGAACTAATTTCTTAGATTAATCTACTGTATGAGAATTCCATATACTTGAGGTTTTGTAATTCCTACTTTACCTGTTTTTCCCTTTTCAATACCATATTATACATTTATGTTTGTTATTTCAGGAGTGTATAGTATTGTATTGATTTGTTTCAGTGAAGTTATGTTCCTATACTTAATCGCGTTTGTTATTTCGCGTGTGTTCATTCATGTTCGTTTGTTCATGAGGGCTTAACCCCGTTTGTTATTTCGGGAATAGGAACATATATCCGTAGTAGCGATTACGTTGTTAGTTGTTGCCACAACTGAAAGGGGATTAGAATCTGCTTAGGGCTTGGAATTACATGAACCAATGATAGTGGGAATTCGAGAACAGTAGATTAATCGTTGTTTGCTATTTGATAACCTGTTTGAACTGCCTTGTTTTATTGCTCTATTTTCATTGTTTTGTTCTCTTTGATTGCACTAAAGTAGTTTTAGGTTAATTTAGCTAGTTTTAAGTCAAAATAATGCACTTATAGTTATTTCCTTGTTTTCAGGTTAAGTAGAAGTTGAGGGAATAAAGAAACAGGGGATTCGCCTCGCGAGAGTTGGTTCGCCTCGCGAACCTGAAAGCCAGCAGAACAGTGAAATTGTCATCCTCTCTGGTTCGCCCCGCGACTACTCTTCTCGCCTCGCGACCCTGAAGGCTGACTGTTCCAGAAATTTGCAAGGTCTCTGGTTCGCCTCGCGAATAACTGCTTCGCCCCGCGAGCCTGGAAGTCAGAAAGCATCACGGTTAGGCCCTGATGTTCATAACGGGCGTAATAAGAAGACTCTTCAGTTCTTCGCCCCGCGATCCGTTGTTCGCCTCGCGAGAATGCCAAAGGTTGCTGACTCTTCATGATATTCGCCTCGCGAATGTGTGCTCGCCTCGCGAGTGCGCTAAAATTCTGAATAGTATAAAAGGTTGTTCTGAACAGATTGTAGAGACTTTTGCTTCTCCATAGTTTTTGATATTTTTCTGTGTGTCTCGTTATTGTCATGGAGAACTAATTTCTTAGATTAATCTACTGTATGAGAATTACATATACTTGATGTTTTGTAATTCCTACTTTACTTGCTTTTCCCTTTTCAATACCATATTATACATTTCTGTTTGTTATTTCAGGAGTGTATAGTATTGTATTGATTTGTTTCAGTGATGTTATGTTCCTATACTTAATCGCGTTTGTTATTTCGCGTGTGTTCATTCATGTTCGTTTGTTCATGAGGGCTTAACCCCGTTTGTTATTTCGGGAATAGGAACATATATCCGTAGTAGCGATTACGTTGTTAGTTGTTGCCACAACTGAAAGGGGATTAGAATTTGCTTAGGGCTTGGAATTACATGAACCAATGATAGTGGGAATTCGAGAACAGTAGATTAATCGTTGTTTGCTATTTGATAACCTCTTTGAACTGCCTTGTTTTATTGCTCTGTTTTCATTGTTTTGTTCTCTTTGATTGCATCCCAATCCAAACCCCCCCCCCCCCCCAAAACTGATTTTTGTGGAAAATAACACTTTAAGAGTCCTTGTGAGACGACATCCGAGTTGTCGCCCTAAACTACAGTTTTAAACCCGCTCGTTCTTTTTGGCGCGTGCCCGACAGCGCGACCAAAAATTGGCGCCATTGTCGGGGACTCTTGTTTTGTTATTTTTGCATTTTTATTTCTGTTTTTCTCTTTTATTTTCGTTCTTTTTGTTTTGAATTGGTCTGGCTACTAGGTCTAATTGCCCTGAATTGTGTGATTTTGACCCGGAAATTGAAAGAACACTGCACACACTCCGTAGGGAATTTCGGGCTAGCACTAGTAGTGATTCTAATTCCAAAACTGTTTTTGAAAACATGGGAGATCAAAGGACATTAAGACAGCTTGCTGCCCCTGATGTAAATTATAATGGATTGTGTATTTCATATCCTGGTGCTGACACTCCTTTTGAACTAAAATCTGGTTTCATTCACTTGTTGCCAAAGTTTAATGGTCTTGCAGGTGAGGATCCACACAAGCACTTGAAGGAATTCCAAGTTGTATGCTCCACGACCTCAAGATCAGAGGGAGTAACTGAGGATAGTATCAAACTGAAGGCTTTTCCGTTCTCACTCCAGGGAGCTGCAAAGGATTGGCTGTTGTATCTTGAGCCCAACTCTATCACCACTTGGAATGATTTGAAGAGGGTTTTCTTAGAAAGATATTTTCCTGCTTCAAGAGCTGCGTCAATAAGGAAAGAAATATGTGGCATCAGGCAAGGGAATGAATCGCTAGCTGAATATTGGGAAAGATTCAAGCATTTGGTATCCAGTTGCCCCCAGCATCAGATTTCTGAACAACTTCTCATCCAGTACTTTTATGAAGGATTACTGCCGATGGATAGGAATCTTTTGGATGCTGCTAGTGGGGGAGCGCTTGTTGATAAGACCCCAGCTGCTGCCAAGCAACTCATTGAGAATATGTCATTGAATTCCCAGCAGTTTACTACCAGAAGAAATTCAGTTGAGACAAGAGGTGTGCATGAGGTCCAAAGTTCATCTTCCAACCAGGCCGCCATTGAGAATAGATTGGATGAGCTCACTTCTTTTGTAAGGCAATAGGCGATAGACAGAGTTCAGCCTGCAAAGTTATGTAGCATGTGCAACTCTCCTGAGCACCCATATGATCCATGCCCCATCCAGAGAGAAGAGTTTGTCAGTGAAGTATCTCAAGCTTATGCAGTAAATCCATATAATCAAGGAAACAGTCAGAATCGGTACAGCACTCTAGACCTCTCTACCAATAGGTACCATCCCAACTGGAGGAATCATCCTAATCTGCGGTATGGGAACTCATCCCAACAACAACAGATGGCAGCACCTCAGAATCCTCCTCCAGTGACCACTTCTGCACCTTCTGGACCTTCAATGGAGGACATGCTCAAGCAATTGACTTCACAAATGACGGCACAAATGACTACACTTTTCCAGCAGCAAATTGGGCAGTTTCAGTAGCAAACAAATGCCAGCATTCAAGATTTGAGGACACAGATTGGACAGATGGCCACATCCATGAATAACATACAGCAAGGTCAAGGAACAACCCCCACCAAAGACGACCAAAGTGATAAATCCTAATGCCTCCAACCCTAATGTGAGTGCCATATCTCTGAGATCTAGAAAAATTGTTGAGGCCACCTCTGAAAAAGATGAAGCAACTGTTGAGGTAACTCCTGAGCCTATTGTTGAAGTTGAAGTTGAGAAGGTATACAGACCACCAATCCCATTCCCCCACAGAGTTCAGAAAAATAAGAAGATTGGTGGTGAAGATAAGGAGAAGGAAATTCTTGATGTGTTCAGAAAGGTGGCTGTAAATATTCCTCTTCTAGATGTGATCAAGCAGGTGCCTAAGTATGTCAAATTTCTCAAGGATCTATGCACCAACAAGAGGAAGATGAAGAATAATGAGAGGGTTTATTTGGGAAGAAATGTCTCAGCTCTTATCCAGTCTAGGCCTGCACCAGAAAGAGTTGCTGCTTTAACCCCTACTCAGGCACTACCACAGAAGTGCAAGGACCCAGGCACGTTTACCATTCCATGCACTATTGGGGACAGGAAGTTTGAAAACTGCATGTTGGACTTGGGAGCATCCATAAATGTCATGCCTACCTCCATCTTTAACAACCTTGATCTTGGGCCTTTGCAGTATACAGGTCTTACCATCCAGTTGGCTAACAGGACCAGTGCCCGACCCATGGGAATGGTAGAGGATGTACTAGTGCAAGTTGATGAGCTGATTTTCCCTGCTGACTTCTACATCCTAGACATGGCAGGAGAGACACATTCCAGTAGATCACCAATAATCTTGGGCAGACCATTCATGAAGACAGCCAAGACTAAGATTGATGTGAATGATGGGACTATGTCTATGGAGTTTGGTGATATTGTGGCCAAGTTTAACATCTTTGATGCTATGAAACACCCACTGGAGGAGCACTCTGTTTTCCACTTAGAGTTGCTTTCTGAGCTTATTGAGGATACCCATGAGGACTTTATTTCTGATTTTCCATTCATTTCTGGTTTTGATGATGTATATACTTGTACTAACTGTACTGACACTAACCCTTGTTCTATTTGTGCTGAGTTTCTTGATTCAACCTTGCAGGGTGATAGTGATAGTGAGAGTGAAGCTGTCTGTTCAGCAGAAGTCCGTGGCATCATGGCTACTCCTAATGTACCATCCATTGAGCAGCCGCCCTCCTTAGAGCTCAAGCCACTCCCATAGAACCTGAAGTATGCTTACCTGGAGACAAATGAAAGACTTCCAGTCATCATTTCTTCCAGCCTTGACTCTGACCAGGAAGCAAAACTATTGGAAGTTCTGAAGAAGCACAAGAAGGCTATTGGGTGGACTTTAGCTGACATTCCAGGAATTAGCCCCTCCAGATGCATGCACAGAATTCTATTGGAGGATGGAGCTAAACCAAGAAGACACAGCCCAAAGGCGACTTAATCCACTCGATTTTGGATGTGGTGAAGAAAGAGGTGACTAAGCTTCTGCAGCAGGGGGTATTATATACCCCATTTCGATAGTACTTGGGTAAGTCGGTGCAAGTTGTACCAAAGAAGTCCGGTCTAACAAGTAGTTAGGAATGATAATAATGAGCTTGTACCTACTAGAGTCCGGAATAGTCAAGTAGTCCAGTATAGATTATAGGAAGTTGAACCAGGCCACCAGAAAGGATCACTTTCCTTTGCCGTTCATAGATCAGATGCTGGATCGGCTGGCTGGTAAATCCCATTATTGCTTTCTTGATGGCTTTTCCGGGTATTTCCAGATCCATATTGCCCCTGAGGATCAGGAAAAGACCACTTTCACGTGCCCCTTCGGTACGTTTGCCTATAGGAGGATGCCATTTGGCCTTTGTAATGCTCCTGGCACCTTTCAAAGATGCATGCTTAGCATTTTCTCTGAATTTATTGACAATTGCATAGAGGTGTTCATGGATGACTTCACTGTATATGGCTCCTCATTTGATGCATGTCTGCATAGTCTGAGTCTAGTTTTAGAAAGATGTATTGAGACTGATTTGATTTTGAACTATGAGAAATGTCACTTTATGGTGGAACAAGGGATAGTTTTAGGTCATGTTATTTCTAAGGAAGGCATTTCAGTAGATCCTGCAAAAATTGATGTGATTTCTTCACTGCCTTACCCAGCTTGCGTACGCGAGATCCGTGCTTTTCTTGGCCATGCAGGTTTCTACAGGCGCTTTATTAAGGACTTCAGCAAGATAGCACTGCCATTGTCAAACCTACTGAAGAATGATGCCCTGTTCAATTTTGATGAAAATTGCAAGAAAGCATTTGACTACCTGAAAAGAGCATTGACTTCTACCCCTGTCATCTAGCCCCCTGACTGGACACTCCCTTTTGAACTTATGTGTGATGCTTCCAATTTTGCTGTGGGAGCAGTTCTGGCACAAAGGATGGGCAAGGCTGCCCATGTGATTCATTATGCTTCTAGGACATTAGATGCTACACAATCCAATTACACCACCACTGAGAAAGAACTGCTAGCTGTTGTATTTGCACTTGATAAATTTAGGTCATATTTGCTAGGTTCTGGGGTTATTGTTTTCACTGACCATGCAGCTCTGAAGTACCTGTTAAAGAAACCAGAAGCTAAGCCAAGACTGATCCGGTGGATGCTTTTGCTCCAAGAATTCAATGTGGAGATAAAGGACAAGAGTGGAGATGAAAATTTGGTAGCAGATCACTTGAGCCGGATAGCAAGGGATGAGGATACTTTTCCCATCCAAGATGATTTCCCTGATGAGAGGTTTCTACATCTGTATGGGGTAACCCCCTGGTTTCTGACATAGTTAACTTTATTGTTGCTGGTGTTGTTCCTGCAGGTACAAGTAGACATAAATTCCACAAGCTCAAGAGTAATGCAAAGTACTACGTGTGGGATGATCCATACCTTTGGAAGTTTTGCAGTGATCAGGTGATTCGGAGGTGTGTCCCCGATCATGAGACAGAGTCCATCCTGCACTTCTCACATGCCTCTCAAGTTGGAGGACATTTTGGACCACAGAGGACAGCAAGAAAAGTCCTGGATTCTGGGTTCTACTGGCCCATAATTTTTAGAGATTCCTATGAGGTATACAGGAATTGCAAAGAATGTCAAACAACAGGCCCTGCCATCACTCGTAGGAGTGAGATGCCTCAATAGCCCATGCTCTTTTGTGAGGTTTTTGATGTATGGGGGATTGATTTCATGGGTCCTTTCCCTGCTTCTTTTGGTTTTGTATATATTCTTTTGGCTGTAGATTATGTTTCAAGGTGGGTGGAAGCAATCCCCACTAGGACTAACGATTCTAAAGTTGTTTCCAAATTTGTTAGGTCCAACATTTTTTGCAGGTTTGGCATACCTAAGGCAATCATCAGTGACCAGGGCACTCACTTCTGCAACAGAACCATGGAAGCCTTACTCAGAAAATATGGGGTTGTACATAGAGTTTCCACTGCTTACCATCCCCAGACCAATGGCCAGACTAAAATATCAAACAGGGAGATCAAGCAGATTCTAGAAAGGATGGTGCAGCCGAACAGAAAGGAATGGAGCCGCCGTCTGGAAGACGCACTGTGGGCTCAGAGGACTGCTTTCAAGACACCTATAGGAATGTCCCCCTTTCGGCTTGTATTTGGTAAGGCATGTCACCTCCCGGTGGAAGTTGAGCACCGTGCATATTGGGCAGTAAAGGGCTGTAACATGGACATGAAGGAATCTGGTGTTGAAAGAAAACTGCAGTTGCAGCAACTTGAGGAGCTTAGGCTAGAAGCCTATGAAAGCTCCAGGATTTATAAAGAGAAAACAAAACAATTTCATGATAGGATGATTGTTAGAAAAGAATTTTCTGTGGGCCAGCTAGTCTTACTGTTTAATTCCCGCCTGAAATTGATGGCTGGGAAACTTAGGTCAAAATGGGATGGCCCCTTTGTTGTGACTAACGTTTTTCCTTATGGTGCAGTAGAGATTACACGTGCAGGTACCCACAAGCCCTTCAAGGTTAACGGGCAGAGGCTGAAGCCATTCCATGGTGTGGATGCTGTTGTTCCTGTGGATGTTAATGTTGAGGAGCTCTCCTTGGAAGCTCCCACCTACACTGACACTTGATCAGGGAGTTTCCTTTCCTTTCCCTCACTCTGATTGTAGAGTTCTGTTGTTCATTGGGGACAATGTATATTTTAAGTGTGGGGGAGGGAACTAGTTGTAGTTTTGTTGAGTCTTGTTTTTTTTTTAATAAAGCTCCTGAATAATTTGAGAAGCTCAAGAGTTGTGTTGAGTCTTATGTTGGCAAGTTTGATAGATTTTGATTGATTTTGCATAGATTAATTGCATGATTGATGTGATGATTCCCCCTAGGTTTGGAAAAAAATTTGTTTTTGGAAAATTGATCCCCATGTAATTGAAAACTGAACTTTGAGATTTTGTTGTGATGGCATGATTTATGATAAGTTTGGGGTGATAGGAAGCACACACTAGGGATATAATCTCTGTCAAACAATTTGCAAAAATGTCCAGGTGAGGATTTGAGCCTCCAACATGTTTTTAACTGTGTGAACTCACTTTCAAGTTGCACTTTCCTGAATTTGCTTGAATCTCTTTATGGTTTGCATGATTATGTGTTTGCTTCAGATGATTTAGGCATTTTCTTTGTAAATAGCTACTTAGCCTAAAATTGAACCAATTCCTAATGCATGTTCCCTTGTTAGCCCTTTGAGCCTGATTAGCCTGTTAATTCTTGATAACCTAATGTTATAAGCCCAAAAATCTGGAAAACCATGTTAACCCGATCTTAGGATTAGGAGAGCATGGAATCTTAGAAGGGGTGCAAGAAACTAAGTTTGGGGTGGCTACAAGGTGTGATATGTGTTGTTGGGATTGAAAAAGGTGTATATATATATATATATATATATATATATATATATATATATATATATAATAAAAAGGTTGGAGCCAAAGGCAAAGAAAAAAAGAAGAAGAAAGTATTTGAATAAAAAGGCTGTAGTCACCCAAGGCAAATGAAAAAAATGAAGAAAAAAAAAGACTTGAGTTTAAATTCAAAGTGTAAAAAGTTCATGCTCTCTTAGTTCCTAGGGTCTTCAGCCTAGTACCCTTGTATATCCTACCCTTAGCCAGGCCCCATTACAACCCATAAAAGACCTTTTGATGTTGCATGCATGTTTTCTGTGGGAACCATTTTGAGATGAAAATCAAATTTATGGGAAGTGTTCTTGAAAAGTGAAATTGAGTGCAATGTTGATAGCCTGACACAAACTGAGCGAATGAGTGAACACCAAATGCCCTTGTGAGGAAGGCAGTTGTTTGAAGTTGGTGATCTCCCTCTTGTGTGTGACTTGGATCCCCTGCTTAGATTAATGAATGTTTGAATGATGAAATTCTCAATTGTTTAGAATGAATGATTGTGGGGATTGCTTTGTTTGAAAGGGCGGACATTGAAGAAAACTGTTTTGATGTATTGCTTGAATTTGTGCAAGGTTGATTGAATCTTTTAAGCTTGCCAGGTCTTGAGTCTTTTTGATTTTTGAGTTTTAGTTTGCTTGGGGACAAGCAAAGTTTAAGTTTGGGGTATTTTGATCAGCCTCTGGCTCATCTAGTTTTATGGCTAGTATGACCAGGGTTTTGTGCAAATTATATCCTATTTTCACCCAAATTAGATTAGATTGTCCTCAAGCAAGGTTTTGAGTCTCTAAAGTAGTTTTAGGTTAATTTAGCTAGTTTTAAGTCAAAATAATGCAGTTATAGTTATTTCCTTGTTTTCAGGTTAAGTAGAAGTTGAGGGAATAAAGAAACAGGGGATTCGCCTCGCGAGAGTTGGTTCGCCTCGCGAACCTGAAAGCCAGCAGAACAGTGAAAATGTCATCCTCTCTGGTTCGCCCATCGACTACTCTTCTCGCCTCGCGACCCTGAAGGCTGACTGTTCCAGAAATTTGCAAGGTCTCTGGTTCGCCTCGCGAATAACTTCTTCGCCCCGCGAGCCTGGAAGTCATAAAGCATCACGGTTAGGCCCTGATGTTCATAACGGGCGTAATAAGAAGACTCTTCAGTTCTTCGCCCCGCGATCCGTTGTTCGCCTCGCGAGAATGCCAAAGGTTGCTGACTCTTCATGATATTCGCCTCGCGAATGTGTGCTCGCCTCGCGAGTGGGCTAAAATTCTGAATAGTATAAAAGGCTGTTCTGAACAGATTGTAGAGACTTTTGCTTCTCCATAGTTTTTGATATTTTTCTGTGTGTTTCGTTATTGTCATGGAGAACTAATTTCTTAGATTAATCTACTGTATGAGAATTCCATATACTTGAGGTTTTGTAATTCCTACTTTACTTGCTTTTCCATTTTCAATACCATATTATACATTTCTGTTTGTTATTTCAGGAGTGTATAGTATTGTATTGATTTGTTTCAGTGATGTTATGTTCCTATACTTAATCGCGTTTGTTATTTCGCGTGTGTTCATTCATGTTCGTTTGTTCATGAGGGCTTAACCCCGTTTGTTATTTCGGGAATAGGAACATATATCCGTAGTAGCGATTACGTTGTTAGTTGTTGCCACAACTGAAAGGGGATTAGAATCTGCTTAGGGCTTGGAATTACATGAACCAATGATAGTGGGAATTCGAGAACAGTAGATTAATCGTTGTTTGCTATTTGATAACCTCTTTGAACTGCCTTGTTTTATTGCTCTGTTTTCATTGTTTTGTTCTCTTTGATTGCATCCCAATCCAAACCCCCCCAAAACTGATTTTTGTGGAAAATAACACTTTAAGAGTCCTTGTGAGACGACATCCGAGTTGTCGCCCTAAACTACAGTTTTAAACCCGCTCGTTCTTTTTGGCGCGTGCGCGACAGCGCGACCAGTGATTAGGGTCTAGTTAGTTAGGGCCAGTGCGTCTCGTGAGGCGTATTTTTATTATGTTTTCCGATGTTTAACTTTTTGTCTAAGTATATGCCTGTGAGGGAACCTACTGATAGGATATCCTCAACAGTGTTTTGTAATATGCATAATATACTTATATTGTGATATGCCATTCTATATGAAGTTGTATACTTTATAAGTTAAGTTTTGATTTTTACGTATTTTCATGTTAAGCGTGCGATTAAGTAATTAAATAATGAGGTTTTAATATAATGACACAAAGAGACACAGCGGGGTGTCTCACCTATCTAACCCCCGCCTAAACCAATCCAATGGGCCCACATCCCCCCAAATTCTTCCACCAAAAGGAACCATTCCTTATACCATTGACCCCATGTCATTAAAGTTTAGGGGGCCATTTCTAGCCTTCACTACCTTCACCCACATGCCATCATCCCCCTTAAGCAACCTCCACCTCCATTTTCCTAATAAAGCCATATTGAACTTTTCTAAGTTTTTAACCCCCCAAGCCCCCTTTATTTTTAGGTAGACATACCGCTTCCCATTTAACGCAAGCTATTTTTCTCTTTTCCTCACACCCACCCCACAAAAAATTCCTTTGAAGGCGAACAATGGAATCAATCACCTTTTTCGGTGCTTTAAAAAAGGACAAAAAGAAAGTTGGGAGAGAATTGAGTACCGAATTGATAAGTACAACCCTTCCTCCAAGAGACAAGTGCTTCCACTTCCAAGATGATAGCCTTGTTTTAAGGGAGTCCAACCCTAAACCCTAAACACTTGAATGTCTTCCTCCCTCACCAGTACCACTATACATATCCATTAAACACAATGGCACTATTAGTTTGTTAAAAATTAGTGATATGAAACTTGAAATACTTACCTAATTAGCAAGTAGCAAGGTATCCAATGATTCAAAATATGGAGGTTGGAGCACAATGATACACCTTATTTTAAAGGGTGCACTAATTAGTTGTTGTAAATATTGACCCAAGATAGAAATAATGTAATTTAGTCTGAGGCGTGCGTAGCACTGTCCTCGATGATTATTTTGGTGTAGCCGAAAATCCTCCAGATACAGCAGACTCTTCTTGGCAAGAGCCAAGGTTATCAAGAAATGGCCATAGATTTTAACCCATGAAAAGAAAAAAGAGTAAAAGAAGTCTTATATTTCATTATTGTTCAAAAATATGCAGTAGATGAATTTTCTCTTAAAAACCATAGAGCTTGATTCTGATATATATGCTAGCTGTGTGTACCAAACAAATTTTTGACGTCAAAACCAAAAATTGTTCGTTGCATTTGTTGAACAAATATTGCCGCATAACGATGCACCACCATTTGTAGCAGTTGCATAATACATATACGTCAACATATGGAGCTTTTCAAATTAAATTAGGTACATCGACTGTTAGAATAATTGGACCTAACTCCACTCTAAAAGCTAGCTCATAAAGGGAGGGATGCCCAAGTTATTATAAATGGTTCTTGGCTCATATACTCAACCAATGTGGGACTTAGACACTTAATATCGACATTTAATCTTACACTTTGTCCCTTTAGAATAGGACATTCATAACATAATTCATATTGGTACTAATTACTTTATAACCCCAGTTCATTCTATGGTGTACCACCCAAAATTTATATTACCCATTGCACCATCCGTGTGGCAAGTGTTGAACCAATCATTTTGACACCTGGACATTTGACTTTAATACTTGGTGAATGTTTGAAAATTTGACCCACCATGTGGCTATTTGATTGGCCCATAATTTATCACATGACTGGTGCAATGGGTGGTGTAAATTTTGGGTAGCACAACTTAGCCCAAGCCAATAACCCCAACTATGTTAACTTTTGTTACTACAATGAAGATTTTGCTTCACTGTGAAAGTGACCCAAAATATTAGAATAAGTAATGTCTCCCATATACAAAATAGCTTATAATTAAAAGATTCATGAGGGAGGACTTTTAAAATATAAATGACTTTTCTATAAGAATTAATTGTTTTAAGCATACTATTAAATGTTCAGTGTTAATGGGAGAAGAAATTGTTATAGCTAATTTACAATTTTGAATTGGAAAAGAAAACCAAATTTGTTGTAAATTAAGAGTGTGTTTGTTATTGCTTATTTTGTTTTAAAAAATATTTTTTTAACCGAATAATCATTTTTAAAATTTTAATGTGTTTTTTTCTTTTGAAAATAACTTAAAGCAGAAAAAATCATTTCTAGGGTTAAAATAAAAAACAACTTTCATTAACTTTTGAAAAAAATCATTTTTTTTATAACTAACTACTTTAAAAAAAATAATTTTTATGGATGTAAACAAAGACAATACAAAGTGTTCTATTGTCTTTTTAAAAATAATTACACTTCTCTCTTCTCACTTTCTTTTTTTTTTTACGAAATATCCATTACCGTTAGCAGTGACTAATCTCCGTCGGGGAATCTGTTGGGCACACAAGGTGGGTTTTCCCTTCAAACCAGGTTTTTCTCCATACACAAGAGTCGTGATTCGAACCCCTGACCTCTTACTTAAGGTGTCCAAGTCCCTTACCTCTTGGACCAACCACATGTTGGTCTCTCTTCTCACTTTCTATCCAACCAAAGTGAGGGAGAGAAAACATGCTTCTTTCAGTCATATTTCTTCTCTTTTTCTCTTGTGCCAAACAATACATTAAGGTAGCGTTTGTTATACGTTTTTTTTAAAAAAAACCCGGCAATTTTGGTAAAGGAACAAAGATTCTCATGTTTGGTATATGTTTTAAAAAATTATTCTCGTACATAAAAAATGTCTAGGAATAAAATTAGTGAATGATAGTAAGTAACTTGGGAAAAGTCTATTCCCATGTGTGAATGTGGGAAAGAAAGATTATTGAGAATGTGATTCTCAGGAATGTAATTTGTCTGGGAATAAAATATTGCAGGAACCAAACGCCACCTAAATTTTCTCTATTTCTCACGTCTCTCTTTCTTCTCATATTCTTTCTCACCTCTTTCTCTCTTCTCCTTTTCACCTCACAACAAAACAAAGCATAAAAATAATTCATATCATGATTTGTGAATGAGTGGCAGTGTAAAAATACTGATAATGTATATCAATTAAACTTTTATTTAATTTCAATGTGCTTATTAGCGTGATATAGATAAAACATTTTTATATAGATCAATCATAATAGAGCGAATTTGTAGCACCCTGCTTTTTGTTTAAGTGCTTTTATAAAGCTTGTTTGGTTGTTTAAGTTAGTTTTGTTAAGTTAAAATAGTTGGCTAAAGGCTTAGTGGGATTTTTGGCTTAAAAGTCCATTTATGGTGCATGAGCACGCCCGTGCTCATTAGCCAGCACGCCCGTGCTTAAAGTCATGAGCGTTTTGAAGGTTTTAAGTTGAACACGTCCGTGCTCAATGTGCGGACCGCGTCTCGCTGACGCTAAGTCCATCATGACCGTGCTCAAGGGGGTGCACGACCGTGCTCAGGTGCAGCCTTTATATGTTGGTACAGAAACTGAGGGTTACATTTTAACCCTATTTTTGGTGGCTGCTACTACCCTAGTGCGACTGCTACTGTTGCATTACCTCTTTCTCTCGTATTCGATGCATTCCTTTAGTATTGGAGACCCTTGGGAACAGTTCTGTCATATGTGCCAATTAGGAATAGGTAATGGTTCCTTTCCCTTATGTTTCCTTTTCTTGTTTAGAATTGGAAACTGAGTTGTTTATGTTTTTGTTTGACCAAGGCCTGATTGGGATTGAGCTGCTCAAAGGAACGAAACCGGTTTGCTATTTGGAGCTAACGTTGGAACCTTCAATCGAGGTATGGGGAGAAGGGTAGTGTATTCATTAGGCAATGGGGGTAGTGTAAGGTAAAGGGGTTCCCATGATCCCGGTTTGTCATATGTGATTGTATGATTAAATATGCTAAATTCGATTTGTGATAACATGTTCTTGGTTGTTTAGTATGTTATTTCATATGCTTATGTTCATGATGTATGTCACGTGATGTTTATGTTGATTATCTTGGTATGAACATGATGTTATGTTGATAGTTGTTGTTGGTATTATTTGGTTGAATGATTGGTGTTAATGTTGAGTTTCGATGATGAGTTTTAACCCTTAAAATATGTTGCTAACTGACCTAGGATTAATGGATTAATATTCCCTAAAAATTGGTTAAAATCTGTGTTTGAACTCTGCCCAGAACAGTACTGTCGATGCATTGAGCACGACCGTGCTGAACAGGGAGCACGCCCATGCTCCCTGTTTGACTTCTGGAAAATGGTCGCGCAATGAGCACGACCGTACGGCAGAGGAGTACGACCGTGCAGCTGAGCATGGCCGTGCTTTAAAGGAAGCACGCCTGTGACACCCTAACTTGGGTCATCACATGGTTACCCATTTGCGGAAATAAAAATTAATTTGCTGGTTGCTTTCGGAAAGTAATGTTCTCTCAACGTTTATCTTTTCAAAATATGGTGATAAATTTTTTTTTCTTTTAACCTCATAACAACAACAACGTAATCAAATCACACTTAAATACATAATGTATATAAGTCATACAACTATACTGCCCCATATGTTTTCACACCTAGATCATTATCAGTTTAGTTTTATTTCTCAAAATCTAATATAACATAATAGGACCTAAGCTGGTCGTAACTAACAGACACTACAACCAATAGGAGCAGCAATAACATGCCCCGAACTAGACAGCCTTCTTCTTCTTGTAGAGATCATACCCCTTGTGCGGCTTGATATGTTTGTAAGAGTGAGACAGCAATATATGGATTTATCACAATAACTAAATGCTCAACACAAAATAAGGCACATACACATATACATGTTTATAACAACATAAGCATTCATATTATAGCATATCGTTTATCAATGGGTTCCACACCCCAAACATCATCGTTGGAAAACTATGCATGAATACTTCAATATTTAGGCTCTAAAATTTCGTACTTAATCTTATGAGATATCTCCAACCTCGTGATGAGTTGATAAGACTCGATTGCCACAGGCACGCAGCCATAGGCACACAGCAAAAACACATCGTACACTATCCAACATCGTGGCACAGTGATAACATCGTGAATTGGGTCTCATTGTCCTCCCGGCACAGTGAAGAACATCGTAGTATGATCTACCTGACGCCGCAAGGTAATCACTCGTAGAATCAAAGCACGTCTGCCAAATGCATGCAATAAAAACACTTTATTCTCGACACTTTTCTTTGTGTTATATTTTTATTTGTCAAAGCTCTCAAAAGCTTACCACCCATCATAGTTTTAAACATCTTTAAAACTTGCATTAATAACACAGGACCTCAAAGTCCGAGTGCTCAATCACGAAGCCCCCAGACCTTGCAATCAGTCTTAGGCTCGTAGTAATAGAAAACATCTCAAATTGTTTTAACTTCATTAAGTAGATACCCAGTCTACAAGACAACGAACCTTAATATCCCGACGTCTCGGTTATTAAGTTCCATATCCACTACAACAGATTAGACTTTAGATAGCGTTTCCGTATGCCTTTTAATAGCGTTTGTAACCGCTATCTATTCTACCGCTATTAAAACTCGTTAGCAAAGATAGCATTTAGGAACTGCTATTAATAGGTGACTTTAGATAGCGTTTGTACACGGAAACGCTATCTAAAGTCTGACTTTAGATAGCGTTTCCTTATACAAACGCTATCTAAAGTCTGACTTTAGATAGCGTTTCCTTATACAAACGCTATCTAAAGTCTGACTTTAGATAGCGTTTGTACAAGGAAACGCTATCTAAAGCCCTTTTTTTTTTTAATTTTATTTCTTAACTTTTACATCCATTATTCCTGCATATTTACACAAAAAAACCACAATTGTTGCAGTCAACACAATTGTTCAAAATGTGTTCAAAATATAAGTGTTCAATGCAGCACTGCATGTGTTTGTGCAAAGAAACCAAGAACTATACAATCAAAGTGCAACACTCTATACAGCAACTATATATATATATAACCAGATATAAGTACACCACTCTGTTTCTAAAGTATTCAAATTCACACGAGTAAGACAAAATCAAAGTGCAGCAACTATACCAGATCTCAATCCTTAAGAAACCAAAATCAGAAAACCAACATACATCTACAATTAATCTACGATTCTGACTTGTTTGTTTTTCATGAGACCAAGACAACACCAAAGTAATGTGTCGAAATGTGATCCAAAGACTCGTAGCATACATACTGCATTTCCACCACAAAGACTAACTTGCTACATTGGGATACAGCGGACTAATTAGGTAAATACTACTTGTAGCAAGAAACAGAATTCAAATCAAGCATTAACAAAGTGTAACAAAAATAATAAGTTTGAACTTATTTTCTCCTAGCAAATGACACATCAACTCGAAGGCATGTACCAAGGAAAAACAAATACATAGATAGTTTGGGGTTGATAAATATAAAGCATTATTCACATACCAATGAGTATTGCTGCAACTCCTGTGATCAATTTGACATAATCAAACGAACTTTTCAACAATATAGCGACACCACTCTTCCTTGACTTCAGATAGTTGAGCAGTGGAGTATGTGGAGCATTTGAAGTGTGACATAAAAATTAAATAAATTAAGTTACAATTGCTAAAACATTTGAACAGTCACAGTTAAAAGCTAAGTAAACAACATACCGCCATTGGTATTTTAACTTGGTTCTGCAAGATAGTCTCCTTCATGAAACGCATGACATAGTACCCACAATCTGTACTGTTGGGTTGTCTTGGGCACTATAAAAAATAAAATAGTAAATCAATATAGTTTTTTTTATCTAATTGCGCATTAAGTTTTTGCAAATATACCTGTATCTGAATCCATTTAATGTTGGTTGCCTTTAAACGCGGCACCTTAGCTCCGATATTTGCGCGATAAACTTGCAAACCACTAATCACAAAATCAAACAGACTTCATTAAGAAACATATTTTCAATCATCACAAACACACGCATGCTCACGTATCGAACAGAATCATAGAAAATCAGAAATATAAAAACATGCTTACGTATCGAACGGATTCTTTAATTGCAGGCGATCCCTAGGATCAACATACAAGGGATCCAGATAGTAAATAATCTCTTCAACAATATTTATCGCGACAAGACACCCAATGATTCCTACAAAAATGTTGAGATAACAAATCCTAAGCACCTCAACTTTTATGTAATTCATTATTGTGAATTAAGTCCTAAAGGATAAGCGACTCACCCAACATTGCACGGCGCTAAAAACAAGGGCTGATATTCTCTTTCTTTAGTTGCAAACCGGTCAGCTAGATACGTTGTCTGTGAATCCCTCCCGAAGTAGCCGTATGTATTTGTTTGGTGTGGGGACAAGAACAGAAACCTCCTCGTTATTTCCTTTGGAAGCAACAATTCTTCATACAAATACCTTCAATTAAAATATAAAAATGGATTACACCAATGACATACATCAATATTTAAATGGAAAGACTAAAGAAATATTGTACACTTTAAACCTGATTTATTACCTGATATATGCGGAAATAACGGAGGCAGATACCCATTCATGATTTACAACTTCTCTGATATTTTCAGTATTGAGCATCTCAATGAAATGGAGACCAAAAATATTTTGTTCCATCTCTACGTACAATTGGTCAGCATTTTTCATATTCTTTCGTTCATGTATTTTAAGGAAATTCAAATATTCCGAGAGAAGTTGTAGTTGAACCATTGTAGGTGGGTTGGCCTCGAGTTGCCTCCTTTATTTTCTGGGGTTGTAATTGACTCCTTTGTATATCCGGACACTCCGCCCTTGCCTTTAGCTTTTGCGGGTGCCTGGAAATTTTGCATTTCAATATGCCAGTTAGTGATCAACTAATGTAATGCATATATGCCGTATATGAAAAGGTGGAAAAATGCAATTACATACCATATTAATTACAACCACAAGATCAATTGGCCATGCCACATAAGTACCTATTGCATCTCCTACTTGTCATCACATCCGCATCAACGATAGGTACCGGCAATGGCGCATCCCCCTCGGTTGCAACATCAACTCCAACTTTCACATGGTTAAGGGATCTTGGTCCAGTGTGCGGTGTAACACCCGGCTCATTGTATACTTTACCCATAGCAACCATACGATAGTTTGGGGTCGATAAATATAGCTGACATGAGTTGACGCCCTAATCCAATGATAGATTAATAAAGCTGTGAATTAAGGCATCCAATTGAATGTATTTAATCGCGAATGCAATACTAGTAAAAAAAAAAGGCATGCATTACCTCCGGAAGCCTCTTTGCGCAGATGGTAGAGTGCAACTATCTTTGACGCTTGCTTGGGCTGTGAAATTAGCCTCGCCTCTCCTCATCATCCTTTTGTTTCACTTTTCTTCCAAAATGTTCAATCTATCGGAGAGTTGAGACACCAATGTCTCCCACTTTTTCGTTTCCGAGTTATTTCTTGCACGACCTTCGGGTGGGAAGTAATCTTTTGTGAGACGCCGAAACCCACACCCCTAACACGCCCAGGGTTCTCTGGCACACCTATGGCTTTGGCAAGAATATCCTGGCGACCAAAGTCTTCTATCTCTCCCTCTACCGCAGACTGTGACAGTTCCTCCTGACACATAGTTATTGGTGAAATGCAAATGTTAAAATTATTATATATTATCATATGAAAATAACAATTGATAATGTAATCGTTAGTCTACTAACACATTTATTCCACACGGTCTGCGTATTTTTGTTGTCAATTACACCCGCCTTGTTCTCGCGGGCTTTCCTCCCACACAATATGGCGTTTAATTTTCTTAACCTTGGCCCCGCCCCCGTATCTGTATATTGAGATAATATAAATTAACCAAACAGTTTAAAAGTCATATTTACCACAAATGCAGTTAAATATATATATATATATATATACATACCAATTCATCCTCAATGTCAGCATACCCCTTACGTGATGCTTTGTAAGGGCATGCAGGATCTAACGCCCATTGCGATTTTCATTGCTTAATTTCTATTCAGACACATATAAGTAATATTAATACATGGTTAATGTCATATGTACGTATTGCTATAAAATTATAAGGACTAACGTGATATTAAACATACCAGGAATTGAGCATCTCCGTGCGTATTGCTATAAAATCCGTCCACTCATCCCTTGATATGTGTGGATATTGTGATGGAGGCTCCTCATTGATATTCCCGTTGGCATCTCTTAGAAATTGTTTGGTCAATCTAGTTCTGAATGCCCTATGTAGGTTACCGACTTCCGAAGTACAAATTTTTTCCTAGATTCATCAACATTAAAAGACATCTCGCAAAACAATATAAACAACGTGTCAAAGTAAGTATGTTTACATAGTTTACAATATAATTTATAAATTTTAACAATTACCTGTACATCAGCCCATATGCTCTCTTTGAAACCATCCAAAGCTTCATCCTTCCAATTAGAACAAATAATTGGGACCGTTTGCCTAACAACGGCCCCAATGTAACTCTTCAATATTTTACCATTAGCACGAATAGGTTGGTCCAAAGAATTCCATTCAACCTAATAAAAATAATAAAGTAATTAAATCTAGATATCAAACAACATTATGAAATCCTTAGATTAGTAAGTAAATTACATCAAATTTTTGTCCTTTACTCCTAGCGGATGACCGCCTTCATAGCTGTTGGCCCACGTCTCGCCGCTTTGGCATCACTAGAATTACTTGAAGATGCCATTTACCTACAAAAATATTAGATACAAGTAAAACATCAATGGACATTAATATAACATTAATTGATGCAAAATATAAAACAACTATGAATAACAAAATCAACACTAGCATTTAGGAAGATGCTAACTATAATATAAAAGGATCGAAAGTTCATTTAAACACAAACACTACATACATGTTTAAGTCAACCTTTTTCTTTTCTTCATTTGATTGAGATTTGTTTGTCCTTTATTAGTACGAAATGGTGGATTGACCAAAAGCCCCTCATCATGATCATCTCTCATATACATACCATCATCCCTAGTTGGATCAATCTCAAGTGATTGTAATGTCCCGACGAAAGGATCATCTTCAATATCAACATCTCGATGGTCTTGATCATCAACATTAGTAATTATTTTGTTAGTCAAAAGAACAATGGACCTTTTCATATCAGCTGGATCAGTGACATAGAACACTTGTTGAGCTTGAGATGCTAATATAAAAGGCTCATCTTTATACCCCACCCTATTAAGATCCACCTGCATGAACCCTGACTCATCAATCTGAACCCCGCCCTCATAAGTATTTGTGTCGGTATCGTATGATGAATATCTCACACGATTCCTCATTTCACTAGACTCAGCTCTTGTCTCACCATGTTTTGTCCAACATGTATAACTTTGATCGATTCCATTACACACTAAATGTTCTTCCAAATCGGCTGCACTAACTCGCCTTGCATAACAACAATCTAAACAAGGACATATGATTGTATTAGGGTTTTTCGCATGCCGAACTGCAAAACTAATGAACTCTTTCACCCCATCCTCATACTCCTTCGTTAAACGATTGGCAGACATCCATTTCCGATCCATGCTTTTCCGATCTACAAAAATATTTATTAAACATATTTACTTTGAGTTTAGAGTGGTTGAGGTCTACATGCAATGTATACAGATTAAAGGAATGAAAGGCTGCAAACAAAACACATTGTCGTCGAGTATTCTTTGAAGGAACCAAAGTGTCAGCTTGTTGATGAGTGTGATTCCACATCATCTTTGTCTATCATTTTGCATGCATTTTCATGTAGTTTAGGCATATTTTTATTAGATTTTAGGTTAATTTTCCTTTGGAACGGGTAAGGCGGTTTTCGTGTGTTGTTTTGCAGATATCAAGGGTAAAATGCTCAAGATCAACCATGATGAAGTTTGGATAAAGATAGGGCTTTAAAAGTGCAGAAAATGAGCCAAACAGAGTCCATCATGGCCTAGCCGTGATGCCCATCACGGCCATGATCGAGCAAAACTGAAAAAGAAGAAAGGTCAAGTCGAGTGCATCACGGCCTGGCCGTGATATCCATCACGGTCGTGACCCAAAACCACCACAAGTCAGAGCACATCACGGCCCAGCCGTGAAATTCTTCACGGCCATAACAGAGGGCTCGCGATGCGAGCATAGGCTCGCCTCGCGAGAGACTGGAATTTCGCAGAGCAACCAGAAGCAGAGAGGCCGTCACGGCTCGGCCGTGATATCCATCACGGCCGTGACCCAAAACCACCAAAATCCGAGCACAGAACATTAAATTAAATGATATATAAAAGGAAAGGATCAACAAACTGAAGCAACAAAAACAAACATATGAACCCATTCTTCACATTCGAAAAACATTGAAACAAAACAAAACAGGATACCAAAGAAAGATTAGGTTCAAAATGCATACAATCAATCCGTCAATCCATATTCATATTTTCAAATAATGATTGACACACAAACAAGTCACATTCCATTCAACACCAATCAAACCAAAAATTAAAGAGCAAGTAAAATAAAACCAAAACCTAATAGTTTTCTTGGATTTTCTTTCACTTTCTTGGCCCCCTAGAATGAAGCAAAGTAGATGGAAAACTCTCAAATTCCGAGTCTCAAACATTAAGATATGACTCAAGTCTTGTTTCTTGAATGACTGACACATTTCACACTAGCTATACAAGCAATCGACCCGATCCTCATTCTTCTCTCAAGTCATATTGCATTCTCGCATCATGCCAATCCATCACAATAACAAAGTAAAATAACTTGAGTAAGTAATACTAGACTTAAAAGTCACAACACATACTACTAATATCCATTATTCTGCGAGATTAACTTACAGTAACACATACCAGTAATGATCCATACCCATAACACTAATACCAAGTTTGAGAATTTTCCTTTCTTTCCCAACATTGACAGCTTATCAATTGATCCAAAATCCACATGCATCAGGAAAACAAATGAAGAAAGCATTGAAATTGACTCGACCTTGTTGCGGACTTGGATGGATTGTGAGTAGAGAAAAGAGATTGAGATAGGAAGAAGCTTGGAAAGCAATGGATCAAGCTTGGAATCGCCGCATAGAGTCAAACGAGTATGGCCACCTCTACGCAGTGGTGGCTCCGACGTGTTGGGGCAGCGGAGGCGTCTATTGCACGATCTTAGAGAGAAGAAATTGAAGCTTGGAATAGTGTTACCTGAACCCAACAAGAAAGCCAAGAGAAGACCTAAGAAAATGAAAATGAGGAAGAAACAGAGAGGGAAACCGAGCGCGCGTCTAGTTTTAGTGGGAAGACCTAAGATAGCGTTTCCGTGTGGAACCGCTATCTTTTCCTAAGTGACACTTTTAATAGCGGTTCCACACGGAAACGCTATCTTAGGTTGTACCTAAGATAGCGTTTCCCCTAAGGGAAACGCTATTAAAAGTCCCCCATCACTTTTAATAGCATTTCCACACGGAAATGCTATTAAAGGTGCGTTATTAAAAGTCTATTTTGTTGTAGTGATCGTCGTTTACGTCATTTTCGTTCTGTGACAAACAAATCCAAAATAAGATCTCCGCAACTTATCCAAGTTACCAGAAATACGTCATTGAGTAAACTCATTTACAGAAAATCCTTTCTACTTGAAATTCGTTTGTAAAACGTCAAATCATAGAAAAATCCATTTTTCCTTTGGAAACTCATTTTCCCCAAAATAACGTCAAATCATCAAGAACTCTTTTACTAAAACTTCAACTCTAAAAAAATAAATCAATTGAGATTAAATCTCTTCTCAAAATAAGTACTACTATTTTTAAACTCCCACCGTAAATAATTTCGAAACTTGTCGTCGTTTAGCATTTTCAAAGAAAACATTTTAAAGTCAAACTTTGACTTTTTTTTTCTAAAATAATTTTATTATATAATTAATAAGGTATTTTCGAATATTAATTTCACAAAATAACTTTTCATAATATTTCGGAATTTCTTAAGTAAAAATTAGCAGTAAAAAAATAATTTCACGATTACGCTATCACCGTGTCTCAAAAATTACTTTTACACTAATAAATCATTAAAATAATAATATTTCTCAAAACTCACTATTTTTCCAAAACAATATTTTCCACCACTATTATATTCCAACATTTCCCATAAAACATTGAATTTAATTTACAAAGCTTATTAAAGCTTTTATCTGATTAATCGGTTGTGCACTGACCACTGTCAGGCCTCTCAAACAACATTCAACAACATCATCAGAATTATATCACCAAGCAGATCAAGCATCATAGCAATATAATATACTACTGCAAATAATTAAATAAATTTAGAGCGGATCAATCACCGATGCACAGATAAACAACACAACGTAAACAACATAAACAAATAACCACAACCACATATAAATTATATAAACTACACTAAAAGCAAATGGTTATTGATAAAAATCCCTCAGGTAAGCTCCCCTTACCTCTTGAAGCCCCTCAGTGAAATTAAAAGAACTCTGTCGGTTGCCGGAAACCCTCGTACGCCGTAGAACAATTATCCTTCAACAACACATCCAAACAACCAATCGAAACAAGCAAAACAAACACCTAATCCTCTCTAATAGGTCACGGTCTCCTTAGGGTTTTGTGGCTCAAAATCACCAAACTTGCTTAAGTCATGGATTAAAGATCCTAATATACTTAAGGAAATGGATTAAGGCTAAACAACAAAGTTAAGAATCAAAACCATCCTAACCCTCTAAATGGTAGATTCGGCCAACACAAGGACATAGGGTTAAGGTTTTTAGTTTAATGAACCAACTAGGATTCAACAAGTATACAAGTATGTATGATGAAAGACATGATCATACATCAAAAGCAAGAACAAAACTCCATCCATCCTTTCCTCTAGGATTCGGCCAAGATGGGTTTCAAGGGAAAAAAATTTTTGATCATCACATGCTCTTAGATACATACAATATACATGATTATAAGAACATAGGAAGTGGTTTCAACATCATGAGAGTTTTCTAGAATTTGTTATGAATTTTCAAAGTTCTAGATCTAGAAACTTAAAAGTGATGAACATAGATGAAATAGACTTTGAATCATGAAACTTATTGAAGAACATAAACATGATTAGATAAGGAGAATATGATTCACCTCTTGAAGATCAAAACAAGCTAAGATCCAAGGACTTGCTTCACAAAATCAAGCTTTGGTGTTCTAAGTGTTCTTAAGAAGTTTAGAGAGAAAGATGAAGATTATGATGATTTAGAGCAGTTTCGGTAATTTGGACATATCTCTCAATATACTTATCCATTTTTGATGATATTTATGTCGTTGGAAAGAAGATAGAAAGAGGAACAGCTTTCATGTAGAAAGTTTTTCAAGATTCATAACAGAAAATGGTCAAAATCGCTATGTAAAATCTAGCGAGTATGAACTTTGGAGAGAAATGGCATGAAAAAATGAAGAAATTTGCCTAAGGGTGTTGCTAAGGAGGGGGAGCCATGCGTTTTGGGGCATTTTTGTCCAAAAACACAATGGCAAGACTTGTAAAAACCAAGTGAAATTAGGGGTAAAATAGTCTTTTCCATGCCAAAATATCTAATTGTCATAAATGCGCCATTATGGCGATTATGACTCGGATAGGATCGTCATAAATGCTTGTCACATCAGTCACATCAGTCAACTCAGCTCCGTTACTGACTCCCTGATTCATCTGACTCAGGTTTTCCTAGAGATATCTCGACGTTTTCGCCCGCACCAAATATAATATTATATTTTTATGCTAAATTTTTCAAAACTTTCAGTATCGTAGAAAATATGATAAAAACATTATTCATCTCGTTCACGAATTAAAATTAGGTTTTCTGAGCAGTAAACTTTTCTGTCAGTGAAAATGCAGATCGGGTTCCTTCTGAATTTTCAACCCAAAATTTCATCGTAACCCTATAATATAAGCATGATATAGAAATGACAGTGGTTTACTCAAAATCATTTTCTGAGTCTCGGATAAAAATATATATGTTTATATATTTATTACCGATATTAGGAAGCAGCGAAAATCGGGGTGTTACATTACTACCCCACTTAAAAAATTTCGTCCTCGAAATTTCGTCACTCGAAACTGAACAGGATCTCTTAATCCCAAAGTCATACTCTCACAAGAAAGTATATAAAAGAATTTCATCAATCTGATAAGAATACAAGAATATTCTGTACATAAAGATTCTTTAACAAATTCAGGGAAGTAAAAATGTATGATTAGTACATGTTTACAAACTTGAATCTAAGAAAGTTTCTTCCCTCACAAGAATTTCCTTGCCAACAATTGAAAAGAACTATGGTCCGTCAAGAATTCGGACTGAATCACTTTCTTCCAAACGTAAAAGTGACTAGAGCAAGTCTCATTTGAGAAACTAGTTTTGTCCTGAAAGTGACTATCCTGAACAACAATAGGATAGTCTAAACATATAGAATTCGACCATGAAGTTTAAAAGAAACAGATAATTTCAACATATCCACACATAATCCATCGAAATAAGTATAAATTGTACCCGAATTAAAATAGTATAGTTAAGAGGTTACCGTCATGGTTTGAAGTCTTGACTCCCCACACATTATATACTATACCCGCAGTCTTTAGCTTGACAACATTGGTGTTATTGACAGTCGATCCACGCCTTGGCGCATTGGAATCTTTCGCCAAATGTCCCACTTGATTACAATTGAAACACTTAGTCCCCTTTTCAGGGCAAGTATTCCTCACGTGACTTGGATCTCCACATCTGTAGCACCTTCTAAGTTGGCCTTGACTTTGGTTCGTTTGGCCACCACTCACCGATGCAACAAAATTCGAATGATGTTGTTGTCGATTCTAGTCATTTCCTGGTGGACGGAAATAAGGCTTCTGCTGATTTCGTTACTCTTTCCGATCCTGATTCTGGTTCTTGGAACGAGAGGGTCCTCCAGCATTCCCCTCATTGTCTTTTCCTTTCCTCATCTGTTCAATCTTCCGACTCATCTCAACCAATGCTTGAAAAGTTCGAAGTTGCAGAGGTAAGACAGATTCCTTAATCTCAAATCTCAGTCTCGCCTCGAACCTCTCACACTTCCAGCTCTCATTGGGTTATGCCTGAAAGAAACGGAAGTATTTGGCAAGCGATTCAAACTTCGTCACATATTCCCCCACAGATAGTTCTTGCTGTTGTAACCCCATAAATTCTTGTTCTTTCTGGATCCTTACACTCTCTGGAAAATACTTGTCCATGAATGCAGTTCGGAAAATGTTCCAGGGAATTTCCTGGTGATCGGTTTCCAGAAGTTGTTTAACACCTTTCCACCAGTACTCAGCATCTCCTAATAATAGGAAAACATCATAGGTAACCCTTACTTCTACCAGATTAACTACTAGCTCAAAGATTTTCTCCAGTTCCTGAATTCATAGGTCAGCTTTCTCATGATCAGTATTCCCACCAAACTATGAGGGATTTTGGCTTCGAAACGCAATCAGAGCCTTGCCTTCCGCAGCTTGCAGATTATGGGCATTCATAGATGTAGTTTGATTAGCAATTGCAGCTGCCATATGTTCCATAGCCTGAGCGGCATAGTCCACTCCTTCTTCATAATTTTCATCCATGTTACCACGGCCACCAATAGGACCACCTCTACGACCATGTCCACGACCTCGTCCACGTCCTCGTCCACCTTCTGGTGCGAGTTCCATAACTGACCTGCAGAACAAAATCAGTTAGACCGCAACCAGAAAATGAAACGTGCATTGGTGGGTAAACACACATTACTTCTAAGAAGTAATTCAAACAAAACATAACTCAGAAAACACAACGTCAACACAACAGACCTATTTCCCAAAGATCCCGAAAGACTCGACCAGCTCTGATACCACTAATGTGACACCTTATCTCGGGTCATCACATGGTTACCCATTTGCAGAAATAAAACTTAATTTACTGGTTGCTTTCGGAAAGTAATGTTTTCTCAACGTTTATCTTTTCAAAATATGGTGATAAATTTTTTTTTCTTTTAACCTCATAACAACAACAACGTAATCAAATCACACTTAAATACATAATGTATATAAGTCATACAACTATACTGCCTCATATGTTTTCAAACCTACATCATTGTCAGTTTAGTTTTATTTCTCAAAATCTAATATAACATAATAGGACCTAAGCTGGTCGTAACTAACAGACACTACAACCAATAGGAGCAGCAATAACATGCCCCGAACTAGAAAGCCTTCTTCTTCTTGTAGAGATCATACCCCTTGTGCGGCTCTGATATGTTTGTAAGGGTGAGATGACAATATATGTATTTATCACAATAACTAAATGCGCAACACAAAAGAAGGCACATACACATATACATGTTTATAACAACATAAGCATTCATATTATAGCATATCGTTTATCAATGGGTTCCACCCCCAAACATCATCGTTGGAAAACTATGCATGAACACTTCAATATTTAGGCTCTAAAATTTCGTACTTAATCTTATGAGATATCTCCTACCTCGTGATGAGTTGAACAGACTCGATTACCACAGGCACGCGGCCACATGCACACAGCCAAAACCCATCGCACACTATCCAACATCGTGGCACGGTGATAACATCGTGAATGGGGTCTCATTGTCCTCTCGACACAATGAAGAATATCGTAGTATGATCTACCTGACGCCACAAGGTAATCACTCGTAGAATCATAGCACGTCTGCCAAATGCATGCAAGAAAAACACTTTATTCTCGACATTTTTCTTTGTGTTATATATTTATTTGTCAAAGCTCTCAAAAGCTTACGACCCATCATAATTTTAAACATCATTAATACTTTCATTAATAACCCAGGACCTCAAAGTCCGAGTGCTCAATCACGAAGCCCCTAGACCTTGCAATCAGTCTTAGGTTCGTGGTAATAGAAAACATCTCAAAATGTTTTAACTTCTTTAAGTAGATACCTAGTCTACAACACAACGAACCTTAATACCCCGGCGTCTCGGTTATTAAGTTCCATATCGTCGTTTACATCATTTTCGTTCTGTGACAAACAAATCCAAAATAAGATCTCCGCAACTAATCCAAGTTACCGGAAATTCGTCATTGAGTAAACTCATTTACAGAAAATCCTTTCTACTTGAAATTCGTTTGTAAAACGTCAAATCATAGAAAAATCCATTTTTCCTTTAGAAACTCATTTTTCCCAAAATAACGTCAATTCATCAAGAACTCTTTTACTGAAACTTCAACTCTAAAAAAATAAATCAATTGAGATTAAATCTCTTCTCAAAATAAGTACTACTGTTTTTAAACTCCCACCGTAAATAATTTCGAAACTTGTCGTCGTTTAGCATTTTCAAAGAAAACATTTTAAAGTCAAACTTTGACTTTTTTTTCTAAAATAATTTTATTATATAATAAATAAGGTATTTTCGAATATTAATTTCACAAAATAACTTTTTATAATATTTCGGAATTTCTTAAGTACAAATTAGCAGTACAAAAATAATTTCACGATTACGCTATCACCGTGTCTCAAAAATTACTTTTACACTAATAAATCATTAAAATAATAATATTTCTCAAAACTCACTATTTTTCCAAAACAATATTTTCCACCACTATTATATTCCAACATTTCCCATAAAACATTGAATTTAATTTACAAAGCTTATTAAAGCTTTTATCTGATTAATCGGTTGTGCACTGATCACTGTCAGGCCTCTCAAACAACATTCAACAACATCATCAGAATTATATCACCAGGCATATCATGCATCATAGCAATATAATATACTACCGCAAATAATTAAATAAATTAAGAGCGGATCAATCACCGATGCACAGATAAACAACACAACGTAAACAACATAAACAAATAACCACAACCACATATAAATTATATAAACTACACTAAAAGCAAATTGTTATTGATAAAAATCCCTCATGTAAGCTCCTCTTACCTCTTGAAGCTCCTCAATGAAATTAAAAGAACTCTGTCGGTTGCCGGAAACCCTCGTACGCCGTAGAACAATTATCCTTCAACAACACATCCAAACAACCAATCAAAACAAGCAAAACAAACACCTAATCCTCTCTAATAGGTCACGGCCTCCTTAGGGTTTTGTGTCTCAAAATCTCCAAACTTGCTTAAGTCATGGATTAAAGATCCTAATATACTTAAGGAAATGGATTAAGGCTAAACAACAAAGTTAAGAATCAAAACCATCCTAACCCTCTAAATGGTAGATTCGACCAACACAAGGACATAGGGTTAGGGTTTTTAGTTTAATGAACCAACTAGGATTCAACAAGTATACAAGTATGTATGATGAAAGACATGATCATACATCAAAAGCAAGAACAAAACTCCATCCATCCTTTCCTCTAGGATTCGGCCGAGATGGGTTTCAAGGGAAGAAAATTTTTGATCATCACATGCTCTTAGATACATACAATATACATGATTATAAGAACATAGGAAGTGGTTTCAACATCATGAGATTTTTTTAGAATTTTTTATGAAATTTCAAAGTTCTAGATCTAGAAACTTAAAAGTGATGAACATAGATGAAATAGACTTTGAATCATGAAACTTATTGAATAACATAAACATGATTAGATAAGGAGAATAGGATTCACCTCTTGAAGATCAAAAACAAGTGAATATCCAAGGACTTGCTTCACAAAATCAAGCTTTGGTGTTCTAAGTGTTCTTAAGAAGTTTAGAGAGAAAGATGAAGATTATGAAGATTTAGAGAAGTTTCGGTAATTTGGACATATATCTCAATATACTTATCCGTTTTTGATGATATTTATGTCGCTGGAAAGAAGATAGAAAGAGGAACAACTTTCATGTAGAAAGTTTTTCAAGATTGATAACAGAAAATGGTCAAAATCGCAATGTAAAATCTAGCGAGTATGAACTTTGGAGAGAAATGGCATGAAAAAATGAAGAAATTTGCCTAAGGGTGTTGCTAAAGAGGGGGAGCCATGCGTTTTGGGGCATTTTTGTCCAAAAACACAATGGTAAGACTTGTAAAAACCAAGTGAAATTAGGGGTAAAATAGTCTTTTCCATGCCAAAATATCTAATTGTCATAAATGCGCCATTATGGCCATTATGACTCGGATAGGATCGTCATAATTGCTTGTCACATCAGTCACATCAGTCATCTCAGCTTCGTTGCTGACTCCCTGATTCATCTGACTCAGGTTTTCCTAGAGACATCTCGACGTTTTCGCCCGTACCAAATATAATATTATATTTTTATGCTAAATTTTTCAAAACTTTCAGTATCGTAGAAAATATGATAAAAACATTATTCATCTCGTTCACGAATTAAAATTAGGTTTTCTGAGCAGTAAAATTTTACTGTCGGTGAAAATGCAGATCGGGTTCCGTTTGAATTTTCAACCCAAAATTTCATCGTAACCCTATAATATAAAGCATGATATAGAAATGACAGTGGTTTACCCAAAATCATTTTCTGAGTCTCGGATAAAAATATATATGTTTATAAATTTATTACCGATATTAGGAAGCAGCGAAAATCAGGGTGTTACATTACTACCCCACTTAAAAAATTTTGTCCTCGAAATTTCGTCACTCGAAACTGAACAGGATCTCTTAATCCCAAAGTCATACTCTCACAAGAAAGTATATAAAAGAATTTCATCAATCTGATAAGAATACAAGAATATTCTGTACATAAAGATTCTTTAACAAATTCAGGGAAGTAAAAATGTATGATCAGTACATGTTTACAAACTTGAATCTAAGAAAGTTTCTTCCCTCGCAAGAATTTCCTTGCCAACAATTTAAAAGAACTATGGTCCGTCAAGAATTCGGACTGAATCACTTTCTTCCAAACGTAAAAGTGACTAGAGCAAGTCTCATTTGAGAAACTAGTTTTGTCCAGAAAGTTTCTATCCTGAACAACAATAGGATAGTCTAAACATATAGAATTCCACCATGAAGTTTACAAGAAACAGATAATTTCAACATATCCACACACAATCTATCGAAATAAGTATGAATTATACCCGAATTGTAATAGTATTGTTAAGAGGTTACCATCATGGTTTGAAGTCTCAGCTCCCAACACATTATATACTCTACCCGCAGTCTTTGGCTTGACAACATTGGTGTTATTGACAGCCGATCCACGCCTTGGCGCATTGCAATCTTTCGCCAAAAGTCCCACTTGATTACAATTGAAACACTTAGTCCCCTTTTCAGGGCAAGTATTCTTCATGTGACTTGGATCTCCACATCTGTAGCACCTTCTAAGTTGGCCTTGACATTGGTTCGTTTGGCCACCACTCACCGATGCAACAAAATTCGAATGATGTTGTTGTCGATTTTGGTCATTTCTTGGTGGACGGAAATAAGGCTTCTGATGATTTCGTTCCTCTTTCCGATCCTGATTCTGGTTCTTGGAATGAGAGGGTCCTCCAACATTCCCCTTGTTGTCTTTTCCTTTCCTCATCTGTTCAATCTTCCGACTCATCTCAACCAACGCTTGAAAAGTTAGAAGTTGCAGAGGTAAGACAGATTCCTTAATCTCAAATCTCAGTCTCGCCTCGATCCTCTCACACTTCCAGCTCTCACTAGGTTGTGCCTGAAAGAAACGGAAGTATTTGGCAAGCGATTCAAACTTTGTCACATACTCCCCCATAGATAGTTCTTGCTATTGTAACCCCAGAAATTCTTGTTCTTTCTCGATCCTTACACTCTCTGGAAAATACTTGTCCATGAATGCAGTTCGGAAAATGTTCCAGGTAATTTCCTGGTGATCGGTTTCCAGAAGTTGTTTAACACCTTTCCACCAGTACTCAGCATCTCCTACTAATAGGAAAACACCATAGGTAACCCTTACTTCTACCGGAGTAACTACTAGCTCAAAGATTTTCTCCAGTTCCTGAATCCATAGGTCAGCTTTCTCATGATCAGCATTCCCCCCAAACTATGAAGGATTTTGGCTTCGAAAAGCAATCAGAGCCTTGCCTTCCGCAGCTTGCAGATTCTGGGCATTCATAGATGCAGTTTGATTGGCAATTGCAGCTGCCATATGTTCCATAGCCTGATCGGCATAGTCCACTCCTTCTTCATAATTTTCATCCATGTTACCACGGCCACCAATAGGACCACCTCTATGACCACGTCCACGACCACGTCCACGTCCTCGTCCACTTTCTGGTGTGAGTTCCATAACTGACCTGCAGAACAAAATCAGTTAGACCGCAACCAGAAAATGAAACGTGCATTGGTGGGTAAACACACATTACTTCGAAGAAGTAATTCAAAAAAAACTTAACTCAGAGAAAACACAACGTCAACACAACAAACCTATTTCCCAAAGATCCCGAAAGACTCGACCAGCTCTGATACCACTAATGTGACACCTTAACTCGGGTCATCACATGGTTACCCATTTGCGGAAATAAAACTTAACTTGCTGGTTGCTTTCGGATAGTAATGTTTTCTCAACATTTATCTTTTCAAAATATGGTGATAAATTATTATTTTTCTTTTAACCTCATAACAACAACAACGTAATCAAATCACACTTAAATAGATAATGTATATAAGTCATACAACTATACTGCCTCATATGTTTTCACACCTAGATCATTATCAGTTTAGTTTTTTTTCTTAAAATATAATATAACATAATAGGACCTAAGCAGGTCGTAACTAACAGACACTACAACCAATAGGAGCAGCAATAACATGCCCCGAACTAGACAACCTTCTTCTTCTTGTAGAGATCATACCCCTTGTGCGGCACTGATATGTTTGTATGGGTGAGACGGCAATATATGGATTTATCACAATAACCAAATGCACAACACAAAAGAAGGCACATACACATATACATGTTTATAACAACATAAGCATTCATATTATAGCATATCATTTATCAATGGGTTCCACACCCCAAACATCATCATTGGAAAACTATGCATGAACACTTCAATATTTACGCTCTAAAATTTCGTACTTAATCTTATAAGATATCTCCAACCTCGTGATGAGTTGATCATACTCGATTGCCACAGGCACGCAGCCACAGACACACAGCCAAAACCCATCGTACACTGTCCAACATCGTGGCACAGTGATAACATCGTGAATGGGGTCTCATTGTCCTCCCAGCACAATGACGAACATCATAGTATGATCTACCTGACGCTGCAAGGTAATCACTCGTAGAATCATAGCACGTCTGCCAAATGCATGCAAGAAATACACTTTATTCGTGACACTTTTCTTTGTATTATATCTTTATTTGTCAAAGCTCTCAAAAGCATACGACCCATCATAGTTTTAAACATCTTTAAAACTTTCATTAATAACACAGGACCTCAAAGTCCGAATGCTCAATCACGAAACCCCTAGACCTTACAATCAGTCTTAGGTTCGTGGTAATAGAAAACATCTCAAAATGTTTTAACTTCTTTAAGTAGATACCTAGTCTACAACACAACGAACCTTAATACCCCGACGTCTCGGTTATTAAGTTCCATATCGTCGTTTACGTCATTTTTCGTTCTGTGACAAACAAATCCAAAATAAGATCTCCGCAACTTATCCAAGTTACCTGAAATACGTCATTGAGTAAACTCATTTACATAAAATCCTTTCTACTTGAAATTCATTTGTAAAACGTCAAATCATAGAAAAATCCATTTTTCCTTTGGAAACTCATTTTTCCCAAAATAACATCAAATCATCAAGAACTCTTTTACTGAAACTTCAACTCTAAAAAAATAAATCAATTTATATTAAATCTCTTCTCAAAATAAGTACTGCTGTTTTTAAACTCCCACCGTAAATAATTTCGAAACTTGTCATCGTTTAGCATAAAACACTGAATATAATTTACAAAGCTTATAAAAGCTTTTATCTGATTAATCGGTTGTGCACTGACCACTGTCATGCCTCTCAAACAACATTCAACAACATCATCAGAATTATATCATCAGGCAGATCATGCATCGTAGCAATATAATATACTACTGCAGATAATTAAATAAATTAAGAACAGATCAATCACCGATGCACAGATAAACAATACAACGTAAACAACATAAACAAATAACCACAGCCACATATAAATTATATAAACTACACTAAAAGTAAATGGTTATTGATAAAAATCCCTCAGGTAAGCTCCCCTTACCTCTTGAAGCTCCTCAGTGAAATTAAGAGAACTCTGTCGGTTGGCGGAAACTCTCATACGTCGTAGAACATTTATCCTTCAACAACACATCCAAACAACCAATCAAAACAAGCAAAAAAAAAACACCTAATCCTCTCTAATAGGTCACGGCCTCCTGAAGGTTTTGTGGCTCAAAATCTCCAAACTTGCTTACGTTATGAGTTAAAGATCCTAATATACTTAAGGAAATGGATTAAGGCTAAACAACAAAGTTAAGAATCAAAACCATCCTAACCCTCTAAATGGTAGATTCGGCCAACACAAGGACATAGGGTTAGGGTTTTTAGTTTAATGAACCAACTAGGATTCAACAAGTATACAAGTATGTATGATGAAAGACATGATCATACATCAAAAGCAAGAACAAAACTCCATCCATCCTTTCCTCTAGGATTCGGCCGAGATGGGTTTCAAGGGAAGAAAATTTTTGATCATCACATGCTCTTAGATACATCCAATATACATTATTATAAGAAGATAGGAAGTGGTTTCAAAATCATGAGATTTTTATAGAATTTGTTATGAATTTTCAAAGTTCTAGATCTAGAAACTTAAAAGTGATGAACATAGATGAAATAGACTTTGAATCATGAAACTTATTGAAGAACATAAACATGATTAGGGAAGGAGAATAGGATTCACCTCTTGAAGATCAAAAACAAGTGAAGATCCAAGGACTTGCTTTACAAAATCAAGCTTTGGTGTTCTAAGTGTTCTTAAGAAGTTTAGAGAGAAAGATGAAGATTATGAATATTTAGAGCAGTTTCGGTAATTTGGACATAACTCTCAATATAATTATCCGTTTTTGATGATATTTATGTCGTTGGAAAGAAGAGAGAAAGAAGAACAACTTTCATGTAGATAGCTTTTCAAGATTCACAACAGAAAAATGGTCAGAATCGCTATGCAAAATCTGGCGAGTATGAACACCTATGGTTGTTCTTGGAGTTCTTAAGAGAAAAGCTTGAACTTTGGAGAGAAATGGCATGAAAAAATGAATAAATTTGCCTAAGGGTGTTGCTAAAGAGGGGGAGCCGTGGGTTTTGGGGCATTTTTGTCCAAAAACACAATGGCAAGACTTGTAAAAACCAAGTGAAACTAGGGGTAAAATAGTCTTTTCCATGCCAAAATATCTAATTGTCATAAATGCGCCATGATGGCCGTTATGACTCGGATATGATCATCATAAATGCTTGTCACAACAGTCACATCAGTCATCTCAGCTCCGTTACTGACTCCGTGATTCATCTGACTCAGGTTTTCCTAGAGATATCTCGACGTTTTCGCCCGCAACAAATATAATATTATATTTTTACGCTAAATTTTTCAAAACTTCCAGTATCCTAGAAAATATGATAAAAACATTATTCATCTCATTCACGAATTAAAATTAGGTTTTCTAAGCAGTAAACTTTTACTGTCAGTGAAAACGCAGATCGGGTTCCGTCTGAATTTTCAACCCAAAATTTCATCGTAACCCTATAATATAAAGCATGATATAGAAATGACAGTGGTTTACCCAAAATCATTTTGAGTCTCGGATAAAAATATATATGTTTATATATTTATTACCGACATTAGGAAGCAGCGAAAATCGGGGTGTTACAACGCCCGTGTGATCCATGGCCGTACACTGGTCAAATTAATATAGTAATTAAAAACTGTAGTACAAAGGCTAAACAACCTTGGTCGTCACACGAGGATCTTTAAAATTTATCAACCAATCAAGAATGGTAGAGAAAAAGGGGGTAGGTCACCCGAGGTTTGGTGACCGCGACCCCCCTTGATGAGGCATCCACGGTTTGATGCGTTGGCTATCCATGGGGTTCACCCGAGGTTTTGTGAACTGTCGGTGTTGGTGCTTCTATGGCCAATACGGATATGTAACTCTGAAGTCGTTCATCCTGAGTTAGTTTGGATCCACATGCTTAATTAAGTAGCGTAGTAGTGTTGCATTACACCGCATAGCATACTTGATTTTGGTGATGTTGATGTATGATGATATATATATGCTAATATATGCTATGATGTTGCCATGCTTGTTGTTTACCTTGCTTCCTATCTCCATGCCATATATGTTTACATGATTCTTACTCCCTGTCTCCTGTTTTCTTGTTTGGCATGTTTGGTTTCATGCAGAGGATGAGGGGTAGTCCGGAGAGGAGTGACTCTGAGGAGCCATCACTCATAGTTAGCACCTTTCTTTTGTTAGTCTAGTTTTCAATTGTATTCCGAGGTTTTTCCGGAACGGTTATACCAGCTCTGTTGTGACATCGGGTTGGGACGTTTGTTGTTGTTTTTTTGTTTTAAACTTGATTTTATTACCGCGTTTTGAGAACTAGTTCATGTGAGACCTTTCTACCCATGGAAAAATGTTTTATTTATTTCAGTAAATACATGATTTATTTTTCAACTTTGTCCTTTATTACTTTTTAACATACGGGGTAGCAGGGTGTCACAGAATTAGGGGTATAAGCAATCATGATCAGCATGTCCTGAACATATAGTTGCGTTGCGCCATCATTTGTTGCATTTGCAGGATACTCAGTGATACCAATCAATATATCAATGGTTTCAAATCCACAAATTAAATTAGGTACATGGACATTCAGCTTACATATTGTCCCTTAAGAATAGGACCTTCAAAACATAATTCATATTGGTACTAGTTACTTTATAACCTCAGCTATGTTAACGTTTGTTATTGCAGTGAATATTTTGATGCACTATGAAAGTGAATAAGTAGTGTCTCCCATATACAAAAAGGTAAAGTTGTTCACAAGTCGGTTTGGTTCAGTTCCACTAGAAAAAAATTCGAATGAATCAAAATCAATTGGTTCAATTTGGGTAGAATTTGAAAAAATAAAATCAAGAAACTCAAATCAAACTAATCCAATCAAGAACGGACTAGTTCAGTTCGATTCTAAAAAAATACTTGTTCAAAAAATATGAAAAACTTATTAGATTTAAATCAAATTTATACTGTTATAATTCAAGAATGATATATAAATCATTTTAATGCATTATAAAATATTTCCGTGCATATAATTACATCATTATGGAAAAGTGCATAATATATATATGAGAATCCTTGAATAAACATATGGGTTTCCTTACAATAATGTTTCAATTATAAGTTTTCTTACACGTATGGTTGAAGGATTAAAAAAACTTTCCTTACATGATTGCAAGATTAAAATTTCCTTACACAATTTATTGATTCATATATTTAATATTGTAGAAGTTTTATTTTATTTAAGAGACATTTATATCATGAAGCATTGCTTTGAATATGCAGGTATCACACATTCATGAATTAATTTTCAATCAATCATGTTAAATTATTCATAAGAATCTGCAACTCATGGCCCAATACCTCCAGTGGAATCTCAAATGTGGATGGGAATTCAACATGGTAAAATAATCATGAGTAGTATGAAAAATATAGGCATGATATATAACAAATTATAGTAAAAAAATGAAAAAAAAAACAATACAAAAGTCATAACAAAAGCTATAGGTTCTACAAATAGCATGATGCTTTTTCTAACCAAAACCATAACTTACTGGAAAAAAATATAGGAAAAAATAGATAGGTAAGAAAAAAGATAGTAGTAGATTCACAACCTTCTTCACCTTGACATTCTGAAAAGTGAAAAAAAAAATATAAGAGAATATTATAAGTAACACAAAACTCACGACCAAAGAGAAGGCAACACCAAAATAAAAAGTTGTGAACCACAAAAAGCAAATGGAAGTGGAAAGCAGAAAGAAGAAGAAAGTATCGGTAGAAGAGAAATCATAATGTGCAGAGAGACTATTCAAACAAAACTCAATGTCAATCAATTACATCTTCAAGAGAGATAAAGGAAGATATGTGGATGAACCAATGAAAAAAGGATATGTTACACATCTGAACAAGGGAAGAAAGTCGAATTAGGTTATAACAAAAAAAAAATGTATGTTGTTTGTAATTGCTTTTGAGTCGAGTCCAAATATTTATAGACCTAGTTTTAATAATAGAAGAGACAATGCATGAGAATGTGCTCTATACATATATTATCTTAATTTAAAATTTAAAATTAAATAATAATTAAATTAATGATGATTGATATTCATATGGAAATATTTTCTTTTATGGAAGATATATCTCACCATGATGCTTTGATTCTTCCAAATGAGTCACTCAATATCTTACCATTAATGCATTGATTTAATTTCAAATTTCAAATTTTATTTATTATTTTTTAATTAAAAAGAATATTGATTAAGCTCAAATTAAGGCTTGTTCACATCTTGTGATTGTGATGCCTAAATTAATTCTAGATCAACCACATCCCTATACATCCGAATTGTGGGTTTTGACTTTAATTATCACATTTATTTGGTCATCGATACTTAGGATTTTTTTTTTTGAAAAAGCTCAAATTAAGGCTTGTTCACATCTTGTGATTGTGATGCCTAAATTAATTTTAGATCAATAATCATAATTATTCGTATTTTGTTGGCTGATTATAGTTTGAAAATTTTATTGGAAGGTTAAGATTGTATTAATTTTTTAGATTGTATAATTTGTAATTTATTTATAATTTATAATTTATGAAAGTCTAGCCACCTCCATTAATTGTATTAGATTGAATGAGAGCACGACACCTAAGCGAAATTTGGAGGGAATGATTGTGCTTAAGCCACATGTGAAAAGTGGAAGCTCTGACACTTGGAGGTTGCCAATTTGAGAATTTTCGCAAATGTATTCACTACAAGAAATTTAACTTCTAGTGACAGACAAAATTTGTCACTAGATGTCAAAAATCCGTAGGTAAATGTTAGATTGACTTTGACCTACGGACAAAGTGGGTGTCAATTTTAAGGGGATAAATAGCTATGCTTCTTTGTTTGCCACTATAACCTTTACCTACGGACGACAACATACTTACACCTACAGTTACATCTGTTTGTCACTATAGGTTGTACCTACAATTTCTAATGGTATAGGTAAAAGCATTTAACTTATAGCTACACCGTCTAACTGTAGGTAAAAGGCAAATATTAGTATATAAAAAATAACTTTTACCTAAGGTCACTACTTATTAATGACCGTTAAATGATACATATTTATTATTATTATTATTATTATTATTATTATTATTATTATTAAATATATTTTATACGGTGATAAATCCATAAACATATGATGATACTAAAATATCATAACTATTCATATTAATACGTTACACATTATTCAAACCGTCTTGCACAAGGGATAAACAAATGAATTTTATTAAATAGGTACAAAGGGTACCATAATCCATAAAGATTACAAGAGAGAATCATAGTCCAGAAAACCCATGTCCAAAACTCTGGTAGCACTATGTTTATAATAATTATATTGGCCTCCATGAATTATCAAGACAAGCACATCCAAATCTTGCACCTGAGTATTCTTCACTATATTTGTTGGTCATGACAGAGCAACCAGCTTGCATTACAGAGGCACATGTGAAATTTTCTGAGGGAATCAGTTCCAGCCCCTTCACCAAAAGAAAAAACTATGTTAATCTTCTGATCTTGGCAACACTATACTTGTGGTGTATAACAACCTTAGTTGTTTTCCCACCATAATTAGAATAAAGGCCGGGACATCCCAACACTTTAAAAGTTATTAGAAAATAAATCAAATAACACTTATGTACCATCAGTCCATCACAATTTCTTTCAATTCTGATATCAAACAAATTCATAAGTATAAAAAGACTGATAGTAAAATACTCTAATCATGCAAAAAAGAAGTTTCAAACAAAAAGATATATACACAATATTAGCTACCATTTGTGAGAAAGTAAAGCCAAAGATGTACCCAATAATTGCTGAACTAAGTAAATAGAGAATGCGTGCTTGCTCGTATTTGATCAAATTGACCATAAGATATGCTAAGAATATTTTCATACCTATAACTTTACATGTAGCAAGTCCAGTGGCACAAAGATTTTATGAGAATTCACTAAGAACTAGAAGAAGCTCAAGTTGGCAATTGTAAAGCATGAATTAAATTACCAATGATGCACCAGTCCCAATTGCAAATAGCTTTGCTCCATCACGCTGCATGATAGCCCGAAGCCACCTGTTGAAAAAATGAAACCCAGTGAATGATATATTTAAACATAATGATTAATGACAATGTTTATTAAAATAATAAATAGTAAATAAAGATAATGAAAAGTAACTTAAAAAGTGTTAACCTGGAAAGCATTTTCAGGGCAGCCATAGAAGAATTTAGCAATAGGTCCAGCACTGAGAGCAAGCGGTGGTATGAGAGAAACTGTGGGAGCGAGGAGCCACATAAGCATAAAATCTGTGACAATGGCCATTACCTGGTGGGGACAAAAAAGAATTAAAGAATGACTAATCTGTGGTGTAAAGAAACAGGATAAGCTGAGTTTTAAAGAGACAAAAAGTTTAGCTTTACAAATTACAAGCAAAGATGTTTCCAAAAAAGAAATGTGAGATACTAAAGAGTTTCTGGGGAAGGAAGAGAAACACAACTTAGACACCAAACAATATATAACCAAAAAGAAATATTGTTGACACCTGGCCATTTAAGTGAGGGAACATCATGGACTGCGAACTGATCCGCGTCAGAGAATTCGGGACCCAGTTTGTCCTTGATTTTGGCCAAATTTGACAATTCTTGTGACACCTGAAATTGTAGGTCTCTTCCTTATCTTTCTAGGGACATCAAGATCACCAAAATCTGATCTCTGTTGCTCTAGTTATGCTCTGCTCAAGACAACAAGGTCAGGATGAGTGAAAAATCCGAAAATTAACTATGTTTAGCAATTAAGCCCAATAATGCAAAACTCAGCCAAATCACCAATATTAAACACATATAGAAATTAATTGGGCCAAGTATACAACACTAAAAGTTGACTCAAAATTGATTTATCGCACGCTCGTGCTTGAAAGGAAGCACGCCCGTTCTTCACTTATTTGACCAGCATGGCCGTGCAGGGGACAAGCACGCCCGTGCTTCCCCTCAAGATAGAGAACATAATTAAGGACTTAAACGGGGTTTTAACCCCAATCTCCCCCAAAAACGCTATGTTGACATGATTAATTAATGTTAAAGAGTAGATAACTCGGTTAATGGTTAATGATGATAAGATGTTTAAGTTGGTAACTGTTGGGTTATCGCATGTTGATAACTTTGGTGCTTATTGTCCAAAGTGGCCTCGATGCTTATTGGTCGAGGTGTTGATGATGTTAAGTCTTGGGTGCTTATTTGCCAAAGCATGATAATGTTGATGATGAAGTCTTGGGAGCTTTTTGGCCCGAGCAAAGGAGGTGGTTGTTGTTGTTTGTTGTTGTGCCATGCATAGAGAATTGGAGTTGATGGTTGAGGGGGAGGTTCGACATAGGGGATGTATCATCCTAAAATTCTAACATAATTAATTTGAAAAAAATAAATAAAATAAATATAGTACTATTAAGTTATTAAAAAGTATAGTGCAAATGAAATATAAATAAGAGATTTAGTGTAAAGAAGTGATAGTATAGGGATTTATTGAAATTTATTAACTATTATAAAGAATAGTATAGAGCATTGGAGTTGATGGTTGAGGGGGAGGTTCGACATAGGGGAGATCGCCCGAGAGTACGGTGATCTGACCATCCACGGTAGGTCACCCGAGGTTTGGTGACCGCGACCCCCCGTGAAGAGGCATCCACGGTTTGATGCGTTGGCTATCCATGGGGTTCACCCGAGGTTCGGTGAACTGCCGGTGTTGGTGCTTCCATGGCCAATATGGATATGTAACTCTGAAGTCGTTCATCTTGAGTTAGTTTGGATCCACATGCATAATGGAGTAATGGAGTAGTGTTACATTGCACCGCATAGCATACTTGATTTTGATGATGTTGATGTATGATGATATATATATGCTGATATATGCTATGATGTTGCCATGCTTGTTGTTTACCTCGCTTCCTATCTCCTCGTCGTATATGTTTACATGATTCTTACTCCCCGTTTTCTGTTTTCTTGTGTTTGGCATGTTTGGTTTCATGCAGAGGATGACGAGCAGTCCGGAGAGGAGTGACTCTGAGGTGCCACCACTCATAGTTAGCGCCTTTCTTTTGTTAGTCTAGTTTTCAATTGTATTCCGAGGTTTTTTCGGAACGGTTATACCAGCTTTGTTGTGACATCAGGTTGGGACGTTTGTTATTGTTTTAGTTGTTTTTTTGTTTTAAACTTGATTTTATTTCCGCGTTTTGAGAACTCGTTCATGTGAGACCTTACTACCCATGGACAAATGTTTTATTTATTTCAATAAATACATGATTTATTTTTCAACTTTATCCTTTTATTACTTTTTAACACGCGGGGTAGCAGGATGTCACAAAATTAGGGGTATAAGCAATCATGATCAGCATGGCCTGATCATATAGTTGCGTTGCACCATCATTTGTTGCATTTGCAGGATACAGATGCATCAATATCAAACTTTTGAATACCTTACAAACTTTTTATACTCAATAATACCTATCAATATATCAATGGTTTCAAATATACAAACTAAATTAGGTACATGGACATTCAGCTTACATATTGTCCCTTAAGAATAGGACCTTCAAAACATAATTCATATTGGTACTAGTTACTTTATAACCTCCGCTATGTTAAATTTTGTTATTGCGGTGAATATTTTGATGCACTATGAAAGTGAATAAGTAGTGTCTCTCATATACAAAAGGGTAAAGTTGTTCACAAGTCGGTTTGGTTCAGTTCCACGAGAAAAAAATTCGAATGAATCAAAATCAATTGGTTCAATTTGGGTAGAATTTGAAAAAATAAAATCAAAAAACTCAAACCAAACTAATCCAATCAAGAACGAACTAGTTCAATTCGATTCTAAGAAAATACTTGTTCAAAATATATGAAAAACTTATTGGATTTAAATCAAATTTATACTGTTATAATTCAAGTATGATATATAAATCATTTTAATGCATTATAAAATATTTTTGTGCATATGATTACATCATTATGGAAAAGTGCATAATATATATGAGAATCCTTGAATAAACATATGGGTTTCCTTACAATAATGTTTCAGTTATCAGTTTTCTTACACGTATGGTTTAAGGATAAAAAAAACTTTTCTTACATGATTGCAAGATTAAAAAAAATTCCTTACACGATTTATTGATTCATATATTTAATATTGTAGAAGTTTTATTTTATTTAAGAGACATTTATATTTGTTTTGAAATCGATGATATATTACCAATATCTTATCACTTGTACAATAATGTTTCAATTATCAGGGTTCAAACATTGTTCACCTAAAAAATCAGGGTTCAAACACTTTCCTCAAGTGATATATTGATTCATATATTTAATTTTGTATCTGTTTTTATTTAAGAGACATTTATATCCCTTTTGAAATCTATAATATATTTGTAATATCTTAGCACCTTTTTTTTTTATATTAAAGGCTATGGCTTACTAAGGCATCACTATAGAAGAAGGCATCCCAACTATGTTGGCACCCCAACTACTAACAATCATCTGCCGCAAGCCAACATAATATTGAAGATAAAAAAGAGTACAAGGAAAAGCATGGGGGGACAATAAACCAAAGTCCATGAGAGAAAAACAATCAACTGAACCTATAATTAGGCAAGCCAATTCTATTGCGAAAAGACTGGTCCCTAATAAAGTCAGGGACATTGTCCCACCAAGTAAAACAGTGGCTAGCCACACCATAGTTAGCTAAACCATCTGCACAGCTATTTCCTTCCCTGTAGATGTGAGTCACCCGGAAAGTCATGCTTCTACAAAGGACTTTGCAATTTTCCCATCTATTGTGAAGCTGCCATGGGACCTTCCTGTTAAAGATGAAAGCATCATCCACCACCTTTGAATCGTATTCGAGCCACAACGAGGACCAACCCTTTTGCTGGGGAATTTCAACTCCCATCATTACTGCAACAAATTATGCATGTAGAGCAGAAACTATACCAAGGAACTCTAAGAAACAGCCCAAGACTCTCCCATTGGAGTCCCTGAAGATGCCACCAGCAGCAGCATACCCAGGACAGCCCTTGGTTGATCCATCAGTGTTGCACTTTATCCAACCAATCGAAGGAGGGAGCCAATCCACTTGTTTAATGCCCTCGGCTCTAGGGACATGACACTCCACAAAAAAGAACTCGACCACCTTGAAATCATCCATTGAGTTGTTTGCAGTCCCTTTAGACAATGAGCCAGCTAGGTGAGTATCTGTCATGATGAGGCTGATTTCATGTCTAGAAGATAAAACCTTGTTTCTGAATTTTATACTATTCCTGCATAGCCAAATGACCGAGATTGTGTTGATAATAGCAGCCAAGACTATGTCCCTGGCTTGGCTGCTGCTGAATCTACGACAGCAGTCCAGCAGGCAAGCAACAGAGGCTGCGTTCAGGTTGCTTTTCAAAGAACTTCCAAACCACGTCCACAGATCAGATGAGAACCTGCAGCTAAGGAAAACATGGCACGCCGTCTCCTCAGTTGCATAACACAGAGGGCAGATAGAAACAATGACACAGCCCCTAGCTCTAAGGTTATCATCAGTTGGCATTTTTGAGTGCATCAGTCTCCAAACTAGGAAGGATTTTGAGGGAGGGATGAAACTCTTCCAAATGAGTTTGCACCAATTTAGGGTATTGGAAGGAGGGTTCAGGAACCGATAAGCTTCCTTGAGAGACAAGGTACCCGTATCTGAAGAACACCAAACCCTTTGATCACGGCCAGCTTCAATCGGGATGGTTACTTTCTTCAGCTCATCCAGGAGAGTAGGGAATCTAGATTGCAGTTCAAGAGGGAGGTGCCATTTGCCCTCGATAATGAAGTCCTGAACTATAGCAGACAGTAGCTTCTGCATGGGGGGAGGAATGCCAAGGAGATCAACCACAGACGTTGCATTGATTAACCAACTATCTCTCCAGAAATTAATCTCATCCCCCTCCCCAAGGATCCATGAGGAGTTTTGCTCAATTAAATCAAAATATCCTCTGATACCAGGCCAAATGGAGGACCTGACAAAGGAAATCGAAGGCACACCCTTTTTGAAGAACCTAGATCTGCAAAGAACAACCCAGTCTTCATTAGAAGTGGAAACAGTCAAACTAAACTTTAACATCGATGCCTCATTGACAGATCTTATTGACCTGAGGCCCAAGCCACCTTCCTCTACTGGTTTGCACAGCTTGTGCCAGGCAACAGTAGCAATTTTCTGAGAGTGAGTGCAGCCTGACCGAATGAAGTTCCTCAACCATTTGTCAATAGTCTTTAGCAGGGCTATAGGCCAGCTATAAATTTGGAAACTGTACAACAGCATGCCTTCAATTACTGATTTTACCAGCTCTAATCTGCCCATAATTGACAGCAAGGAACCCCTCCAAACTACTAGTTTGGCTTTAACCTTATCGGCAATTGGCTGCAAGTGAACCACTTTGGGTTTCCATTTGAAGACTGGAACACCAAGGTAATAGAAAGGAAGCTATCCTTGCTTGAAACCGAGAAGATCTTTGATTTCCACTAACCTTCTAGCAGGAATAGCTCCAGCATAAAACTTGCACTTGTCAAGACTTAACCTTTGGCTTGATGTCTCAGCATATTTATCAAACAGGTTCATTAGATTCTTCAGACCTCTTTTGGACCCCTTGCAAAAGACCATTATATCATCAGCATAGAAGACGTGTGAAGGAGGCTTGCGGTTTCTTGGACCGGTCATGTGATGCATTTTCCCAACTTCCATTAAAGAGGAGATACTTGTACTAAGCGCCTCTTCAGCCAAGCAAAATAGGAGAGGGGACAAAGGATCACCCTGTCGCACCCCTCTCTTACAGGTCATATAGCCCACTGAATGCCCATTAACAATGAAGGAAAGCTTTGTAGATTTTAAAATGGAATGCACCCAGTTACAGAAGGTTTCATGGAAATCGAAATCTTTCAGAACTCTCAACAGGAAGCCCCAATTCAGTGTGTCAAAGGCTTTTTTTATGTCAAACATGAAAGCCAGGTTCCCCCCAAAAGATCTGTTATCTAACATGTTGATCACCTCAGAAGCTATGCAAACACGGTCAGAAATGTGTCTATCCTTTACAAAGCCCCTCTCCTGAGATGAGATCACCTTTGGAGCAATGGTAGATAGCCTATCTGCCAGCACTTTGGTGATGATCTTAAACTGGAAATTTGCTAAGGCTATTGGCCTGTAATCACCAATGGAGTCAGCCTCTGGAAACTTGGGGATAAGAGCCACCATGTTGGAATTAAGACCCGGTAAGACCCAGTTTCTGCTCAAAAAATTGGGTTACTGATTTATACACATACGAGCCTACTATGTTCCAGAATGTTTGGTAGAAGGAGCCCCCAAAACCATCAGGGTCAGGGGTCCCTGCCCCATTCATTGAGAAGGCAACCTTTGTAACTTCCTCAAATGAAGGCATCCTAAGAAGCATACCATTGTCTTCTGCTGTGACAGACTGCTGAATTGTCTTTTCCACTAGGCCATTATCGATGCAATGGTTATCAGTTGTATAAAATTCCGAGTAGAACTAAAGAACATGTTGCTCAATGTCCGTGGATAGCTCTAGAACCTCATCTCCATGTCTTAAGATTGACATTTGCTTAGTTGAGTTCCTAATTTTAACAGTTCTATGAAGGTAGGAAGTATTTCTGTCTCCACAAGTAAACCACTGCAGATTGGCCTTTTGTTTCCAGAAGGTCCCCTCATAAGCCAAGGCCTGATCCAACTCCATTTGAGCCTTGATTTCTTACTGATGAAGCAATTCAGAATAGCCATTGGTTGCCATATGCATCTGAATTTGATCCACCAATTTCAAGGCTGCATCAACCCTTGCATGGACATCACCAAACACCGATTTATTCCAAGATTTAAAGCTAGCTTTTAGATGCTTCAGTTTCTGCATTAGAACATACATTGGACAGCCACTCACAGACAAGGACCAGGTATCTTTGACAAGGTTAGCACAGCTCGGGTGATCCAACCACATATCAAAGTATCTGAAGCTAGATGGACTTGACTTGGCACCTTTATGTTGAGTAATCATAATGGGGTAGTGATCTGAGTGGCTTTTAGTTAAGGTATAACACGCCATACTGGTCCAATAGAACAGCCAAGAGTTATCCACTATTGCTCTATCAAGCCATTTCTGAGTGTGAGCAGTGCCAGCTCTGCCATTCGACCAAGTAAAAGGCACTCCTCTGGTTACAATGTGAGAAAAATTGCCAGTATTTGTCCAGTCATGAAATCATCACAGGAAGCTTTAAGGGGTAAATAAGCTCCCAATTGCTCATGAGCCCCAAGAACAGCATTAAAGTCCCCCACAAATAGCCAAGGGCCAGGATGATCATGCTTCAAATTGGCTAAATCCCTCGAAAGCTCCCTCCTCCTGTGGTAAAGGGTAAAAGCATAGACAGCAGCCACAAAACACCGTTGATTATCCAAAGAATCATAGAAAGCACAGAACTGGGAGGAGGCAAAAATAACCACAGGATCCATTGTGTGACTATAAAAGCACCACAAGTTTGGGATTCTGTTAACTCTATTATTAGAAGAGAAATACTTTAAACCAAGATTTCTCCAAAAGGACTGGCGAATCTGATCCACTTCAATCCAAGGCTCAGCCAAAAGCACCAAATCTGGTTTATTCTTTTGGCACAGTTTTTTAAGCATTTGCCTAGTATCAGTGATTCCTAGGCCTCTAGCATTCCAAAAGAAGGCTCTCATTAAGCAAGATTACGTGGACCATCCCTTCGGGGGTTAGGAACAACCACCTTAGCCTTGCCACCTTTCTGTTGTTGTCTAAGCTTCTTTCTCTGGGACCTGCTCAAAACCACAGTGAAGGAAGAGTTGCTTGCTGCATCCTGCGCTCTGATTGCAGTAGGGGAAGGGTCCGGCTCAAAATCTTCTTCCTCATCTACCCATAATCTAGACACAATTGCCATGTCCTTTATAACATTTGGAGGAGCCGGGTCGGAGAGAAACTCTGGTGATTTAGAATAGGAAGAAGTTGCATTCCCCTCCAAAGAATCAAGAACCACCAGACTTCGTAAATTCTGATTTTCCTTTTCCAAAGCATTATTTATGTTATCATCAAGGTGTGGTTGGGATTCATCATAAATAGTCTCAATTGAGTCACTGTCATCATCAATCACTGGTTGCCTAGACTTCACAGGATCCCCTAATCTTTGAAACACAGTGGCCAAATACACTGTTTCATTGCTCCGGATTGCTACCTCTGATTCCCTTGGATTTATGAACTCCTTATCCCCTCTATCGGGAATTACATCTGTGTATGAGCTACCAAAGACATGGTTCTCAATATTTTGATCAGCCCGGCGAGCGGGCACTTCACCAGCCACCTTTATTTTATTATTATTATTATTATTATTATTATTATTATTATTATTATTATTATTATTATTATTATTATTATTATTATTATTATTATTATTATTATAATATTTAAACATTGAACTTAATGCTAGCTAGTCTATTCTGTTTGAAAATACAAATAAGACATTGGACCGTATAATTGAAATCTTGAAGCATTGCTTTGAAACAATCATGAGTAGTATGAAAAATATAGGCATGATATATAACAAATTATAGTAAAAAATGTAACAAAAATAAAGAATACAAAAGTCATGACAAAAGCTATAGGTTCTGCAAATAGCATGATAAAAAAATATATATATATATAAGATAATATTATAAGTAACACAAAACTCACGACCAAAGAGAATGCAACACCAAAATAAAAAGTTGTGAACCACACACAAAGCAAATGGAAGTGGAAAGCATAAAGAAGAAGAAAGTACCAGTAGAAGAGAAATCAATCCTAAGAATGGTAATTTCGTTGCACAACCGTCCTCTCATGCTTTCATGGTCCTTTGGTCAGAATGTGCAGAGAGACTATTCAAACAAAACTCAATGTCAATCAATTTCATCTTCAAGAGAGATAAAGGAACATACGTGGATGAACCATGTGGATGAACCAACGAAAAAAGGATATGATACACATCTGAAAAAAGGGAAGAAAGTCGAATTAGGTTATAACAAAAAAAAATGTATGTTGTTTGTGATTGCTTGTGAGTCGAGTTCAAATATTTATAGACCAGACCTAGTTTTAATAATAGAAGAGACAATGCATTAGAATGTGCTCTATAAATATATTATCTTAATTTAAAATTTAAAATTAAATAATAATTAAAATAATGATGATTGATATTCGAATGGAAATATTTTCTTTTATGGAAGATATATCTCACCATGGTGCTTTGATTCTTCCAAATGAGTCAATCAATATCCTACCATTAATGCATTGATTTAATTTAAAATTTCAAAGTTTGTTGATTATTTTTTTAATTAAAAAGAATATTGATTAAGCTCAAATTAAGGCTTGTTCACATCTTGTGCTTGTGATGCCTAAATTAATTCTAGATCAACCACATCCTTATACATCCGAATTGTGGGTTTTGACTTTAATTATCACATTTATTTGGCATCGATACTTAGGAATTTTTTTTTTTTGAAAAATCTCGAATTAAGGCTTGTTCACATCTTCTGATTGTGATGCCTAAATTAATTCTAGATAAATAATCATAATTATTCGTATTTTGTTAGCTGATTATAGTTTAAAAATTTTATTGGAAGGTTATGATTGTATTAATTGTTTAGATTGTTTAATTTGTAATTTATTTATAATGTATAATTTATTTATAATTTATGAAAGTCTAGCCACCTCCATTAATTGAATTAGATTGAATGAGAGCATGACACCTAAGCGAAATTTAGATGGAATGATTGTGCTGAAGCCACATGTGAAAAGTGGAGGCTCCTATGAGTGACACTTGGAGGTTACCAATTTGAGAATTTTCGCAAATGTATTCACTACAAGAAATTTAACTTCTAGTGACGGACAAAATCTTTCACTAGATGCCAAAAATCCGTAGGTAAATATTAGATTTGTAACACCCTCCCTTGGCATTACTATGTAACACGTGCGAAAATAAAATTAAAAGATTATTTGTTGGTGCTTTCGGAAAATAATTTATATAAGTACATAAGTGTTTGAAATTGGGTGAAAATTTTTTGTCATAACTCCATACCTAAGCCTTAATTGATCGACACACAAACTTACTATCATAGCTTGACAAAAATACAAGATAGTAGTTTTACAAAAATTTCGACAAAGTCTCCTCTGTAATTCGGACATCCCAGGGTAAAATAACACCTGTTAAAATATTTACATTTTCACTCCATAATTCCAGTTACAATAAATTCAACCAGGCATCAATACATAAAAATAATAGTTATAGCCATAAGCTTTACAAAACCAAAAGAAATATCTTAGATTTTCATTCAAAAGATATGCTCTCCGAGCTATAGACATTCCATTTTAAAATAAAGGCTCTCTGAGCCATACTTATCAAAAATAATCTAAATCTCAACCCTAAGCTGGTCATTCTAAAAGTTATTCCGCAAGTAATACCTCATCAAGCAACTAGATCTAAGTCTCTGAGTGACTTAGAAAGACTCCTCTGCACCATCTGTGTTAAAGTACCAAGGGTACAATATCGAACTAGAAGAATCCTGAAATGTGTGTAAGGGTGAGACGCCAATATATGGTTTTAACACAATAACTAAATGCTCGACACCACATAACACATATACATTTACCACACGAGCATTTATAAGCTAATAGTCTATCAATGGGTTAAACACCCCAAACATCATCCATAAAATTATGCATGACACTTCTATTCATCAACTAAATTTTCGTCCTAATCTCATGAGATATCCCAACACCATATGAGTTGATCAGACTCCATAGCCACACTGGCTAACTTGGCCAACTGCCAACAGGTGCGCAACCTCTTCCCATCTTTAAAAGGCATACACAGCCAGGCACACACAAGGCCAAATACATTGCTAATGTCCACAACCAGTGGCCCTACCATTAGCAAGTAAGATGGGGTCTCCATGTCCTCCCTAGGCACATGAGATAAATGCACATCGTAATTACCTTTCGCCGCTGGTAATTAATGCATTATGTCACAAACCGCAGGCACGTCTGCCAAATGCATGCAAAACACTTTTGTTTTGTTCTTTTCTTTGTGTTCAATCTTTCCCTTGCCGAAGCTCAAAATGGCTTACGACTCACATAGTTTTAAAACACTTTTAAAACTTTCATCACAACACAGGACCTCACTGTCCATATAACTTTTATCAAAACATAGGACCTCACAGTCCATAAAACCTTTATCAAAACATAGGACCTCACAGTCCAAGTGCTCAATCACGACACCTCTCGACCGGTGCACCAGTCTTAGGTTCGTGGCACTAGAAACATCTTCAATGTTTCAACACAGTATACCTCATGTATACAATATAGGCCCTCAAAGTCCAAATGACTGGGTCCATCACAACACAGAACCTTAGTACCCCGACGTCTCGGTTACTAAGTTCCACACCACTTTTAACACTAAATCGTTTTGCTTTCATAAATTCTTTTCCAAAATTGGAAATTCATTAATAAAATCATTAAATAATAAAACTTGGTTTTCACAAATGTGAGTCACTTGAGGTTTTAACTTCCTTAAAATATGTACTGCCGTTTCAAAATACTTGCCTTCTACATTTTTCCAAATCTGTCATCACACATTTCCAAATCATTCATCAATTATCACTTTTAAAGCTTCTCAAGCCAAAACTTAACTTTTCCCACTGAAACAACTTTCTAAAATCATCATTAACTTCTTTTCAACAATTAATTTTATAAAATAACTTTGTATAATATTTCAAACTTTCTTATATAAAAATTAGCAGTACTTAAACATTTTCACAATTTCGCTCTCATTGTGACTCAAGTTACTTTTACACTAATAAATCATCATCATCAAAACTCCTTATTTTTCCAAAATAATACTTTCCACAACTATTATATTCCAACGCTTCCCATAAAACCTGGAATATAATTTACACAGCTTATTAAAGCTTTTATCTGATTAATCGGTTGTGCACTGACCACAGTCAGGCTTCTCAAACAACACTCACAAGCAAGATACAACAACAAACCTTCAGACAAATCTTGTACCATAGCAATATCATGTACAAATAATCAAATAATTTAAAACAGATCAGACACTGATACTCAGATATACAATACAACATAAACCACATAATCAGATAACCACAACCACATCAATTATACAGACTACAAATCAAGCAAATGGTTATTGAGAAAAATCCATCAGGCAAGCTCCCCTTACCTTTGAAGACAAGTAAAGGATCCTCGTCCTAATGCCCACGTTAGCTCATATCTACTCCATCAAGCAAGCATAGCCGTGTCCAAACGTCTCAGAGAGTAAATCCAACAACGCGCAACAACCAGAAATCAAGAAATCAATTACACATGATCAAACACACATTCTAACTTTATCTAAACACTTAATCTAATTACCAAACTAGGTTATTTTTAAATAAAATCATGTTTGAAGCTCACGCTTCCCAATACCCTTTAAGGAAACTTTGTTTTTATTAAAAGATCTTGAAAAAGAACTTTGGAAATCATCCATTAAGAGTCCTAATTACACTAAATCATAATTAATTTCACAAAAACATACCCAAATTCAAATAAAATGAAATTGGGGGTTTTAGGGCTCCTTAATACAATTTAGGGAAAACTCAATAATGAAATTGGTTTAGGGAAACACAAATTCACAGTCCCAATCTCATAAAACAACCTTAAATTTCAAGATTAAAATATGAAATCAAAGGGTTAGGGTTAGGGTTTTAAAAATCCATTTGGGGTTTTTAAATATGAGACACAAGATAGGGTTTTGACTCACCCAAGCTTGAAGGCAGAGGACGCAGTGACAGCCATGGGTACGGCGGCGGCGGCGCACAACTCCGGCAAAGTGGCAGTGGCGGTTCTACAGTGAACAAGAGCAACAGAGTTGAAAGAAAGCATAAAAGATAAGAGAGAAGCTTAACCAACAAGTTGGGTTCGAAACCACCATGGAAGGCGGCGGATCTGACTTACCGCGGCGGGGAGACGAGCGCGCGACGGTGGACCGGACGTATGGGTCGCGCGGCGTGGTCGCGGCTGTCGCGGCTGTGCTGAGGTGGTGGTCGCGCGACTCCGGGTGGCGGTGCAGGGCGGCGGTCGCGCGGCTGCTTCAAGGAAGGAAGGAAGGTGAGTTTGGGGGAAGGAAGAAGATGGTGTGAGGAGGAAGAAGAAGGAAGAAGAAGAAAAGAAAAATAAGAAAGAAAGAAAGAAAGAAAGAAAGAGAAGAAGCAGAGAAGAAAAGGGAGAAAGAGAGATAGCGTCGAGTGAGTTAGAGAGAGAAAAGATAACTTTAGTTTTTATACTAATTATTTAGTGATAGGTACAAAATGAGTGATAAATATTAGGCCTAGAATAAACATGTTTTTACTTTTTAGAATCTAAAAATAAAGATTGATAAGGATATGTTTTCGAAATTCAAGTTAGAGTAAAGATTAATAGTTGAACTGATCAACTAAGAAAATAATCAGTCCAGAATTTAATCTCCGATTGATGTCAAACCAGAATATTTTTAACTCTAAAATTAAATAGAATGAGAATATGAAAATACTTTTCTCTTAATCATATTATTTAAAATATTTTTCTGTAGTGGTATAATAGTGACAATAACATAAATTATTGTCTATTAAACGTGCATTCACTGAAATAAGTCAGTGCTAACACACCCAATAAAATAATTTGAAAAGAGTAATTTAATTACTCAGACTAAACCACATAACATAATAAACTTAAACATCCAAATAAAATAATTAATCCTAGGTGTAAAACTAGGGTGTTACAAGATTGACTTTGACCTACGGACAAAGTGGGTGTCAATTTTAAGGGGACAAATAGCAACGCTTCTTTGTGTCAATATAACATTTACCTACGGATGTCATACTTATACCTACAGTTACATTTGTTTGTCACTATAGGTTGTACCTACAATTTCTAATGGTATAGGTAAAAGCCATTAACTTATAGCTACACAGTCTAACTGTAAGAAAAAGGTAAATATTAGTATAAAAAAATTAACTTTTACCTAAGGTCACTACTCATTAATGACCGTTAAATGATACATATTATTATTATTATTATTATTATTATTATTATTATTATTATTATTATTATTATTAAATATATTTTATACGGCGATACATCCACAAAAATATGATAATACTAAAATCATCATAACTATTCATATTAATACGTTACACATTATTCAAACCGTCTTGCACAAGGGATAAACAAATGAATTTTATTAAATAGGTACAAAGGGTACCATAACACATAAAGATTACAAGCGAGAATCATAGTCCATAAAACCCATGTCCAAAACTCTGGTAGCACTATGTTTATAATAATTATATTGGCCTCCATGAATTATCAAGACAAGCACATCCAGATCTTGCACCTGAGTATTCTTCACTATATTTGTTGGTCATGACAGAGCAACCAGCTTGCATTACAGAGGCACATGTGAAGTTTTCTAAGGGAATCAGTTCCAGCCCCTTCACCAAAAGAAAAAACTATGTTAATCTATTGATCTTGGCAAGACTAGACTTGTGGTGTATAACAACCTCAGTTGTTTTCCCACCATAATTAGAATAAAGACCGGGACATCCCAACACTTTAAAAGTTATTAGAAAATAAATTAAATAACACTTATGTACCATCAGTACATCACAATTTCTTTCAATTCTGATATCAAACAAATTCTTAAGTATAAAAAGACTGATAGTAAAATACTCTAATCATGCAAAAAAGAAGTTTCAAACAAAAAGATATATACACAGTATTAGCTACCATTTGTGAGAAAGTAAAGCCAAAGATGTACCCAATAATTGCTGAACTAAGTAAATAGAGAATGTATGTGCTTGCTCGTATTTGATCAAATTCACCATAAGATATGCTAAGAATATTTTCATACCTATAACTTTACATGTAGCAAGTCTAGTGGCACAAAGATTTTAAGAGAATTCACTAAGAACTAGAAGAAGCTCAAGTTGGCAATTGTAAAGCATGAATTAAATTACCAATGATGCACCAGTCCCAATTGTAAATAGCTTTTCCCAATTAAAAAATGTTAACCTGGAAAGAATTTTCAGGGCAGCCATAGAAGAATTTAGCAATAGGTCCAGCACCGAGAGCAAGCGGTGGTATGAGAGAAACTGTGGGAACGAGGAGCCACATAAGCATAAAATCTGTAACAATGGCCATTACCTGGTGGGGACAAAAAATAATTAAAGATTGACTAATCTGTGGTGTAAAGAAACAGGATAAGCTGAGTTTTAAAGAGACAAAAAGTTTAGCTTTACAAATTACAAGCAAAGATGTTTCCAAAAGAGAAATGTGATATACTAAAGAGTTTCTGAGGAAGGAAGAGAAACACAACTTAGACACCAAACAATATATAACCAAAAAGAAATCTTGTTGACACCTACCCATTTAAGTGAGGGAACATCATGGACTGCGAACTGATCCGCATCAGAGAATTCGGGACCCAGTTTGTCCTTAATTTTGGCCTAATTTGACAATTATTGTGAAACCTGAAATTGTAGGTCTCTTCCTTATCTTTCTAGGGACAGCATGATCACCAAAATCTGATCTTTGTAGCTCTAGTTATGCTCTGCTCAAGACAACAAGGTCAGGATGAGTGAAAAATCCGAAAATTAACTATGTTTAGCAATTAAGCCCAATAATGCAAAACTCAGCCAAATCACCAATATTAAACACATATAGAAATTAATTAGGCCTAGTATACAACACTAAAAGGTGACTCAAAATTGATTTAACGCACGCTCGTGCTTGAAAGGAAGCACACCCGTTCTTCACTTATTTGACCAGCACGGCCGTGCAGGGGACAAGCACGCCCGTGCTTCCCCTCAAGATAGAGAACATAATTATGGACTTAAAGGGGGTTTTAACCCCAATCTCCCCTAATAACGCTATGTTGACATGATTAATTAATTTTAAAGAGTAGATAACTCGGTTAATGGTTAATGATGATAAGATGTTTAAGTCGGTAACTGTTGGGTTATCGCACGTTGATAACTTTGGTGCTTATTGGTCAAAGTGGCCTCGAGGTGTTGATGATGTTAAGTCTTGGGTGCTTATTGGCCAAAGCACGATAATGTTGATGATGAAGCCTTGGGAGCTTTTTGGCCCGAGCAAAGGAGGTGGTTGTTGTTGTTTGTTGTTGTGCCATGCATAGAGAATTGGAGTTGATGGTTGAGGGGGAGGTTCGACATAGGGGATGTATCATCCTAAAATTCTAACATAATTAATTTGAAAAAAATAAATAAAATAAATATAGTACTATTAAGTTATTAAAAAGTATAGTGCAAATGAAATATAAATAAGAGATTTAGTGTAAAGAAGTGATAGTATAGGGATTTATTGAAATTTATTAACCATTATAAAGAATGCAAAATTATATATATATATATATATATATATATATATATATATATATATATATATATAAAGGATTATAAAACAAGGGCGTTAAGCCCAAGGCAATTCCTAATTTTAACAAAAAAAAAAAGAATTATAAAACCTAAACAACGCGTCAGTTGACTTGCCTAATGTTATGCATATATATAAGTTCGGTCACTGTGCAAGTGGGCTAGTAGCGCCGCAACACAGCGTAGAAAGGAAGAGGTTTACGCGTTTCCTTCTTGGGCAGTACAAGCACAGTAGCAGGCAGGTCAATTAACGTCAGCAATGATAAGAAATATTTTTAACGAAGCTGTAGGTTTTATCATATATAAAATTTGGGAGTTTTTGGAGACCTTCAAGAGCTGAGTAACAATACTTTTTGTGAACATTTTCCATGGTATAATTGTTTGTATGTGTGTGGAAGGGTTTACCTTATAGTTTTTTTTGGAATTTGGTTTGAATATACGATTGATATCACCAATCTACATTTTAAAATTGGGGGTTTTCAATTAAAACAAAAATCTGTTAAATTGAGTATTTACTCTTGTTATTGATGGCATGAAATACATGATTGATATTTGTACTAGTTGAATGATATGCTTGATGCCATATGTTATGTCTTGATGCTCATGATTTTCATAGTGTAGTTATAAAATTACTTGAAGACATGATATGAGTCTATTTGGTATGCATGATAAGATTAAATATTTAATTTATGGTAAATGAATTGTTACATGTATGAGACATGAAATTCATGCCTTATGATGAGTTGTATGATGTTTGCCGCAATACCACCTATGATAGGGGTATCAAAGAGAAATACCGCCTTAATGGGGTATCGAAAGTAACATCGCCATGTGGTTGGGATGTCGAAAATGAGTAATTCTACCTAAAAAGGAGTATCGATAGTAACACCACCACAGGTTAGGGTGTCGAAAAAGGAGAAATACCACCATGTGCACATGGGAGGTATCGAAATGGAAAATGTCCCCGACAGGAGGGTGACATCGAAACACTCCTTATGAGTTGGGGTGGGCAATGGGACGCCATTGTCATGTGATGTGTGAATTTATGGCATGCCGGGAAGAGACCAATTTAATTAGGAGGTCTTCAGGCCGCTTGGATTAATCTAGAATTTATTTGGTATATGGAATATGATGTATTGAGATAAGTTGTTGTTACGTTATATGCCATTGAGTTGATGAGATTATTGTTGATATTAAAAGTATTCTCTTTTATATATATTATTTTGGAAAATTAGCGGATGTCATGGATAGTTTTTCCGATTACCGTGCCGGCTGAGAACAATACTATTTTCAAAAATATTTTATAAAAATGTATTGTTGATCACTGGGATTTTATATCTCATTATAAGTATTGTTTTCAGAGATCGAGGACATCGCTGTTGAGGACCCAGAGACCTGAGGAGTCATCTTCTTATCACCTAGTTCGTTAGTAATGTAGTATGGTTGAGGGTGTTGACGACGTTTTTTTTTGGTTTACGTATTATTTTTCTCGGATTGTAATTAGACGCCCGATTTTGAGGCTTTTGGTTTTTATTTATATTTATATTCATTACATGGATATTTTATTACTATATTATTTAATATGAGGTATTTTCAGACTTTAAAATATTTTTTTTTAATTTTCTTTATGAAATATATGTTTTAATTAAATGTTTTAAAGGATTTTTATTGATTTTATCTTGGGATTACTAATGTAACAAAGGGCGTTACATTTATGGTATCAGAGTAGTTCGATTCTAAATCGGACTGTGGTAGTGGGGCTTTTTCAAAAACAAAACTTGGGCGCATAGGATTCTTGTTAGAGTTATAATTCTGCATTCTATTCTTTTGGATATTGGACTTGATCAACCCACTGTTTGATTGGTGGTATGCAGATTATGGCAACAAAGCGTGCGAGGGAGAAATGATGCACTTGCAGCGACTTTGGCTCGAATGGCCAGAGTTATGCAGGAGCAGACGGAGACTCTCCGTCAGATGAGGGATAAGGGGGACGTGCTTAACGTGGTACCGGTTGCAGCTCCAGATCCACAGTACATGGGCCTGTCAGAGTTCAGGAATAATAATCTGCCAGCTTTTCGAGGGACCACCGATCCCATTGAGGCAGAGGAATGGTTACTGAAATTAGAGAAGATCTTTCGGGCCATGGGGTGCTCTGATGCTCAGAAGGTGGATTTTTCCACCTATATGTTAGAGTCAGATGAAAAGCACTGGTGGAACTGTTCCAGGGGCGGGTTGCTTGCTTCGGGTGCCCTTGTCACGTGGGACAGATTCAAGGAGGTATTTCTGGAGAAGTCTTTCCACACAGTGTTCGGATACAGAAAGAGATGGAGTTTCTACATCTTCGTCAAGGGAGTATGACGGTGGTGGAATATGTGGCCAAGTTTGAGAGGCTTACAAGGTTCTCCACACAGGTGAGGGATAATCCTGATGGTCCATGGAAAGCAATTAGGTTCGAGCAGGGTTTGAAGCCAGAGCTGCAGAGCCTTTTTGGGATCCTAGAGATTCGAGACTACCCCACTTTAGTGAACAAGTGTAGGGTGGCGTAGCAGAATATGCAAGTTGTGCTAGCTGAGAGGACGAAGGAGAAGAGCTTCAGTGACGGCAAGAGGTTCCATGGGAAAGGGGGTAATTTCCACAAGAACCTACGACCTGTGCCTACAATCACGAAGGGTAAGCAAGTTCAAGGTGCTCAAGGTGAAAGGGGGACTGCATGTTACAAGTGTGGGTGGCAGGATGGAGATCGTGTGTGCCCTGCGGTACAAACCACTTGCCACAAATGCGGGAAGATGGGACACTTTGCTAGGATGTGCAAGTCAGGAGGACAATCTCAAACCAGATCATTGAACCACGGAAGGGTCTTTACCATCCAGGGAGAGGAGGTGAAGGAGTCCGACGGTTTGATCCAAGGTAAGGGCTTTATTAAAGGTCATGATGATATCATATTGTTCGATTCGGGAGCAACACATTCATTCATTTCATTTAAATGTTCTCAATTCTTAGAGTTACCTGTTACTAAACTGTCATGTGATTTGTGTGTTCCTACTCCTGGTAAAGATAGATTGATTACTTCTTCTGTCTGCCTGCAATGTCCCTTATTGTTTCAAGACCTGACTTATATTGTTGATTTGATATGTTTACGTATGTTTGGTCTGGATATTATTTTGGGCATGGACTGGTTGTCTCGTAAAAATGCTATTATTGATTGTGCTAGTCGAACTATTTATTTCATTCCACAGTCCATGTCTGTTGACTCTCCTAGGACAGAACATCTTATCTCTGTTGCCTCATGTCATAAATGCTTAGTTGAGGGAGCTCAGGGATATATACTCCTCTTTTCTGCTAAGATAGAGGCTGAAAGTGATATAGCGGCATTGCCTATTGTGTGTGAGTTCCCAGATGTGTTTCCTAAGGATGTCTCTAGTTTACCTCCAGATAGAGAGATTGAGTTTACCATAGATCTAGTACCTGGGAGTTGACCTGTATCAGTAGCACCCTATAGGATGGCACCTCTAGAGTTGAGCGAGCTCAAGAAACAGATAGAGGATATGTTACAAAAGGGGTCCATTAGGCCTAGTGTGTCACCTTGGGGAGCACCAGTGCTTTTAGTGAAGAAAAAAGATGGGAGTATGAGGTTGAGTGTTGATTATAGGCAACTGAATAAGGTAACCATCAAGAACAAATATCCCTTGCCTAGGATAGATGATCTTTTAGATCAGTTAAGGGGAGCGTCAGTGTTTTCCAAAATAGATCTAAGATCGGGATACCATCAAATTAGAGTTAGAACAGAGGACATCCCTAAGACAGCCTTCAGGACAAGCTATGGGCACTATGAGTATGTAGTGATGCCCTTTGGCGTGACCAACGCCCCTGCCGTTTTCATGGACTACATGAATCGAATCTTTAGGACCTTTTTGGACAGGTTTGTGGTGGTGTTCTTAGATGATATTTTAATATACTCTAGGACACCAGAAGAACATGGAGAACACTTAAGGTTGGTGTTGCAGATCTTGAGGGACGAGTGTCTTAATGAAAAACCAGAGAAGTGTGAGTTTTGGCTAGATGAGGTAAAGTTTTTAGGACACACAATCTCAAAGGATGGTGTAGCGGTTGATTCCTCTAAAGTTGATGCGGTGTTGGGATGGGAACAACCTAAGACAGTAACCGAAGTAAGAAGTTTCTTAGGCTTAGCTGGTTACTATAGGAAGTTCATAGAGGGATTCTCTAGATTAGCCTTACCTTTGACCCACTTGACTAGGAAAGGGAAACCTTTTGTGTGGGACCAGGGGTGTGAGGACGGGTTCCAAGAGCTTAAGAGGAGATTGGTGTCATCACCAGTCTTAACTATACCGGATCCCTTAGTGAGTTTTGTGGTATACTGCGACGCATCTAAGAATGGCTTGGGATGTTTCTTAATGCAGGAGGGCAAGGTGGTAGCATATGCCTCTAGGCAGCTTAGGCCACATGAGGGGAATTACCCTACCCACGACCTAGAGCTAGCAGCTGTGGTTTTTGCCCTTAAGATTTGGAGGCATTTCCTTTATGGGGCAACGTTTGAAGTTTTGGTGACCATAAAAGCCTAAAATATCTATTCGACCAGAAGGAGTTGAACATGAGACAACGAAGGTGGATGGAGTTCCTTAAGGACTATGACTTCGAGTTGAAGTACCATCCAGGAAAAGCCAATGTGGTGGCAGATGCTTTAAGTAGGAAGTCCCTACACGTGTCGAGCTTGATGGTGCAAGAGCTGAACCTCATGGAAGAGTTTAGGGACATGAATCCGGGGGTGTTGGATCTGTCCTTAAATGTCTTAAGTTTGAAGTTGAATAGGTTGGAAATTAATAGTGACCTTAGAGATGAGGTTAGGCGGAAACAACTTTTAGACCAAGAGTTGCGGTCTCGGTTGGGACAAGAGGGTTATGGGTTGTCTGTTGATGGGCTAGTGAAGTTTAAGAATAGGATCGTTGTTCCTAAGGAGGGGAGCCTTAGAGAGAAGATATTAGAGGAAGCTCATAAGGGGAAGTTTATGATAAGCCTCTGGCTTATCTAGTTTTATAACTAGTAAGACGGTGGTTTACGTGCTAATTAGTCGAGTTCAATCTCGTTTTCGCCCAAATTTGCCTTGTTTTGTTCCTAAGTTGGACTTTGACTCGTTTTGCGTCTTTTGTGTAGTTTTTAGCTTCTTTTGGATAGAATTACGCTTGTGGTTGCTTGTGTTGTTTTCAGGTCCATAAGTGAAGCTCTGAGAATTAAGGAAAGTCAAGAAATAGTGGAGATTACCATTCTGGAGATTCTCGCCCCGCGAGAGTTTGGAGACCCGGGAAGACAGAGACCATCACGGCCTAGCCGTGATTCACATCACGGGCCGTGAAAAGAAGGTTCGCATCGCGAGACGTCCTTCGCGTCGCGAATGTTTGAACTCCAGAAAAGCACCAGAGACAGAGACCATCACGGCCTAGCCGTGATTCACATCACGGGCCGTGAAAAGAAGGCTCGCGTCGCAAGACATCCTTCGCGTCGCGAGGGTTTAAATTCCAGGAGTGCGCCAGAAACAGAAGCCGTCACGGCCTGGCCGTGATGGCCATCACGGCCGTGACGCGTGGCCCCCTTATAAATAGAGCAGATCAGAACAGAAAGGGAGGACTTTTTGGGATCAGAACTGATTGTAGATCTTTTGTAATCCTTATTCTGGGGCTGCGTCTCCTCTTCTCTTCTCTTAATTCTTAGTCTTAGGATGATTTCCGATTGTACGTGTGTCGTTGTTACGGACATGAGGAACTAATCCCCTTGTCTAAGGGATCGATGAAGCCACCTATGGCGGCATAGTATTCATGTGATGTAACTCTCTCTCTCTTAATTCAATTATTGTTTTCCAATTCTGATTTCATTGTGTTGGTTATATGCTTGCGTGATCAACTAGTTAAACGTGTATGAGGTCGAGAGGCGATTCGCGTTTTAGAACTTGAATTGGGAACATCGATCGAGTGTTGCACGAGAGTGAATAGGAGATCGATGCAACTCTTAGGGAACAAGAATTAATAGAATTCGAGATTAGGGTTAAGAGACCTAGTAAGTAATTAACTCAAATCATCGAATATGTCCTATTGAGCACGACAGTGGATATAGGAGAATTTAGGGGTCCCGTTGACATTAAAATTGAACCTAGGGAGGAGATCATTATCACTTGGGTACTTTGCATGATTGGGTAGGTGGATTCGAAACCTTAGATGCTTTTAATTCCAGATTTCATCACCATATCTTTAATTGATTCGATTTGTTAAATTGAATTGTGATCCTAGTTTCTCTCCAACCACTTTCTCTACTTAACCAACTTATCGGATTTCTCGCGAAATTAGTCGAATTGGTAACCCAATCCTTGTGTTCGACCTCGGTAGACTCTTACCGTGTTTTATTACTTGCGACGACCCGGTACACTTGCCGGTGTCTCAACAAGTTTTTGGCGCCGTTGCCGGGGATTGGCACGACCAATTTTCCTAATTTTTAGTTTAGGAAAATTCGGCTGTTTGGTTAAGCTGACTTTTAGTTTTATTTTCTTTTATTTAATTGCTATTATTTTTCTCTGTTTCTTTGATTCCACTTGGTCTTTGCCTGTTTTTGTATGCGAGGTACCCTTCTACAAGAGGACTTGCTATTTGATTCCGAGATCACCAGGATCGAGCGGCAATTAAGGAAAGAAGCCAGGGAACGGAAAAGAATTGAAGGAATTAAAATAGAGGGCATGGCTGAAGAAAATCCTCCTCCTCCTCCTCCTCGTTACAAGCCTCTCTTCGAGTACGATCTACCAAACTTGGAGGATTGTGCTTCTTCTATTGTGAGGGGCAACCTGAACACAGACTCCTTCAGAGTGGAAGGATGTGTCACAGCCCAGATCTGTGAGAATCAGTTCGACGGCAGTGGCAAGCAAGACCTGCATAGACACATCACTCGCTTCCTTGAAGCCTGTGACTTACAGAAGACAAGAGGAGTCTCACAGGATGAGTTTCGCTTGCGACTTTTCCCTCTCTCTCTTAGGGATGTCGCTCGCGATTGGGTTGACAGCTTGGATAGGAACAGCATTAGAACTTGGGAGCAAATGGCACAGAAGTTCCTAACCAAATACTTTCCTCCTCAGAAGGCGGCACAAGCAATAATAGTAGTCACATCATTCAGGCAGACGGAGGATGAAACTTACAATGAAGTGTGGGAGAGGTACAATGGTTTATTGAGAAGATGTCCCTCTGCGTTCTTTGACCCGGTTTCCAAAGTGCAGCACTTCTTTAATGGGTTGAGGGGACGCTATCAGATGAACTGTGATGCCGCGCACTGGCGGTTCTTTTGTATATTTATCATTGAGGATGGATGGGCACTTGTTAGAAAAGATGTCATATAATGATTACAACCGTAGGGGGGAAACCTCGAGTGGAGTCAGTTCTGCGACAATGGAAGCCATTTTAGAGCAAAACAGATTGTTGAAGATGCAGAATGCGGCACTATCGGGGAACAAAAAAGTTAATGTGATACACGAGGGGATGCCTCCGGGTTGTGACAACTGCAATGGGGATCATGACACTCAGATTTGCCCACTGAACTTCTCTCAGGAACATGTGGATTCATGCCACAACTTCTATGACACTTGTGCCCCGAACAATTATCGAGAGAAACAGACGAGAATGACTACAATCGAGAATCGAATAGGGGTACATGAGGAGAGACCATCCGGGTTTCGCATGGAGTAATGCTAGTGGCGGTCTAGCCGGGCAGCAACCTCAACAGGTGTCGAGGCCACACATAGGGATTCAGCGACGCAATACTCAGCAGGTCCTCCGGGGACTAATCAAGTGCAAACAACGAGATAGTGGAAGACAACCGTGGGAGCTGGCTTTTGAGAAGATGAGTACAGCAGTGGAGAAATTGTCAATTAACACGAACATTGCCATTGACAAGTTGGCGACTCATACAGGTTCAGCAATTCAGAATCTTGAGACACAAATAGCACAGCTCACGAAGCAACTGAATGAGCGTCTTCCAGGCACTCTTCCAGGTGACACTGAGAACAACCCTAAGAGCCAGTGCAATGCCGTGACCACTAGAAGCGGTAGAGTGCTGGAATCTAACAGGGGCGCACCTAGTTCTCCGGAAGTTGAGGTCTCGAACCATCCACATGTTGAGGAAGAACAACCTGAGAAAGAAGAGGAGTTAGAAAGAGGTAAGGCACCGGAGCAAGGAGGGAGGTTAAAGCTTGTAGATGAAGAGTTCCGTAGAAAGAAGTGGGTAGAGCCCAAGGACCTCCCGTCCTACATGAAGGTACCCTATCCGGAAAGATTGAAGAAGCCTCAACAGGATAAACAGTTCAATAGATTCCTTGATGTCTTCCGCAAGCTTCAAATTAACATCCCATTTGCGGAAGCCCTGGAACAAATGCCATCGTATGCCCGGTTTATGAAGGAGCTTCTCACCAAGAAGCGGAGAATTGTGGATGAGGAAACGATTGCTTTGACCGAGGAGTGTAGTGCCATTCTTCAGAGAAAACTCCCTCCAAAGTTGAAGGATCCCGGGTCCTTTTCGATACCATGTACTATTGGGGAGATGAATATAGGGAAGGCGTTGTGTGATCTAGGGGCAAGCATCAACTTAATGCCCCTCTCTATGATGAAGAAGTTGGGAATTAAGGAAGCCAAGGATACACGGATGTCACTCCAACTGGCCGATCGCTCCATCAAATACCCTTATGGGGTTGTCGAAGACTTGCTAGTGAAGGTGGACAAATTCATATTTCCGGCAGATTTCGTGGTGCTTGATATGGATGAAGACGCCGAGATTCCTCTCATATTGGGGAGGCCTTTCTTGGCCACAGGGCGTGCTTTGATTGATGTGCAACAAGGGAAGCTCACCCTCCGCGTGCAAGATGAGAATGTAGTCTTCAATGTCTTTGAAGCAATGAAGCACCCTGTGGAGAGGTCGGAAGTGTACCGGGTGGATGTTGTGGATGGTATTGTTAAGGAAAAGACCACTAGAGGAGCCCATGGTTCTGCACTTGCACAAGTGTTGGTAAAATCCCATGGTGATGATAGTGAGGAAGAAGACCCCTTGGGGGATGAGGCCTATCTTGAATGTTTGAAACAGATGGAAGACTTACCGAGTCTCCCAAGGGATGAATATGCAAAGGAGAAGCTCAACAAGGAAGGCAATGAGGAAGATGGAAAGACACCGGAGCTGAAGCAACTCCCAAATCACTTGAGGTATGCATTCTTGGGGGAGGAGGGACAACATCCGGTGATCATTAGCAATGCCTTGAAAAAGGATGAAGAGGAGAAGCTGTTGAGAGTTCTTAGGGAATACAAATCCTCCATTGGGTGGAAGATTTCGGACCTAAAAGGTATAAGCCCTTCCCTATGCATGCATAAAATCTTGATGGAGGATGGTTATAAGCCGGTGGTTCAACCACAGAGACGGCTAAACCCCATCATGAAAGAAGCTGTGCGTAAGGAAGTGATTAAGCTTTTAGATGCCGGAATCATCTACCCAATCTCGAATAGCAACTGGGTTAGTCCGATTCATGTGGTCCCAAAGAAGGGTGGAACAACCGTGGTGGTCAATGAAAACAATGAATTGATCCCAACAAGAACCATCACGGGGTGGAGAGTGTACATCGACTACAGAAGATTAAATGAAGCAACAAGGAAGGATCACTTCCCTCTCCCCTTCATAGATCAAATGCTTGAGAGGTTAGCCAGGATATGAGTACTCTTTGTTTCTTGGATGGTTACTCCGGCTATAACCAGATTGTGGTGGATCCTCAAGACCAAGAGAAGACGGCTTTCACTTGTCCGTATGGAGTCTTTGCCTACGAGGAGGATGCCCTTTGGATTGTGCAACGCCCCGCTACTTTCCAAAGGTGCATGCTCTCTATTTTCTCGGACATGGTGGAGAGATGCATTGAGGTGTTCATGGATGACTTCTCGGTCTTTGGGACCTCCTATGACAAGCTGTTTGAAGAACTTGACCTTGGTGCTTAAAAGGTGCCAAGAGACTAACCTTGTGCTCAACTGGGAGAAATGCCACTTCATGGTCAAGGAAGGTATAGTCTTAGGGCACAAAGTCTCCCAAAGGGGGATTGAGGTTGATAGGGCGAAGATTGAGTTGATTGAGAAGCTGCCCCCACCAACCAATGTGAAGGGGGTGAGGAGTTTTTTGGGGCATGCCGGGTTCTACCGGAGATTCATCAAAGACTTCTCCAAAATCGCAAGGCCGCTTTGCGACCTTCTTGTGAAGGATGTATCCTTTGATTTTAATGATTCTTGTTTATATGCCTCCTTTGTTTTTGAAAAATATGCTTGTCACCGCACCCATAATCACTGCACCTAATTGGAATTTGCCATTTGAAATCATGTGTGATGCTAGTGATTATGCGGTGGGGGCTGTTTTGGGGCAGAGGGTGGAAAAATTAGCTCATGTCATTTATTATGCAAGTAAGGTTTTGAATGAGGCACAAGCTAATTATTCCACCACCAAAAAAGAACTACTTCTTTGTGGTGTTTGCTTTGGATAAGTTTAGATCCTACATCGTGGGGTCTAAGATTGTGGTTTTCACTGATCATGCGGCCATAAAACACTTGATGACAAAACAAGAGGCCAAACCTAGATTAATTCGGTGGATTCTTCTTTTGCAGGAATTTGATCTCGAGATTAAGGACAGGAAGGGATCCGACAATGGGCTGGCGGACCACTTATCTAGGTTGGTAAATCCCGACACCGAGGAGGAATTGTTAGACATCAAGGAAGAGTTTCCTGATGAAAAGTTGTTTGCACTTATTGAAAATTCCCCTCCTTGGTTCTCGGATATGGCCAACTTCAAGTCTTCAAATATGGTTCCGTAAGGTTGGACTAATCAACAGAGAAAGAAGTTCTTCTCGGATGCAAAATATTATGTGTGGGAGGACCCCTATCTCTTCAAGCAGTGCTCGGATGGGATCCTCAGGAGGTGCATTCCCCATGACCAAATCGGAAACGTGTTGTGGCATTGTCATAGCTCGGATTACGGTGGGCATTATGGGGGAAAGAAGACTGCAGAAAAGATCCTTCAAAGTGGTTTCTTTTGGCCGACGCTCTTCAAGGATGCCTACACCTTTGTTGAAAACTGTGATCGTTGCCAAAGGGTTGGCAATATTTCTAAGCGGCATGAACTCCCCTTGAATTGCATGCTCGAAGTAGAGCTCTTTGATGTATGGGGGATAGATTTCATGGGACCATTCCCACCCTCTTTCTCTTACCAATACATTTTGGTGCTTGTGGACTACGTGTCGAAGTGGGTGGAGGCAATCCCAACAACCACAGATGATACGCGGTTAGTCATGGATTTCTTGAGGCGCAATATCTTCTCTAGGTTTGGGGTCCCAAGAGTGTTGATCAGTGATGGGGGATCCCACTTCTGCAACAATCAAATGCACAAGCTTCTTGAGAAGTATGGGGTCAAGCACAGAGTCTCCACACCCTATCATCCCCAAACAAATGGGCAAGCGGAGGTATCCAACCGTGAGTTGAAGCGCATTCTTGAGAAAACCGTCAACTCCTCACGGAAGGATTGGTCAAGGAAATTGGATGATGCTCTATGGGCTTATAGGACCGCCTTCAAGACTCCAATTGGAAGGTCTCCCTACAATTTGGTGTTCGGAAAGGCATGCCACCTACCGGTGGAGTTGGAGGAGAAATCTTATTGGGCAATTAGGGAGCTCAACTTTGACTTGACAAAGGCCGGAGAGAAGAGGTTGTTGGACTTGAATGAGCTGTCTGAGATCCGTATGCAAGCTTATGAGAACGCAAGAATCTACAAGGAGCGGACGAAGGCCTGGCATGACAAGCACATCTTGCTTAGGAGGTTTGAGCCCAGACAATTGGTGCTTCTGTATAATTCAAGGTTGAGGCTCTTTCCTGGGAAGCTGAAATCAAGGTGGTCAGGACGATACAAGATCCTACAAGTCTTCCCCCATGGGGCAGTGGAATTAGAAGGGACCTCTGGCAACTTCAAGGTGAACGGGCACAGGTTAAAGCATTATCATGGGGAGTCAATCCCAACTGGAAAGCAAGTGTTTCTTCTGGATTAACCCTTAGGGGTGACTTGAGTCAGGCTCGGGACGTTAAACAAGCGCTACTTGGGAGGCAACCCAAGCTAGGTATCCCTCTCTTCTCCTAACTTTTGTTCTGTTTTTGATTTTTGTGTATGTTTTTGTTTGTCACTCTTGAATAATTTGAGAAGATCAAGAGTTGTTGTATGAATGATGTGTCGGCAAGCTTTTTGGATTTTGATTAAATGGAGCATAGATGGATTGCATGAATTATATTGACCATTGATGATTTCCCCTTAGGTTCTAATAATAGAAAAGTTGATCCCCACTTGAAAATTGAAAATTGAACTTTGAGATTTATTATGATTGCTTGATTTATGATAAGTTTGGGGTGAGGGGGTGCACACACTAGGAATCGTATCTCGGTCAAACAGTTTGCAAAATGTCCAGGTGAGGATTTGAGCCTCCAACTCTGTCTTTGAATGTGTGAATCACTGTAAGTTGCACTTTCCCGAATTTGCTTGAATCTCTATATGGTTTGCATGTTTATATGTTGCATCAAATGATTTAGGCAATTTTCTTTGAATTAACTACTTGGCCATAAATTGAACCAACCTTGATGAATGATCCCTAGTTAGCCACATTGAGCCTTGAATCCTATTGTTCTTGATGACCTTACATTACAAGCCATTAACTCAGAAAAACCATGATTTTCCCCTATCCTAGGATTTATGAGAGTATGGAATTTTAGCTTTGTGAGTGTTGTTGTGGAACTAAGTTTGGGGTGGCTACAAGTTCATAAATCATAGTTGAGAAAAAGAAAAATGGAAGTAAGGGCCGAAGGCTTGAAAGAAAGAAAAAAAAAATTGGGTGATAAAAAGCATTGAATATGTGCCAAAAAGGGCAAAGAAAAATAAATATAAAAAGGAAGAGGTGTGTAGCCACCAACTGCAAGGAAGAGAATAATATGAGAGTGAATTCAATTGTTGTGATATTAGTTTCATGCTCTCATTGATCCTAGGGACTTAGCCTCTATCCTTTGATTATCCTACCCTTAACCAGGCCCCATTACAACCTTTGAAAGACCTATTGATGTTGCATGCATGTTTTCGTGGGAACTATGTTTGAGATGAAAATCAAATTCATGGGAAGTGCTCTTAGAATGTGAAAGTGAGTGAAAAGTTGATAGCCTAGACAAACTTGAGCGAATGAGTGAAATACTAAATGCCCTTGTGAGGAAGGCAATTGTTTGAAATAGGTGATCTTCCTTTGTGTGTATCTTTGAGCCTCAACTTAGAGTAAAGATGGCATGAATGACAAATTCTCAATTGTTTAAAGTGGATGAATGTGGGGATTACATTGATGAAAAAGGGGGGGAAATCAAAGAAGAAAAACTGTTTTGTAAAGTCGCATGAGATTTGTGCGAAATCGATTGAATCCCTTAAGCTTGCCAAGTCTTGAGTCGTTTTTGAGTTTTAGCTTGCTTGGGGACAAGCAAGGTTTAAGTTTGGGGTGTTTGATAAGCCTCTGGCTTATCTAGTTTTATAACTAGTAAGACGGTGGTTTACGTGCTAATTAGTCGAGTTCAATCTCGTTTTCGCCCAAATTTGCCTTGTTTTGTTCCTAAGTTGGACTTTGACTCGTTTTGCGTCTTTTGTGTAGTTTTTAGCTTCTTTTGGATAGAATTACGCTTGTGGTTGCTTGTGTTGTTTTCAGGTCCATAAGTGAAGCTCTGAGAATTAAGGAAAGTCAAGAAATAGTGGAGATTGCCATTCTGGAGATTCTCGCCCCGCGAGAGGAAGCTCGCCCCGCGAGAGTTTGGAGACCCGGGAAGACAGAGACCATCACGGCCTAGCCGTGATGTATATCACGGCCGTGACCTAAAATCCACACAAGTCAGAGACCATCACGGCCTAGCCGTGATTCACATCACCGGCCGTGAAAAGAAGGTTCGCGTCGCGAGACGTCCTTCGCGTCGCGAATGTTTGAACTCCAGAAAAGTACCAGAGACAGAGACCATCACGGCCTAGCCGTGATTCACATCACGGGCCGTGAAAAGAAGGCTCGCGTCGCGAGACATCCTTCGCGTCGCGAGGGTTTAAATTCCAGGAGTGCGCCAGAAACAGAAGCCGTCACGGCCTGGCCGTGATGGCCATCACGGCCGTGACGCGTGGCCCCCTTATAAATAGAGCAGATCAGAACAGAAAGGGAGGACTTTTTGGGATCAGAACTGATTGTAGATCTTTTGTAATCCTTATCCTGGGGCTGCGTCTCCTCTTCTCTTCTCTTAATTCTTAGTCTTAGGATGATTTCCGATTGTACGTGTGTCGTTGTTACGGACATGAGGAACTAATCCCCTTGTCTAAGGGATCGATGAAGCCACCTATGGCGGCATAGTATTCATGTGATGTAACTCTCTCTCTCTTAATTCAATTATTGTTTTCCAATTCTGATTTCATTGTGTTGGTTATATGCTTGCGTGATCAACTAGTTAAACGTGTATGAGGCCGAGGCGATTCGCGTTTTAGAACTTGAATTGGGAACATCGATCGAGTGTTGCACGAGAGTGAATAGGAGATCGATGCAACTCTTAGGGAACAAGAATTAATAGAATTCGAGATTAGGGTTAAGAGACCTAGTAAGTAATTAACTCAAATCATCGAATATGTCCTATTGAGCACGACAGTGGATATAGGAGAATTTAGGGGTCCCGTTGACATTAAAATTGAACCTAGGGAGGAGATCATTATCACTTGGGTACTTTGCATGATTGGGTAGGTGGATTCGAAACCTTAGATGCTTTTAATTCCAGATTTCATCACCATATCTTTAATTGATTCGATTTGTTAAATTGAATTGTGATCCTAGTTTCTCTCCAACCACTTTCTCTACTTAACCAACTTATCGGATTTCTCGCGAAATTAGTCGAATTGGTAACCCAATCCTTGTGTTCGACCTCGGTAGACTCTTACCGTGTTTTATTACTTGCGACGACCCGGTACACTTGCCGGTGTCTCAACAGTTTACCATACATCCTGGAATAACTAAGATGTACCAAGACCTTAAGAGGATGTATTGGTGGCCAGGAATGAAAAAGGATGTGGCTAGCTTCGTAACTAGGTGTTTAGTGTGCCAAAAGGTTAAGATAGAACATCAGAAGCCTTCGGGGTTGTTGCAGTCCTTGGAGATTCCAGAATGAAAGTGGGAGAGAATTTCTATGAACTTTGTGATGGGGTTACCTAAGACGTGTTTGGGCTTAGACGCCATTTGGGTGAGAGTGGATAGGTTGACCAAGTCTGCCCAATTCTTGCCAATTAAGGTAACCTATAGCTTAGACAAGTTGGCCTACCTTTCTATCAAGGAAATAGTCAAACTTCATAGGACACCCACCTCCATAGTGTCGGATAGAGACCCGAGGTTTACCTCTAGATTTTGGAGAGCTTTTCAGCAAGCCTTTGGGACTAAGTTGAACCTTAGCACGGCCTATCATCCCCAAACGGATGGTCAGTCAGAGCGAACCATTCAGACCCTTGAGGACATGCTTAGAGCGTGTATCTTGGATGAAGGAGGGAGTTGGGATAGGTTCCTACCTCTCATTGAGTTTGCGTATAACAATAGTTATCACGCTAGTATAGGCATGACACCCTATATGGGAGGAAGTGTAGGTCCCCTTTATGTTGGTGTGAGGTAGGTGAGAAAACCTTGATAGGACCTGAATTGGTCCAGGAAACCTCCGAGAGAATCAAAATGATTAGGGAGAGGATGCGCACGGTGCAAAGTAGACAAAAGAGCTATGCCGACAAAAGGAGAAAGCCTCTAGAATTCCAGGAAAGTGAGCATGTATTTTTGAGAGTCACTCCTAAGACGGGGGTAGGGAGGTCGATGAAAGTCCGCAAGCTAAATCCTCGTTTCATGGGACCTTTCCAAATCCTTAAAAGAGTCGGGCCTGTTGCTTATCAACTGGGTCTTCCGTCACAGTTGGCAAACCTTCATGATGTTTTCCATGTGTCACAACTCAGAAAATATGTGCCTGATGAATCTCATGTGATAGCTCCTGAGTCTGTACAATTGAAGGATAATTTGATCTATAAGCCAAAGCCTAGTCAAATCATGGACAAGAGCACTAAGACTCTGAGGAACAAGACGATTCCATTGGTGAAAGTGTTATGGGAAGGATTGTCTCCTGAGGAAGCCACTTGGGAGATGGAGGAGGACATCATCCGTCAGTACCCAGATTTTATTATCTAAGGTATGGTAACCTTTTAGTTTTGAATATGACATATGTTACAATAGGTGCGTGTGTATGAGATGAATTTCGGGGACGGAATTCTTTAAGGAGGGGAGAAAATGTAACATCCTAAAATTCTAACATAATTAATTTGAAAAAAATAAATAAAATAATGATAGTACTATTAAGTTATTAAAAAGTATAGTGCAAATAAAATATAAGAGATTTAGTGTAAAGAAGTGATAGTATAAGGATTTATTGAAATTTATTAACTATTATAAAGAATGCAAAATTATATATATATATATATATATATATATATATATATATATATATAAGAATTATAAAACAAGGGTGTTAAGCCCAAGGCAATTCCTAATTTTAACCAAAAAAAAAAAAAGAATTATAAAACCTAAACAACGCGTCAGTTGACTTGCCTAATGTTATGCATATATATAAGTTCGGTCACTGTGCAAGTGGGCTAGTAGCACCGCAACACAGCGTAGAAAGGAAGAGGTTTACACGTTTCCTTCTTGGGCAGTACAAGCATAGTAGCAGGCAGGTCAATTAACGTCAGCAGTGATAAGAAATATTTTTAACGAAGTTGTAGGTTTTATCATATATAAATTTTGGGAGTTTTTGGAGACCTTCGAGAGGTGAGTAATAGTACTTTTTGCGAACACTTTCCATGGTATAATTGTTTGTATGTGTGTGGAAGGGTTTACCTTATAGTTTTTTTTTTGGAATTTGGTTTGAATATATGATTGATATCACCAATCTACATTTTAAAATCGGGGGTTTTCAATTAAAACAAAAATCTGTTAAATTGAGTATTTACTCTTGTTATTGATAGCATGAAATACATGATTGATATTTGTACTAGTTGAATGATATGCTTGATGCCATATGTTATGTCTTGATGCTCGTGATTTTCATAGTGTAGTTATAAAATTACTTGAAGACATGATATGAGTCTATTACATTGCACCGTCGTATATGTTTACATGATTCTTACTTCCCGTTTTCTGTTTTCTTGTGTTTGGCATGTTTGGTTTCACGCAGAGGATGACGAGCAGTCCGGAGAGGAGTGACTCTGAGGAGCCACCACTCATAGTTAGCGCCTTTCTTTTGTTAGTCTAGTTATCAATTGTATTCCGAGGTTTTTTCGGAACGGTTATACCAGCTTAGTTGTGACATCAGGTTGGGACGTTTGTTATTGTTTTATTTTGTTTTTTTGTTTTAAACTTGATTTTATTTCCCGTTTTGAGAACTCGTTCATATGAGACCTTTCTACCCATGGACAAATGTTTTATTCATTTGTTGCATTTGCAGGATACATATGCATCAATATCGAACTTTTGAATACCTTACAAACTTTTTATACTCAATGATACCTATCAATATATCAATGGTTTTAAATCTACAAATTAAATTAGGTACATGGACATTCAGCTTACATATTGTCCCTTAAGAATAGGACCTTCAAAACATAGTTCATATTGGTACTAGTTACTTTATAACCTCCGCTATGTTAACTTTTGTTATTGCGTTGAATATTTTGATGCACTATGAAAGTGAATAAGTAGTGTCTCTCGTATACAAAAGGGTAAAGTTGTTCACAAGTCGGTTTGGTTCAGTTCCACGAGAAAAAAATTCGAATAAATCAAAATCAATTGGTTCAATTTGGGTAGAATTTGAAAAAATAAAATCAAAAAACTCAAACCAAACTAATCCAATCAAGAACGGACAAGTTCAGTTCGATTCTAAAAAAATACTTGTTCAAAAAATATGAAAAACTTATTGGATTTAAATCAAATTTATACTGTTATAATTCAAGTATGATATATAAATCATTTTAATGCATTATAAAATATTTTCGTGCATATGATTACATCATTATGGAAAAGTGCATAATATATATGAGAATCCTTGAATAAACATATGGGTTTCCTTACAATAATGTTTTAGTTATCAGTTTTCTTACACGTATGGTTTAAGGATAAAAAAAACTTTTCTTACATGATTGCAAGATTAAAAAAATTTCCTTACACGATTTATTGATTCATATATTTAATATTGTAGAAGTTTTATTTTATTTAAGAGACATCTATATTTGTTTTGAAATCGATGATATATTAGCAATATCTTATCACTTGTACAATAATGTTTCAATTATCAGGGTTCAAACACTGTTCACAAAAAAATCAGGGTTCAAACACTTTATTATTATTATTATTATTATTATTATTATTATTATTATTATTATTATTATTATATTTAAACATTGAACTTAATTCTAGCTAGTCTATTCTGTTTTAATAATCATGTTAAATTATTCATTAGAATCTGCAACGCATGGCCCAATACCTCCAGTGGCATCTAAAATGTGGATGGGGAATTCAACATGGTAAAACAATGATGAGTAGTATGAAAAATATAGGCATGATATATAACAAATTACAGTAAAAAATGTAACAAAAATAAAGAATACAAAAGTCATAACAAAAGCTATAGGTTCTGCAAATAGCATGATAATATATATATATATATATAAGTAACACAAAACTCACGACCAAAGAGAATGCAACACCAAAATAAAAAGTTGTGAACCACACAAAGCAAATGGAAGTGGAAAGCATAAAGAAGAAGAAAGTACCAGTAGAAGAGAAATCAAACCTAAGAATGGTAATTTCTTTGCACAACCGTCCTCTCATGCTTTCATGGTCCTTCGGTTAGAATGTGCAGAGAGACTATTCAAACAAAACCCAATGTCAATCAATTTCATCTTCAAGAGAGATAAAGGAAGATACGTGGATGAACCATGTGGATGAACCATGTGGATGAACCAACGAAAAAAAGGATATGATACACATTGAAAAAAGGGAAGAAAGTCGAATTAGGTTATTACAAAAAAAATGTATGTTGTTTGTGATTGCTTGTGAGTCGAGTTCAAATATTTATAGACCAGACCTAGTTTTAATAATAGAAGAGACAATGCATGAGAATGTTCTCTATAAATATATTATCTTAATTTAAAATTTAAAATTAAATAATAATTAAATTAATGATGATTGATATTCAAATGGAAATATTTTCTTTTATGGAAGATATATCTCACCATGATGCTTTGATTCTTCCAAATGAGTCAATCAATATCTTACCATTAATGCATTGATTTAATTTCAAATTTCAAAGTTTGTTGATTATTTTTTTAATTAAAAAGAATATTGATTAAGCTCAAATTAAGGCTTGTTCACATCTTGTGATTGTGATGCCTAAATTAATTCTAGATCAACCACATCCCTATACATCCGAATTGTGGGTTTTGACTTTAATTATCACATTTATTTGGTCATCGATATTTAGGATTTTTTTTTTTTTTGAAAAAGCTCAAATTAAGGCTTGTTCACATCTTGTGATTGTGATGCCTAAATTAATTCTAGATAAATAATCATAATTATTTGTATTTTGTTAGCTGATTATAGTTTGAAAATTTTATTGGAAGGTTATGATTGTATTAATTGTTTAGATTGTTTAATTTGTAATTTATTTATAATGTATAATTTATTTATAATTTATAATTTTTGAAAGTCTAGCCACCTCCATTAATTGTATTGGATTGAATGAGAGCACGACACCTTAGCGAAATTTAGAGGGGATGATTGTGCTTAAGCCACATGTGAAAAGTGGTGGCTCCTATGAGTGACACTTGGTGGTTACCAATTTGAGAATTTTCACAAATGTATTCACTACAAGAAATTTAACTTATAGCGACGGACAAAATCTGTCACTAAATGTCAAAAATCCGTAGGTAAATATTAGATTGACTTTGACCTACGGACAAAGTGGGTGTCAATTTTAAGGGGACAAATAGCAATGCTTCTTTGTGTCACTATAATATTTACCTACGGACGACATACTTAAACCTACAGTTACATCTGTTTGTCACTATAGGTTGTACCTACAATTTCTGATGGTATAGGTAAAAGCCATTAACTTATAGCTACACCGTCTAACTGTAAGTAAAAGGCAAATATTAGTATAAAAAAATTAACTTTTACCTAAGGTCACTACTCATTAATGACCGTTAAATGATACTTATTATTATTATTATTATTAAATATATTTTATACGGTGATACATCCATAAAAATATGATGATACAAAAATCATCATAATTATTCATATTAATACGTTACACATTATTCAAACCGTCTTGCACAAGGGATAAACAAATGAATTTTATTAAATAGGTACAAAGGGTACCGTAACCCATAAAGATTACAAGAAAGAATCATAGTCCATAAAACCCATGTCCAAAACTCTGGTAGCACTATGTTTATTATAATTATATTGGCCTTAATGAATTATCTAGACAAGCCGCACATCCAAATCTTGCACCTGAGTATTCTTCACTATATTTGTTGGTCATGACAGAGCAACCAGCTTGCATTACAGAGGCACATGTGAAATTTTCTGAGGGAATCAGTTCCAGCCCCTTCACCAAAAGAAAAAAACTATGTTAATCTTCTGATCTTGGCAATACTAGACTTGTGGTGTATAACAACCTTAGTTGTTTTCCCACCATAATTAGAATAAAGGCCGGGACATCCCAACACTTTAAAAGTTATTAGAAAATAAATTAAATAATACTTATGTACCATCAGTCCATCACAATTTCTTTCAATTCTGATATCAAACAAATTCATAAGTATAAAAAGACTGATAGTAAAATACTCTAATCATGCAAAAAAAAGTTTCAAACAAAAAGATATATACACAATATTAGCTACCATTTGTGAGAAAGTAAAGCCAAAGATGTAGCCAATAATGGCTTAACTATGTAAATAGAGAATGTATGTGCTTGCTCGTATTTGATTAAGTTCACCATAAGATATGCTAAGAATATTTTCATACCTATAACTTTACATGTAGCAAGTCCAGTGGCACAAAGATTTTAAGAGAATTCACTAAGAACTAGAAGAAGCTCAAGTTGGCAATTGTAAAGCATGAATTAAATTACCAATGATGCACCAGTCCCAATTGCAAATAGCTTTGCTCCATCACGCTGCATGATATTTAAACATAATGATTAATGACAATGTTTATTAAAATAATAAATAAAGATAATGAAAAGTAACTTAAAAAGTGTTAACCTGGAAAGCATTTTCTAGGCAGCCATTGAAGAATTTAGCAATAGGTCCAGCACTGAGAGCAAGCGGTGGTCTGAGAGAAACTGTGGGAGCGAGGAGCCACACAAGCATAAAATCTGCCACAATGGTCATTACCTGGTGGGGACAAAAAAGAATTAAAGAATGACTAATCTGTGGTGTAAAGAAACAGGATAAGCTGAGTTTTAAAGAGGCAAAAAGTTTAGCTTTACAAATTACAAGCAAAGATGATTCCAAAAGAGAAATGTGATATACTAAAGAGTTTCTGGGGAAGGAAGAGAAACACAACTTAGACACCAAACAATATATAACCAAAAAGAAATCTTGTTGACACCTACCACATCAGCACTCAAGCTCCTTAGTAAGCAATAGCTAACTCAGAAGATGTCTATGCCAGCTTTTCAAAACAACAGCAAGCTGAAAAAAAATATCTTCATTTTTTTTTGACAATGTAAGAGAATTAGATTTACCAGTAGAAAACTTAAAGTTCAAGTAAATAAGCATGACCATCTGATGACCATGACTATGATTATCTTACTTTGTATGTATTGAATATCTTTGTCAGTCACACCATGACCATCAGATTCACTAGAATATCCATTACGCATTACATTTTCATGTCCATTAGCTTCATTCTGTAATTTATGAGACAACCACTCAAATTGCGAAGAACATTCTTGACCATCTTTGTCAATCTTAAAGGTTTCCTACAGAAAAAACAAAATATGACATGAAATGAAAGAAACAAAAGTTATTTAGGATAGGTCATAAAAGAAGGATATATGTAGTTCTAGCTGTAAAACCAACCGTAACTGTAGTGGCACAACTAATTATGGGACAATTCATGAGTGCACCCCTCTATGCCACCATCGTTATTACTTAATGAATGATATAAATACTTTTTTTTATTATTATAAATGATATAAATACCTTAGTACAACATTTCTCCATTTTGCACATGATAAAGTTTAGCTTAAAATGAATATATGCAGAATCATTTGCTATTAAGAAGAGCATTAACATAAAAAAACTGGTGCTCTAGATTCTTTCATGTGGGGACTTTATCCTCGTCATATATGTCCTTAAATTCACATATTTAGCCGTAACCTGAAGTTACCAAAATTTGAATCAAATGTAGTTCACCGTGGAGTTAGTTATCTCATTAGAAATAAATTATTCGAATTAAGAATCAGATATGAGTTGACCTTCAAATCAAAACCTTAGCAATGTGAAAATGCATAGAATACAAACACAATCAGCAACAGAACACTCAGTCTAAACTATCTACACCAAACCAGAAGCAATAAAAGAGAAGATACAGCAATAGTCGTGGCTAATAAAACCAAAAACTGGCATCAAGCAAACCATTAGAGCATCAAAGAAAGCAAGAAAAAATTCATAACAACAACATGGCCTCCAGATCAACCACAATTTTCACACCAACACGCACAAAGCTCACTACTCTGTTCCAATTAAAAGCTGTACATTCCACAACGCAAAATCCAAATTATAGTAAAGACAAGAATCAACAAAGATCGTCATGCCTAAACAAAATTAATAGCAAAATTAATTATTCAAATCAAGAATTAGATATGAGATGACCTTCAAATCAAAACTTTCAATTTTTAGAAGCAGAGGTAAAACGTATAATTACTTGGAAGCTTGAAGAAGAGTGCATCACCAGTGGAAACCCTTAGGTTGTCTCGAAGGAAGAAGAAGAAGGCTCAAATTCAGATCAAGAAAATAAAATTGCAAATTACTCAAAAATCGAACTCAAAATTCGAAGATTGAGAAAAATTGATGAACAGAGCTAAGGAGATATGAGATTTGAACAAAATAAGATGAAAATGGAAGAGCGAAAGATCTGAGATTTAAGATATAGAGCTTCAAATCAGTTTCCAAAATTGAAAATGAAAATCAATCAAATGATTCAAACCTTGATGATGGCGTCAAACAAGATTTAGATTTATGATCGAATTTGGATATGGATGATGGCGACGAAGAAGATCGAATTTGTGCAGCAATCATGAGTTCATGACGGAAGTGAATAGAAAAAGGAAGGTCAAAGAGAAAACAGGGGAGGGAGCTACGTCGAGAAATAGGAGAAAATTGAAAAGTTAGAAAAATTAAAAAGTGGAAAGGAGTAATGCCTACTCACAAAACCAAACCGTAGGTAAAACTTTTAATAAGTAGTGACGTGTTTCTAAAATCATAGGTAAAAGTTACTTTTAGTGACAGAAATTATTTCATCAGTAAAAGTATCCTTCTGTAGATGGTGGTTTTCTTGTAGTGATTATATATAAATATAGATTATCCTGTTATTATCGGTATGTTTTTGACTCCAAGATACCACAACCAATCATCACCTTAATTTTTTATTAAAAAGTAAAATAAAATCTAGAGTGCCTCTTTTATTATAGTTATTTCTTCGTAAGACTTGTATACCATTTCAACTTTTTACACAATATACACTCACATAAAATATGATATCCTATGTAGTGTTGCATCTAGGATGCCTATTTTTTCTTTACATTTTCTAAAGTATTCTTTCATATCTAAGATGTAGTCTTGCATCATGATGCTTTTATTGTTTGTTCATTTTCAGATGAATTGAAATGATAATGTTCAACACTTTGACAATAAGACGAGGAAACATGAGGATAACATTAATTTCCTCAATTCTCAATTAAATCACTCAGTTCAGTTTACAGCTGACTTACATGGTATGTTCTAGAATTTGCCATTTTTTGTTAAGTAAATCACATTGGTTAAACATTTCCTATGAGTTATTCTTTGACATTTTTATCTAATGATTGATCTTATTAACTTATTAGTGAGTCTTGGAATGTTTCATTCAACTGGTGTGACAGAGAATGGAAATGGCACCTTCCATATCGAAGAGAAGAAAATAACGCATACTGAAATTGAAACAATAAAACAGATATTGAAACAGGAGAACTCCGCTACTGGTATATTTCGAATTTCAAAGCCAGTTCTTTGGTTCGACCATTGAATTTGCCATATGCAAATGAAGCTGTGGGAATTGTGGCAACACTTGAAAGGGTTGAGAGTGATGAAATTAGCAGGTCAACATCATTGTTTCTTTCAAATATTGGAAACCCTTTAGCTTTCCGGTTTCAATCTTGCAGTATGCAACCACACTTGTGGTCACATGATCTATCAAGTTCCCAATTACATTACTACTAATGTGAATATTAAAACTTGATTACCATACTCTAATTTCTCTAGTCTATTTTTCACTAGCATGGTTATGAAGAGAGAATCAATATTTTTTTTAAAACCTAACAATTTTTTCTTCTAAATTCAGGACACTTTCTGAATATTTAGGCTTGGCAAATATGCTTGCTATTGTTTGCAATACTTATGAAGGTGTGAAAGCAATGGAGGGATATGATGCAGAAAGCAAGATAAGCTATGATGTTGGCTTGCATAGGATAGGATCTTCAATCGGAAGGAGTGTAAATGGCCGATTCACTATCATATGTCTCCAAGAATTAAGGCAAGTTATAAGTCACATATATTTGTGTGTATTAGTTCAAATTGAAGATGATGTTCTTTGCTTATATTAAAAGTGCACATACTTGATAATTTTCTTGGTTGCAGTCCATTTGTGGTTGGTATTGTAGGCAAGGATTAACAAAGGAAGTTGGCTCTTCCAAAGCCGAGATTACCAAATAGGGAGTGCCCAGCTGGGTTTCTTGATTTTGCAGTGAACATGGTCCATTTGGATTCTGACCATTTATCTTTTCTTACTGTTAATGGGAATGGTCTCAGAGAGACACACTACGACAAAATGTACTTTTAGCGGCAATTATTATGACCTTTAGCGTCAATAATAATGGCCGCTAAAACTTTTACAGGCAATTACCAATTTAACCAGCATATCTAGTGTCGCTAAAAGATTTCCCGGCAATTGTATAAAATGCTGGTAAAGACCCAATTAATTGTTGCTAAAAGTCGGATGATATAGCGGCAATTATTGCCGGCAATTGTAATTGACACTAAATATGATTTTTTTAATTGCCTTCTAAGATAATTTACCAGCTTATTTTATTGCTGCTAAAAGTTCTACTTGGCTTTTGCCAGCAAATGTCAAGATTAGTTGCCACTCAAATTATGCATTACTTGATTCACAAAAAGTTTAGCTACAATAGTATACAAACATTTCAATTAAATATACATTGAAAATCCAAATAAATATACATTGAAAATCCAAATAATTGAATAGAAGACCAAAAAATGACAAATGGACAATAGAAATCTTTACATGGTTGTGATATTTTCATAAAGCTTGTTAGGAGGAATTGTTTCATTCAACTGATTGAAACTGAGGTCACTGAAATTTATACAAGAAATAATCAGTATAAACAGTTATAAACAATATTAGATTGTCTTTTAAACATGTATATCTGAATCTTCACTTTGTCAGGTGTAGCCACTACTCCGGTTGATGATACACTACATCTACAACTAAATTCTAGGGACATAATACAACTAAGATGATGTACAACTAATATCAGTTGATGATAAAACATAATAATTTTCACAAAACAAAGTGAAAAATATAGAAGTAAAGCTCAACAGGATAATAGAAAACTGGAGGAATAAAATATAGTTTTCTTGTAGATTTATCGATTGAAAATTGAATAAAAAATAGGACCTGTCTAGTGTAAACACCAAGTAAGAACATCAACTTGAAATGCTTAGCCAAAGACTCCCTAATGAGAATATTGATATGGAAGCTTTATTGGCAGAATCAGTGCCCATTGCTCTTCCTCCACCACCAGTTAGACTTCTAACTACTAAATCTCCCGAGCCTAAGCCTGCTCTTCATTTCAATACTTGGATCAACATGTTGGCAGAGGTTAGCCTGAAATATTCTGCCAACTCTTCGTCAACCCAGTACGACTCCAGCGACTCTCGAGTCATCAATCTTATGCATGATTTGACAGCTCTTCTTGAAAAATCTTTTAACACTCTTTACTCTTATGTTAACACCCAACAAGAGTTGTCAAGACTGATTAAAGAGATTACTCCTCTTCATTCCAATCTTCCTATGTCGGGCCGCACCCAGTTCCTTTCAATCTACAAATTCTGGGAACATCTCTCTCAAAAGTTAAAGAAAATGTCCTCTGCCATTCCTTCTTATGAAGAGGAGGAAAAGATTAAGGATAACCTCTTGGCCAAGTTCCAAGATTTGGAGGTTTATAAACAAAAAGAGCTTGACCTCATCTTGATAGGCACTTAAACAAAAGAATCCCTTGTGGAATATCGGAAAATTTTGCTGGCAGAGATTGAATCGACACATCAAAAATGCGCCAAGTTTAGCAAGGCTCTGGAAAAGAGCAGAGACAAAGTCAAGGCTATTGATGATGAATCTGTCCAACTTGGTCAAAGAGCTAAAACTATGGTTGGCAAACTTCATGCTCTATAGCCTGACTATGATGCTGCAATTGCCGACAAAGCTAATCTTACTTTTGCATGGGACCAATTGTCTCTCGATGTCAACTTGGACAAGAATCAATCGTTGTAATTTTCTTTTCTGTCAGCCAAATTCTGTAATTCCAACACTTATTTTTTATTGTCTATTCAATGAGAATGACTCTTGGTTTACCTGCATGTTTATCCATCGTTTAATGTAACTTCTTTTTTCCAATATGTTTCGTAACTCATCTCTGTTCAAATTATAATTAATGTTGTGATGAGTTTCAAAACATCGGAAAATTTCTTGCATTTAATTTATTGTCTCCCTCTATCAGTTATAAATAGTGAGGTTTGTAACTCTTAACATTTCTAAACTTGAAACTCATTACTTCAAGTAAGCCATGTTCTTATCAGAAACAAACTCCCCTTTATTCTTCTTGGTTCCTCCATGGGAGCCTGGGTTTATAACCTTTGAACCTCCGAGTCAAGGTCTCTATCTTGATGGTCATTTTCTAACTAAAGACCAGTAACCAACGTAATGGACATGGTAGAGATCAACAATCAACGTAACCACTAGAGTTGACCACCGTTACTCACCTCTAGTTAGAGTAGACTTGAAATAGAACAGGTGCATCTATTTCAAGTTCCATCATCTTCTTCTCATGGGTGGTTATCTCCCCTGGTGTTGTTCTTACTTCACCATAAGCAACAACCACCTTTTGGGTTGAATGATGGTGAGATCTGCTCGTGTCGGATTTTTTTTTTACACTCTGCGCACCCTCGGCATATGAAGTAGATGAAATCTCATCAAAGGGGGAATGAAGCCTCAACAAATTATATTACACTGCTGCATTGTCGAAGAGTGGGGAGACAAATCTGCTAATTTCATTAGAGTTTTGGACTCTTAGTCAACTGTTAGAAATAAGTTAACCTCGTTTTATAATTTGTACTTTTGCCAAATACTGACTAATTTAGACTGACAACTTGTACTTTTGACAATGTATGGTTATATTGCCAAGTTGGCGATTAAAATATTTTCATTTCCTTTCACTTTTTGTCAATCTTTACTTTCAGTATTACCGGTTTATATTTTTGCAAATACTTGCCATTAATTGAATTAATTCTTAGGCTCATATTGACATCGACAAGTGCATAAGCATATCCAGAAAATACTTTGGAAATCTTAAATGGTCGTTCCCATTTTGGTGACCACTTACCATATTCCTAGCAACGTTTATCCATGGGCAAAATAACTTTCCATACTAAATCATCCACTTTAAATTATTTAAATTTAACTCGACTATCATAGAATTTTGCAATTCTTTCTTTCTGTCGAATCAAATTTTCCAATGCAACCAACCTTTCATCACTTAATTCGACAAATTCATCCAACATTGCATTCCAATATTGGTCGACAGGTAAGTCATCTTGCCTTTGAATACGAGTTGATTGAAGATTAATTTCGACAGGTAACACAGGATCATGCCCATATACTAACCTTAATGGTGATGTCCCCGTCGATTGTCGAGGTGAACTCCTATATGCCCAAAGTATTTGATCAAGGGTGTTATGCCAGTTTTTAGGCTGTCGACTCACATGATTTTTAATGAGGCCGATGATAATTTTATTTGCGGCCTCGACTTGACCATTGGTCTGTGCATAGTATGGGGTAGATGTTAGCATCTTTATATGCCTAGAACTTGCATATTCTGCAATCTTCTTACGAGTAAAAACCGACCCTTGGTCAGTTGTCAAGGTTTGTGGTATTCCAAACCGACAAACAATGTGATTTTCAGTAAAGTTAATTACATCTTGTTGAGTGACTGCTTTAAAACAAACTGCTTCCACCCACTTGGTAAAATAATCGACTCCAACTAAAATAAACCGATGTCCTTTCGTCGAAGAAGGATATATTTGGCCAATTAAATCCAAGGCCCATCCTCTGAATGGCCAAGGTTTAACAATAGAATGTAATTCGCTGGCCGGGACATTTTGTATGTGGCCATGTTTCTGGCATTGCTCACAAGACATGGCAAACATAATGTAATCTTTCACCATAGTTGGCAATAATACAAACTTCGTCGAAGTACCCATTTCATTTTTTCACCTGCTTGTTGGGCTCCGCATATACCTTCGTGAATCTCTGACAAAGCTAAATAAGCATCTTCCTCACGTAAGCATTTGTGTAAAGTTCCGTCAACATATCTTCTATGTAGTAGTCCACCTTGCATAGTATAATTAAATGCCGTATATTTTATCCTTCTATCTGCATTTTGACTTGGATTTTCTAAATAATCAATTATTGGCAACCTCCAGTCATTTGGCCAGATTACATCATTGACTAAAACATCTCTTTCTTCCAGTGGATATAATAATTCTCTAATCTCCATTAATCCTGACAAGGTCTTTTGAGATATCATGTACCCTGACTCCATTTGGGCTAACTCATTAGCTTCTTGATTCAATTCCCCGGGGATATGCTTAACAACTACGTCATCGAATTTTCTCATTAACTTACTTGCTATAATGCAATATTTGGTCAAGTTATAACTGACGCACTTGTATTCTTGGGTAAGTTGTTTAATAATCAACTGAGAATCCCTAAAGATATGCACAACTCGTGCTTCCATCTCCGTTAGTATCTCTAATCCGACAATCAAAGATTCATACTCAGCTTCATTGTTAGAACATGGATACTTAAGCTCAAACATGAACTTAGTAGGAGTTCCTTGTGGATTCACGATTAAGATTCCTACTCCACTACCTCCTTGATGCCTTGATCCGTCAAAGTAAAGTTTCCAAGGTTGTAAACTGACAAAGTTTATTTCCGACACATCCAATCCTGGATGGTCTACCAAGAAGTCAGCAACTGCCTGGCCTTTGACAGCATTGGCTTCCACGTATTGTAAAGAATATTCCAACAAAGCAATGGTCCATTTACCAATACGCCCATTAAGGAATGGTTTTGACAACATATGCTTTATTACATCAGTCTTAGAAATTACTAATACATTACAAGGCATCATATAATATTTGAGTTTGGTACATGAAAAATACAATGCTAGACATAATTTCTCTATAGCACTATATCTTTTCTCAGCATCATTGAGAACTCTGCTTAGATAATACACGTCCCTTTCGACATTTTCAAAGTCATCCTGGGCCAAGAGACATCCTATAGTATCTTCAGATGCTGATATGTACAACGTCAACGGTCGACGAGGCATAACTGGCATCATGACCAGTGGATTGACTAAGTATTGCTTGATATGGTCAAAAACTTCTTGGTGACAAGATTCCTATACGAAACTTTGTTCTACTTTCAACTTGACCAATGGTGCAAATACTCTTGTTCTTCCCGACAAATTCGATATAAACCTCCACAGAAAGTTAACCTTTCCTAGTAAGGACTGTAATTCCTTCTTATTTGTCGGTGATGCGGTTTCCATAACTGCTTTAGCTTTATTTTTGTCCACCTCGATTCCTTTCTTATGAACTAAAAAGCCCAAGAATTTGGCAGCCGATACTTCGAAGCTGCATTTCTCTGGGTTCATTTTGAGGTTGGGTCTTCTCATCCTTTCAAACCCTTGCTTCAGGTGCTCTAAGTGGTCATCTTTAGTTTTTGATTTGACAACCACATCATCAATGTATACTTCTATAAATTTCCCAATCACATCATGGAAAATAGTATTCATTGCTTGTTGATAGGTGGCTCCTACATTCTTTAAACCGAAAGACATGACAATCCATTCATATGTCCCAATTGCTCCTGGACACTTGAAGGTAGTCTTTGACACATCTTCTTCGGCTATAAAGATTTGATTATAACTTGCATGGCTATCCACACAACTTAAAATTTCATTTCCTGATGCTGAGTCGACAAGCATGTCGGCTATTGGCATCGGATATTCATCTTTAGGGGTAGCAGTATTTAAATTTCTAAAATCTATGCATACCCTCATTTTGCCATTCTTTTTAATAACAGGAACTACGTTAGAAATCTAATCGACATACCTGGTTGTTCGAATGAACTTTGCTTTAAGAATGAACTTTGCTTTAAGCAGTCTCTCTACTTCATTTTTGATTTTATGCACCACCTCTAGGGCAAATCTTCTGCTCACCTGTTTGACAGGTTTGCAATCCTCCCTGAGTGTTAACCAGTGTTCGACAAGATCCTTGCTTAAACTAGGCATTTCATCGTAGTCATATGCGAAGAAATCTTTATACTCTGCAATTAGCCTGACAAGTTTTTTTTTGTAATCCTCTGGCAAAAAAGCACTCACAAAGATAGGCCTTTTCTTTTCCTCCGTACCTAAGTTTAGTTCTTCCAGGGGATCTTCCACTTCCAAATTTTGCTTAACTTCGGCTCCCTTTTCAAAACCCAAAGGACCGTCGTCAATGATACAGTCCGCTAACACACTTTCTAAAGTGTGTAATTCTTTGTCGGCCAGATAGGCCGACAATCTTCTCAGTTGTATTTCAAGGCTCATTGTCGGAATTTGACCGAGATTTGTCGGTCGTTTCCTTTATCTTAACGCCAAATTGACAGAGAAGACTCGCTTCCAGTGCATCCTTGTCAATGACCCATTCGTTGGAAGTTATAGGTCTGACGTTTGGTGAATATACCTTGAAATCAACATGTAATTGCTAAGCATAACAAGCGCTGTCATCTGCTTCAACTATTTCTACCCGATCTTGCGCATTCCACAAGATTACTTTCTGATGCACTGTTGATGGAATTTCTCCCACAGCATGAATCCAATCCCTGCCAAGTAATAGGTTGTAGTTTGACTTGACGGGGATTATCACAACAGTGTCATCCTTTCGACGGTGCCAACTTGAATATTCAACAAAATGATGCCATCTGACGGAGAAGTTTTGCAACTGAAATCAGTAACGACCATATCTGTCGGAATTAAATCCGACTGATCCTTCCCTAGCTTTTTGAACATTGCTCTTGGCATCAGATTCACAGTAGCTCCCCTGTCAATTAAAACCCCGTTGGTAGGTCTTCCATCTATTATGGCCTTTACATGCAAAGGCCTCAAATGGTTTCTTTGCTCATCGGTGGGCTTCTTTAACTGGGCTACATTGTCGAATACGGTAACCAAGATCTCTTGAACGTACATCCAAAAATCGCCTGGATCTCTATCATTGTTGACGACATCATCATCGTCGGAGAAGTCAACTTCGAGATATCCCGTCGGAGCCTCTGCAATCTTCTTTTTTGGCTCTTAGATACGGGCGGCTGAGTTGACGGCCCTAATAAACTAGGTCCTGTCATGTGAGCGTTTTGAACCAATTGCCCTCTTCGGTAATCTTCGTTCCATAAGGGGGAATTCCAATCATTATACTTATTCTTTCTCACCCATTTATGCTTTCGTAACTCCAGATAACGGGCAATATCATAATTTTTTACCCATCGATCCACCATTACGTCAGATGGGGGCTTCCTGGTCTTGATGGAATTGAATCCTCCATCGACAGATTTGTTACTTCCAACTGATTCTCTGATTGGATCTTCAAGCCAACCTCTAGTGTTATGTTGTTTAGGTCTTGTCTGATACATATGTTGCTGACGGCTACCTGTTTGCCTGTTAACAACATGCGTAGTATTCCTGTGCACAGTGACACCCAGCATGGCTGTTCGGGTGCGAGAACCTGCCTTGACTATTACCATCACGAGACTCAGTTCTATCTTGTCAGTGATATGATGGAGTTTTCTGCCCTCTTGCCTTCTTGGTAGCAGCATCGTCATAAAATCCTTCACATTTTGGGCAAACTTTGAAGATACCACCAGATTTCTTGCGTGTCATGAAGTCGACAAGCGGTTCCCCTGGCTTTGGGTAGATATCAAATGAATCTGTCAGGTCCATCTGAATATTTTGTCCGGCTCTTATATTGACCATGCATATTCCCATAAGGACTTGGCAGTCAGTTTTGTTAACTTCAGGACCGAATGGTTTGTATCAATCTTCATGTCTGGTTTCTTATCAAAGAACTTTAGTCTTCCTTCTATCAAACCTTTCTGAATGATGTCCCTGAAATGCAAACTGTCATTAGTTACATGACCAAAAGTATTATTAAATTTACATTACTTCTGATCTTTTATTTCATGGGTTTCAAATAGCCTATGACCATCTGACAACTTTAACTGCTTATCTTTGAGCAGTATTTCAAATATTTGGTCGGCTTTGGTCACGTCAAATGTATACACATTCTTATTGATAAAAGGAATCCTTTCTCTAGCCCTTGCAGGCCTTAAGGCTTGACATGTATAAGGGGGACCGATTTTCAATTCAACATAGTCTACCTCATATTCTTCAGAATTATTGCCCTTTTTGTCAGAATCACTCCGACAAAATTAATCTTTTCTATTTTGAGGAATTTCCTTTGCTTGAAAACCTTTTTGACCTTCAGTTGTTCAATTTGTCGGACTTTGTCACCCAACTGGGCAAGAATAATTAGGTATTGGTTGACCAATTTCTTCCTAATGTGATAATCTAGACCCCCGGCAGCAATCTTCACTATTTCTGCCTCAGGGATATGGGTGAAGCAACGACTCCTCATTTGACGGAATTGGGCAAGGTAATCATCGACAGACCCCTAAAGAATTGATCATGAAAGCTCCTCTCTAATTGATTCCAGGAATGTATGGAATTAGGTCTAAGGGTTGAAAACCAAGAAAAAGCATTATTAGTTAATGAACTAGGAAAGAACTTCATTTTTAGTCCCTCCTCTAAAGCCAAGTCTCCTAATTCGATCGTATATCGGGAAATGTGCTCGATAGTTGATTATCCACTTTCCCCCGAGAATTTTGACAATTTGGGTATTTTGTATCCTCAAGGCATTTCTCCCTGTTGGACCCAATCAGGAAATGCCGATGCAAAAAATGGTTGATTGGCATAACCTATATTAAAACCAAATCTATTCATTGCTTGCTCGACAACTTGGTTAACATTCTGGTTTAGAACATTTTTGACGAAGCGCTCCAAGAGCACCCTGGTTTATGACAAAGTCTTCGTCTTCCTCTGGCTGTAGAATGTGTACATTTCCACGTCTCAAAGGGACTCGACGATGGGACTGTGGCCGCTCGTCATCTTGTTCGGATCCGTCAAGTTGGATAACTTGTGGTTGTTCAACCTGTGGTTGTTATTCTGACCCTGGTTGACATTCCTATTGACATTTCTATTGGGATTTCTATTGGCATTTTGGTTATCGTCTGGGGCTAACATGCCCAAGGCTTTATTTAACCTACGTATCTCATTTTCTAATGTCAAGCATGCATTATATGTATTTTCCATCAATGGCGTAATCACTGTACCCATTTGTTGAGTAAATGTATTCACCATGTAAAAGTTACTAGAATCAATTTGTTGTCGAACATTGGCTAATGTAGCCTCTGACAGACCAACAATATTTTGCGGGGGTTGTCTAAGTGGAGATACTTGTGGCCTTACTATTGGAACCAAAGTGGTTCCGGTTTATTTAATCTCTAGGTTTTGATGTTAAAAAAATGATTGAATTTTCTTGGCAAAGAGTTAGTTGAGATCTAACAACTGAGTTCAGTTTATGCAGGAATATTCAAAATAATATAAGGTATACAATGCTTGGACTTTTGCAAAGAGTTAGCCGTCCAAAGGTTATTTAAACTGTTTATATTTTAATCATTAAGTAGGAAACTAACTAAAAATCAGTAGACATCCATAGTAGCCACGTCAACAGACGAGTGCTCTCCTCGAAACTCAAGTAGACATCCATAGTGCCTAACTAAAATTCAGTAGACGTCCATAGTGCCACGTCATTGGACGGAGTTTCTCTAAGGACTTAGCAAGTCCAAAGACTTGTGTGGACGAGCGCTTCTACCACATCAGTGGACGAGCAGAATAAAACCTTGTGTAGACGCGTTCTAAAACTAAGTGCCAGTAGATGGTTCTACATCTTCTATATCTTTACTACCTTGAATATGATTTAATGCAATCTGGACCACATTGAATTTATTTCAAATGGTTGATATTTATTTCAAAGGAATATATGTTCTTTATAATTGTTTTATCTGGTTAATGCCTTGTCTCTTTGTAAGAAAATTCATAGTACTATCAAAGAAATACAAAAAGGAAATTGTACAATTGGAATTGCAAACGATCTGTAAGATGACATCTTTATTGCAGTACAGTGAGCCTCCATTTTGTGATTTTCTGATAACCTAGGATTCTTTTCAACACGGACAAAATCAAGCTATCAGTCTCAACGGATATAATGCATTTAATGCTATCTCTATAATGGGACTATTCAAATAACCGTTGAAGATTTAAAAGAGAAGTTGAAGACCACTATATATAGTGGGTCTCAAGCACTAAAGAGTAACTTTTTCCATTTGAACATTTGCAAGATATTCAAAGCTCATATTCCCTTTGTAAAGTAAAAGTCTGTAATTCTGAAGGATTGAATATTTGAAAAATATTCAGGAGATCTAAAACCTACATACCCTCACATATAGTGAGTTAGAAAGATCTTAGAAAAATCTCTGTAATAGAGTTAGAGCCTAAAGAGGCTTGGCAAGAAAGCAATACTTGTAGCCTGGAGAGGTGAAGAATACTTGTTGTAAAAACTATTTGGAAATAGTGGAGAAAATCCTTCAAGTAGAAGGGACTGGATGTAGCTCTTGGTTGGAAGAGAGTGAACCAGGATAAAATACCTGAGTGAATTTTCTATCCCTTATTTTATTCAGTTTTATTCCTTTATACTAACTGTGGGATTTGATCTTGGTTTTGTTAATCTTTTAAAAAGGATTTCTTGTGTGCTTAATCTTTTTATCTTCTGCTTGTGAAAAGGGTTTTTACGAAAATAATTAACAAAAACAACTCAACTCAACAGTCTCAGGTCTCTTGGAAAGGTCTATGAGAATAAAGATCATGTGACAAAAATTTGAGAAGTCTCTCAAAACAGTGGAGACCTAAGGTAACCGCTATCTAGGAAGCAAAGAATCTGAACACTCTTTCTCTGGAAGAGCTTCTGGGATCATTAAAAGTTCATGAACTTGAACTTAATGAAGAGGAAAACTCCAAAAAAGGAAAATCCATTGCCTTAAAGGCCAAGAAAGCTAGTTCCTCAAAGGTGCTTAAAGTTGCTGAGTCCTCAGATGAAGCTGATTCATCAAATAATGAAGATGACTCAGATGAGGATGAACTATCTTTCATCTCCAGAAAAATCCAACACATGTGGAGAAAGAAAGGTGGATTCAGAAGGAAGCAGTTCAATAAAAAATTCTCCAAGGAGAAGTCAGATTCCAAGGAGAAAGGCCCACCCCTCTGCTTTGAATGTAAGAAACCAGGACACTTCAAAGCTGACTGCCCAGAGCAGAAGGAGAAAAAGAAATTCTTCAAAAAGAAGAAAGGTTTGATGGCTACATGGGAGGATCTTGACCTGTCTTCTTCAGATGAAGAAGATGAAGCAGGAGAGGAAGCAAACATTTGCTTCATCGCTGACACTGCATCAGAAAGTGAATTCACTGATGCTGAGGTAATGGACTCTAATCCATCTACTCTTCAAACTATTTTTGATGAATTGCTGCATGAATCATGCATATTGTCTAAAAAGTATAAGGGTCTCAAAAAGAAGTTTATTAAGCTCTCTAGAGATTATGATAAGGTCTGCACAGAAAATCAAAACCTTAAGGATGAGAATGAAGCATTAAAATCAAACAATGTTAGTCTAGCAGACAAGATGAAGTGTAAATCTAATAGCTCTTGTGAATTTGAACAACTGAAACAAGATGTGACATACTTGACAGTCTCTCTGTCAAAACTGGTTGGTAACTCAGATAAATTAAACCTTATATTAAGATATTCTAGATCACCACGTGACAAATATGGCATTGGTTATGATAAAGAGAAGCAAGATGCATCTCTAAATAAACCAAGAGTTCATACACAATATAAGGATTCTAAAGTTCGTCCACAGTACACTAAGTCAAAACCAAGCCCTTCCAATACTTACTGCAAAGTATGTGGAAAAAGTGGGCATGTATCATCTAAATGCATACATATCAAGCATGCAGAACATTCACGACCTATGATCACTAACAAGAAAGGACCCAAGTCAATTTGGGTACCAAAAGATAAGATAATCCCTGTTGCAGATCTGCTTAACAACAGGAAAGAAATAGAAGTCCTGGTACTTGGACAGTGGGTGCTCACGACACATGACAGGAGAAAGGTATATGTTCCAAGACATTAGACCCAAATATGGTGGCTGGGTCACTTTGGGAGGAAACCAAAAAGGAAAGATCATTGGTATAGGTAAAATTGGTAAACATCCTTTTCCCTCCATTGATAATGTTCTGTTATTAAATGGTCTTAAACATAATCTGCTTAGCATTAGTCAATTATGTGATAGTGGGTTTGCTGTTTCATTTAATAAGAATATGTGTACTATCAAGAAAGCTGATGGATCACTCTTATTCACTGCCCAGAGGTAAAACAATCTGTATAAGATTGACTTAGAGGACCTCTCAAATCAAAGTGTCTTATGTCTAGTGTCCATTGAGGATGAACGATGGATTTGGCACAAAAGGTTGAGTCATGCAAGTTTGAGATTAATAATTGAAAAAGCATAACCTTGTAAGAAGTCTACCCAACCTTAGTTTCAAATCTGATGCTCTCTGTGATGCATGTCAGAAGGGAAAACAAGTCAAAGGTTCTTTTGAATCTAAGGATGTTGTTAGTACCAGCAGACCACTAAAATTGCTACACCTTGATCTTTTTGGTCCAACAAGGACTGCCTCTGTCAGTGGTAAGAAATATGGTCTTGTCATAGTAGACGACTACACTAGATGGATATGGGTTATGTTCCTTGCTCACAAGGATAAGTCATTCAAGGTCTTTTCTGTATTCTGCAAATGTGTATAGAATGAAAAAGGCATGTGTATAGCTTCAATTAGAAGTGATCATGGGGGAGAATTTGTCAATGAGCTATTCCACGAGTTTTGTGAAGAAAGTGGTATTCAACACAACTTCTCAATACCAAGAACACCACAACAATATGGTGTAGTAGAGAGAAAGAACAGATCTCTTTAAGAGATGGCTAGGACTATGCTCAATGACAATTATGTCCCTAAGCACTTCTGGGCTGAAGCTGTGAACACTGCCTGCTAAGAAGGTCAACCTACGGAGAACAAAGTGATTCTGCTCTTATATCTGAATGTGAACTGAAGACAGTGGACGAAGCTCTACTGGACGAAGGATGGATTCCAGCTATGCAATAAGAGCTTAATCAATTTGAGAGAAGTGAAGTATGGACGCTTGTACCCCTGCCTGAAGACAGGTCAGTTATTGGAACAAAGTTGGTCTACAGAAACAAACTTGATGAAGATGGTAAGGTTGTGAGAAACAAGGCCAGACTTGTTGCTCAAGGCTACTCTCAAGAAGAAGGTATAGAGTATACTAAAACTTTTGCACCTGTTGCTAGGCTAGAAGCTATAAGAATCTTAATATCGTTTGCTGCACATCATAGCTTTATGCTTTTTCAAATGGATGTTAAAAGTACCTTTTTAAATGACTTTATTAACGAAGAAGTATACGTCATGCAACCTCCTGGTTTTGAAAATACAAATCACCCTGAACATGTTTATAAGCTTAAGAAAGCACTGTTTGGACTTAAACAAGCTCCTAGAGCTTGGTACGATATGTTAAGTTCGTTTCTAATGGAAAGTGGTTTCAACAGAGGAAAAGTAGACACAACTCTATTTAGAAAAACTATTAACTCAGTTTATTATAGTACAGATTTATGTCTATGATATCATTTTCGGTGCTACTAATGAATCTCTATGCAAGGAATTTTCTAAGTTAATGCAGAAAGATTTTGAAATGAGCATGATGGGAGAACTCAAATTCTTCCTTGGACGTCAAGTTAAACAGTCTCTGGACGAGGTGTACATCCATCAGACTAAGAATACAAAGGAACATCTAAAGAGGTTTAAGATGGATGATTGCAAACCAATGAATACTCCTATGCATCCCACTTCAATACTGAAAAAAGATGATAAAGACAAAAAGGTAGACCAAAAGGTATATAGAGGTATGATAGGATCTCTTTTATATCTGACTACGTCTAGGCCTGATATAATGTTCAGTGTTTGCTTATGTGCTCGTTTTCAATCTGATCCTAGAGAGTCTCATCTCTCACCAGTTAAAAGAATATTTAGATATTTAAAAGGTAATACTAATACTGCAGATTAGTTGGTTTTTGTGATGCTGACTATGCTGAAGATAGGATTGAAAGAAAAAGCACTAGTGGAGGATGTCACTTCATTGGAGCTAACCTAGTATCATGGTCAAGCAAAAGGTAAAGTACCATTATTCTATCAACTTCTGAAGCAGAATACATATCAGCTGCAAGCTGCTGCTCACAACTTCTATGGATCAAACATCAATTGGAGGACTACAATGTATTTGTAAGTAGTATTCCACTTATGTGTGATAATACTGCTGCAATCAATTTATCTAAGAATCCAATATTGCATTCTATAGCTAAGCATATAGAAATCAAACATCATTTTATTAGGGATTATGTGCAAAAAGGTGTGTTTGATGTTCAATTTGTAGCTACTAATCACCAATGGGCAGATATCTTCACTAAACCTCTTGCTGAGGACAGATTTATCTTTATAAGAAAGCATTTAAATATGTTATATGTGGATTGAGTTAGTATATTTATTGTAAAGTTGGTCGTCTATTACATGTTCTCTCTACACGTCCACTAGTCATGACGTCCAAAGCACGTGAAATTTACACATCCACTCTTAGTCTTGTGTGGACTCGTTTATGCACACATTTTTTGCTTATATTAATTTGTCCTTGAACATATTTATATAAAACGTTTCTTTTTCCTTGCTGAGTCAGCTACCTTCATCAATCCCATCGTAACTTTTTACGGTCCCAAGTTACCAACGCCGTTTTACACTTAATGACATGTCTTGTTTTTTTTTTGGAAACTGTTGTTTTTCAGAAATCTTTAAAAGTAACCTCTTTCCCTCTCAAAAACATTTTGCGTCTCATCATCCCTGTCAACCTCTCTCTCTCTAAATCCTTCGAACTCTTTGTCTCCCTTGTTCTTCCAAACCTTAACTTATCTTACTCAAACAATGGCTTCAACCGCTACCCCCATGCCTGCTTTTACAACTGACACTATGTCCATATCTGTGGAACATCACTTCAACTTTGGAATTCTACAAGAATACAATCTGGATGTGAGTAGGTTCATTAACGCTGCTGGATGGGATGGAATCTTTCTGGAAAAGGTCTCAGTGTATCCAGATTTGATAAGGGAATTCTGGAGAAGATCAAAAATCTCTGAAACAAGTTGGTTGGTTTGTGTTGGGAAGGAAAGTGATAGTATCCGAGAAAACCATCTCTGATGCGATTGCTTGGAAATCCTCTAAGATGAAAGATCACATCAGGATTCTTCACCAAATTCTGAACAAAGTGGTGCTGCATAAGATTGGCTCTAAGGACAACTTATCAGCTATTCACAAGTTCTGCCTTTGCCATCTGGTTTTTGAAACAAAGATTAACCTACCCTGGATTCTGTTTCATCACTTCAAGGATGCCATTTCCAACAGAGAATCTGCTTCTCACATTACATTCACTCATCTTCTGTCAAAAACTTTCAAGCAGCAAGGCGTGTGCGATGTTCTAAGTGCAAAGCCTAAGGATGAACAAGAAAGATTCCTTCATGAGAAAGGATTGCAAGCTGTTGATTTTGGCAGAGTTAATCTCAGTGGCATGCAACTCAGCACTTACAAGCAAGTGGAGTTGGCAAAGCTTGAGGAAAAAATGAAGATTAAGGAAGAATCACTTGAGGTCAACGATGCTGCAATTCTTGGTTTAAAGAAAGGAACCAAAAGGAAGACTGTGACTGTAATGCAAACCATTTCTAAGAGGACTACTAGAGGATCTGTCCTCTCTGTATCGTCTAGTGCTACTATTCCACATGCACCAAAAAGGACAAGGAAAGTAATCATGTCTGAAGAAGAAGATGATGATGAACTACCTATCGCGGCCATTTTAGAAAAACAAGCTGTTGTTGTTGCTGGTCCAATTGCTAAGAAGAAGAGGCAACCAACAAAAAGGGCTAGAACAACTATGACTTCTGAGGTAGTAATCTCTGCTGATGATCATGTTAGGTTAGCAGTAGATGGACTAGTGTCTAATTTGGGAACTCATGAAGATAATATCTCTGCTCTACATGATGTGGATGATGTTTATGTCCCCACCCTGCCACAATCACCATACTCACCACTAACACAAATACACAATAGCATTACTATTAGATCCCCCTTTCCTAAACCTTTGAAAACCTTGTTTCCACCCATAATTCCTTCTTCCTCTCTGTATAATGGCAAATCTGAAAACTGGGCCAAAGTACAGAAAGAATGGAAAATACTATTTCACACCATTCCACAAGAACCATAACCTATTCTAACCAAATGGTATCCCCTGGCTGAGTATGAGTATAAACCCCTCAACATCTATCCATACTGGGTCAACCCTGAACTCCACACTCCAACTAGCCCACTCCCTTCCCAAATATTCAATGAACATGGACCTCTCCTCACCCACCTTCCCCAACAAAGGTTCCCTACCATAAAAATCTACCCCAATCTAGTGAAACTTCCACCCCTTAAACCATTCGCTGATGGAGTAGAGAAGTTAAAATATCTGATTGACATACTGATCCCAACAAGAAGGATCTTGGGAGTGTTCTCGAGAAAAGAACCAGATCCTTCAGGAAAATAGCTTTTGTCATGGACAAGACTACAAAATGGATGACTTTCAAGCACCCAAGAGTATATGGAGCTGCTGTTGACCAGTTTGTTGACACTCTCATGTATGAGATTCTGAAATGGAAATTCAGCCACTTCAGAGCAGACAGGGCTGCATGATTTGTCCCTCCAACCTGATTAAGACACTCTACTTCCACAATTGTTGGAATCAAGCCCTACAAGATTTGTCCTAGGTTGTCAATGATCGATCTAAACAAGGACAAGGACCGGAAGCATCCAAGGCACAAAGGAAAGATGCCAGCAGTTGAAGACATTATGCTAGATCTCAATTCTGAACCCTTTGACCAGCACAAATGGATTACATTCAATCCTTGCCAATTGAGATGATCATTGAGGCTAACTATGCAGTAGCTTTCTACCAATCCCACTTGATTCACTGAACCAGAGAAGCCTCCACTTCTGGCCTGTCTGCTGAAGAGAAAAAGAAAACTCCAAAATTCAAAGGCAGGTGTGGACTCTCTCGTGTCAAATATCTGATCCTCAAGGATCTTTGGGGTCTACCAATAACTAGTCGTAATGTGGAAATTCCTAATCCTATTCACCGGGCAAAGGATGTCCCTGAGCCAATTATACAATATGCCTTTGCCTCAGCTTCAACCTCACACTCTGAACATACAACTAAAGAATTAATTGTAGAAGACCCTGAGCTGAATGTTGAAATCTTCTCATAACCTGCTTCTGAACCTTCAACTCCTTTAGCTGATGTCGTCGTTGTTGCTAATATTGAGCCAACTCTGACAAAGCAGTCTGATGAGATCTGTGCTTCTAAGCAAGGTGCTGAGTCTGCTAAGACATCTTCTCAACCATTAGCTCTTCCTATGGTTCATCCACCAGCCTAAGCTCAAGACACTGTCTCAGACTCTGCTGAGATTTCAAGACAATTATCCTTGCCACCAAATCATGAGGACATCATTGGAAGAATTGTTGATGATAAGGTTGGTAAGATAGTTGAAGAGAAGACATAACAGATGGCACAACAGATTGAAGAAAGGGTACAAAAGCAAGTTCAAGATACCTTGGCACCTACGAATGATATGGTGACTCAAATGCTGGCTTTGTTAATGGATTTTCAGAAAATCCAAAATCCAAATCCAAACCAACCCCCTCCACCACCACCTTCTACCTAACTCCTTTCTTTCGTATCTTATTTGTTTTTGTTGACTATGATGGTCCACTCCTTTTACCTTTTTGTCTGATGACAAAAAAGGGGGAGAAAGGAAAGAGATTAAATTTTATAATTAAATCTTATATAACATATTTTGTCTGCATAAGTTTAATCTATTCATGTTTAATCTATTCATCTTTTTGATACATTGCCTTTACTTCTTATGCCTAAATTTTGTCTATAAAGTAAATTATGCTCTGATACTGGTTTGATCTGTTTATTCACAAATGTTTGATAGGCTTCTTTCTATCTTGGTTTGATAACTTGCATTATCTTGCAAATAAAACTTGGTTTTATATGCCTTAACTGCTTTGATCTGGTGAATGTTATGTCTTAGGGGGAGCCTTGCAAACTCTCTTAGATTTTGCTATTTAAATTTAATCAGTTTTTGTCATCATCAAAAAGGGGGAGATTGTTGGAACCAAAGTGGTTCTGGTTTATTTAATCTCTAGGTTTTGATGTTAACAAAAGGATTAAATTTGCTTGGCAAAGAGTTAGTTGAGATCTAACAAGTGAGTTCAGTTTATGCAGGAATATTCAAAATAGTATAAGGTATACAATGCTTGGACTCTTGCAAAGAGTTACCCTTCCAAAGGTTATTTAAACTGTTTATATTTTAATCGTTAAGTAGACGACTAACTAAAAATCAGTAGACGTCCATAGTAGCCACGTCAACAGACGAGTGCTCTCCTCGAAACTCAAGTAGACATCCATAATGCCTAACTAAAATTCAGTAGACGTCCATAGTGCCACATCATTGGACGGAGTTTCTCTAAGGACTTAGCAAGTCCAAAGACTTGTGTGGATGAGCTTCTACCACATCAGTGGACTAGCAGAATAAAACCTTGTGTAGACGCGTTATAAAACTAAGTGCCAGTAGACGATTCTATATCTTCTATATCTTTACTACCTTGAATATGATTTAATGCAATCTGGACCACATTGAATTTATTTCAAATGATTGATATTTATTTCAAAGGAATATATGTTCTTTATAATTGTTTTATCTGGTTAATGCCTTATCTCTTTGTAAGAAAATTCATAGTACTATCAAAGAAATACAAAAACCAAGCAGTACAATTGGAATTGAAAAACAATATATATGATGACATCTTTATTGTTGGACAAAAGCTGGGTTATACACAAAGGAGGAAAGAAAGTTTTAAAGGTACAATTGCTCAGAACAGTGAGCCTCCATTTTGTGATTTTCTGATAACTAAGGATGCTTTTCAACACGGACAAAATCAAGCTATCAGTCTCAAGGGATATCATGAATTTAATGTTATCTCTATAACGGGACTATTCAAATAACCGTTGAAGATTTACAAGAGAAGTTGAAGACCACTATATATAGTAGGTCTCAAGCACTGAAGAATAACTTTTGCCATTTGAACATTTACAATATATTCAAAGCTCATATTCCCTTTGTAAAGCAAAAGTCTGTAATTCTTAGGGATTGAATATTTGAAAAATATTCAGTAGATCTTAAACCTTCATACCCTCACATATAGTGAGTTAGAAAGATCTTAGAAAAATCTCTGTAATAGAGTTAGAGCCCGAAGAGGCTTGGCAAGAAAGCAATACTTGTAGCCTGGAGAGGTGAAGAATACTTGTTGTAAAAACTATTTGGAAATAGTGGAGAAAATCCTTCAAGTAGAAGGGATTGGATGTAGCTCTTAGTTGGGAGATAGTGAACCAGGATAAAATACCCGAGGGAATTTTCTATCCCTTATCTTATTCAGTTTCATTCCTTTATACTAACTGTGGAATTTGATCTTGGTTTTGTTAATCTTTTAAAAAAGATTTATTGTGTGCTTAATCTTTTTATCTTCTGCTTGTGAAAAGGGTTTTTGCGAAAATAATTAACAAACACAATTCAAACCCCCTTCTTGTGTTTGCCTGTGCCAACTTCACTAACTACTAGACGCTCTTATCGAGTATGGGTCATCACCACTGACCCTGTTATCCCATTCGCTTGACTGAAGATTTGCCCCCCAGTCGACGGTCCTGCCTGCCCAGATGTATGGGCGGCCGTCGTTACTCCATTTGTATATGGTATGTATGCAAATGGGATATTTGGTTTGACAGTGGTCTAACCCTAAGGCATTCCATACAAAGATTGTGGCAGAGGTTGCGTAGTCCCTCTTGGGTTTGAATTCACAACACTCCGTGGAGACAATCCGGTAGTTGGCCGATTTATTTGTTGTAAAACTGGGGAAGTTGGTGACGAGAGTGTTCCTTGGCTAACTTCGTCAAACCGATTGACAACTTAAGCATAGGAAATGCCTCTTCTCCCCACTAAACTATTAGTGCTATTATTTCCTGCATTAGTAGTGTTAGCCATGGTTGCAGGAATATTATCAACTGGCGCAACAGTGATTATAGGATTAGCATCCACCGTTGACTTGGACTACTCATATTCAGAGTTTTGGGAATTAGATGACGTTTGAATCACTCTCCCATTCCATAGATGCATACAATAAATTTGTATGTCAGAGTTCGTGACACTATACGAGCTACTCTAAACTCGTCCCACTGGGCTTGCCAATTTGTTAACGTGGTTTTTTGGTTTCTGACCAAAATTCCTTCGTTGCAAATAATTAAAGATCAAACGAGTGTGGGACCTACGAGTTATGCGGTAATATCGTCAAGAATAGGTATGAACTGTCTGCCAAGTATGAATTTGACAAGTTAGTCAAATCTAGTAATATACTGGCAAGGACTTGATGCTATGACAAGTATATGAGATTGAAAATGGTGTTTAAAATTATCGTAAATAATGAAAGGTAACTTTGAAATTTAAAAGATGAAGGTAGTTTCTATTGTAGAAAATAACTTCCTAATCGAACTAAGCTTATAACGAACAAGAGACAAAAGTCTTGAAAAGAAAGGTTAAGTAAAATAAAATCTAAGAATAGAAATTACTTGCGAAAAGTAACAGAAATTAGAAGAATAATTTGAGAGGAATACTGGAAATAATGAAGAACAAGTGAAGAACTTGAAAGACATAACCAGTATTGTACTGGGTTTTCATATTGAATTGAAATAACAAGGGTGGAGGGAATACTTGAATGTTATCTGTCAATCTGCTGTGTGATCGAGATGTGTAGGATGTGTATCAAGTAACCGACAACTTTTTACATTGTGTTTACTAGAATTTATAGGCAAATAAAGTAACTACTTATTACTAACTACCTATCTTAATGACTGCCACGTATCATGGCAGTTTCTAAACTTTAAATTTGAACTGCTTGTCAAACAACTTTGGTAACTGCTCAATTCTTTGAACTACTTGTTAGACTCAATGACTTAGACATTTTGATATATGATAAATACAACTTAATGTGTATACAAGTGTTTTTAGTGTCAAATTGTAAAGACAGGTATCAAGCAATAATCAACAGGTTCAGTGAGCAATTAAAGGCGAATATTCAAGGAAGAACTTGAAGGAATCAAAGAGCAAAGACAAAGATCAAGGAATCATCAAGACAAGAGCTTAAAGGAGAAATTAGACTTAAGTCTTAGATGATTTGTAAGAGATGAAATCTCTTATTCATAAATAGTTCATTTAAAAAGATGCATGAAAGAAAATCAATTTTCATAACCTGCATTAAAAGGAATAAGTTTTCATTAATGAAAAATAATTTATGAAAATAAGATTTCATAAGAAGTGCTCGTCCAACACAAGTGATAGAAGTGTACGTCCAACACAAGTAATAGAAGCGGACGTCCACTAAAGTGATACAAATGCTTGTCCACTAAAGTGACAGAAGCGCTCGTCCACTAAAGTGATACAAGCGCTCGTCCACTAAAGTGAGAGAAGTGCTCATCCACTAAAGTGATACAAGCGCTCATCCACTAAAGTGACAGAAGCGCTCGTCCACTAAAGTGACAGAAGCGCTCGTCCACACTAGTCTTTGGACTTGCTAAATGAGAATCTCCATCCAATGACGTGGCATATGGAGCTCGTCTACTAGCTCGTCCGATGTAAAATCTTAATTCAAAAAATGGCTAGATGGACGCGCTTACTTTCAAGATGGACGCGAATTCTATAAGAGCAAATATAGACTCTTATTTCAAGAACCAGAATCAAGAAAACAGATTATGTTATCAGATCCAAATCTGTTTTAATTGATCCCAATGACTATAACTTGTTTTCTATATAAAGAGTGATCAAAGAAACACTTTCATAATTAACACATTGAACATATCAGAATTACACGAAATCAATTGTGAAAATCATTTATCATCTTTCTTGAGCTTATTGTGAAAAGAGTGATTCAATACTCATAAGTGCTTCAATTTGTTTATCTGACTATTGAGAGTTAGGAATCAATTTTTGTTTTACTTTTCGATTGTAAAGAGAGAGGGAGTCTCTCAGTTATTAGGGTGAGGTATCACTAAGGAAGAACATTGAGGCTCTTCACAAGAGTGTGGTATCTCAAGGTGAAGGAGTGCTTTGTGGTGTAAAGGCTTTTCAAACTGCCTGGCAAAGCTTGTGTGTTAGTGTGTGAAATCCCACAGGTGGAGTGAGGACTGGATGTAGGTCACAGTGGAGGTGACTGAACCAGGATAAATCTGGTTGTGTGGTATCTCTAAACTCAAACTCGTTTACTTTCTGTAATGATCAAGAACCTGTGATTTTGATGTTTAAAGTTCCATATAATTTCTGTTCTTGATCTGAATAAACTGTATTGAAACCTAAGATTGATTGTAATCAAGATTGTGTTATCTGCGTTCAAAACTGAGTTGATCAAAACCATTCTTGATTGCTGAAACTGAACTAATACTGAAACTGAAACCTGCAAGTTTGTTCTTGATTGTTAATGGTTGTATCTGAAACTTGCATAACTTGTTCTTAATCTTTAAAGGCTTAATCAGTTTATGTATTTTGTTATTACCGAGTTTTGAACCTGAATCTATTCTGTGATCTATCAATTCTGATTAATCTTTCTTATCCTCATCATCTTTCAATTCAAGATTTTATATAAACCCTTCACTGATTTTGTAAAATATCCCGAGGCCACAAATCCGCAACTCTAATTTTTTAAGAGGGAAATATTTTAAGAAAACTCAATTCACCCCCCCCCCCCCTCTTGAGTCGTTGAAGCCAAAACAACAATTGGTATCAGAGGTAAACTCTTAAGTTTGACTTAACAGCTATAAGAGCATGGCTTCCAATGACTGTTTGAATGAAGGGGCTTCCCTTGCATGCCCTCCTGCCTTCAATGGATCTGAGTATATCTATTGGAAGGAAAGAATGGTAATCTTTCTTGAGGCAGCAGGTGTTGACATATAGGATGCAGTAGAAAATGGACCATTTGTCCCCTCTACTGCATATGCTAATGGTGATCCGAGAAATAAGCCTAAAACTGAATGGAATGAGGATCATAAGAAAAGAATTCAATATAATGCACGTGCTAAGAATATTATAACTTCTGCTTTAAGCCGTGATGAGTTTTCCAGGGTTTCAAATTGCAAATCAGCAAAGGAGATGTCAGATACATTGCAAGTAACACATGAAGGAACCACATACATCAAAAGAGCAAGAATGAACATCCTCACACATGAGTGTTGGATGGATCTAGGCAAGTACACCTAGTCGTACAAGTAATAAAGAGGTAAGAGGGATATCGTTCCCACGAGGACTGTGACAAGTACTAGCACGTAACAAATCAACTACTATCTAAGCGGATATTTGGATGGAAGGGAGCTCAATATTAAATACCAAGCCCAACAAGAGTTATAATTCAAAATAAACAAGATAAAAGGAACAATTTCTTTTTGGCTTTTTATCAAACACTTGGAATGCAAAGAGGGGATTTTTCAAATATGATGAAAGATGTTGGGATTAAACTTCACTAAACCTTTGCCTCATGCAATACTAAGACAACTGATCCAGTTTATGCTTCAAATATTAAAATCAACCCATAAGATTACTCAAGTCCTAATTCCTTAGATGACAAGAGCCTAAATCCCCTGATTAGACCCTAATTCCTTAGGTGGCCTAATTAGTGAATTTGTATTAAGAGTAGGGATTACACGATTACTAATAAACCAAAATCCTTTCCTAGATGCAAGTTTTACTAGGTGATTAATTCCAGATCAAGAATTGATAATAACTTCCCAATTGCAAATCAAATCTAAGAACAATTTATGGATGATCAGACCACAAAAAGCATTAAGCATAGGAATCAAACACTAATAAAGAGGCATAAACATAGATTAATAAATCAAGGCAAATACATGAGATTCGGTTTAGCTACATCTAATCCCAACAAAAGGGGAATTTAGCTACTCATAGTCAAAGAGAAAGCCAAAATCAAAGAAAAATGAACAAAGGAGAGAAGAAATTCTATGGAAGCTTTTCACAGCAGCCACAGTAGCCCCTGGTTCAGAGTTCAGGGTAAAGTCTCCCCCCTCTATGGTCTGCCCAGATGCCTTATTTATAGACTCAAATAATGCGCGTCACGGCCGTGACGGGTTCTGCCATGGGCGCGCTTTCAAATTTTGGTTTGTCACGGCCGTGATGCTCATCACGGCTAGGCCATGATTAGTTCTTCCTGTTGAGGGTCTGGTTGTCACGGCCGTGATGCTCATCACGGCTAGGCCGTGACCAGTTCTGACTTTTGCCTTCTTTCTTTTCAGCTCTGCTTGATCATGGCCGTGATGGGCTAGCTCTATTTGGCTTATTTTCTTCACTTTTCAAGCTCTATCTTCATCCCAGCTCCATCATGGTTGATCCTGAGCATTTTATCCTTAATTTCTACAAAACAGCACCACGAAACCGGCTTACCCGTTCCAAGGTAAAAACTATCTAAAATCAAATTAATTATGCCTAAACTATATGAAAATGCATGCAAAATGCAAATTAAATATGAGGTGAAATCACACTCATCAAATCACCCCAAGCTTAAGACTTTGCTTGTCCTTAAGCAATCACCAAGGCCATAAGATATAATTAATCAGAGCATGGATAATGAACCAAGAACCCGAGTAACTAATCCAAGTAACAGGCATTTTCAAATAATTCACCAAGAGACAATCAATTTCAAGTCCAATTAGGCGCTTAGGTTTCCTAGACTCATATTCTCACTAATTCGGGCCTCTTTCTCACCTCACTCAAGTGTTTAAGGATATATGACAATTCGCTCAATTTCCTCAAGGAATAAATTCTACCATAAGCTTGACTATTAACCAAATCTCTAGTTTATTAATGAAAACACATAAGAATCAAGAGGTCTTTTACTTTGGTTGTAACGGGGCCATGGGATTAATCGTTAGGTGGGGAAATCAAGAAAAGGAAATTTCAAGAAGGCTAAACAAAATATCAAACATTGCAAAGCATGACACCTTCTAAAATACCTTTTTGGGTTTTGATTCATTTTTACACCTTTCTTTCTTTCTTTTTATTTTATTTCTCACTTCCTTTTGTCATCCCCTTCTCTACACTTTTTTTTTTTGGAGAAGGGGAGATTTTCAATTCTAGAGAAATGTTTTTCTAACTTTCTTATCCCATACTTTTTCAAACTACCTTTTTACACTTTTGTGAAATACTTTAGAAGGTCTCCTACCACGCATCATTCATCAAAGTATTTCAAGGTACCAAGAAAAGTATTTTCTTCTTGTAGGCTCAAATTCAGGCAACTAAGGGGTAGCATTTACTCAATCAAAGCTCAGAAGGCCAGAAAAATACCTAGTGCCTCAATCATTTTCAAAAATGTTTTCAAAAATTTTTAAGCTTCAAAACGGTTTCAAGTCAAGTTCCGGAGAATACAATCCAAGAGGAATAAAACACTCTATCACAAAGAATGGGGTAGATTTAGTGAGTACCCCTTTTTGTCTCAAGAATCTCACATTTTGTAGTTCAAAAATCAATGAGAAACACAAGTCTACGGAACCACATGCTAATTATCAACTATCAAAGATCATCTCAAGCATTTTTTTTTGTAGCCTTATCACAAGAATAAAAAAAAATTGGGTTCAAAAATTCACAATCTCAATTTATTTGGCACTAAGTTCTCACAATTGGATGCATAATCTAAGCAAGGGGCAATCTAATCATGTGATCATGCAAAACTATGCCTATATGAATGCAACATGAAAAATGCAAAAATTCAAAAATTTACAAAAATACCCCTACCCCAAGCTTAAAAACTTACATTGTCCCCAATGTAAATAATCAAGTCGGAGAGAGGAGAAAAATGGAACAACTCACCGAGGCGGTAGCGGGTGCTGGCTCACATGCCTAGCCAAGGAGATACTGGAGGATGTGTCACGGCCGTGATCAATTCTGGTCCAAAGGAGCTGGCCTGTCACGGCCGTGACCTGTATCACGGCTAGGTCGTGATACTCTCTAATCTTCAGGGTCCTTCTCATCACGCCCGTGATGGGTATCATTGCTGGGCCGTGATCCTTTCTGGTCCTCCCATTAAGCTGATCACGACTGACTTCTGCTTTATTTGACCTTCCCTTTTTGCTCTTCCTTCCTTCAGAATCTGAAAATGCTTGGCAAAGCCATCAATTAGTGATTCTTCTCAATTTATTCAAAAACAAAATTTCAAAAACAAATGGAAAAGGGAAATAAAACTTGGGTTGCCTCCCAATAAGCGCTTTTTTAACGTCACTAACTTGATGGGCCGGTGATCTCAAGGATCACGAAGGCGCACAGCTGTGGTCAATCTCTCGATGTCACCACCCAAGTAGGCCTTGATCCTTTGGCCATTGACTTTGAAGGTCCTTTTTGAAGTAGGATCCTCCACTTCTATAGCTCCATGAGATGAGACTTCTTTGACAATGAACGGTCCCGACCACTTAGACTTCAACTTGCCCGGAAACAATCTCAGTCGGGAATTGATTAATAAAACTTGTTGTCCCGGCTGAAATGCTTTCACCACGATCTTATTGTCATGATAAATCTTGACTCGCTGCTTGTAAATAGCTGCATTCTCATATGCATTGAGGCGCATCTCCTCTAATTAATGTAGCTGATGGACTCGTTTCTCACTCGCCAAAGTGGCATCAAAATTCAAGAACTTCAATGCCCAAAAGGCTCGATGCTCCAACTCTACGGGTAGATGACATGTCTTCCCATAGACCATCTGGAATGGAGATAACCCCAAAGAAGTTTTTAATGCAGTCCGGTGAGCCCACAAGGCATCATCAAGCTTATTTGCCCAATCTTTTCTTGAAGTGGCCACAGTTTTTTCCAGAATTCGCTTAATCTCCCGATTAGAGACCTCCGCTTGCCAATTTGTTTGCGGATGATATGGAGATGCCACCTTATGCCTCACATCATACTTGGTCAACACATTTTTCAGTTGTGAGTTGCAGAAGTGAGATCCCCCATCACTTAAAAGGACCCTTGGGACACCGAACCGAGCAAAAATGTTCTTTTTGATGAACTTAATTACTGTTTGTGCATCATTCTTCGGTGTTGCAATGGCCTCCACCCATTTAGAAACATAGTCCACCGCCACCAAGATATATTGATTGGAGAATGAAGGTGGAAGTGGACCCATAAAGTCTATGCCCCAACAATCAAATACTTCAACCTCCAATATGTTTTGAAGTGGCATCTCATCCCTTTTAGATATGTTCCCGGTCCTTTGGCACTTGTCACAACTCTTCACATGATTGTAAGAGTCCTTGAAGATTGAGGGCCAAAAGAGCCCAGATTGGAGGACCTTTAAAGCTGTCCTCTCCCCATTGTAATGTCCACCATATGGAGAGTTATGGCAATGCCACAAAATACTCTTCGCTTCCTCTTGACTAACACACCTCCTCCATAAGCCATCCGGTCCAACCTTGAACAAAAATTGGTCATCCCACATGAAATGGTTGGCATCCCGGAAGAATTTTTTCTTTTGTTGCCAAGTGAGGTGCTCTGGAACAATGTTGGCTGCCTTGAAATTTGCCATATCGGCAAACCGTGGTCTTTCATGCACTAGAAATAAAGCCTCATCCGGGAACTCATCCCGAATGTCCTTTTCTTTTGCAGTAACCTCTTCATTCACTAACCGAGATAGGTGGTCAGCCACCATATTTTCGCTGCCCTTTTTGTCCTTAATGACTAAGTCAAATTCCTGCAACAATAAAATCCACCTTATGAGTCTTGGTTTTGAATCTAACTTAGTCAAAAAAATATTTAATTGCAGCATGATCAGTAAAAATAGTGACTTGGGTCCCAGTCAAGTATGAACGAAATTTTTCCAATGCAAACACTATGGCTAGCAACAATTTTTCAGTTGTTGCATAATTTATTTGGTTCTCATTGAGAACCTTGCTAGCATAGTGAATGGCATGGAAAAATTTTTCTCTTCGCTGTCCCAAAACTGCCCCAACTGCGTAGTCACTGGCATCACACATTAATTCAAATGGTGACTCCTAGTTGGGTGCAACAAGAATGGGAGCGGTGATCAACTTTTCTTTCAAAATCTGAAAAGAAGTAAGACAAGCAGTATCAAACACAAATGGTGTGTCCTTGTTCAAAAGGCTACACAATGACTTCGCTATCTTTGAGAAGTCTTTGATGAACCGCCGGTAAAAGCCTGCATGACCAAGAAAACTCCTCACACCCTTGACATTGACTGGTGGAGGTAGTTTCTCAATTACATCAATCTTGGATCTATCCATTTCGATCCCCTTAACTGAAATCTTGTGCCCAAGCATAATGCCCTCCTGCACCATAAAATGACACTTCTCCCAATTTAAGACTAAATTGGTGTCCATGCACCTCTCAAACACAGCAGCAAGGTTAGGCAAGCAATTATCATAAGAGAAACCGAAAACAAAAAAATCATCCATAAAAACTTCAATGTATTTTTCTACCATATTAGAGAAAATGGAAAGCATGCACCTTTGAAATGTTGTAGGCGCATTACAAAGACCGAAAGGCATCTTCCGATAGGCAAAAACTCCAAAAGGACATGTGAAGGCGGTTTTCTCTTGGTCTTCCGGGTTAACCGCAGTTTGGTTATAACCCGAATAACGATCCAAGAAACAATAATAAGCTTGCCCGACCAAACTCTCCAACATTTGGTCCATGAATGGAAGTGGGAAGTGATCTTTCCTAGTAGCTTGATTTAGCTTCCGATAATCTATACACATTCGCCAACCGGTGACTGTTCTAGTTGGGATTAACTCATTCTTCTCGCTTTTCACAACGGTCACGCCACCTTTCTTGGGAACCACATGTACCTGACTCACTCAAGCACTATCGAAAATCGGATAGATCATTCCAGCTTCAAGGAATTTCAGCACCTCCTTCCTTACCATTTCTTTCATTGTAGGATTGAGCCTCCTTTGCGGTTGGACCACCGGTTTAAATTTAGCCTCCATCATAATCTTATGCATACAAAATGCAGGGCTAATACCTTTCAAATCTAAGATGGACCATCCAATAGCTGTTTTATGCTCTCTAAGCACCCTTACAAGTTTCTCCTCTTCCAATTTGGACAATACATTGCTCACTATGACAGGGTTTTCATCATTCTCACCAAGAAACACATATTTCAAGTGGGGAGGTAGAGGTTTAAGCTCTAACTTGAGCTTCTCTTGGACTTCATCCCTTTTAAGCTCTTCTTTCTTAGTGTTGACAGTCAGTTGATTGGGTTGAGCTTCCAAATCACACAAACACTCCTCTATTTCCTTCTCCTCTCTCTCATCAAGATTTTCAATAGAGTTCATAATTACCTTCTCAAGAGTAGAGGATTGGTGCTGATGTGAAAAGACTTCTTTAGCCACTACATCCACAATGTCCATGCGGAAACAATTCTCTTCATCACTCGGGCGATGCATAGCTTCAAATACATTGAAGATAACCTCTTCATCTTGCACTCTGATTCGAAGTTGGCCTTTTTGTACATCTATCAAAGCACGACCAGTTGCTAGAAAAGGTCTCCCCAATATAAGTGGAACTTCTGCATCCTCCTCCATGTCTATTATCACAAAATCTGCTGGGAAGATAAACTTATCCACTTTAACCAAAACATCTTCCATAATACCAAGAGGACGCTTGATTGGTCTATCGGCTAGTTGCAATGTCATCCTTGTTGGTTTCACTTCACCACCTCCAAGCTTGTTCAAGATTGAAAGCGGCAACAAATTGATACTCGCCCCCAAGTCACACAAGGCCTTCCCAATAGCAACACTCCCAATTGTGCAGGGGATTGTAAAACTACCGGGATCTTTAAGCTTTGGAGGTAGCTTCCTTTGAAGTATCGCACTACATTCTTCCATCAAGGCAACAGTCTAACCTTCTTTAAACTTTCTTTTCTTCGTACGTAACTCCTTCATGAACTTTGCATAAGTTAGCATTTGCTCTAGTGCTTCAACAAAGGGTATGTTGATTTGTAACCTCTTAAAGACGTCAAGAAATTTGGCAAATTGCTCTTCCTTCTCCTTCTTCTTGCTTAAGTGAGGATATGGCAACTTTACATAAGAAGGGATCTCTTGAGGCTTGTCTCCATCTTTCAAAATCTGACTTTTACTCTTCCTCAAAATTGAATCTTCATCCACTAACTTTTCTCTCTTGTCATTTTCACTATCATTTTCTTCTTCCTCTATTACAACCTCTTTGCCTTTTTCCTCATGTCTCGCTCTTTTTTCAACACTCAACTCAATTTTTTCAGTCACTCTCTTATTTTTCAACAAAGGCTCACCGCTCACTTTCTTAAGACTTTTACCACTCCTCAAAACAACAGCCTTACAATGCTCTTTAGGATTTATTTGAGTGTTACCTGAAAAACTGCCGCTAGATTGTTCCGCCAAGTGCTTTGCAATTTGTCCAACTTGAGCCTCCAAGTTTTTTATGGACGCATCGGTGTTTTTCTGGTTTGACATGGACATTTGCATGAATTGATTGAGGGTGTTCTCCAAGATAGAAGTCCGGTCTTGAGGCGGCTATGTGGGGTGAGGCTTACTTGCTTGTCCGGCATCTTGTTTCCAACCAAAACTTGTTTGATTCCTCCACCCTTGGTTGCAATTGTTAGAATATTGGTTGTTACCTTGCCGCTGATAGTTCCCCATATAATTAGCTTCCTCATGGGAACTAGGTGTGGCCTCACAATTTCCATTATCATGATCTCCTCCACAAAAATCACATATCATTGCCTGTTGAGGTGGCATGGTTGTCACTTGTATGGTTTGGAGTTGTTGTGGGAGTTGAACTAGTTGCTTGGTAATGGACTCAAGTTGTTGTGACATAAGCTTATGTTGAACCAAAAGTGCAGTTTGTGAGTCTAACTCCAACACTCCCCTTCTTGATGTGGTACCTCGGTCATGATGCATTCGATAGTCATTAGATGCCATAGCTTCTATCGAAGTCAATGCTTCCTCCGGTGTCTTTGTGTTCATCGAACCTCCAGCTGAGGCATCCAACATAAGCTTGGTTGACGGCCTCAATCCATTGCAAAATGTTTGCATTTGGACAAGATCATCAAACCCATGATTTGGACATTTTCGGAGCAAGTCTTTGAACCTTTCCCATGTGTCATGAAGAGTCTCACCCTCTTGTTGAACAAAGCTTGTGATATCACCCAGTGTCTTCACAAATCTTGAGGCGGGAAAGAACCTTGCAAGAAATTTAGCCTCTAAGTCATCCCATGTAGTGATGCTCCCCCTTGGTTGAGATTGGATCCAAGCCTTGGCTCTGTCTCTTAGAGAGAAAGGAAACAACCTTAGGCGAATTGCATCATCGGTAGCACCATTTATCTTTACCGTATCACATAACTCAATGAAGTTGGAGACATGATTATTAGGATCCTCCTTCTCCATCCCGGCAAATTGATTTTGTTGCATCATATTCAAGAGAGCCGGCTTGATCTCAAAATTGTTGGAATTCACTGGAGGCCTCACTATGCTAGTGACATGCCGATTGACATTTGTATTGGTATAGTCCCCAAGTGTCCTCCGTGGAACACCCTCATCGTTGCCTGCCATCTCAAGTGGTTCTTGATGAACTTGTGAAGTAGAGGTCTCTTGTTCTCTTTCTTGTTGTGCTAATAGCTTCCGCTGTCTTGCTTGACTCCGATTCTTCCTAGCCGCTTTCTCTATTTCAGGATCGTAGAGAAGTTGGTCAACTGGGATAGTACCTCGCATGCACAAAAGCCTAGAGACCAAGAATGTTAGCACTAAATGATAGCAAAGAGAAAAAGATAATAAAACAGAAAAAATAAAATTGTGCTTAAATTAGTAATCGAAATGGTTATGCTAATATTGAAACACAGTCCCCGGCAACGGCGCCAAAAACTTGTTGGACGGATCTAGGCAAGTATACTTAGTCGTACAAGTAATAATGAGGTAAGAGGGATATCGTTCCCACGAGGACTGCGACAAGTACTAGCACGTAACAAATCAACTACTATCTAAGCGGATATTTGGATGGAAGAGAGCTCAATATTAAATACCAAGCCCAACAAGAGTTATAATTCAAAATAAACAAGATAAAAGGAACAATTTCTTTTGGGCTTTTTATCAAACACTTGGAATGCAAAGAGGGGATTTTTCAAATATGATGAAAGATGTTGTGATTAAACTTCACTAAACCTTTGCCTCATGCAATACTAAGACCACCGATCCAGTTTACGCTTCAAATATTAAAATCAACCCACAAGATTACTCAAGTCCTAATTCCTTAGATGACAAGAGCCTAAATCCCCTGATTAGACCCTAATTCCTTAGGTGGCCTAATTAGTGAATTCGCATTAAGAGTAGGGATTACACGATTACTAATAAACCAAAATCCATTCCTAGATGAAAGTTTTACTCGGTGATTAATTCCAGATCAAGAATTGATAAGAACTTCCCAATTGCAAATCAAATCTCAGAACAATTCATGGATGATCAGACCACAAAAAGCATTAAGCATAGGAATCAAACACTAATAAAGAGGCATAAACATAGATTAATAAATCAAGGTAAATACATGAGATTTGGTTTAGCTACATCTAATCCCAACAAAAGGGGAATTTAGCTACTCATAGTCATAGAGAAAGCCAAAATCAAAGAAAAAGGAACAAAGGAGAGAAGAAATTCCATGGAAGCTTTTCACATCTGCCACAGCAGCCCCTGGTTCAGAGTTTAGGGTAAAGTCTCCCCCCTCTATGGTCTGCCCAGATGCCTTATTTATAGACTCAAATAATGCGCGTCATGGCCGTGATGGCCATCACGGCCATCACGTGACGAGTTCTGCCATGGGCGTGCTTTCAAATTTTAGTTTGTCACGGCCGTGATGCTCATCACGGCTAGGCCGTGATCAGTTCTGCCTGTTGAGGGTCTGTTTGTCACGGTCGTGATGCTCATCACGGCTAGACCGTGACCAGTTCTGACTTTTGCCTTCTTTCTTTTCAGCTCTGCTTGATCATGGTCGTGTTTGTCATCACGGCTAGGCCGTGATGGGCTCTGTTTGGCTTATTTTCTTCACTTTTCAAGCTCTATCTTCATCCAAGCTCCATCATGGTTGATCCTGAGCATTTTATCCTTAATTTCTGCAAAACAACACCACGCCTTACCCATTCCAAGGTAAAAACTATCCAAAATCAAATTATTTATGCCTAAACTATATGAAAATGCATTCAACATGCAAATGAAATATGAGGTGAAATCACACTCATCAATGAGTATGGGCTGTTCAGAATGAATCGAGGAGAACCTATGACTAAAATGCAAAAGAGATTCACACACATTGTAAATCAATTGGCTGGTCTTGGAAAGACAATCTCAAATGAGGATCAAATTAACAAAGTAATGAGATGCTTGAGCAGGGAATGACAACCTAAAGTCACTGCAATCTCAGAATCTAGAGACCTCTCATCAATGACCATTGGCACATTGTTTGGAAAATTGCAAGAACATGAATTGGAGTTGAACAGAATGAATGAGAGTGAAGAAACTGATAAAAGAAAGACGGGATTGGCTCTGAAATCACAAGTCAAAGAAGTAGAAGACGGTGATGATAATAATACAGAACAAGAGGATGAATCTGAAGTAGAGATGGGAATGCTAGTTATAAAATTAAAGAACTTCCTAAAGAAGAAAGGCAACTTCAAAAGAAAGCCATCCACTTTTCAAAGGAGAGATTTCAGCAAAGGTGACAACTTTTCCAACAATATCACATGCTATAAGAATGTGGATAGATTGGCCACATAAAGCTTGACTATCCAAAGCTGCAAAAGAAAGACAAAACTTTAAAATTTGACTTAAAGGACAAGAAGTGGAAAAAGCTCAGAAAGGCCTACATTGCTTGGGATGACAATGATGTAGATTCCACTGAAGAATCTGAATCTGATGAGGCAAACTTGTGCTTGATGGCCAGTAATGACAGTGATTCAGAAAATGAAGTAAGTTCTAATTACCAACCTTCTTAGGATGAATTGTAAAATGCTTTTGAAGAACTTCATAAAGAATCCATTAGACTTGCTAGATTGCTAATTAAGTCCAAGAAAACCATCACATGCCTAGAAGAGAAAAATTCTGTTTTAAACAAAGGGCTAGATGAATTAAAAACAGAAAATTGAGTTGTAAAAGAAAAACTAGCAACTGTTTTAGATGCATCTATATGTGACAATTGTCCTAAGTTGGAGAAACAAATAAATCGTTTGACTGGTGATCTATCTAGAGTTACTAGCTCTAATTGTTCTAAGTGTTGTACATTGACCAAAGAAGTTGAAAAACTGAAAAACGACTTAGCCAAGTTCACAAATGGTAGAGATAACTTGAATACTTTATTAGGACAACAAAAATGTGTTTATGATAAGGCTGGAATAGTCTATGAACCTAAGATACATGAGAAATCTTTCAAGAAATTTTTTACTGCACCTAAGACATCAAACACACCATTTGTTAAATATAATTTTTGTGCTTGAAAAGGTCACACAGCTTCTACATGCCAATACAGGAAATCAGCATACAATAAATCCAAGTATATATGGGTTCCTAAAGGAACTATTGCTGCAACTAACTCAAAAGGACCCAAACAGATTTGGGGTACCTAAAACACAAACATGATTCTATTTTGTAGGTGTGTTGGAGAGCCAATAATGTGAAATGGTATCTTGACAGTGGCTTTTCCAAGCACATGACTGGAGACAAAACCAAGTTCATCTCCTTTACCCCTAAGTCAAGTGGTAGTGTTACCTATGGAGACAACAATAAAGGGGGAATACTTGGCATTGGCAACATTGGAAGTGACTCAACAACAATCATTGAGGATGTACTATATATTGAATGATTGAAACACAACCTATTAAGTATCAGTCAACTATGTGACAGAGGCTTCAAGGTAAAATTCAATTCCAATAGTTGCTTAACAGAAAATCGGCATGATGAAAATTTGAAATTAATTGGACATAGGACAGATAACATCTATATGCTTGATTTAGATAATATCTCTTCAAATACTGCATGTTGTCTTATTTCAAAAGAAGAAGAGAATTGGCTTTGGCATAGAAGAATTGCACACATTCACATGAACCACTTGAATAAACTGATTCGTAAAGATCTTGTAGTTGGTTTGCCTAAACTGAAATTTGTGAAAGATGGACTATGTGATGCATGTCAAAAAGGAAAGCAAGTTAGGTCTCTTTTAAACCAAAGAACATTGTGCGACACCCCCTTTTCAGGTATCACATTTACGTAACATTACCTAAACATCAAACTAAATAAAATATTAAGTTGCTGGTTTTTCTTCGGAAAATAATATGCATTTTCTAATTCCTTATACTTCTTTTAAAAATAGTTATAAAATTTTTTCTTTTTCCGCACATGCATTCAAACACTCATAATATAATATACATCACTATATATATATCACATATACTTTAATATTTTACAATTGACCCTTTTCGTACTAGGTCACCATCCACTTGTCAAACATATTTTACATCATCAGAAATTTTACAACTAAGTCATAGTGGGTGTCTGAAAATACTACGCAAAACATGACTCTCAGGAGTCACTAAGTCAGACTATCCTATAATTCCCACTCTTCCTAAAACTACTTCCTAAGCTGGTCACCACTATATAAAACCATTGGGAAGCCCAGTGTACACTCCCCCACCCCCTGATGATGTGTCTGGAGAGGATACAATGCCCCTCCCCCAGCAGACCTCGGACCTTCGTCTGCTATAGGAACATAGTCAGGATTTTCCACTGGATTCTCTTCTGGGTCTTCCTCCATCTCCTCCGGAATGTTCTCTGGAACTAATATTATAGGTGCAGGAGGTGATCCTGGTGCAACTTGCTGTAGTGGTTGAATGTACTGCGGCGGTTGGTGCTCCAAACTCCCGTGTTGTACTAAATGTTGTAGTATCATCCAGATGGGTGGTAGCGATATCTCAATTGTCTCCCTACTATGTACTAACTGTTGTGGTCCTTCAGCAACTGTACCTCGGAGTGTCCATAACGGACCAGTATAGGTAGCACTCCGAGCCGCTGGGTTGATAACCCAGGCGTCTCCCCTATCAGCGTTGTCAAACGTCAGGGATCGTACCCCCGAGTAGTTCAAATCCACCTCGTCCGGATCCATCTAAAATGTTTGTAAGGGTGAGTTTCCAATATATGAGTTTTATAAGACAACCCCATGCAAGACTCTCAAATAGCAATTACCAAGTATTCACAATATAATAACATGAATTCTAACAGTAAAATGATATAACTCACAAGGCTTCATGCCCGACAATCATCGTCATTTTATAAAAATGCATGACACTTCTATATTCAATTTCTAATTTGATACCTAATCTCCGGAGATCCCACAACTTTCTGTTTCGTTTCAAGCTGATCAGGCTCGCACATGGCGCATCGTAAAAACGAACAAAACAATGCCCAAGAAAATAAATGGTGCACATCCCCATTCCCGATAGGATGTTCATGCCAGCACCTAACACAATTGTGCACATCCCCATTCCCGTTAGGATGCTCATGCAAAGCAACGACACAATTGTGCACATCCCCATTCCTGTTAGGATGCTCATGCAAAGCAATGACACTATTCCATAATTAGGAAATAGAGGCACATATATACAATCTGGACACAAAGTCCTATCAATTTGGACACAAAGTCCTATAAAAGATACATTGATCCACTCCGGACCTCAATGATCATCATCACCTGACACGTCTGTCATATACATTGATCCATTCTGGATTCAATGCCATTTACATGACACCATGGCCATTAAATGCATGAGAAAAACTTTTATTCTCGTTTGTTTTCTTTGTCGTAATAATCTTTCCTCGTCGAAGCACAAAGCTTAACGACCATGCTTAAATCTTTTAATTAAGACATTTTACTTAAAACAAATACAGGACACACAGTCCAAATCTTTTAATCTCAACATAGGACATACAGTCCGAATGCTCAATCACGATGCCCTTAAACCGGTGCACCAGTTTTGGGCTCGCGGATATGGAACTCACACTTTCCACATCAATTTAGGACACACAGTCAAAAAACAAAACTTGCAGGACACTCCGTCCCATGACACAGATCCTTGATCTACGTGCCCATACAACACTAGAACCCCGACGTCTCGGTTTCTAGGCTCATTTATCTGCTTGTAAAACATTTTGCTTAGTGAAAAACAAAACCAAGTTTTGAAAACTCATCCAAGTTTAACGGAATACTTTCACTGAATAAAAACATTGTTACATAAATTCTTTTCTGTTAAAACGTTAATAAATTTCAAAAATCATTCATAATTTCCTTTGATTTCTAATTATTTTACTTTAAGAAATAATTTTCAATAAAGGTTAACAAAACAAAAATTTTAATAAATAAAAATATTAAATAAATAAATTTCGAAAATTTAAATAATTAAATATTTAATATTAAATAATATTAAATAAATGATATTAATTAAATAATATTAAATAACTAATATCACTTTTCTGTCAGAAGTAATTGTTCTGACCGCTGTAAATATTATTTTTGGAACTTAATCACTTTAAATAACATTTTATAATAAAATTGAATTTATTATATAAAAATTAGAGCCTGTGAAAAATTTCACGGTTTTGCCCTTGCTATTGCTTATTTACACTGTTTTCACAAAATATTATTAAAATAATAAAAAAAATTCAATTTTTTTTCAAAATTTCCCTAACTAATCCCTCTGATTAATTATCCAAGCTTATTAAGTTTTTTATCCTTAATTAATTTTTTTAACACTGACCAATGTCAGGTTAATCAGTCTAACACTCAACAGCAGATAAATTCCAATCATTAAATGACATGGCATATATCAATTTATGACATGCATCACAATTATAATATAAACAAATAATCATAATCATGTAAGTTCACACATCACTTCAATTCAATTATTCAGATAAACATCACATCAATCTAGCAATTAATAGTAAACAGTATAATAAAATAAACTATTGCATACATAAATTTAATACATGACTCCACAAATAAGCATGAGATTATCTCAACTCCTCAGGCATACCCCCCTTACCTCTTGAAGACCACACTATATTTCCTGTTAATTTTCTGATTTTGTTCTGATTTTTATCCGTCAGCTTGACTCAGCTAACTCAGTTATTTCCTTAAAATGAATTACAACACAAAATCAAATCAAACAATAATACACTTGGTTTATGAAGGTTAGGGTTCGGCTTCAACCCATTATCTAGGTTAGGAAATTTTAAAATTTGATTAACTTAAAGATTAATGATCCATAAGTTAATTAAGCATGATTAATCACTTTAACCATGATTATGAACTAAGACATGAACTAAACTCATCTAGTTCTAAGAACTAGGGTTCGGATTTCATCAAGCTCCATAGGCTAGGAATTTTGAAATTTCATCAACTTTTGGGATTTAATCAATTTACAAAACTTAGGGTTTGATTCAAGTGTTACAAACAACTTTTGAATCACAAAACCCTTGAGTTCACAAATCTAGGGTTTCGGTTTTTTTTTTGATGAGATAAATAGGTTAGAGTTTTATTTTCTTGATCTTCTATATACTTGAATACAAGAACTAGCAAGATACAAAAGGATTGAATCATGAATCAAGTCATGAAAATGAAACAAAACCTAAGAACTCAAAGTTAACCTAGGTTCGGCCATAACAAAAAATCAAGGAAAGAAATTTCTCATGATCTTGTGCTTCTAGATGATGAAAATAGAGATGATTATAAGATCATAGCAATTGGTTTCATGTCAAAAGGATTTTTCTAGAATTAGTTATGAATTTTTGAATCTAACTTCAAGAACTTTAAACAAGTGAAGATCATATGAATCTTAGTCATGAATCTCTCAAAAGTTGTGAAGAGAAATGATTTATATGATAAGAGAGTAAGGTATTACCTCTTGTTGATCCAAGAAAACAAGATTTGGATGAGGTTCCTTTGATTTTTCTATGGTGTTCTTATGGCAAAAGTTTGAACTTTGAAGAAGAAAAGAACTTGAAAATGGAGGATTTGTATTTATATGAAGAAGATAACCAACTTAGAGAAGATGGCACTATTGAAGCCGTGAGGATGGGGCAAGGTTTTGGTCAACTTGTCCAATGGCAATTGTTAGAAATTGTCATAAAAAGACAAGGGCATTTTGATCATTTCCTAACAAAATTTAATGTTGCCATAAATGTGCCATTATGGCCATTTATGATAGGATAAACTCGTCATAAATGCTCATCAAGTCGGTCAATCCAATATCTCTGCTACTTTGCCGACTTCCCGATTCATCTGACTCAGGCTCTGCCTAGAGACATCTAGTCGTATAGGCCCGCAATAAATATAATATTTTAATTTTTTTACCAAAATTTTCAAAACTTCCAGTATCATAGTAAATATGATAAAAACATTTTTCATCTCGTTCACGACTCAAAATTAGGTCTTCTGAGCAGTAAACTTTTACTGTCAGTGAAAACGCAGACAGGGTTCCGTCTGAATTTTCAACCCAAAATTGCATCGTAACCCTAAGATATAAAACATGACAGGAAAATAACAGTATTTTTCCCAAAACAATTTTCTAAGTCTCGGATAAAAATATATTTTTATATATTAATTACCGACACTAGAAAGCAGTGAAAATCGGGGTGTTACATTACTACCCCACTAAAAAAAAATTTCGTCCTCGAAATTACGTACCTGTAAAGAGTTCAGGATACTGTAATCTCATCTTGTCCTCAGCCTCCCACGTCGCTTCTCCAGTAGTTTCATTCCAAATAACTTTAACTAATGAGATTTGCTTACCCCTGAGCTGCTTAATCATCTTATCTTCGATTCGTACAGGTGAAGTCTCATAAGACAAGTTTTCTTTTAATTGTACTTCATCGGGTTCGATTATATGTGATGGATCAGGAATATACTTCCTTAGTTGTGAAACATGGAACACATCATGAATATTTCAAAGAAAAGGCGGCAAAGAAATTTTATAGGCTACTGGACCAACACGACGAAGAATTTGGTATGGTCCGATGAATTTAGGAGTGAGTTTTATGGATTTCATAACCCTACCTACCCCAGTCGTTGGTGTGACTCTCAGAAATACATGTTCACCTTCTTCAAACTCGAGAGGTCGTCTCCTTTGATCTGAATAACTCTTCTGTCTACTTTGTGCTGTTTTCATCCTTTCACGGCTTTGTTTTACTTTTTCTGTCGTCTACTGTACGATTTCAGGCCCTAACATCATACTCTCTCCGTCTTGGTACCAACACAAAGGTGTTTGACATTTCCTTCCATACAAAGCCTCATAGGGTGCCATCCCTATGCTTGAATGAAAACTGTTGTTATATGTGAATTCAATCAGCGGTAACAAATCATCCCAACTTCCTCGATGATCTAAAACACATGCTCTCAGCAAATCTTCTAATGATTGAATCGTTCTTTCCGTTTGTCCATCAGTTTGAGGGTGATAAGCTGAACTTAACCTTAACTTAGTTCCTAAGGCTCGATGTAAACTTCCCCAAAAACGTGAAGTAAACTTTGGATCTCTATCTGACACAATACTTGATGGTATCCCATGTAATCTGATTACTTCCTTTATATAGATATCCGTCAATTTCTCTACTGTATAATTAATCTTAACAGGTAAGAAATGTGCTGATTTCGTTAGCCTGTCAACAATTACCCAAATTGAATCAAAGCCTTTAGAAGTTCGTGGTAAACTTACCACAAAATCCATTGATATACTGTCCCACTTCCATTTTGGTATATCTAGTGATGTAAGCATACCTCCTGGCCTTTGATGTTCCACCTTTGCTTTTTGACACGTCAGACAAGATGCAACGTATTATGCTACTTGCTTTTTCAAGCCTGGCCACCAAAATATTTGTTTCAAGTCTTGGTACATCTTCTTCGATCCAGGATGAATACTAAACTCACTCTTATGGGATTCATCTAAAATCAACTTTCTCATCTCAGGATTATCAGGTACACATATTCGTCCATTGCACCTTAAGATATGATCTGATCCCAAACTAAATTCTGCAACCTTTCCTTGTTTCATCAATTCCTTTTTTTCTTGAAGATATACATCCGAATTTTGTCGTTCTCGGATTTCTTCCATTAATCCACTAGAATTTTTGATCATTCCCACACTGATTTTCTCTTTATCAAATTCCATAATCAAATTGAGATCACGGAACTCTTCTATTAATTTCAATTCCCTTACCATCATAACTGAGATATGAATGGCTTTTCTGCTAAGTGCGCCAGCTACAACATTAGCCTTTCCTGGATGATACTGCAATTTGAAATCGTAATCTTTTAAAAATTCCATCCAACGTCTTTGTCTCATGTTGAGATCCTTCTGATCGAACAGATACTTTAAACTTTTGTGGTCACTGAAGACATCGAATATTGCTCCGTACAAGTAATGCCTCCAAATCTTTAGTGCAAAAACCACTGCAGCCAACTCCAGATCATGCGTCGGATAATTTCTTTCATGTGTCTTCAATTGACGTGATGCGTAAGCTACAACTTTCCTATGTTGCATCAACACACATCCTAAACCTTGATAAGAAGCATCACAATACACTTCGTAAGGTTCATTTGGTTCAGGCAGTATTAAAACTGGTGAAGTTGTCAATTGTTCCTTGATCTTCTGAAAACTTTCTTCACATCTGTCTTCCCACACAAAAGGTTGATCTTTTCTCGTAAGCAAAGTTAACGGCGCAACTATCTTAGAAAATCCTTCAATAAATCTTCTATAGTAACCGGCTAAACCCACAAAACTTCTGATCTCCGTTACTGTCTTTGGTCTTTCCCAAGAAAGTACCGCTTCCACTTTTGCAGGATCGACAGCAATGCCTTCCTCGGTAATCACATGTCCTAAAAATTTCACTTCCTTAAGCCAAAATTCACACTTAGACAATTTCGCATATAGAACTTTCTCACGCAAAATCTGTAAAACTTGTTGTAAATGTTCTTTATGTTCCTCATTACTCTTAGAGTAAATAAGAATGTCATCAATGAACACCACAACAAACTTATCAAGAAACGGACGAAAAATCCGGTTCATATAGTCCATGAAAACGGCTGGTGCATTGGTTACTCCGAATGGCATTACGAGATATTCATAATGTCCGTAACGAGTTCTGAACGCAGTTTTTGGAATATCTTCACTTTTTACTCTAATCTGATGATAACCTGTTCTCAAGTCAATCTTCGAGAACACAACAACTCCTCGCAATTGATCCATCAGATCATCTATACGCGGTAACGGATACTTATTCTTAATCGTCACTTTATTTAGTTGTCGAAAATCCACACAAAGTCTCGAACCTCCATCTTTTTTTCTCACTAACAGAACTGATGCTCCCCACGGAGAAACACTTGGTCGAATGAATTGTTTTGACAAAAGGTCCTCTAGTTGAGTTTTCAATTCAACAAGTTCTGTAGGCGCCATCCTATACGGAGAAATAGAAATTGGTCCCGTTCCTGGTATCAAATCGATGGAGAATTCAATTTCTCTTACTGGCGGCAATCCAGGGACATCATTAGGAAACACATCCGGAAATTCTCTCACAATAGGCAAAGTACTCAAATCGATCTCCCTCTCGACTTCTAAGTTAGTTAAAAGCATGTATCCCTGACCTCTTTCTCTCGAAAAAGTTCTTATATGGTTGGTAGATAAAATTCCAGAAATCTCAGGATTAGGAAAAACTAGAGTCTTATTTGCACAATCTAACATAATATGGTTGGAAGATAACCAATCCATGCCTAAAATTACATCTAACTGTATTAAAGGCAGGCATATCAAATCAACAAGAAAATGTCTATCCTGAATAACAATAGGACAGTTCAGACATATAGAATTCATAACAACTGGCCTAGCAGTTGGAGTTGAAACAATCAAGTCATAGGACAAAGAAGAAATAGGCAATTTCAAATGTTTCACAACATCCATCGAAATAAAGGAATACGTCGCTCCCGAATCAAAAAGTACAGTTAAGAGATTACCAGTTATGTCGCAACTACCTTATATGAGATCGTCAGAATTAGAAGCCTCAGCACCACTCATGGTGTAAACTCTCCCCTTAGCTATCGGTTTATTGGTCTTGACAGTATTGACAACTGGTGTAGTCCATGGTTTTCCACAGTCTCTAGCCATATGTCCCACCTTACCACAAGTATAACACCTGGGTAATTTCACCGGACAATTATTCGCCATATGATTTGGGTCTCCATACTTGAAACATTTCCTGATTGTGTTTTGATTTTGATTCTTCTGGTCTCCACCACTTGATGCAGTAGCTACAGGATGATAGGGTTGTTGATAACGATTATTTCCTGGTGCTCGATAATACGGTTTACTCGACCGGACTGCTTCCCTTTTCTGGTTCGGTATTGACCTTTAGATTATGATGGTCCTCCCGCATATCCTCTGTTATCTCTTCCCTTTCTAATTTTCTCTATCTTCCTACACTACACAACCAAAGCTTGGAAATTCTCGATTTCCAACGGAAGTACAGATTCCTTAATCTCGAACCGTAATCCTGCTTCAAAACGTTCACACTTCCAATCTTCATCCGGATTGTTTTGGAAAAAGCGAAAGTATTTGGCCAATGACTCGAATTTAGCTGCATACTCTGCCACAGTTAAATCCCTTTGAGATAAACGTAAAAATTCCTGCTCCTTCTCTGCTAGAGCGCTTTGTGGAAAATACTTGTTCAGAAACATGTTCTTAAATATCTCCCAAGTAATCACCTGATTTTCTACTTCTAATAGTTGCTTAGTACCTCTCCACCAGTATTCAGCATCCCCTAACAGCAAATGGGTAGCATACGGTACCTTCACTCCTTCTGGACTATTAATCAATTCAAAAATCTTCTCCACTTCCTGAATCCATAAGTCAGCCTTAACAGGATCCACATCTCCATGAAATTATGGAGGATTCTGGCGTCTAAAAGCAGTAAGACTTCTACCTTCAGCAGCCTGTTCCGTTCGAATTTGTTCCTGCAAATTCTGGGCAGCCATCGTTGCAGTTTGTTGTATAATAGCAGCAGCTACATCCGCCATTGCTTGTGCAGCAAAATTCATACCTCCTCCTTCTTCATAATTTTCCTCAAAATTCTCTTGACCGTTAACATGACCACCTCTACGACCTCTTCCTCGACCACGTCCACGACCACGACCACGTCCACGTCCACGTCCAAGTCCACCCTCTGGTTCCATAACTGACCTACAAGACATAATCAGTTAAATGGAAACCAGAAAATAAGACTTTAATCTAATAACTAACACATATTACTTCTAAGAAGTAATTCAAACAATTCTCTTCAGAGATCACACAACATCAACACAACAGACCTACTCCCAAAGATTTCCCGAAAGACTCGACCAGCTCTGATACCACTAATGCGACACCCCATTTTCAGGTATCACATTTACGTAACATTACCTAAACATCAAACTAAATAAAATATTAAGTTGCTGGTTTTTCTTCGGAAAATAATATGCATTTTCTAATTCCTTATACTTCTTTTAAAAATAGTGATAAAATTTTTTCTTTTTCCGCACATGCATTCAAACACTCAAAATATAATATACATCACTATATATATATATCACATATACTTTAATATTTTACAATTGACCCTTTTCGTACTAGGTCACCATCCACTTGTCAAACATATTTTACATCATCAGAAATTTTACAACTAAGTTATAGTGGGTGTCTGAAAATACTACGCAAAACATGACTCTCAGGAGTCACTAAGTCAGACTATCCTATAATCCCCACTCTTCCTAAAACTACTTCCTAAGCTGGTCACCACTATATAAAACCATTGGGAAGCCCAGTGTACACTCCCCCACCCCCTGATGATGTGTCTGGAGAGGATACAACAGCCCCCTCCCCAGCAGTCCCAGACCCTTCGTCTGCTATAGGAACATAGTCAGGATTTTCCACTGGATTCTCTTCTGGGTCTTCCTCCATCTCCTCCGGAATGTTCTCTGGAACTAATATTATAGGTGCAGGAGGTGATCCTGGTGCAACTTGCTGTAGTGGTTGAATGTACTGCGGCGGTTGGTGCTCCAAACTCCCGTGTTGTACTAAATGTTGTAGTATCATCCAGATGGGTGGTAGCGATATCTCAATTGTCTCCCTACTATGTACTAACTGTTGTGGTCCTTCAGCAACTGTACCTCGGAGTGTCCTTAACGGACCAGTATAGGTAGCACTCCGAGCCCCTGGGTTGATAACCCAGGCGTCTCCCGTATCAGCGTTGTCAAACGTCAGGGATCGTACCCCTGAGTAGTTCAAATCCACCTCGTCCGGATCCATCTAAAATGTTTGTAAGGGTGAATTTCCAATATATGAGTTTTATAAGACAACCCCATGCAAGACTCTCAAATAGCAATTACCAAGTATTCACAATATAATAACATGAATTCTAACAGTAAAATGATATAACTCACAGGGCTTCATGCCCGACAATCATCGTCATTTTATAAAAATGCCTGACACTTCTATATTCAATTTCTAATTTGATACCTAATCTCCGGAGATCCCACAACTTTCTGTTTTGTTTCAAGCTGATCAGGCTCGCACATGGCGCATCGTAAAAACGAACAAAACAATGCCCAAGAAAATAAATGGTGCACATCCCCATTCCCGATAGGATGTTCATGCCAGCACCTAACACAATTGTGCACATCCCCATTCCCGTTAGGATGCTCATGCAAAGCAACGACACAATTGTGCACATCCCCATTCCCGGTAGGATGCTCATGCAAAGCAATGACACTATTCCATAATTAGGAAATAGAGGCACATATATACAATCTGGACACAAAGTCCTATCAATTTGGACACAAAGTCCTATCAATTTGGACACAAAGTCCTATAAAAGATACATTGATCCACTCCGGACCTCAATGATCATCATCACCTGACACGTCTGTCATATACATTGATCCATTCTGGATTCAATGCCATTTACATGACACCATGGCCATTAAATGCATGAGAAAAACTTTTATTCTCGTTTGTTTTCTTTGTCGTAATAATCTTTCCTCGTCGAAGCACAAAGCTTAACGACCATGCTTAAATCTTTTAATTAAGACATTTTACTTAAAACAAATACAGGACACACAGTCCAAATCTTTTAATCTCAACATAGGACATACAGTCCGAATGCTCAATCACGATGCCCTTAAACCGGTGCACCAGTTTTGGGCTTGCGGATATGGAACTCATACTTTCCACATCAATTTAGGACACACAGTCCAAAAACAAAACTTGCAGGACACTCCGTCCCATGACACAGATCCTTGATCTACGTGCCCATACAACACTAGAACCCCGACGTCTCGGTTTCTAGGCTCATTTATCTGCTTGTAAAACATTTTGCTTAGTGAAAAACAAAACCAAGTTTTGAAAACTCATCCAAGTTTAACGGAATACTTTCACTGAATAAAAACATTGTTACATAAATTCTTTTCTGTTAAAACGTTAATAAATTTCAAAAATCATTCATAATTTCCTTTGATTTCTAATTATTTTACTTTAAGAAATAATTTTCAATAAAGGTTAACAAAACAAAAATTTTAATAAATAAAAATATTAAATAAATAAATTTCGAAAATTTAAATAATTAAATATTTAATATTAAATAATATTAAATAAATGATATTAATTAAATAATATTAAATAACTAATATCACTTTTCTGTCAGAAGTAATTGTTCTGACTGCTGTAAATATTATTTTTGGAACTTAATCACTTTAAATAACATTTTATAATAAAATTGAATTTATTATATAAAAATTAGAGCCTGTGAAAAATTTCACGGTTTTGCCATTACTATTGCTTATTTACACTGTTTTCACAAAATATTATTAAAATAATAATAAAAAATTTCATTTTTTTTCAAAATTTCCCGAATTAATCCCTCTGATTAATTATCCAAGCTTATTAAGTTTTTTATCCTTAATTAATTTTTTTAACACTGACCAATGTCAGGTTAATCAGTCTAACATTCAACAGCAGATAAATTCCAATCACTAAATGACATGGCATATATCAATTTATGACATGCATCACAATTATAATATAAACAAATAATCATAATCATGTAAGTTCACACATCACTTCAATTCAATTATTCAGATAAACATCACATCAATCTAGCAATTAATAGTAAACAGTATAATAAAATAAACTATTGCATACATAAATTTAATACATGACTCCACAAATAAGCATGAGATTATCTCAACTCCTCAGGCATACCCCCCTTACCTCTTGAAGACCACACTATATTTCCTGTTAATTTTCTGATTTTGTTCTGATTTTTCTCCGTCAGCTTGACTCAGCTAACTCAGTTATTTCCTTCAAACGAATTACAACACAAAATCAAATCAAACAATAATACACTTGGTTTATGAAGGTTAGGGTTCGGCTTCAACCCATTATCTAGGTTAGGAAATTTTAAAATTTGATTAACTTAAAGATTAATGATCCATAAGTTAATTAAGCATGATTAATCACTTTAACCATGATTATGAACTAAGACATGAACTAAACTCATCTAGTTCTAAGAACTAGGGTTCGGATTTCATCAAGCTCCATAGGCTAGGAATTTTGAAATTTCATCAACTTTTGGGATTTAATCAATTTACAAAACTTAGGGTTTGATTCAAGTGTTACAAACAACTTTTGAATCACAAAACCCTTGAGTTCACAAATCTAGGGTTTCGGTTTTTTTTTTTTGATGAGATAAATAGGTTAAAGTTTGATTTTCTTGATCTTCTATATACTTGAATACAAGAACTAGCAAGATACAAAAGGATTGAATCATGAATCAAGTCATGAAAATGAAACAAAACCTAAGAACTCAAAGTTAACCTAGGTTCGGCCATAACAAAAAAATCAAGGAAAGAAATTTCTCATGATCTTGTTCTTCTAGATGATGAAAATAGAGATGATTATAAGATCATAGCAATTGGTTTCATGTCAAAAGGATTTTTCTAGAATTAGTTATGAATTTTTGAATCTAACTTCAAGAACTTTAAACAAGTGAAGATCATATGAATCTTAGTCATGAATCTCTCAAAAGTTGTGAAGAGAAATGATTTATATGATAAGAGAGTAAGGTATTACCTCTTGTTGATCCAAGAAAACAAGATTTGGATGAGGTTCCTTTGATTTTTCTATGGTGTTCTTATGGCAAAAGTTTGAACTTTGATGAAGAAAAGAACTTGAAAATGGAGGATTTGTATTTATATGAAGAAGATAACCAACTTAGAGAAGATGGCACTATTGAAGCCGTGAGGATGGGGCAAGGTTTTGGTCAACTTGTCCAATGGCAATTGTTAGAAATTGTCATAAAAAGACAAGGGCATTTTGGTCATTTCCTAACAAAATTTAATGTTGCCATAAATGTGCCATTATGGCCATTTATGATAGGATAAACTCGTCATAAATGCTCGTCAAGTCGGTCAATCCAATATCTCTTCTACTTTGCCGACTTCCCGATTCATCTGACTCAGGCTCTGCCTAGAGACATCTAGTCGTATAGGCCCGCAACAAATATAATATTTTAATTTTTTTACCAAAATTTTCAAAACTTCCAGTATCGTAGTAAATATGATAAAAACATTTTTCATCTCGTTCACGACTCAAAATTAGGTCTTCTGAGCAGTAAATTTTTACTGTCAGTGAAAATGCAGACAGGGTTCCGTCTGAATTTTCAACCCAAAATTGCATCGTAACCCTAAGATATAAAACATGACAGGAAAATAACAGTATTTTTCCCAAAACAATTTTCTAAGTCTCGGATAAAAATATATTTTTATATATTAATTACCGACACTAGAAAGCAGTGAAAATCGGGGTGTTACACATTGTTTCAACAACTAGACCCTTGCAACTTTTACACATGGATTTATTTGGTCCATCTAGAACCAAAAGCTTTAGTGGTAACTCGTATGCATTGATAATAGTAGATGATTACTCTAGATATACATGGACATATTTTCTATTTCATAAGATTGATTCATTTGCTACGTTTAAGAAAATGGCAACAATTGTGCAAAATGAAAAGGACATGAAAATTGTTTCTATAAGAAGTGATCATGGGGGAGAATTTCAAAATGAAGTGTTTGAAAACTTCTGTGATGAGCATGGCATTCAACATAATTTTTCTGCTCCTAGAACTCCACAACAAAATAGAGTAGTGGAAAGGAAGAATAGATCATTAGAGGAGATAGCAAGAACTATGTTGAAAGACTCTAGCTTGCCAAAACAATTTTGGACAGATGCTGTCAATACAACCTGCTATGTGCTAAATAGAGTCTTGATAAGACCAATCTTAAATAAAACCCCTTATGAGCTTTACAAAGGAAGAAAACCAAATATAGCACATTTTCATGTTTTTGGTTGCAAATGCTTTGTTCTTAACAATGGAAAGAATAATCTTGGAAAATTTGATGCAAAGGCTGATGAAGGAATTTTCCTAGGTTACTCCCTATCTAGTAAAGCTTTTAGAATATATAATAAGAGAACACAAACTATTGAGGAATCTGTGCATGTGACATTTGATGAGTCTAACCCCAAAAGGTTGGGAAAGGATTCTATTATTGATGATCTTCCAGATTCAATTGAGAAAAATCTCCTAGAAGAGAAACATGACAATGAAGAAGATGAAAGCTTAAATATTGAATTGCTGTAGCATGAGCAAACAGAACAACAGCCTGACCTACCAAAGGAATGGAGGACTGTTAGAAATCATCCAATTGATAACATCATTGGTGAAATTACAAAGGGGGTAACTACAAGACAATCTCTTAGAAATGCTTGTAATCATATGGCATTTGTGTCTCAAGTAGAACCTAAGAACATAGATGATGCTATAATTGATGAATATTGGATGATGACTATGCAAGATGAGTTAAACCAGTTTGAAAGAAACCAAGTTTGGAAACTAGTGCCTAAACCCAAGAACTGTCAAGTATTAGGTACAAAATGGGTTTTTAGGAATAAACTAGATGAAAATGGTATAATTGTAAGAAACAAGGCTAGAATGGTAGCCAAAGGGTATAACCAAGAAGAAGGCATAGATTATGATGAAACATATGCACCAGTAGCAAGATTAGAAGCTATAAGAATGCTACCTGCTTATGCTTGCATAATGGGATTTAAATTGTATCAAATGGATGTTAAGAGTGCTTTCTTAAATGGATTTATACAAGAGGAAGTGTATGTTGGTCAACCACCTGGTTTTGAGAATAATGAATTGCCTAACCATGTTTATAAACTGTCTAAAGCACTATACCGCTTAAAGCAAGCTCCCAGAGCTTGGTATGAAAGGTTAAGTAATTTTCTCATTGAAAAAGGATTTAAAAGAGGTAAAGTTGACACAACTTTGTTCACTAAGAAAAAGGCACACAACATTTTACTTGTACAAATATACGTGGATGATATAATTTGGTGCTACTAATGTGCATTTGTACAATGAGTTTGCAAGTCTTATGTAGAGTGAGTTTGAAATGTCAATGATGAGTGAGCTGAACTTTTTCCTTGGACTGCAAATAAAGCAAACTGAAAATGGAGTCTTTGTTAGCCAAACCAAGTATTGCAATGAGTTGGTCAAGAAGTTTGGCATGGAAAATGCTAAGGAGATGGCTACTCCAATGAGTACCTCCTGTTATCTGGACAAGGATGAGTAAGAATTAGTGGAAATAATGTAATATACAGGAACGTTTTACGTCAGTTGACCATATGTTTGACGTTAAAAATGAGGCGGTGGCAGTTTTGTAAATATTAAATCACTATTTGCGTCAGTTGTGTAAAGAACTGATGTTAAAAGTGATTTTAACACTTTTAACGCCAGTTGTTTATACAACTGACGTTAAATGTGTGATTTTTATGGCAGTTAAATAAATAACTGACGTAAATAATTATAAAACTCATTTCATTCGTTGTCATCTCCCTGTTGTCACTCTTAACGCAGATCACTCTGATAGTGTGATTTTACATCATATTTCATGTGCACTTTCGCATGCATTTTTCATATAGTTTAGGCATAACTAGATGATTTTTGTTAGTTTTTACCTTGGAACGGGTAAGGTGGTCTTGTGATGTTGTTTTGCAGAAATCAATGTAAAAATAATCAAAGTTGACCATGATGGAGCATGGAATAAGATAGAGCTGAAAAAGGAAAAATTGAACCAAACAGAGCCCATCACGGCCTGGCCGTGATGACCATCACGGCCATGATCAAGCAGAGAAGAAGGTAAAAGTCAGAAGCTGTCACGGCCCAGCCATGATGCCCACACGGCCGTGACAATCCAGAAGGCAAAAGTCAGAAGCTGTCACGGCCTAGCCGTGATTCCCATCACGGCCGTGACAGACCAGTTGGTGGAGACAGAAGCGATCACTGCCCAGCCTTGATACAGATCACGGCCGTGATAGGCCAGGAAGAACTGATCACGGCCTAGCCGTGATGAGGCTCACGGCCGTGATGCTCCAGATTTGAAAGCGCGCCCTTTCCAGAACACGTCACGGCCTGGCCGTGATGGCCATCACGACCGTGACGCGTGGCCTCTCTATAAATAAAGCAGCACAGACAGAACCAGAGAGACCTTTTTGTTCAGAACTGACTTTAGATCTTTTTTAATCCTTATTCTGGAGCTGCGTCTCCCTTCTCTCTTTTCTTATTTGACAATTATGGTGAATTCCGATTGTTTGTATGTTGTTACAATCATGAGGAGGTAATCCCCTTTGTCTAAGGGATCAATGAAACCACCCATGACGGTGTAGATTCCATGTGATGTATGTTTCTTTCCCTTGTCTCAATTCTCGTTTTCCAATTATGAAATTATTGCGTTGATCATATGCATGCGTGATTGACTAGTTAATGTGTTGAGGCTTAGTAGGCAATTCACGTTTAGAACTTGAATTGGGATCATGGATCGAATATTGAACTAGAGTGAATAGGATATCGGTGCAACCTTATAGGAACCAGATTTAATAGAGTTTGATGATTGGGTTATGAGACCTAGTAAGTAATTAACTCAATCATTGAATACGTCCTATTGAGCACGACAGTGAATTTAGGAGAAATTGGGGGTCCTGGTTGACATTGTAATTGAACTTAGGGAGAGAATCATAATCACTTGGGGACTGCACATGATTGGGTAGGTGGATTTGTGACCTTAGATGTTTAATTCCAGATTTTAATACCATATCTTTATTTGATTTGTTATTTGAATTGCGATCCTATTTCCTCTCTATTCTCAACCACTTGCTGTTACTTGGCCAAACTTATCGAACTTCTTGCGAATTGGTAGAATTGGTAGCCCAATCCTTGTGTTCGACCTCGGTAATTATTTACCGTGTTTTATTACTTGCGACGACCCGGTACACTTGCCGGTGACTCAACAAGTTTTTGGCGCCGTTGCCGGGGATTGGCACAACCAATTTTCCTAAGTTTTTGGGAAGTTTGATTATTTGGTTAAGTTGTTTTTATTTTTATTTTCTGTTATTTTATATCTACTTCTTTGATTCCACTTGGTCTTGCCTTGTTTATGTATGCGAGGTACCCTTTCCCAAGAGGACTTGCTATTTGATTCGGAGATCACCAAGACCGAGAACCGATTAAGGAAAGAAGCCAGAGAACGAAGGAGGCTTGAAGCAATTAATCTTGAGAGGATGGCCGAAGAAAACCCTCCTCCTAACCCTCCTCCTTACAAGCCTCTCTTCGAGTACAATCTGCCCAACTTGGAGGATTGTGCTTCTTCTATCGTGAGGGGCAACCTTAATACAGATTCCTTCAGAGTGGAAGGATGTGTCACAACCCAAATCTGTGAGAATCAATTTGATGGGAGTGGCAAACAAGACCTTCATAGACACATCACTCGCTTCCTTGAAGCTTGTGACATGCAGAAGACAAGAGGAGTTACTCAGGATGAGTTTCGCTTGCGGATATTCCCCCTCTCTCTTAGGGATGTCGTTCGCGATTGGTTTGACAGCTTGGATCGGAACAGTATCAGAACTTGGGATCAAATGGCACAAAAGTTCCTAACCAAGTATTTTCCTCCTCAGAAGGCGGTACAAGCAAGAGTAGCCGTTACATCTTTCAGGCAGACAGAGGATGAAACTTATAATGAAGCTTGGGAGAGGTACAATGTGCTTTTGAGAAGATGTCCCTCAGCTTTCTTTGACCCGATCTCCAAGGTTCAACATTTCTTTAACGGGTTAAGGGGACGATACCAGATGAATTGTGATGCCGCAGCTGGCGGCTCTTTTTCCTATTTATCAGCTGAGGATGGATGGGCATTATTGGAGAAGATGTCGTACAATGATTACAACCGTGGTATGGAAACCTCAAGTGGAGTCATTTCTGCAACAATAGAAGCCATTCTAGAGCAAAATAGACTGTTGAAGATGCAGAATGAGGCTTTGTCTGGTAACAAAAAGCTTAATGCGATACACGAGGGAATGCCTCCGGGTTGTGATAATTGTAATGGAAATCATGACATTCAAAGCTGTCCGTTCAACTTCTCTCGAGAACATGTGGACTCATGCCACAATTTCTATGACAGCGTGCCCTAGAACAACTATCAGAGGAACAGACAGAACGATTACAGTCAAAATCAGAATAGGGGTTATATGAGGAGAGACCATCCGGGTTTCACTTGGAGTAATTCTAGTGGTGGTCTAGCCGGGCAACAACAACCTCAACAGAATTGGCAACAACAACCTCAACAGGGTCTGAGGCCAAACATTGGAATCCAGCAGCGCAATACTCAGCAGGCTCTTCCGGGGCCTAATCAATTGCAAATAGCAGATGGTGGAAGACAACCTTGGGAGTTGGCTTTTGAGAAGATGAGTACGACAGTTGAGAAGTTGTCAATCAGTACAAGCACATCCATTGACAAGTTGGCAACTCATACAGGGGCAGCAATTCAGAATCTAGAGACGCAGATTGCTCAGCTCGCAAAGCAAATGAATGAGCGTCTCCCAGGCACTTTCCCAGGTGATACCGAGAACAACGCTAAGAACCAATGCAATGCCATAACAACTAGAAGCGGTAGGGTGTTGGGATCTAACAGGGGTGCAACTAGTTCTCAGGAAGACAAGGCCCCGGAACAACCACATGTTGAGGAAGAGCAACCTGAGAAAGAGGAGTTGGCAAATGACAAGGCACCGGAGCAAGGGGGAAGGTTAAAACTTGTAGATGAAGAGTTCAGAAAAAAGAAGTGGGTTGAGCCCCAAGACCTCCCGCCCTACATGAAGGTACCATATCCTAAAAGATTAAAGAAGCCTCAACAAGATGAGCAATTCAATAAATTCCTTGATGTCTTCCGCAAACTTCAAATTAACATTCCATTTGCGGAAGCCTTGGAACAAATGCCATCTTATGCCCGGTTTATGAAGGAGCTTCTCTCCAAGAAGCGGAAGATAGTGGATGAGGAAACAGTTGCTTTGACCGAGGAGTGTAGTGCCATTCTTCAAAGGAAACTACCTCCAAAGTTGAAGGATCCCGATTCTTTTTCTATACCATGCACCATTGGGGGGATGACTCTTGGAAAGGCGTTGTGTGATCTAGGGGCAAGCATCAACTTGATGCCCCTCTCTATGATGAAGAGGTTGGGGATCAAAGAAGTCAAGGATACACGGATGTCACTTCAACTCGCCGATCGTTCTATAAAATATCCTTATGGGGTGGTCGAAGATTTGTTAGTGAAGGTGGACAAGTTCATATTTCCGGCGGATTTTGTGGTGCTTGATATAGATGAAGACGCCGAGATCCCTCTCATATTGGGTAGGCCCTTCCTGGCCACTAGGCGAGCCTTGATAGATGTGAAACAAGGGAAACTCACTCTAAGGGTGCAAGATGATGAGGTAGTCTTCAATGTCTTTGAAGCAATGAAGCACCCTGCTGAGAGGTCGGATGTGTATCGAGTGGATGTGGTGGACTCAACTGTCAAGGCAAAGGCAACTAGAGAAGCCCATGGTTCTTCACTTGCACAAGTGTTGGTAAAATCCCATGATGATGATAGTGAGAAAAAAGACCCTTTGGGGGATGAGGTCTATCTTGAGTGGTTAAAAGACAGGGAAGCCTTACCGAGTCTCCCAGAGGATGAGGGTGCAAGGGAAAAGCTCAACAAAGAGGTATGGAAAGAAGCTGTGCGTGAGGAAGTGATTAAACCTTTAGAGGCCGGAATCATCTATCCAATCTCGGATAGTAGTTGGGGTAGTCCAATTCATGCGGTTCAAAAGAAAGGTGGCACAACCGTGGTGGTCAATAAAAGCAATGAATCGATCCCAACAAGGACCATCACGGGGTGGAGAGTTCGTGCTGATTATAAAAGGATGTTGGACTTAAATGAGTTGTCCGGGAATCGCATACGAGCATATGAAAGGGCAATAACCTACAAAGAGCGGACTAAGGCATGGCATGGCAAGCAAGATCTTCTTCCGGATTAACCCTTAGGGGTGACTTGAGTCAGGCTCGGGACGTTAAACAAGCGTTTAATGGGAGGCAACCCAAGTTTCTTAACCCTTCTCTTTAGTGATTCTAATTCTCTTAGTAGTTTTTGCTTTTGATTTCAATCTTGAATAATTTGAGAAGATCAAGAGTTTTCTTTTACTAATAAAATTGCCAAGTGATTTCAGGGAAAGGAGGAAGGGAGAGCAAGAAGACAAGGAAAAATCAGAGGCAGAAGCCATCACGCCCAGGCCGTGATACTGGTCACGGCCGTGATGGGCTAAAAATGAAGACCAGAAAGGATAACTGCCTAGCCGTGATACCCATCACAGGCGTGATGGAAAGACCCTGAAGAGCAGAAGGCATCACGGCCTAGCCGTGATGGAGGTCACGGCCGTGACAGGCCAGCCCTGAGGACCAAAATTGATCACAGCCTAGCCGTGATGAGGCTCACGGCCGTGATGTACTACTCAACAAGTTTCTGACTGGAATGAGAGCCAACACCCGCTACCGCCTTGGTAAGTCGTTCCAACTTTTCTCCTCTCTCCGACTTGATTGTTTACATTGGGGGCAATGTAAATTTTTAAGCTTGGGGTAGGGGTATTTTGCACTTTCATTGTTCATGTTGCATTCATATAGTTTTGCATGATTCACATGATTCGATTGCCCTTTGCTTAGATATGATGCATCCAATTGTGAGAACTGAGTGCCAAAAAAATATAGATAGTGGATCGTTGAACCCAATCATTTATTCTTGTGATAAGGCAAATAATGAAAATGCTTGAGATGATCTTTGATAGTTAATAATTAGCATGTGGTTCCGTAGACTCGTATTTCTCGTTGATTCCTAAACTACAAAATGTGAGATTTTGAGCCAAAGGGGTACTCATTACATCTACCCCATTCTTTGTGTTAGAGTGTTATTCCTCTTGGATTGTACTTCTCTAGAACTTGATTTGAAACCGTTTCAATGCTTAAGAATTTTTGAAAACATTTTTGAAAATGATTAAGGCACTAGGTATTTTTCCGGCCTTCTGAGCTTTGATTGACTAAATGCTACCCATTAGTTACCCAACATTGAGCCAAAAAGAATGAAATACTTTTCTTGGTACCTTGAAATATATTGTTGAATGATGCTTGATAGGGCCTTCTAAAGTATTACAAGAAAGGGTAAAAAGGTAGTTGAAAAGTATGGGATGAGAAAATCAGAAAAATATTTCTCCTAATGTGAAAATCTCCCCTTCTCAAATAAAAATAAAAAGAAAAAGAAAACAAAAAAAAATGGAGAAGGGGATGACAAAAAGAAAAGTTAGAAATAAAAAGAAAAAAAAAGAAAGTAAGAAAGGTGGAAAAGTGAATCAAAACCCGAAAGGGTATTTTAGAAGGTCACATTTGCAATGCTTGATATGTTGTGTAGCCTTTTGAAATTTCCTTTTCTTGATTTCCCCACCTAACGATTAATCCCATGGCCCCGTTACAACCAAAGCAAAAGACCTCTTGATTCTTAATTGTTTTCATTACTAGAGTAGAGATTTGGTTGATAGTCAAGCCTATGGTAGAATTCAGTCCTTGAGGAAATTAAGCGAAATGTCATATATCCCTAAACACTTGAGTGAGGCTAGAAAGAGTGCCAAGCAAGTAAACAAGCTTGGGGTGTTTGTCAGGTGAGAAAGAGTACCCAAATCAGTGAGAATATGAGTCTAAGGAACCTAAGAGTCTAATTGGACTTGAATTGATTTCTCATGCTAATTTATTTGAAATGCCTAATACTGGGATCAGTTACTACTCGGGTTCTAAATCACACTCTCCATGCCTTGATTATTTTGATCTTCTGGCCTTAGTGATTGCTTGAGGACAAGCAAATTTTAAGCTTTGGGTGATTTGATAGTGTGATTTTACATCATATTTCATGTGCACTTTCGCATGCATTTTTCATATAGTTTAGGCATAACTAGATGATTTTTGTTAGTTTTTACCTTGGAACGGGTAAGGTGGTCTTGTGATGTTGTTTTGCAGAAATCAATGTAAAAATAATCAAAGTTGACCATGATGGAGCTTGGAATAAGATAGAGCTGAAAAGGGAAGAATTGAGCCAAACAGAGCACATCACGGCCTGGCCGTGATGACCATCACGGCCATGATCAAACAGAGCAGAAGGTAAAAGTCAGAAGCTGTCACGGCCCAGCCATGATGCCCACACGGCCGTGACAATCCAGAAGGCAAAAGTCAGAAGCTGTCACGTCCTAGCCGTGATTCCCATCACGACCGTGACAGACCAGTTGGTGGAGACAGAAGCGATCACGGCCCAGCCTTGATACAGATCACGGCCGTGATAGGCCAGGAAGAACATATCACGGCCTAGCCGTGATGAGGCTCACGGCCATGATGCTCCAGATTTGAAAGCGCGCCCATTCCAGAACACGACACGGCCTGGCCGTGATGGCCATCACGACCGTGACGCGTGGCCTCTCTATAAATAAAGCAGCGCAGACAGAACCAGAGAGAACTTTTTGTTCAGAACTGACTTTAGATCTTTTTGAATCCTTATTCTGGAGCTGCGTCTCCCTTCTCTCTTTTCTTATTTGACAATTATGGTGAATTCCGATTGTTTGTATGTTGTTACAATCATGAGGAGCTAATCCCCTTGGTCTAAGGGATCAATGAAACCACCCATGACGGTGTAGATTCCATGTGATGTATGTTTCTTTCCCTTGTCTCAATTCTCGTTTTCCAATTATGAAATTATTGCGTTGATCATATGCATGCGTGATTGACTAGTTAACGTGTTGAGGCTTAGTAGGCAATTCACGTTTAGAACTTGAATTGGGATCATCGATCGAATATTGCACGAGAGTGAATAGGAGATCGGTGCAACCTTATAGGAACCAGATTTAATAGAGTTTGATGATTGGGTTATGAGACCTAGTAAGTAATTAACTCAATCATTGAATACCTCCTATTGAGCACGACAGTGAATTTAGGAGAAATTGGGGGTCCTGGTTGACATTGTAATTGAACTTAGGGAGAGAATCATATTCACTTGGGGACTGCACATGATTGGGTAGGTGGATTTGTGACCTTAGATGTTTAATTCCAGATTTTAATACCATATCTTTATTTGATTGGTTATTTGAATTGCGATCATATTTCCTCTCTATTCTCAACCACTTGCTGTTACTTGGCCAAACTTATCGAACTTCTTGCGAATTGGTAGAATTGGTAGCCCAATCCTTGTGTTCGACCTCGGTAATTATTTACCGTGTTTTATTACTTGCGACGACCCGGTACACTTGCCGGTGACTCAACACACTCCATATAGTGCAGTTTATTTCTAAACCTTTTTTTTAACCAAGTTTATTTTTAATGTTAATTAATTAGCTTGAATTATTAAACAAATTCTTGTGCAAATTAAAATAAATAAACACTTAACATAAAACAAGTTATCTGTATAATCAAATCGTATCTCATTGAAGCGATTCATAAGTTAAAATTACATGATTAAAAGATAAAAAATTTCTGCAACATAGCCCTAAAATATAAAAAAGTTTATGCTTCAACATCATTTTCTTCTCAGTCCTGTCCCCAGAAACTCCAATGGATGCATCTCCTCCCTTACTTGAATTCCTTGATGCTCCATCTGAATCCACAGTCACTTGCTGCGAAAGCAGAGTGAAGGGGACGAATGGGATGAAATAAGGTGAGGGAATCACATTACGTGATTCACCCAACCTTACCATCCATGTTACGTGATTTACTCAACCTCAGAAGTTTTTTGACCATTAAGACAGAGACCTTTAAGTCTATGTATAGGAAGAAATAACAAAATCTCAAATATGATAGAGCCATATTGTGAAGGAATAGAAAACGCACGAAATATAGAGGAAAAGATGAGGCTGTATTACAGACTGATACAGAAGAATGGTACTTTATATAGAGAATAGAGACTCTCTGATTTTCTTGAAAACTGATCTATAAACTTAATGCTCATTAAGAGGATTAGGTTACAAGGTGCATGGGTAAGTAGCACAGTAGTCATGGGTAAGTAGCACAGTAGTCAAAGGAATGAATTTTTTGCAGAAACTTATACACTTTTAAAGTCAGTTGTTTAATACAACTAACGTTAAAAGTGTTTTTAAAATAAAAAATATTTATTTTTAACGTCAGTTTTTTATACAACTGACGTTAAAAGTGTGATTTTTACTTCAGTTAAATAAATAGCTGACGTAAATAATCCTATATCCCTATCTGAAATGCCCTGTTGTCACTCTTAACACAGGTCAATCCATATATATAGTGCAGTTTATTTCTAAACTTTTTTTTTAAACAAGTTTAATTTTAATCTTAATTAATTAGCTTGAATTAGTAAACAAATTCTTGTGAAAATTAAAATAAATAAACACTTAACATAAAACAAGTTATATGTATAATCAAATCGTATCTCATTGAAGCGATTCATAAGTTACAATTAAATGATTAAAAGATAAAAAATTTCTGCAACATAGCCCTAAAATATAAAAAAGTTTCTGCTTCAACATCATTTTCTTCTCAGTCATGTCCTCAAAAACTCCAATTAATGGATGCATATCCTCCTTCACTTGAATTGCATGATGCATCGCGCGTGAATCCATAGTCACTAGCAGCGAAAGCAAAGTGTAATGGATCTTTGCATCACCTCCTTCACTGGAATTCCTTGATGCATCGTCTTAAATCCACAGTCACTTGCAGCGAAAGCAAAGTGAAAGGGATGACGGGGATGAAATAAAGTGAGGGACTCACATTACGTGATTCACCCAACCTTACCATCCATGTTACGTGATTTACTCAACCTCAGAAGTTTTTTGACCATTAAGACAGAGACCTTTAAGTCTAGGTATAGGAAGAAATAACAAAAGTCTCAGAGCCATTTTGTGAAGGAATATAAAACGCACAAAATATAGAGGAAAAGAAGAGGGTGTATTACAGACTGATACATAAGAATGGCACTTTATATAGAGAATAGAGACTCTCTGATTTTCTTGAAAACTGATCTATGAACTTAATGCTCATTAAGAGGATTAAGTTACAAGGTGCATGGGTAAGTAGCACAGTAGTCAAAGGAATGAATGTTTTTAAAACTTATACACTTTTAAGGTCAGTTGTCTTCAACAACTGACGTTAAAATTGTTTTTAAAATAAAAAATATTTATTTTTAACGTCAGTTGTTTATACAACTGACGTTAAAAGTTTGATTTTTACTTTAGTTAAATAAATAGCTGACGTAAATAATCCTATGTCCCTATCTGAAATGCCTTGTTGTCACCCTTAACGCAGGTCACTATATATAGTGCAGTTTATTTCTAAACTTTTTTTTAAACAAGTTTATTTTTAATCTTAATTAATTAGCTTGAATTAGTAAACAAATTCTTGTGCAAATTAAAATAAATAAACACTTAACATAAAACAAGTTATATATGTATAATCAAATCGTATCTCATTGAAGCGATTCATAAGTTACAATTACATGATTAAAAGATAAAAAATTTATGCAACATAGCCCTAAAATATAAAAAAGTTTATGCTTCAACATCATTTATTCTTCTCAGTCCTGTCCTCAAACTCCAATTAATGGATGCATCTAGCAGCGAAAGCAAAGTGAAAGGGATCTTTGCATCACCTCCTTCACTGGAATTTCTTGATGCATCATCTTGAATCCACAGTCACTTGCGGCCAAAGTAGAGTGAAAGGGATGACTGGGATGAAATAAAGTGAGGGAATCACATTACGTGATTCACCCAACCTTACCATCCATGTTACGTGATTTACTCAACCTCAGAAGTTTTTTGACCATTAAGACAGAGACCTTTAAGTCTAGGTATAGGAAGAAATAACAAAAGTCTCAGAGCCATTTTGTGAAGGAATAGAAAACGCACGAAATATAGAGGAAAAGAAGAGGGTGTATCACAGACTGATATAGAAGAATGACACTTTATATAAAGAATAGAGACTCTATGATTTCTTGAAAACTGATCTATAAACTTAATGCTCATTAAGAGGATTAAGTTACAAGGTGCATGGGTAAGTAGCACAATAGTCAATGGAATGAATGTTTTTAAAACATACACTTTTAACGTCAGTTGTCTTCAACAACTGTCGTTAAAATTGTTTTTAAAATAAAAATATTTATTTTTAACGTCAGTTGTTTATACAACTGACGTTAAAAGTTTGATATTTACTTCAGTTAAATAAATAGCTTACGTAAATAATCCTATATCCCTATCTGAAATGCCCTGTTGTCACCCTTAACGCAGGTCACTCCATATAGTGCAGTTTATTTCTAAACTTTTTTTAAACAAGTTTATTTTTAATCTAAATTAATTAGCTTGAATTAGTAAACAAATTCTTGTGCAAATTAAAATAAACAAACACTTAACATAAAACAAGTTATATATGTATAATCAAATCGTATCTCATTGAAGCGATTCATAAGTTATAATTACATGATTAAAAGATAAAAATTTATGCAACATAGCCCTAAAATATAAAAAAGTTTCTGCTTCAACATCATTTATTCTTCTCAGTCCTGTCCTCAAACTCCAATTAATGGATGCATCTAATAGCGAAAGCAAAGTGAAAGGGATCTTTGCATCACCTCCTTGACTGGAATTCCTTGATGCAGCATCTTGAATCCACAGTCACTTGCGGCCAAAGCAGAGTGAAAGGGATGACTGGGATGAAATAAAGTGAGGGAATCACATTACGTGATTTACTCAACTTTACCATCCATGTTACGTGATTTACTCAACCTCAGAAGTTTTTTGACCATTAAGACAGAGACCTTTAAGTCTAGGTATAGGAAGAAATAACAAAAGTCTTAGAGCCATTTTGTGAAGGAATAGAAAACGCACGAAATATAGAGGAAAAGAAGAGGCTGTATTACAGACTGATACAGAAGAATGGTACTTTATATAGAGAAGAGAGACTAGCTGATTTTCTTGAAAACTGATCTATAAACTTAATGCTCATTAAGAGGATTAGGTTACAATGTGCATGGGTAAGTAGCACAGTAGTCATGGGTAAGTAGCACAGTAGTCAAAGAAATGAATGTTTTTGCAGAAACTTATACACTTTTAACGTCAGTTGTATTCAACAACCGACGTTAAAAATGTTTTTAAATAAAAAATATTTATATTTAACGTCGGTTGTTTAATACAACTGACGTTAAACAATGACTTTTAACGTCAGTTGTTTAAGACAACTGACGTTAAATAAATGATCTTTAACGTCAGTTGTTACAAACAACTGAGGTAAAATGTTATTTTATTTTTGGTTTTTGATTATAACGTTTACACCCGCACGCCTTCTGCACTTCGCTCCGTAGTCTCTGTTCTTCTCTTTTCATCACGCTCACTCTCACTCTCAACTCTCACTCTCACTATCACTCTCACTCTGCCCTAATCGCGAGCTCATCTCCACCGCAACCACAGCGAGGGCTTCTTTGCCACCACCGTGAGGTACACTCTTAACCCCTAACTCTGTCTTTCCCGCTCATTCTTTGTAATAACTTGAAATCTCTCTTTTACCCCTTCCCGCGCACTAACTATCCTTGTCCCTCTGCTCTCAGTAACCACATCGAACGTTGGCCACCACTCGAGCTCCCCTCCCCACCACCACGCGAGCACCTATTTCTGGTGGGTCTTTAGGGCACATTTTTTTTTTTTTGGTTTTGAGTGTATGTTGAAACTGTAGTCTCGGTAGTTGAAACTTGAACCTGTGAGTTTGAGTTGATTGGAATGTCTCTATTTTTGGTTTTGAGTGTATGTTGCTCTGCTGGTTGGTCTCTCACGGCCGTGATGCTCATCACGGCTAGGTCGTGATCAGTTCTGCCTGTGAGGGTCTGGTTCAGTTGGCACGTTACGGCCATGATGGACATCACTGCCAGACTGTGACCAGTGCTTAGCAATCTTCAAAAACTAGTTTTCAATCTCCCGTATTGTCCTTATATTGGATATATGTTTTGTATATCTACAGAACCTATCTAGTTATGGATTGTAGTTGGATGGTTTGTAAGCGCACTAGTGCTGAGTATTTGAAGGGGTGGGAGAATTTATAGAATTTGCTCAAAGGAATGTTCCTAATAGTAATGGAATGTTCTGTTGTCCTTGTGTCAAGTGTTTGAATACGAGGAAATGTACGGTGAAGGATATACGTACTCATTTGATTTGTGAAGGGATTTGCTTGAGTTATACAAGATGGATATGGCATGGTGATGTGTTGTTGAGCAGTACGGCAAGTGTCTCCCAAAGTGAGGACGTTGACGTAGAGATGGAGGATGATCTAGTAGAGGACATGATCCGTGATATTGGACAAGATTCTTTTCATCGAGCTCATGTGTATGATAGGTTGTGCGGTGATGCGGATAAGCCTTTATATCCAGGGTGTACTACTCATACATGGTTGTCGGCGGTGCTAAAATTGGTTTGTGTGAAGCCGAGAAATGGTTGGACCGATAAAAGCTTCACGGAATTGCTTGAAGTGTTGAAAGACTTGCTTCCGGAGGACAACACATTGACAGACCGTAACTATGAGGCCAAGAAGGTATTGTGTCCAATGGGTATGGAGTATAAGAAGATACACGCATGCCCCAATGATTGCCTATTGTACACTGGTGTTCATGAAGACAATCATGATTGCCCCAAATGTGGGTTATCACGATACAGAGTGAAGGGTGGTGATGATGATGATGATCTTGATGATGTCAGAAAAAAGGGTCCTCCTGCGAAGGTGTTGTGGTATCTTCCAATAATTCCAAGGTTCAAGTGATTGTTTGCCAATGCGAAAGATGCGAAGAATCTTAGATGGCATAATGATGAGAGGAAACGTGATGGAAAGGTTCATCATCCTGCTGATTCCATGCAATGGAAGAATATTGCTACTATGTTTCCAGATTTCACCGATGAGCCAAGAAACCTAAGGCTTGGACTTGCTACGGATGGAATGAATCCTTATGGTAACATGAGTAGTATTCATAGTTCATGGCCTGTTCTGTTGATAATTTACAACCTGGCCCCTTGGTTGTGCATGAAGCGAAAATACATGATGTTGTCTATGATGATTTCGGGCCCAAAGCAACCGGGAAATGACTTAGATGTTTATCTAAGTCCCTTGATTGAAGACTTGAAAACGCTGTGGGTGGAAGGTGTTGATGTAGTTGATGGGTATTCTCATGAGACTTTCAAGCTTCGTGCCATGTTATTTTTGCACCATCAACGACTTTCCAGCATACGGTAACTTGTCCGGGTACAGTGTCAAGGGGCATAAAGCATGCCCTATATGTGAAGAAGGCACATGCTACACTCAGTTGCATCATGGAAATAAGACGGTTTACCTTGGGCATCGGAGATTTCTTAGACGTGATCACCCATATCATAAGATGAAAAAAGCTTTTAATGGATGCCAAGAGACAGAAGAAGCTCTGACGGCCTTAATTGGAGAGCAGGTTTATCAGAGGGTAAAGGGCATCGATGTTATATTCGGCAAGTCCAAAAAGAAAGGTAAAGCTGCTGAGCAAAACATATGGAAGAAGTGGTCGATATTCTTTGATCTTCCATACTGGCGCAAGCTTGATGTCAGACACTGTATTGATGTGATGCATGTGGAGAAAAATGTGTGTGATAGTGTGATCAGGACGCTTCTCAACATTCAGGGCAAGACAAAGGATGGTGTCAATGCTCGTCTCGACCTTGTTGCTATGGGTATACGAGAGTAGTTAGCTCCAGTTGTTGAGGATGGTAAGCGGACTTATTTGCCGCCAGCATGTCATACTTTGTCAAAAAAAGAGAGACAAAGTTTCTGCGGGTGTCTTCAAGGCATCAAAGTTCCACATGGTTACTCTTCAAATATGAAGAGGCTTGTCTCTAGTGATCTTAAATTGGTTGGCTTAAAGTCTCATGATTGTCACATCTTGATACAACAACTTCTGCCCGTTGCTATTCGTGGTATTGCTCCAAAATATGTGAGACATGCCATTACTCGGTTGTGCTCATTCTTCAATTCTATATGTAGCAAAGTCGTTGACCCCCGTATGTTGGATGACTTGGAAGTTGAGGCTGCTACAATCTTTTGCCAATTGGAGATGTATTTTCCTCCTTCCTTTTTCGACATAATGGTTCACTTAATTGTTCATTTGGTGAGGGAGATTAGATTAAGTGGACCGGTTTTTCTAAGATGGATGTACCTAGTTGAGCTCTACATGAATATCTTGAAAGGGTACGTGAAGAATCCTCATCGTTCGGAAGCATCTGTTGTTCAAAGGTGTGTTGTAGAAGAAGCTATTGAGTTTTGTTCGGACTACCTTCATAACACGGATCCTATAGGGGTTCCTAAGCCTCGGCATGATGAGATCAGATGTCAAGGTAAGGGTACACATGGCTTAAAAATTAATAGCAAGGGTCGGGAGGAAGTGCTTCAAGCACATTTGTATGTATTGAACAACATCGATTGTGTTCAGCCTTTCTTATTTGAACATAAAAGAAAAGTCAATCAAAAAAACCCTCGAATGAGCGAAAGGTGGTTGTTGAACAAGCATAACAAGACTTTATTACCATGGTTCAAGGAAGAAATGCTTAAGGATGGTAGTACTGCTTCTGATGACGTAAGATGGCTAGCACGTGGGCCTAGCTTCAACGTCCTATGTTGGAGAGGATACGACATAAATAACTTTTCCTTTTATACAAAGGAACAAGATAACAAGAGTACCATGTAAAATAGTGGGGTTATGATCGGGGCCGAAGCAATGCACTTCTCTAGTGCAAAGGACACAAAACCCGTTAAAGCACCGACACCTTACTTTGGACATATTGAAGATATTTGGGTGCTCGATCACACTAAGCTTACGGTGCCGGTTTTAAATGTAAGTGGGTTGATAGTAACGGTGGTGTACAAACCGACGAATTGGGGTTCACATTGGTAGACCTCAACAAGTTAGGTCATATAAATGAGCCTTTCATAATGGCTTCCCAAGCAAAACAAGTGTTCTACATCACTGATCCTTCTAACAAAAGGTTGCCCGTGGTTCTCCAAGGAAAAAGCATGTATAATGGTAGTGATGAAAATCAAGATTCAAATCTTGATATTCCTGAGACTCCTTCTTTTTCAACAAACATGCCTACTATAATCGAGGAGAAATAGGTGGACAATGTACATGCCACTCGTGATGATCATCACGAAGGGATAATGATATAGGTAGTTTAAACTTAGTATACATTTATTTTTATTTATACTTCTGTATTTATTTTGAGTTATAACCTATGTTAATAAATATATATTGTTTCTGAACAGGCATACATATGGATCGGTCGGATAGCCCACATGCACGGGAGGACACTGTGGGTCCTACGCAGGACCCGATCGCGCCTACGCCTGATTCTAGTGTAAGTTTACATGTTATATACTATCTTTAGTCCTTCTTTTTAATGTAAGTTTATAATGTTACAACCCTCTATTTTATCATTTTTTTTGTCCATACAGACATCACAGGCTCATAGGAAACGGGGTACAGGAGCCACGACGTTGAAGAAACTAAAGAAGGACAGGCAAAGCGGACAGAAGCTTGAGGTGTCCTTCGATGCTAATCTAAATGCCCAGGGACCCCGTGCTAAAGAATTTAATAAGTGGGTGTTTCTACAAAGCAAAGCACGTAAGCATCAACTACAACCATCGGAATGGCGTTCCACGAGCGTTAAGGATCAGATTTGGGAGGCTATCACGGTATTTTACCTTTACATTCGTTTGATTTACATTATTAGATAATTATCCGAGTTATAATCCAACCAGTTGTTATGTATTTAATGTGTAGGTAGCTTGGACTGTGCCAAATGACAAGGATCATTGTCATAAATGTATGAAAATGGCATCAAAGCGTTGGAATGGGTTCAAGCATGATCTTACCAGGTACTATGTATCTGGGAAGAAGCGACTTGATAAAATGTTCTCGGATTATCCCTGGATTGATCAAGATACTTGGGATATGTTTGCTAGGAGTCGACAGGATGGAGAATTTCAGGTTGGTTGATTAAGTTAATTTTGGATGCTTCTTATAGATCATTTAACTGTATTTAATTATGTGTTTTTGTTTGCATAGGCTAAGGCAGATAAGGGTTGGCAGAATCAGGCGAGGAATGTCCACCGCCACACCATGTCTCAGGGTGGGTACCAGACTCGGATCGAGCATATGATGGCGGATAGGCCGAGGGCGAAGCAGGAAGAGCACTCTGCTAGGATTGAAAAAAGAGAGGTGCCTGAGGGCACACCATTAAGTCCTCCGTCGGACATCGATCGCGAGGATGTCTGGTTAGCCGGCCGCATGACAAAGACGGGATCTTTTAAAGTTGATGCCACTCTCGAAGTGGCAGATAAGATTGTAAGTAAATAATTAACTTCATTTCAATTGATATTTGTATAGATATTTTTAACACTTTTCACTTGCACGTTTTTTCATTTTTTCATTGTAGATGGATCTTAAAGCACAATCCTCCCAGGGCTTATTCGTCCCTTCTAGACAGTGGGACGTCTTGATGACTGCTCTTGGCAAGAAAGACCATCCTGGTCGGGTTATCGGTGTTCCTGGGAACGTGACCATCAAAGAATATTATGGCAAGTCTGCTTCACGAAAGCGGGTGGTCGATGAAGCATCAATTTTGGATGACATTACTCAGCACCTCATCTCCAACCCTGCTATTACAACACATCTGATGCAAAGCTTAATATCCAACCCAGAATTCAAGAAGGAGCTTGCCAGAGAGCTTTCCTCCGTCGGTTCATCCCAGGACACCGCAGGGCATGCCAACCCTTCACATGTGAGCACAAAAGAGAGTTATAGTAGGGCACATGTGGAGGACGATGAGTTGGCATCTAGGGAGCGGGAGTTGGAAGTCCAATGCCATGAGCATGAGTTGGAAATGAAAAGGCGTGAGCTTGAGTTGGACTTCAAACGACGTGAGCTAGAAATGTTAACAAAGGTATGTATTCATTATTAATGTCCAAATTTGTCAAATAATTACTTGTGTTTTTTAATTATCAACAACTTATCTATTTTATTTTTCCTAAATTGAAGGCCAAGTCGACGTCGGTGTCGCCGTCACCTGTCACTCGTTTGTTCTCACTTGGTGAGGATTATGCGTTTGAGATTTTTGAATGTCCATTGGAGCACGATGGATGGGTGGCACGCCCAGATCAACAGAGGATATTTTCCTTTTGTGGTGAAGATCTCGGGAACGCTTGCAGAAATAACGTCTGGATGGCCAGCACGGTTTTGAGTCTCTGGTGCACGTAAGTTAATTTTAATTTTATAACTTATTTATTTTTGGTATTTTTCCATTTAATAATTTATTTTAATTTCAATATATATATTATGTAATTAACATCCACACCTTTTCATATCTTAGGTATCTCCATCGTCTTCAGCTTGATATGGGCGTTGCATCAGTTTACGACTTCTTAGATCCGTCAATCCTTGTGCCCCAATTCTTTGCTGGCGATGCATTTAGTAAATACATAGGGAACTTTTTGGGAGACAATCAGAAAGAATTATATCTGGCTCCCTACTGTATGGAAAACCATTGGCAGTTGTTCGTACTTCACCCATCTAGGCATACTGTTACATTCTTATGCTCTCTCCATAAAAAGCCGCCACAGGAGGAAGTGGAAGCTGTAAATAAGTAAGTAACTAATCTTAAATTTAATTTAAGTTTTAATATCAGTTGTTTTTAGTTTATTACACACATGATATATGAATTTGTTAATTGACATGATTATTTGTTTATGATAGCGCGCTGAAGGCGAGTAGCATAAGTTGCGCCAACGGGAGAAGTAGGACTTCTAAGGCTAAAGCAAATCCTGAATGGACCATCCTCAAGGTTTGGTAGTTTATTTATCAAATAATTAATATTATAATTACTAATTTATATGTATATTCAACTGACATTGAAATTAAGTTTGTTCGTAGTCTCGATTTCAACTTGACGGGTGGTCGTGCGGCTATTATGTGATGCTTCATATGCTGAACATAGTCTCCGCATCTATTACGGATGGATGGAATAAGGTAATATTTAAACAACTTGTTAAATTATATATTATAGTTTTGAAGATGACTTGCATTAATGATATTGTTATTATTTGCACGTGTGTAGGCATTTAACGACCAATCGCCTCTTCAAGAAGATGAGTTTAGAGACTTGAGAATGCGCTTAGCTGAATTCTTCTTCAAGTATGCGGCTGAAAAAGGAATTGACAAGATACCTCCGCAATACTTAGATGAATAGTTTTTTTTTGTTAGACTTTAGAAACTAATTAATAACATGTATATATATATATATATATATATATATCCTTAGATTGGTAGTTTTGTTTTTAGACATTAGAGACTAAAATTTATATATATATATATATATATATATATATATATATATATATATACTTGTAGATAGTTATATTTTTCCTATACATGGGTTTTGGTTTTAAGTCGCCCCATTGTTCCTTTGTATATTTCTTTTCTTTTTGTTAATATTGAAATTTAAGGGTAGTGTTTGCAATTCTGTAATGTGTGTGATATTCTGTGTTACTGGGATATTTACTGAATGCAGGGATAGCTGAGGGGAGTGATATTTTAAAACTGAATTTAAAAAAAAAAATATTAACGTCAGTTGTATCAAACAACTGACGTTAATAGCATTTTATAAAATATATAGTACACTATTAACGTCAGTTGCAATAAACAACTGACGTTAAAATTAAAACCTTTAATGTCAGTTCTTTACCACAACTGACGTTAGTTTTAACAAAATTAACGTCCGTTGTGTTAAAGAACTGACGTTAATAGTTTTATGTTTAACGTCAGTTGTTTAAACAACTGACGTTAATTTTAACAAAATTAACGTCAGTTGTGTTAAAGAACTGACGTTAATAGTTTTATATTTAACGTCAGTTCTTTACCACAACTGACGTTAAAATATTAACTATTAACGTCAGCTGTATTTACGTCAGACAATATTCTGACGTATAAAATCAATTTTAACTGACGTAAAAAGCACTTATTGCACTAGTGAAGGTAAACCTATTGATGTTTCTAAATTCAGAGGTATGACAGGCTCACTACTTTATCTTATTGCTTGTAGGCCAGATATCATGTTTAGTGTATGCATGTGTGCTAGGTATCAAGCAAATCCAAAAGAATCATACTTAACAGCAGTTAAAAGGATGATTAAGTATCTGTTAGGAACAAAAGACATGGGATTATGGTATCCCAAGGGAGCTACATGCACTTTAATTAGCTATTCAGACTTTGATTTTGCTGGTTGTAAACTAGATAGAAAGAGTACTAGTGGAACTTGCCATTTACTAGGAAACTCCTTAGTATCATGGTTCAGTAAGAAACAATCTAGTGTGGCTTTATCCACTACAGAGACTGAATATGTAGAAGATGGTAGTTGTTGTGCACAGGTTTTATGGATGAAACAACAATTAGTTGATTATGGTGTGAAATTAAACCAAGTTCCTATTAGATGTGACAATACAAGTGCAATTAACCTAACTAAGAATCCCATAATGCACTCTAGAACTAAACACATAGAAATCAGACATCATTTCATTAGAGACCATATTCAAAGTAGAGAAATTGAGTTTGAATATGTTGATACAACTAAACAACTTGTTGATATTTTTACCAAGCCCTTCAACAAGGAAAGCTTCTTTTTCATTAGAAGAAAATTGGGCATAATCAATCAATCCTATATCTAATCTCTAAATAAACTGTTTATATGACTGTATCTTTGTGTAAAAATGCACTGATTCTTGTATGATTTGATTTGACCCAGCACCTATCCCTCTATCATGAACAATTTTATATGCTATGTTTGAATGTTTAAATCCTTACCTTCTCTATTGCTTTGAATGTTTCTTTTCTTTACCTTTTTTATAATGCCAAAATGGGGAGGAAAAAGTATGATATAGAGAAAAAGGATAATAACAAATTATACATGAAAAAAGAGTATGATATAGAAAAAAGGGATAATAATGAATTATACATGCATATGTTGAGGGGGAGCTTAAAAGCTTACATGATTAATGGGGAGTAAATATAAGCTTACATGATTAATGGGGTGTAAATCAAATTCTGCTATGATAATATTTTTTTTGCTCTGATATACTTCTGCTCTGACTGCTCTGATACCATGATATAAATCTGTCAAAACACTTGGCTTCTGCTACACTTATACTCTGATCTTATAATTTGTTAAAAGATTTGTCATAATCAAAAAGGGGGAGATTGTTAGACTCAATGACTTAGAGATTTTGATATATGACAAATACAACTTAATATGTATGCAAGTGTTTTTAGTGTCAAATTGTAAAGATGGGTATCAAGCAATAATCAACAAGTTCAATGAGCAATTAAGGGAGAATATTCAAGGAAGAACTTGAAGGAATGAAAGAGAAAAGACAAATATCAAGGAATCATCAAGATAAGAGCTCAAAAGAGAAATTAGACTTAAGTCTTAGATGATTTGTAAGATATGAAATCTTTTATTCACAAATAGCTCATTTGAAAAGATGCATGATAGGAAATCAATTTTCATAACCTGCATTAAAAGGAATAAGTTTTCGTTAATGAAAAATGATTTTGGGAAATAAGATTTCATAAGAAGCCCTCGTCCAACACAAGTGATAGAACTGCAGGTCCAACAAAAGTAATATAAGCGGACGTCCAATAAAATGATACAAGCGCTCGTCCACTAAAGTGACAGAAGTTCTCGTCCACTAAAGTGATAGAAGCGCTCGTCCACTAAAGTGATACAAGCGTTCGTTGTAACATCCCTGGCTGCTTTATGGATTGATGACTGACCCCATAGACCAACACGGGACTTTTCGGCGTGCTTTGTCCTCACTCACACGCTTCCTGGGAAAACTTCGCAGGAGGTCACCCATCCCCTATGGAGTTCTTAAGTGATGGGCTACCGAAAAGAAGATGCATCTTGTTAGTATAGGTAGTACCAATCAATTCATATAAGCCTTCCTCAACTGTATAGTCCCATACCTACACAGTCTCAGGATCCCTCTCATTTGAGTGTGTTATTGGTTCACTTATGTGTCCCTCCACCTAGAAGCCTGTCAGGAGCCGCTCCTTGTCCGTGCTTTCTTGCACCAGCAATCACTCCCCGCCCCCGTCAGCACCTGGGTGTTACATGCCCACCAGCTTCCGCTTGGTTCACCCCCGAACAACAACGTACTGGGAGAGGTGCCGCTCTGATACCACTTGTAACACCCCCACTAGGTATTACTACGTAACACATGCTCGTCCACTAAAGTGATAGAAGCACTCATCCACACTAGTTTTTGGACTTGCTAAATGAGAAGCTCCGTCCAATGATGTGACATATGGAGCTCGTCTACTAGCTCGTCCGATGTAAAATCTTAATTCAAAAAATGGCTAGGTGGACGCGCTTACTTTCAACATGGACGCGAATTCTATAAGAGCAATATAGAATCTTATTTCAAGAACCAGAATCAGGAAAACAGATTATGTTATCAGATCCAAATCTGTTTTAATTGATCCCAACGACTATAACTTGTTTTCTATATAAAGAGGGATCAAAGAAACACTTTCATAATTAACACATTGAACATATCAGAATTACACAAAATCAATTGTGAAAATCATTCATCATCTTTCTTGAGCTTATTGTGAAAAGAGTGTTTCAATACTCATGAGTGCTTCAATTTGTTTATCTGACTATTGAGAGTTAGGAATCAATTTTTGTTTTACTTTTCGACTGTAAAGAGAGAGGGAGTCTATCTGAGTGATTAGGGTGAGGTATCCCTAAGGAAGAACATTGAGGCTCTTCACAAGAGTGTGGTATCTCGAGGTGAAGGAGTGCTCTGTGGTGTAAAGGTTTTTCAAGCTACCTGGCAAAGCTTGTGTGTTAGTGTGTTAAATCCCACAGGTGGAATGGGGACTGGATGTAGGTCACAGTGGAGGTGACTGAACCAGGATAAATCTGGTTGTGTGGTATCTCTAAACTCAAACTCGTTTACTTTTTGTTTATGATCAAGAACCTGTAATTTTGATGTTTAAAGTTCAATATAATTTTTGTTCTTGATCTGTATAAACTGTATTGAAACCTGGGACTGATTGTAATCAAGATTGTGTTATCTGCGTTCAAAACTGAGTTGATCAAAACCATTCTTGATTGCTGAAACTGAACTAATACTGAAACTAAAACCTGCAAGTTTGTTCTTGATTGTTAATGCTTGTATCTGAAACTTGCATAACCTATTCTTAATCTTTAAAGGGTTAATCAGTTTCTGTATTTTGTTATTACCGAGTTTTGAACCTGAATCTATTCTGTGATCTATCAATTCTGATCAATCTTTCTTATCCTCATCATCTTTCAATTCAAGATTTTACATAAACCCTTCATTGATTTTGTAAAAGATCCTGATGCCACAAATCTGCAACTCTGATTTGAAAAGTTTTGTGAAAAGTTTTTAAGAGGGAAATATTTTAAGAAAGCTCAATTCACCCCCCCCCCCCCCCCTCTTGAGTCGTGGAAGCAAAAACAACACTACTCTGTGTCAACTTGATTGTCTTTGACGGTTTGGCTGCTTGACAACTTGCATTGATAACCTTTTCTCAGATCAGGGACTTAGCCAATTTCTTCACTTTCTTTCTCTTTTGACAATTCTTCCTTTTGGCTAGTTATATTTTCTCTTTTGCTTCATCATGAATCCGTCTATCAAATTCTCCCCTTTTACCAGACTATGTTCTTTTCTTGTCAACTAAACAATAAAAATACTTAGAAAATCTTAGTCATCACTCCGATTTTCTCGTCAGCCTGTCGAAAAAACATCTGTCAGAGTCCAAAATTTCATCCTTAACAGGGGGTTGGGCTGACTTATTTATTTATGAAAATATAAAAATCTAACTAACCCGAAAACCTTTTTAAAGACTCCATGAAGATATTTATATATAGGTTAAGAAACTTTTATTTTTGACAAAAAAAAAAGCTTTTCAATCTTGAAATATATTAAATCTTTGACAAAATATTTTATTGTATGTAAAATAAATATATTATATTAATATACAATTAGTATATTATTAAGTATCGTAGGTTTTTAATATTATATATATATATATATATATATATATATATATATATATATATATTATAAATAGGCTAATTCAATAGGCTAAATATAGTATTTCAAAAGATCACGCGTTAACTTATATAGTTATAAAAACTTTTTTATGAGATATCTAAGTCTAACTTATTTTCTAAGCGCATGTTTGGAAAGCCTGTTGGGAGCAAAAAAATCACGTTTGGACGTCATATTTAATAAGCTACAATATGTAACTTCTACTACATCAACGCATGTCATCATTTCGAATGTAATTCTGCGTTCCAAACACCCTATAAATAGATCAGATTTATATAGGCCGAGAATAGGTTAAGTAGTAGACACCAAGGAATCATCGAACCTATTCTCATCCTAATGTATTGTAAATGTTTTATATAATTTGGTATTCTTCAAAATACTTTTTATTGTATTATACTGCTTAGATGAGCCTGTACTTCCCCTTTATTAAGTTTTAATTTGTGCCTCTAAAACGAAAAGGTAATGATAGGAAGCTTCTAACTATGCGGTGTGAAAGAATGAAACTATGACAATGATAATAATGTCTAATAAAAATATTTAATTAATATGCATAGTCGATGTAAAGAATTTTTATACGGTCAATCAAATATAAATCGTCAATTGTCATATTATTGAAAAAGTTCGACTCTGATCATAACGACCTTAAAAGTCATGTATAAGATGATTTATGATTGATTATTAGTATAAAAAACTTAACTTTATATTGAAAATGTATTAAAATTAAAGTCATCATAAAATTATGATGGTTGGACCTTTATGAATTTTGCCCCTGATTAATGCATTTTTTTATCGAGGTCATGACCACAGTTGCATGGGTTGTGAGAACACACTTGCGTTCATTTTTGTTTAACGGCAAACCGACCAGCATTGAAGACTAACTGTATGTTTGGATTCACTTTTGTGTGTGGCAAAAGTGATTTCAGAGACATAAAATTGATTTTGATATGTTTGGGTCTTCTACACTAGAATTTATTTTGTCTCTACAATGGATTCTAACTTAAAGCTGGAATTTGGAGCTTTTGCCTCCAAACATGATTTTTAGTCTCAAATTTATTGTTCAACTCACTTTTACATGAATGTATTCCAACATAAACAACTTTACTTCAAATTAAATTTTATTGAAATCAATTCTACGAATCAATTTAATCCAAAATCACGTTTATCTAACGTTCATCCAAATCTACGTAAGAAAGTTCTCCACACCTTGAAATTGAATCACGTCACTTAACAACTTTGGCGGAAGAAAATTATTAAAACCTTATGCATATTCAATTACTCTTTTTTTGTGTGATTACATTGAGTTGCTCTTTATACCATATATGTGCATGTGCAAAAAGATCAATCATTATCAACAGTGTGCTTCGGTAATCAAATATTACCTAAATGATGTGTATTTGAGTTACTTATAATTTTCCATAAAGACAATCAAACAAAACAGTAGCTACAGTACAGAAATTAGACTTTGAAGTGACTGATCACATTGACATTTTTTTTTGGGTTTTTACACATAATAGATTGACCCTTATTTTAAATCCTTCCTAACTGACATAAGCTTGATAGCCAAAAGCTAGAAACACTATCCACAAATATTTATCCATTCTGTAATTGTATAAATAAACATCTCAAAACCAAAGCCGTGCATAAATTTTAAAAACTCTATTGTACTTTCTCTAAATTACTAAAAATACTTTCTTTTCATCCAAAATCATATTCTCTCCAACTTCCCACTAAATTTATGAATCTTGCGAACAACTCGTGAATATTAAGAATCCTCAAACACGAAAAACATTATTTTCTATGGATGTTTGTGACGTGTCAATGTATCTTAGTGTTGATTTATTATCTTCCATCCCATTTTGTTTTATTGGGTGATGCTGTATTTACTTTCTCAAGCAGAAAATTATTGCATAAGAGCTTTATATTTAGTGTGATAATCAATTCTGAACTTAATTTTATCACTTGTCAATTAAACATCGCAATTTTGTTTAAATTTTCAAGGAGTTTAACTTCATAAGAAAATATTTTAATGATATTTATCAATTAAAAGATGATTTAGGACATATATACTATATATTTTGCTAATATTTTTTTTATTTATTAGGTTAGATATTTTGTACTTTTAGCATTTTTATTAAAAAAATATTTTAGTAAAGTTGACCTCCTTAGTTAGTAAAAAGAAAAAGTTCATTCTCGTAACTAGTTTAGAATAAAAAGTTTAGGTCTAAAACAAACAATATTTAACATTTTTAATTGTGGTCAGGTAGTGTCAAAACACTTTGAGGACTTTGTTTTTTTAACTAATTAAAGGTAAATTATCCACATCAAAATTAGAGAAGTCACAAGGTTTAAATGTATAGGTTATAACCATTGCCTGCCCACATGTACATGCTTGTCCACAGCAAAGACAAACCCTCTTCAAATCATAATTTATTTTTCAGACATAGGTTTAGCGATACTTAGATTCACACTAATAAAGCTACACTCATACCAACAATTATACCTTTTAACTTGGTAAGCACTTGATCCATCAGACAACAGTCATCCGAACTTGGGTTAAGATCGAATGCTTATGGCCCCTAGGCCATCTGGATATTTGGGTCGAAATCCAATTTGTCCTGTATGGCTTATAGCTCCTAGATCAGGTAATCGATGACAATGACTCGAGCATTGTTGGGTCAAATTAACTTGAATTAGATACGTATAATGCATTGGACTCTAACATATAGTATTGGGTAAGTACAGGATGTAGAGACGTCAAAGTATGTTAACCCGCTCGACCCGCTATCAACCAGCCTATAATGGGTTTGGCAGGAAAACAAAACACGATCCACGTAACAGGATGTAGAGAGGGCAAAGTGTGTTAACCCACTCGACCCACCATCAACCAGCCTAAAACAGGGCGGGATGAGTTGGTCCGCTTCTCAAATGTAGGTTGAAAATATAAATTCACCTTGTTTTATAGCTGGTTGGTGGGTCAACCAGCCTAAATAATAAAAAGTATAAAAATATTGATTTTTGAAAGACCAAAACTTCAAGTAACGGAATTTTAAAAATATTTTTTTAAGAAAATAATTTCTAAGAATACAAAATCTAAGTTCATTCACACTATAGAGCCTAATTGTTTGATTTATAGAATAAACATCAAACAAAGAATATAACCCATATGTTCTATTTCGTCCCATTTTGACATGTTTACCAAATGCTACCTCATTGTATCTTATTATTTGTAGCATCGTTGTTTGGCAGCTAGAGCATACCTATGTGTTACGGTCCAAATACTGTATAACATAGGGCCTAATCACTGGCTCAAAAGGACCGTACCATCATAGGCCCAAAACACAAAAAGTCGATCAAACAGCTATCGGCCGACCGAAATACTTTGCCTGAAACCGACCGCAAAGAGTTGACTTCCTCGCCTCGGGAAGAAACCCATTCGCCTAGTCATAGACGCGTCAGGGATAGGCCGGCCCTCCTCCCTGACACATGAAATCTCCTCAAACCATCATCACGACTATCCCATCTCCCCGCTAACACAACATCTCAGAGTGCTAGAACACCAACTCTTGAGGGTCAACACGCAACCTGATAAGGGGCATCCTGCATAGTAATCATGCTTACTCATCTTAAGAGACCGCTATATAAACCTCCTAAAATGATGTCAAGGTATGGTTTTTATAATTAAGAACACATATACACTATCGGCTATATTCTTGCTGACTTAAGCATTGGATTGTCTTTGCAGGTACCCCCATTCGGTCCAAGCGTCGGAAGAAGTAGAAGATTTTTCTCAAACTAGCCACTACCACCCAACTGGTATTGGGCCATTCAACACAAGCTCAATAGTTGAAGTTGCTATTCGAGTTCTGGGTTTTTCTCAGAACACTATGGATTTCGCATTTTTTGACCTCTGCTATAATATTTTGAGACTCATTCATTCGATCACGGTTCTCCTCACTTGATTAGTTAGTGCATGATAAATCTAGTCGTTGTGTAACTTAACAAGGAAAAAAAAATAAAGATGAAACGGAATCACAGGGTTCTATTCTTCCATTCTTCCCATCAAATAATAATAATGATTTTTTTATTCCAAAATTGAGGTGGAAAGAATGGTTAACTTATAAGTGAAATCAAACAATATATTACATTATGTTATCTTCATTTATGGATTAGATCCCAAACAAGATAATATTTTTCTATTTTATACCTCATTAATCTCCCAAACAAGAAGAAAGATAAATTTGTTCCTTTCTTTCTATTAATTTTTTAGCTCATCATTGCATGCTCCATTTCATTCCGTAAAAGGAAAATCCTCCAAACATTGTGTAAAGTGCCTTATCATAAACAAATCCAATTAAGCATGCATGATTAACTATTGGGTGTTGATTTTCCCACCTCATACAATAAATTTTTTCTACTATTTTACCTACTTTTCCCCTAACTCCCACCTACTCACATACATTAAACCAATACCATATACCCTAACTATCTCACCTCTTTTTCCTTCTTACCTCCTCGTTTTCTCCTCCTAACCAAAGCCACTTCCCTAAGCCCTAACCATTTTTCTTCTCCAAACCCACCTGCACCACAAGGAGTCCAGGCGAGGTGAGGCAGTGAGACGAAGGGAGTGGAAACCAATTTTTTAATACTTGCGGAAAGTACAGTTCTGCAAGTATCGAAACTTTTGATACCTTCAATTTTATATCAAATAGTTTTCATGGTACTTTAGACTAATTAAACATCGTGCGGCCTAGTGGTTGAAGGTTGATTGGTTTCGTTCACTTGGTCTTGGTTCGAGCCAAACCTGCTGCGATGAAGGCTTTTTGTTTTTTAAATAAAATGGTTTAAATTTTAATTTTTCAAAATTAGGGTCGGATGGTGGAATTCGAACCAGGGACATTAGAGGTGCATGCATCTTGAAGAGAATGGGATGACCACCAGGCTAACCGTTCTCCATTATTATTTAAATATCTTTTAAAACTACTTAAATGTTAAAATGTATTATTAGTTTTTTATACTTACGGAAGCTGTACAATTTCGTAAGAATAAAAAAAAATTGATACTGCTGCGATGAAGGCTTTTTGTTTTTTAAATAAAATGGTTTAAATTTTAATGGTTCAAAATTAGGATCGGATGGTGGGATTTGAACCGGGGACATTAGAGGTGCATGCATCTTGAAAATAATGGGATGATCACCAGGCTAACCGTTCTCCATTATTATTTAAATATCTTTTTAAACTACTTAAACGTTAAAATGTATTATTAATTTTTTTATACTTATGGAAGGAGTACAATTTTCGTAAGTATAAAAAAATTGATACTTTCCATAAAAAAAAAGACCTCGCTATTGTGTTTACCATTGTTGTGCCTCGCCTGTGCCTAGAGTGTGGTATGGTGGGAGGTGGGAGACTTGAAGTGAGGGAAAAGGGTCAACACAGGGGAAGGGTGAGAGAGAGATGAAGAAGAACAAATGGGGTGGGGGTATTTTGGGGAAAAATTTTTAAAAAAAGGGGGAAGGGAGGTTGGAATATTCAGTTGTGGGGTGAGAATATCAAGAGGCTTAACTATTATATGAAAACTGGTCCAACAAAATTATATCCGTTAGGCCACATATTTGATTCGCTGCAAGCCTTGTTTCTCTCTCTATTTTTTTATAAGCTCTTATTTCTTTTAAATAATCAAGCAATGGTAGATGTACATCACAAAAGTTATTTATATCTGCTATGATATCATTAAAACTACTTTTCTATGTAAAATTCTTAATCATCTACTTAATCTTGTTTCTTTGATTTTATTTTATTATAAGCTGTGATTGAAAACTAAGAGTGGGAATAAGGCAAACAAACACTCAAATGTTTATCGCCAGACTTACATTAGATCCGGTCTATTAGATAAATAAGTTAAACTAATGCATTTTTAAAAACTCTATTTACTTAAAATGTCAAACTCTAAGACTCCAAAATGATTTTTTAACTTTTCACGGATTCTTTAAATAAATAAGAGTTTAATTTCCATACACTGTCAATGTAAAAGTTTTTTTTACCAACATGGTTTGGCACGATTGGTAAATGAGGGTCCCTTAAGCATGTGGTCAGGGGTTCGATTCCTGACTCATGTGTATGGAAGAATATATGTTAGGAGAGGTCAACCCCTTTAAATGGATCTTCGTACATTGAGGGATTAGTCTCCAGCTTCCGACCAGGAGGATACCCGGGTTCACTCAAAAAAGGTAAAAAACTTTTACACGGACATCCAATTATATCTTGACAAATTAGTATCATTGTTATTTCTCTCTTTTAGTTACTAAAATAAAAGCACACGTGTCAAAATGTCATTGAATGTTACACTGACAGTATATACTACTTTAATCCAATAAATAATATATAGACATTATTATTATTATTATATAATATGATATTATTGTATAATTATTAAATTTTAGATAGTACAATATTCATATTAATTCAATAACTCTCTTATTCAATCTAACAAATAAAATATATATTGTCATTATATTTATTGTCTCACAAATCACGATCACTTGCAAACCCTTTGCACCGCAACTATTGTGAAACCCTACCCGAGCTAAGAACTATTGTCATAACCTCTCAATCATCCTAGACAACCATAAGTCATGATGCCCAAACAATAGACAATGATCGATCATAACCAATCAACCACCACCGACACTGTAACCACTGCGAGGTCCACAGTGCTCCCTCATTTGTTGTATAGTCAAACCCAACAACAATCTCCAGAATCACAATTGGTAATCTCTTTTTTTTTTATTGTATCAATGTTTATTTATTGTTTGGATCCTGTATTTCTTGTATACTTTCGTTAATTAATTATCCATTTTTGTATAATTGCTTATTTATAATAGCTTTCATTGTATTTTATGGTTGCTTTCTTACTTTTATTGCTTGTTTTTTGTTAAGCACTTGTACTCTTAGGCATATTCGAATCCTTGGGATTAGGTACTTTTAAAAGCTTGAATAAATTTGCATTGTAATTGGTGTATCTCATTGTGATGGCGTATCTAGAGTGTTTGATTTTAGAGTAAAATCTCAACACTTGGCTAAATTTGGGTATTCAACAAACTTGTTTATATTGTCGGGGATGTATCATAGAGAGTTTCTTAGATAAGTCCCTAACACGCAAGTAATCAGCATAACAGAGGAAAAGCTAAAGCATACAAATTCATAAGTGTCAAAGTCAATGTTGCATAATCTTTAAAGTTGAATTGCTAAGTTATAGGAAGTTATAAAGTGTAATCACTGAAGCAAAAGCAGATTGTCCAAAATACTCCTTATCTGTTGACCCATAAAAAACCAGAATTTGACTTTCCACAAGTTGCATCTGTACTGCAATTCTGTGTAACTCACAGCAACATAAAACTTGACACACACTTTCCACTGAAACCCCAAGTCCTTGTAGATCATCTTCTAGCCTTTATGCATTCTAAATGGTTCATACACCAATGCAAAAATGAGTTAAACGTTCCACTTGAAACCGAAAACCACTCCCAAGACCTGCATTTTATACTATCTATTAATCTGATCATATCAGCAAGAGATTACCTAAAACTAATAGCATTTCTTTGCAGCCAAATTGACCAAATAACCAGGTGCCATATTAAGTAATCCCTCTGTTTACATTTCCGATCCTGAAATAATCCTCCATGCTGCATATACAAGTCTGCAAGGTTGAAAGGCAAAACCAGCTCTTGACCAAACCCTAAGTCAAGTACTTAGTGGGATTTTTAATTAAACTTTGTTAAAAGATCATTGTTTATGAACTCCTAACACTTAAGGATCATAAATCCATGAGTTGTATAATTTTCGGGAATCTCTAACCCTAAGAACTAGTCTTGGCTGAACCTATACCTTGTGGTTTAGTGTTCTTGTTTGATTTTAACTTGTGATTTTGTGTTCATAACCTTAGACTTTGATCGCGGAGGAAACAAGGACGTTCGTGGTTTACTTCTCCAAGCATCTAATCTCCTTACCTTCACGGAAGGTAAGAGGGGATTGCCTAGGGATATTCAATGACTATATGCATGTGTGTATGTGTTTACTTGAGTGATTTGAATATTATTGTGATATTGAGCCAATACTTGATTAACTTGTTTACTTGAACTATTGTGGTTATTACTTGAAGTTGAACATTACTTGCTTTAAAGTGTTATGAATTATATATATGTGATGAATTGTCGTTAACTGTGATATTATTGTTGAGAATATATTACTGTTGATTGAAGTTTGAGAAGCCGGACTTGAGTCTGTGCTCAATGATTATAAAGGATTAAAAGCCTTAATAAGCCTTGAATAGAACTTTGAAAGTATTGGTTTCATTTATAAAAGTTCCTTGTTTAAAATGCATACTTTAAGAAAATGAGATTCTTATTTTGAAAAGAAACGTTGAAGTGTTTTTAAGACGATAAAAACTACCCTTTTTATGATCCAAAGTTGGTACGAGAGAAAACCTTTTTCGAACTGTGTTTTATGAAGGAAAAACCCTTGAAAATATTTGACTTTATTCCATCAAGGAATTTCAAATACAAACGAATTTCCTAAATGTTTTAGAAAAGATTTTGCAAAGGAAAAGGATTTTCACCTAAATGATTTGGAAACGTTCCGGTTACTTAGATAAGTTACAGAGGTTTTGTTTTGGATTTGATTTTCACTGAGCGAAAAGTAAACACATGTGAATTGAATCTAGTTCGCGAGACGTCGCTTCTAGTATTCTGTAATATGCACGTTGATCCTTGATCCGTGCCACGTTGTTATGGACTGTGTGTCCTAATCACGTTGTTGTGGACTGTGTGTCCTGATCACGTTGTTGTGGACTGTGTCCTAATCACGTTGTTGTGGACTGTGTGTCCTAATCACGTTGTTGTGGACCGTGTGTCCTAACCACGTTGTCATGAACGTTGTTAAAGGTGAATGTTGTTTTCTACGACCACAAGCCTAGGACTGGTGCATCGGTCTAAGGTGTTTTGATTGAGCACTCGGATTGCGTGTCCCGTGTTGATGTTGATAATTTCAAAATGGTGAAATTTATGAATAGTCACTAGCCTTTGAGCTTCGACAACGAATGAGAACGAACACAAAAAAAAATCGAGAACTAAATGTTTTATATTTGCATTTACGGCAGACGTGCCCGACATGGTTTTAACATGAGACCTTAACAGGAAAGGTATCATGTGACGGTGTATTATCGTTGTTCTTAAATTGGACAATGAGACGGTGTACGTGTATCGTTGTGCCTAAATGGACAATGAAACGGCATGCATAATCGTTGTGCCTAAATGGCCAATGAGACGGTGTATTATCGTTGTGCTTAGCTAGCCAATGAGACGGTGTATCGAGCCTGATCAACTCATTTGGAGGATGTTGGGATCTCTGGAGATTAAGAATAGAGCCTGATGATAGAAGTGTCATGCATTATCTTTATAAAATTGATTGATTCGGGTATGACACCCACTGAAACAGTACTTGTTGTTTACCTATGAGTAATGTTTAGAATGTTAATATGCCAAGGTGTTGTATGTATCATGTGTATGGTTGTTCTATGATATATCCATTTGCCGGTGTCTCACTCTTACAGTTATATCAGGTCTCTTCAGGTTTTGTTCTAGTACCTTAGTACTCCAGTACCAATGTTACAAAGGAGTCTTTCTAAGTCACTTGAAGACCTAGTGTTAGATGTTGGGAAAGTATTCGGATTAGGGGTCTCTCCAATGAATGTTTGATAGAATGACCAGCTAAGGAGTCTGAATTGGGTTGTATATCTAAAGAGGTCGGTAAATGTAGTGTTATATACATCCATCTGTAGTTTGAACTTTTCTTTCGAAAGTGGAAACTTAGAGAAATGTTGTATGTCATGGAAACTTTGTTACGAACGTGACTTTATGTTTGAAATGTATGTATGATGGATTTCAGAGTTATCCCTATAGAAGAAAATTTTATACCCCAGTTTTCTGACTTAAGAGAAAACAAATTTTCCGAAAGCAACCAGCAAATTATCTTTTAATTTACTTCCGCATGTGTTACGTAGTAATACCCTAAGGGGGTGTTACAGGTGGTATCAGAGCTGGTCGAGTCTTTCGGGATCTTTGGGAAATAGGTCTGTTGTTTTGTGTTTTCTCTGAATTAAGTTTTATTTGGATTACTTCTTAGAAGTAATGTGTGTTGATATGCCTTTACACGTTTCATTTTTTGGTTGTGGCCTGACTGATTTGTTCGGCAGGTCAGTTATGGAACCATCACCAGAAGGTGGACGTGGACGAGGACGTGGACGCGGTCGTGGACGTGGTCGTGGACATGGTCGTAGAGGTGGTCCTATTGGCGGTCGTGCCAACATGAATGCGAATTATGACGGCGGGATGGACTTCGCTGCCTAAGCTTTGGCTGACGTCGTTGCTGCCATAGCTCTTCAGACGGCTAATGCTGCTGCCCAGAACCAACAGGGGCAACAGAGGGCGGAACAAGCTGCAGAGGGAAGGCATCTGGACGCTTTCCGATGTCAGAATCCATCGCAGTTTGATGGAGACGTGGATCCAATAAAGGCTGATATTTGGATTCAAGAGCTGGAGAAGATCTTTGAGCTGGTGCACACCCCAGAGGGAGAAAAGGTGCCTTATGCAACACTCTAACTGATTGTAGATGCTGAATACTGGTGGGAGGGCACCAGACAACTGCTGGTAGCTAAGCATCAGGCAATCACTTGGGGAGTATTTCACAACAAATTTCTGGACAAATATTTTCCCCAGGGTGCTCGGACAGAGAAAGAGCAAGAATTCCTGAGGCTGAGTCAGCGGGACATGACTGTGGGGGAATATGGGGCAAGGTTTGAGTCCCTTGCCAAATATTTTCTCTTTTTCCAGAACAACCCCGATGAGGAGTGGAAGTGCGAAAGGTTCGAAGCCGGTCTTCGCTTCGAGATCAAGGAATATGTGATGCCATTGGAAATCCGGAATTTCCAAGCCTTAGTAGAGAAGTGTAGAAAAGTGGAACTAATGAGAAAGGAAAGAGGCAACAGAGAAACTGTTATAGGACCCACTCGTTCCAAAGACCAATATCAAAATCAGAATCAGAAAGGGAAGCAACATCGGAGGGAACCTTATTTCCGGCCACAAGGGAATGACCAGAATCAACAAAAGCATCATTTTGATAATTGAGAATCGGGAAGTGGAGGCCAACAGAACCAAAACCGAGACCAAGTTAGGCGATGTTACAAGTGTGGAGACCCAGACCACATGGCTAATGTTTGCCCACGCAAAGGAGTGAAGTGTTTCAATTGTGGTCAATTAGGACACTTCTCAAGGGATTGTAATTCACCGAGGTTTGAAAAGGCTGTCAACACCTCAGGGACTGGTAGACCCATGGCGAAGGGAATAGTCTACACCATGACTGGCACTGGAGCTTCACAATCTGACGATCTTTTACAATAGAAGTAGTGTTGAAAATTTCACAATTTGAAGGTCTTATGGCAATGGTCTATAATTCTAAGTTGTAATAGGATTCTAAGTATAATCGCGTTTTGACGCCCTTACGTATTTGACTCTCTAGGGTCTCCTATGTTACTAGTCTTTCAAGTGAGTGTATGTTTCTTATGACTTTTGGGAATAAAAGTCTCCTTAAGAAATTTATTACAGTTCCCTTCTCTTTTGATTGTTGTGGTCAGTTTAGACTTTGGACCCAATCTTTCTTTTCCTAGAGTTACGAATTGCCTTGTTGTTGCATGGGATGGGTACGTTTATAAAAGAAGTTTCTCGATGAAACTTAATCTAATCACTTTTACTTTTGGTGGAAGTGATTCAGTTTGATTTCTTATCGAACTGTTACTCTTTTAAATTGTTGATCAGGGAATTCTAGTGAAAGGGGAAACTTTTTGGATTCATGATTGTAAAGGTATACCGATCATACATTTTTACCTCCCTGAAGCTACTAAAGGATCTTCATACATTAGATGTTTCTGTATTCTTTTGGATCGATGAAATTCTTTTAGATACCTTCTTCTGATAGTATGATCTGGATGGTGGGAGATCCTGTTAAGTTTCTAGTTACGTAATTTCGAGGACGAAATTCTTTTTAGAGGGGTAGAGTTGTAACACCCTGTTTTTCGTATGCTTCTTTATCAGTAAATACATGCTTTAATGTATTTATTTTTGATAAAATCCAGAGGATGATTTTATTTAAAATAAAATCATTTTCTTGTGTTGTTTTACCGTATGAAGTCACAGTAAAATTTTCGATCGAAAATTCAGACGAAAACCGGTCTGGGTTCTCACTGCCAGTACAAGTTTACTGAGCTAGAGACAAAATTTTAATTCGTGAACGAGACGGTTAGTGTTTTTATGATGTTTTGTGTGGGTTTTGAGTTATTCGAAAAATCTTGTTCGGGGCCAAAATCTTATGGAATTCCCGGGTGAAATCGTCGGGAAATACGATCGGGGAAGTCACCTGATACGCAATGGAGCGGAGTATCAAGAGGATGAAGTGACATGGAGTGACTTGATGTGAAGGCTATGACACACCTAAGAAAAAGTGAATCTTGACTTTATTTCAAAATCTTACTTTTTCATCTTTCTCTCTCCAATCACATCACATCACCTTAACTCCTTATCCTCTCTACAAGCAACCCACCTTCTTTCTTTTTCTTTCTTCTCTTATTTCTTCTTCTTTCCCCTCAAAACGGTGACCCCTCCCTCCATTCTCTATAAATACCCTTCATTTCCAACATTCATCACTTTCCTCCATTTTCTCACATTTTCACTTTACTACCTTTCTTCTTCTTCTTCTTCTTTCTTACAAAGTTTACATTTTTATCAAGCTTTTTACTTTAAGTTATTCATCAAAGTTCTTCATATTGTTGAGGGTAATGATCCTATGATGTTTATTTTTCAAGTTGTTATCTTTATGTTCATAGTTTTGCTTTAAGTTTCCTTTAAGCTTTCAAACTTCTAAAATCTCTTTAAAATGGTATCAGAACGGCACCTCACCCAGTACGGTGTGGTTCGGGGACAAACCAAGTGGAAGCTGGTGGGCATGTAACACCCGGGTGCTGACGAGGGCAGGGAGTGATCGCCGGTGCAAGAAGGCACGGACAAGGAGCGACTCCTGGCAGGCTTCTAGGTGGAGGGACACATGAATGAACCTATTATACACCCGAATGAGAAGGATCCTGAGACTGTGTAGGTATGGGACTATACAGTTGGGGAAGACTTATATGAATTGATTGGTACTACCTATACTAATAAGATGCATCTTCTTTTCGGTAGCCCATCACTTAAGAACTCCACAGTTAAGCGAGCTTGACTTGGAGCAATTCTGGGATGGGTGACCTCCTGGGAAGTTTTCCCGGGAAGCGTGTGAGTGAGGACAAAGCACGCTGAAAAGACCCGTGTTGGTTTGTGGGGACAGTTGTCAATCCATAAAGCAGCCAGGGATGTTTCAGAAACTACCCTTTTTATGATCCAAAGTTGGTACGAGAGAAAACCTTTTTCGAACTGTATGTTTTATGAAGGAAAAACCCTTGAAAATATTTGACTTTATTCCATCAAGGAATTTCAAATACAAACGAATTTCCTAAATGTTTTAGAAAAGATTTTGCAAAGGAAAAGGATTTTCTCCTAAATGATTTGGAAACGTTCCGGTTACTTAGATAAGTGACCGAGGTTTTGTTTTGGATTAGATTTTCACTGAGCGAAAAGTAAAAACATGTGAATTGAATCTAGTTCGCGAGACGTTGCTTCTAGTATTCTATAATATGCGCGTTGATCCTTGATCCGTGCCACGTTGTTGTGGACTGTGTGTCCTGATCACGTTGTTGTGGACTGTGTGTCCTGATCACGTTGTTGTGGACTGTGTGTCCTAATCACATTGCTGTGGACTGTGTGTCCTAATCACGTTGTTGTGGACCGTGTGTCCTAACCATGTTGTCATGAACATTGTTAAAAGTGAATGTTGTTTTCTACGACCACAAGCCTAGGACTGGTGCATCGGTCTAAGGTATTTTGATTGAGCACTCGGACTGCGTGTCCTGTGTTGATTTTGATAATTTCAAAATGGTGAAATTTATGAATGGTCGCTAGCCTTTGAGCTTCGACAACGAATGAGAATGAACACACAAAAAAAATCGAGAACTAAATGTTTTGCATTTGCATTTACGACAGACGTGCCCTACATGGTTTTAACGTGAGACCTTAACAGGAAAGGTATCTGATGAGTGTGATTTCACCTCATATTTCATGTACATTTTGCATGCATTTTCATATAGTTTAAGCATATTTAATTTGATTTTTAGATAGTTTTTACCTTGGAACGGGTATGGTGGTTTCGTAGTGTTGTTTTGCAGAAATTCAGGATAAAATGCCCAAGATTGACCATGATGGAGCTGGGATGAAGATAGAGCTTGAAAAGTGAAGAAAATGAGGCAAGCAGAGCCTATCACGGCCTAGCCGTGATGACCATCACGACCATGATCAAGCAGAGTTGAAGAGAAAGAAGGCAAAAGTCAGAAGCTGTCACGGCCTAGCCGTGATGCCCATCACGGTCGTGAAAACCAAACCCTTACATGCAGAACTGATCACGGCCTAGCCGTGATAAGTGTCACGGCCGTGACAGACTAAAATTTGTAAGCACGTCAAAGGTAGAAGCCGTCACGGCCTGGCCGTGATGGCCATCACGGCCATGACGCGCGCCTAATCTATAAATAGGCATCTGGGCAGAACAAAAGACATCTCTCTCTGAAGCAGACTTTTACCCTAGGCGGCTGGGAACCCTAAAGGAGACGTTTTCTCTGCTCTTGGACTGGAAGAAGATTGGAGGATTCTTCATGGAGTTTTCTTCATCTCTTCTCTCTTTCTCTTTTGTATTTTCATTTATCATGAGTAGCTAAACCCCTTGTTGTTGGGATTAGATGTTTGCTTTTCTGAACTTGGTTGTCTCTTGATTTGGTTGTAATGCAAGTTTCTAATTCTTTATGAGTGTTTGATTCTTGCTTAATGCTTTTCTTGGCTTGATCACCCATGGAATGATATGTTGCTTTGATAGACAATTGAAAAATTGATGTTAAGGCATGCTCATGAATCAAATGCCAAGTAGTTCAAGAATCTAGGAATAGGCCTTGGGGTGCTTGCAATCTTATAAGTCTTGGCTCTTTATGCAAAATCTCAGGTTAATCCACCTAAGACATTAGGGTTTAATTTGGGATTTTAGGCTCATTCCACCTAAGACATTAGGATTTGAGTAATTCAAAAGGCTTGATTGTCATAATTGGATTAGGACTTGTGTAAATAACCATTTCATTACAATCAAGGGAGGATGAGTGTAGTCTAACCCTGACAATTTTATCCATTTGTTAACCACATCTCTTCCTGCTTGTTACGTGTTTGTTAAAATACCTAAAAGACCAAAAACATTTTATTCTTGTTTGTTTTGTTACATGTTAATAGCTCCCTTCCATCCAAACGATCATCTAGATAGTAGTCCGATTTACGAAGTGGTACTTGTCCGCGATCCCTGAGAACGATATCCGGTCTCACCACTGTATTACTTGCAACGATCCGATACACTTGCCGAGATCTTCATCAGTATCATGTGACGGTGTATTATCGTTGTTCTTAAATTGGACAATGAGATGGTGTACGTGTATCGTTGTGCCTAAATGGACAATGAAACGGCATGCATAATTGTTGTGCCTAAATAGCCAATGAGACGGTGTATTATTGTTGTGCTTAGCTAGCCAATGAGACGGTGAATTATCATTGTGCTTAGCTAGCCAATGAGACGGTGTATCGAGCCTGATCAACTCATTTGGAAGATGTTGGGGTCTCCGGAGATTAAGAATAGAGCCTGATGATAGAAGTGTCATGCATTATCTTTATAAAATTGATTGATTCGGGTATGAGACCCACTGAAATAGTACTTGTTGTTTACCTATGAGTAATGTTTAGAATGTTAATATGCCAAGGTGTTGTATGTATCATGTGTATGGTTGTTGTATGATATATCCATTTGCCGGTGTCTCACTCTTACAGTTATATCAGGTCTCTTCAGGTTTTGTTCTAGTACCTTGGTACTCCAGTACCGATGTTACAGAGGAGTCTTTCTAAGTCACTTGAAGACCTAGTGTTAGATGTTGGGAAAGTATTCGGATTAGGGGTCTCTCCAATGAATGTTTGATAGAATGATCAGCTTGGGAGTCTGAGTTGGGTTGTATATCTAAAGAGGTCGGTAAATGTAGTGTTATATACATCCATATGTAGTTTGAACTTTTCTTTCGAAAGTGGAAACTTAGAGAAATGTTGTATGTCATGGTAACTTTGTTACAAATGTGACTTTACGTTTTAAATGTACGTATGATGGATTTCAGAGTTATCCCTATAGAAGAAAATTTTATACCCCAGTTTTCTGACTTAAGAGAAAACAAATTTTCCGAAAGCAACCAGCAAATTATCTTTTAACTTACTTCCGCATGTGTTACGTAGTAATACCCTAAGGGGGGGGGGGGGGGTGTTACAAAAAATCCCCTTCTCCAACCTAGCTTCCATCTCCAACACGCTTCCTGCCACTCACCGAGTTCTTCAATTACTTTTCCTTTTTCCTCTGGCATGCTATAGAGCCTTGGGAATGTTTCCTTTAGACTCATATTACCCACCCAAACATCTTCCCGAAACTAAATTTTGTTCCCATGTATAAGTGTTGGAACCTCCTTTATTTATAATTGTCTCCCATGTATACGCTTTAATGTATGTTTTACTAGTGAGGCAACATTTACCTTCCCAAGTAGGTGTCAACTTTTGTGCTAAGTCTTTCCTTTGGTGTTCTCTATCCATAGGATTAATCCTCTAGGTACATACCTCCACAATATGACTTTGGAATTTTAGCTAGTATCCATTTTTCTTGAAAACAACTTCACTATAGCTTCAAATTGCGGACTATATCAATTGATGTGACTACAACAATGTGGTTGTTGTTGAAATGAACAGATATAAAACACTAGAAGGAGGTTGAATTGTGTTTTAAATACTTTTTGAAAAACGTTGCAGTTTAACCTATAAGACATAAAGATGAGTCTGATAAAAGGAAGATTCACTTTTTAACCCGGTTAGCATAGTTAAAGTAAAGCAAACTGAAAAGATTAAGCTAAGAAAAGGAGACACGAAGATTTATACTGGTTCACACCAAACCTTGGGCTACATCCAGTCCTTGGCTTCACCAAGTATTTGCACTATAACGGATTAGGTTACAGAAGGTATTATTTGCACACCTAGCCTCCGCAGGCTTAACTAACAAGTATTGTTTGCACACCTAGCCTCTCCAGACTCAAACAAGTATTCTTTCTTCAAGCCTCTACAGGCTCTACAAACAGTAAAAGTTTGAATGAAGCAACAACTTTGTAACACCCCAACTTTTCGCCGTTTTCTAATATCAGAAATTTATATAATTACGTTTATATTTTTATCTGAGACTTAGAAAATTATTTTAAATAAACGGAGTTCATCACTCAATCCTACTTGAATGTAGGAAGCTACGATTAAAATTTAGGTTTGAAAGTCAGGCGAATCCCGGCCTGTGAATTTCATTGACAGTATAATTATACTGCTCAAAAGACCTAATTTTAATTCTTGAACGAGATGAAAAATGTTTTTATCGTATTTACTACGATACTGGAAGTTTTGAAAAATTTAGCGAACAAATTAAAATATTATATTTGCCGCGGGCGAATACGTCGAGATATCTCTAGGAAAAACCTGCGTTAGATGAACCAAGGAGTCGGCAACGGGGCTGAGGTGACGGATTTGACCGATGTGACAGGCATTTATGACGAGCTTATCCGCGTCATAATGACCATAATGGTGCATTTATGACAAAGGAATATTTTCCCTTGAAAGGATGATTTTACCCTTGGCTCTTCATGAAAATTACAAGCCATGCCATTGAGAATTTTGACCAAATCCACCCAAAACCCACGGCTTCCTCATCCATTCCAAGCACTTGGACATCACTTTTCCTAAGCCATAAATGAGCATTTATGTTAAGTGGATGAGTTATAAGGCAAAGTCATTCTCCCATCAATCACCCGAAACTGCCACGAAAACCTAACCATTTTCTGTGCTGAATCTCGGAAAACTTTCAACATGAAAGTTGTCCATCTTTCTCTCTTCTTTCCAACGACATAAAGATCATCCAAAACGGACAAGTATGTTGAGAGATATGCCCAAATTACTAAAACTGTTCTAAATCCTCATCATGTTCATCTTTCTCTCTAAGTTTCTCAAGAACACCATGAGAAATTTGTGAAGAACATCATCAAGATCATCCTTTTCTTTGATCATCAAGAGGTAGTCTCTCTTAATATTTCTATTCTAAGCTTTTCTCTTCACAAGATTCTTGAGTTTATGCCTTTGATCATCATGTTCTTCATATGATTCAAAGTTCATGAAGCTAACTTCAAAAATTCATAACTGGTCGCGCTGTCGCGCACGCGCCAAAAATTACGAGCGGGTTTTAAAACTGTAGTTTAGGGCAACAACTCGGATGTCGTCTCACAAGGACTCTTAAAGTGTTATTTTTCACAAAAATCAGTTTTGGGGGGGTTTTGGTTGGATGCAATCAAAGAAAATAAAACAATGAAAACAGAGCAATAAAACAAGACAGTTCAAAGAGGTTATCAAATGGCCAAAAACGATTAATCTATTGTTCTCGATTTCCCAACTATCATAGGTTCATGCAATTTCCAAGCCCTAAGAAGATTCTAATCCCCTCCCGGTTGTAGCAACAATTTACAAGCGAAACCACTACTACAGATATATGTCCCTATTCCCGAATTAAGCAAACGGGGTTAAGCCCTTCGTGAACTAAGCGAACACGAAACGTACACACACGAATTAAGCAGACGCGATTAATTATAGGAACATAATATCACCGGAAATAAATCAACACAACACAATATACTCCTGAATTAAGCAAACAGAAATATAAAGCATGGCATTGAAAAGGGAAAAGCATACAAAACAGGAAATACAAGAACCTCAAGTGTGGTGGAAATCGTTTACAATAGATTAATCCTAGAAACTTAGTTCTCCATGAAAAAAATGAAAACACACAGAGAAAAATGTAAACAGAACAATGGAGAATCAAAAGTCTTTCATATTCTGCCCAAACAGCCTTTTATACTATTCAGAAATTTCACCCTCTCGCGAGGCGAAGCATATCTTGCGACGCGAATCTTGTGAACAGTTTGCAACCTTTGGTATTCTCGCGAGGCGAACACACCTTCGCGAGGCGAGGAATGGAACAGTCTTCTTATTACACCCGTGATGAGAATCAGGGCCTAACCGTGATGCTTTCTGACTTCCAGGCTCGCGAGGCGAATGGATGCTCGCAAGGCGAGACTCTTCAACTTCAAAACTGCCACAGCCGTGACCTGCTACACGGGTAAGCCGTGATAGTCTCTGACTTTCAGGGTTGGGTGACTCGCGGGGCGAGATCTTCTTCGCGGGGCGAACCCCCTGTTCTTTATTCCATCAACTTCTACTTAACCTGAAAAACAACCAAATAGCCATAAGTGCTTTATTTGACTCAAAACTGGCTAAATTAACCTAAAACTACTTTATAGACTCAAAACCTTGCTTGAGGACAATCTAATCTAATTTGGGTGAAAATAGGATATAATTTGCACAAAACCCTGGTCATACTAGCCATAAAACTAGATGAGCCAGAGGCTTATCAAAATACCCCAAACTAAAACTTTGCTTGTCCCCAAGCAAACTAAGACTCAAAAATCAAAAAGACTCAAGACCTGGCAAGCTTAAAAGATTCAACCAACCTTACACAAATTCAAGAAGTTTCATCAAAACAGTTTTCTTCATTGTCCCCCCTTTCAAGCAAAGCAATCCCCACAATCATTCATTCTAAACAATTGAGAATTTCATCATTCAAACAATCATTAATCTAAGCAGGGGATCTAAGTTACACACAAAAGAGAGATCACCAAATTCAAACAACTGCCTTCCTCACAAGGGCATTTAGTGTTCACTCAATCGCTCAGTTTGTGTCAGGCTATCAACATTTCACTCAATTTCACTTTTCAAGAACACTTCCCACAAATTTGATTTTCATCTCAAAATGATTCCCACAGAAAACATGCATGCAACATCGAAAGGTCTTTTATGGGTTGTAATGGGGCCTGGCTAAGGGTAGGATATACACAGGTACTAGGCTGAAGTCCCTAGGAACTAAGAGAGCATGAAACACTTCAAAACATTGAAATTCCATTCAAGTTCCTTTTCTCATTTTTCTTTTTACCTTGGGTGACTACAGCCTTTTTATTCTAATACTTTTATTTTTTTAACATTTGTACACTTTGCTTTTTTTTTTTTTCAATCCCAACAACATATTACACCTTGCAGCCACCCCAAACTTAGTTTCTTGCACCTTTTCTCTTTCTAAGATTCCATGCTCTCCTAATCCTAAGATCGGGTTAACATGGTTTTCCAGATTTTAGCTTATAACATAAGGTTAACAAGAATTAATAGGCTAATCAGGCTCAATGGGGCTAATAGGGAACATGCATTAGGGATGGTTATTTTTTAGGCTAAGTAGCTATTTACAAAGAAAATGCCTAAATCATTTGAAGCAAACACATAATCATGCAAATCATAAAGAGATTCAAGCAAATTCAGGAAAGTGCAACTTGAAAGTGATTCACACAGTTGAAAAACATGTTGGAGGCTCAAATCCTCACCTGGACATTTTTGCAAATTGTTTGACAGAGATTCTATCCCTAGTGTGTGCTTCCTATCACCCCAAACTTATCATAAATCATGCCATCATAACAAAATCTCAAAGTTCAGTTTTCAATTTCACATGGGAATCACTTTTCAAAAACAAAAAATTTTTTTCCGCCTAGGGGGAATCATCACATAAATCATGCAATCAATCTGTGCAAAATCAATCAAAATCCATCAAGCTTGCCAACAAAAGACTCAACACAACTCCTGAGCTTCTCAAATTATTCAGGAGCTTTATTAAAAGAAAAGGAAAAACTACAACTAGTTCCCTCCCGCACACTTAAAATATACATTGTCCCCAATGAAACAACATAACAATAAAATCAGAGTGAGGGAAAGGAAAGGGAACTCCCTGATCAAGTATCAGTGTAGGTGGGAGCTTCCAAGGAGAGCTCCTCAACATTAACATCCACAGGATCACCAGCATCCACCCCATGGAATGGCTTCAGCCTCTTCCCGTTAACCTTGAAGGTCTTGTTGGTACCTGTACTTTGAATCTCTACTGCACCATAAGGAAACACATTAGTAACAACAAATGGTCCAATCCACTTGGACCTAAGTTTCCCAGCCATCAATCTCAGGCGGGAGTTAAACAGTAAGACTTTCTGACCCACAAAAAATTCTTTCCTAGCAATCATCCTATCATGAAAAAGTTTTGTTTTCTCTTTATAAATCCTGGAGCTTTCATAGGATTCTAGCCTAAGCTCCTCAAGTTGCTGCAACTGCAGTTTTCTTTCAACACCAGCTTCCTTCATGTCCAAGTTACAGCTCTTAACTGCCTAATATGCACGGTGCTCAACTTCCACCGGGAGGTGACATGCCTTACCAAATACAAGCCGAAAGGGGGACATTCCTATTGGTGTCTTGAAAACGGTCCTCTGAGCCCACAGTACGTCTTCCAGTCGGCGGCTCCATTCCTTCCTGTTCGGATGCACCATCTTCTCTAGAATTTGCTTGATCTCCCTGTTTGATATTTCAGCCTGGCCATTGGTCTGGGGATGGTAAGCAGTGGAAACTCTATGCACGACCCCATATTTTCTGAGTAAGGCTTCCATGGTTCTGTTGCAGAAGTGAGTGCCCTGGTCACTGATGATAGCCTTAGGTATGCCAAACCTGCAAAAAATGTTGGACCTAACAAATTTGGAAACAACTTTAGCATCGTTAGTCCTAGTGGGGATTGCTTCTACCCACTTTGAAACATAGTCTACAGCCAAAAGAATATATACAAACCCAAAAGAATGAGGGAAAGGACCCATGAAATCAATCCCCCACACATCAAAAACCTCACAAAAAAGCATGGGCTGCTGAGGCATCTCACTCCTACGAGTGATGGCAGGGCCTGCTGTTTGACATTCCTTGCAATTCTTGTAAACCTCATAGGCATCTCTAAAAATTGTGGGCCAGTAAAACCCAGAATCCAGGACTTTTCTTGCCGTCCTCTGTGGTCGAAAATGTCCTCCAACTTGAGAGGCATGTGAGAAGTGCAAAATGGACTCTGTCTCATGATCGGGGACACACCTTCGAATCACCTGATCACTGCAAAACTTCCAAAGGTACGGATCATCCCACACATAGTACTTTGCATTGCTCTTGAGCTTATGGAACTTATGTCTACTGGTACCTGCAGGAACAATACCAGCAACAAGAAAGTTAACTATGTCAGCAAACCAGGGGGTTACCCCATACAGATGTAGAAGTCTCTCATCAGGGAAATCATCTTGGATGGGAGAAGGATCCTCATCCTTTGCTATTCAGCTCAAGTGATCGGCTACCAGATTTTCAGCTCCATTCTTGTCTTTTATCTCCACATTGAATTCTTGGAGCAAAAGCATCCACCGGATCAGTCTTGGCTTAGCTTCTGGTTTCTTTAACAGGTACTTCAGAGCTGCATGGTCAGTGAAAACAATAACCCTAGAACCTTGCAAATATGACCTAAACTTATCAAGTGCAAATACAACAGCTAGCAGTTCTTTCTCAGTGGTGGTGTAATTTGATTGTGCAGCATCTAATGTCCTAGAAGCATAGTGAATTACATGGGCAACCTTGCCCTCCCTTTGTGCCAGAACCGCTCCCACAGCAAAATTGGAAGCATCACACATTAGTTCAAAAGGGAGTGTCCAGTCTGGGGGCTGGATGATGGGGGTAGAGGTCAGTGCTCTTTTTAGGTAGTCAAATGCCTTCTTGCAATTGTCATCAAATTGGAACAGGGAATCATTCTTCAGCAGGTTTGACAATGGCAGAGCTATCTTGGTGAAGTCCTTTATAAAGCGCCTGTAGAAACCTGCATGTCCAAGAAAAGAACGGATCTCGCGTACGCAAGATGGGTAAGGCAATGAAGAAATCACATCAATTTTTACAGGATCTACTGAAATACCCTCTTTAGAAATTACATGACCCAAAACTATCCCCTGTTCTACCATAAAGTGACATTTCTCATAGTTCAAAATCAAATCAGTCTCAATGCACCTTTGTAGAACTAAACTCAGACTATGCAAACATGCATCAAATGAGGAGCCATATACAGTGAAGTCATCCATGAACACCTCTATGCAATTTTCAATAAATTCAGAGAAAATGCTAAGCATGCATCTTTGGAAGGTGCCAGGAGCATTACAAAGGCCAAATGGCATCATCCTATAGGCAAACGTACCGAAGGGGCACGTAAAAGTGGTCTTTTCCTCATCCTCAGGGGCAATATGGATCTGGAAATACCCGGAAAAACCATCAAGAAAGCAATAATGAGATTTACCAGCCAGCCGATCCAGCATTTGATCTATGAACGGCAAAGGAAAGTGATCCTTTCTGGTGGCCTGGTTCAACTTCCTATAATCTATACAGACTCGCCAGCTATTCTGGACTCTAGTAGGTACAAGCTCATTATTCTCATTCCTAACTACTGTGAGATCGGACTTCTTTGGTACAACTTGCACCGGACTTACCCAAGTACTATCAGAGATGGGGTATATAATACCTGCCTGCAGAAGCTTAGTCACCTCTTTCTTCACCACATCCAGAATCAGTGGATTAAGTCGCCTTTGGGCCTGTCTTACTGATTTAGTTCCATCCTCCAATAGAATTCTGTGCATGCATCTGGAGGGGCTAATTCCTGGAATATCAGCCAAGGTCCACCCAATAGCCTTCTTGTGCTTCTTCAGAACCTCCAAAAGTTTGGCTTCCTGGTCAGAGTCAAGGCTGGAAGAAATGATGACTGGAAGTTTTTCATTCGTCTCCAGGTAGGCATACTTCAGGTTCCCAGGAAGTGGCTTGAGCTCTAAGGAGGGCGGCTGCTCAATGGATGGTACATTGGGAGTAGCCATGATGCCACGGACTTCCTGCAGAATGCATGCCTTCACTCTCACTATCACTATCACCCTGCAAAGTTGAATCAAGAAACTCAGCACAAACAGAACAAGGGTTAGTGTCAGTACAGTTAGTACATGAATACAAATCATCAAAACCAGAAATGAATGGAAAATCAGAAATAAAGTCCTCATGGGTATCCTCAATAAGCTCCGAAAGCAACTCTAGTTGGAAAACCGAGTGCTCCTCCAGTGGGTGTTTCATAGCATCAAAGATCTTGAACTTGGCCACAATATCACCAAACTCCATAGACATAGTCCCATCATTCACATCAATCTTAGTCTTGGCTGTCTTCATGAATGGTCTGCCCAAGATTATTGGTGATCTACTGGAATGAGTCTCTCCTGCCATGTCTAAGATGTAGAAGTCAGCAGGGAAGATCAAATCATCAACTTGCACTAGCACATCTTCTACCATTCCCATGGGTCGGGCACTGGTCCTGTTAGCCAACTGGATGGTGAGACCTGTATACTGCAAAGGCCCAAGATCAAGGTTGTTAAAGATGGAAGTAGGCATGACATTTATGGAGGCTCCCAAATCCAACATGCAGTTTTCAAATTTCATGTCCCCAATAGTGCATGGAATAGTAAATGTGCCCGGGTCCTTGCACTTCTGTGGTAGTGCCTGAGTAGGGGCTAAAGAAGCAACTATTTCTGGTGCAGGCCTAGACTGGATAAGAGCTGAGACATTTCTTCCCAAATCAACCCTCTCATTATTCTTCATCTTCCTCTTGTTGGTGCATAGATCCTTCAGAAATTTGGCATACTTGGGCACTTGCTTGATCACATCCAACAGTGGAATATTAACAGCTACCTTTCTGAAAACATCAAGAATTTCCTTCTCCTTGTCTTCACCACCAATCTTCTTATTTTTCTGTAATCTGTGTGGGAATGGGATTGGTGGTATGTACACTTTCTCAACTTCAACTTCAACAGTAGGCTCATGAGTTACCTCAATAGTTGCTTCATCTTTTTCAGAGGTGGCCTCAACAACTTTTCCAGATCTCAGAGATATGGCACTCACATTAGGATTGGAGGCATTAGGATTTATCACTGGTTGTGCCGGCAGCTGGGTTGTTCCTTGAGCTTGCTGTATGCTATTCATGGATGTGGCCATCTGTCCAATCTGTGTCCTCAAATCTTGAATGCTAGCATCTGTTCATTCTTGGCCAAACGCGTGCTCGTGAGGCCTGGAACGTGCTGCTTATGGCCGCAACCTGTCCAACCCGCTGAAGCCGGGAGGTTGTTTATGCCAATTGCTTGAGCATATCCTCTAGGGAAGGTCCCGAAGGTGCAGAAGTGGTCACTGGAGGAGGATTCTGAGGTGCTGCCATCGGTTGTTGTTGGGATGAGTTCCCATACCGCAGATTAGGATGATTCCTCCAGTTGGGATGGTACCTATTGGCGGAGAGGTCTGGAGTGCTGTACCGATTCTGACTGTTTCCTTGATTATAGGGATTTACTGCATAAGCTTGAGATACTTCACTGACAAACTCTTCTCTCTGGATGGGGCATGGATCGTGTGGGTGCTCAGGAGAGTTGCATATGCCACATAACTTTGCAGGATGAACCCTGTCTATTGCCAATTGCCTTACAAAAGAAGTGAGCTCATCCAATCTATTCTCAAGGGCGGCCTGGTTGGAAGAGGAACTATGGACCTCATGCACACCTCTTGTCTCAACTGAATTTCTTCTGGTAGTAAACTGCTGGGAATTCAATGACATATTCTCAATGAGTTGCTTGGCAGCAGCTGGGGTCTTATCAACTAGTGCTCCCCCACTAGCAGCATCCAAAAGATTCTTATCCATCGGCAGTAATCCTTCATAAAAGTACTGGATAAGGAGTTGTTCAGAAATCTGATGCTGGGGGCAACTGGATACCAAATGCTTGAACCTCTCCCAATATTCAGCTAGCGACTCATTCCCTTGCCTGATGCCACATATTTCTTTCCTTATTGACGCAGCTCTTGAAGCAGGAAAATATCTTTCTAGGAAAACCCTCTTCAAATCATTCCAAGTGGTGATAGAGTTGGGCTCAAGATACAACAGCCAATCCTTTGCAGCTCCCTGGAGTGAGAACGGAAAGACTTTCAGCTTGATACTATCCTCAGTTACTCCCTCTGATCTCGAGGTTGTGGAGCAGACAACTTGGAATTCCTTCAAGTGCTTGTGTGGATCCTCACCTGCAAGACCATTAAACTTTGGCAACAAGTGAATGAAACCAGATTTTAGTTCAAAAGGAGTATCAGCACCAGGATATGAAATACACAATCCATTGTAATTTACATCAGGGGCAGCAAGCTGTCTTAATGTCCTCTGGTCACCCATGTTTTCAAAAACAGTTTTGGAATTAGAATCACTACTAGTGCTAGCCCGAAATTCTCTACGGAGTGTGTGCAGTGTTCTTTCAATTTCCGGATCAAAATCACACAATTCAGGGCAATTAGACCTAGTAGCCAGACCAATTCAAAACAAAAACGAAAATAAAAGAAAAAGAAGAGAAAGAAAAAAAATGGAAAAATAACAAATAAGAGTCCCCGACAACGGCGCCAATTTTTGGTCGCGCTGTCGCGCACGCGCCAAAAATTACGAGCGGGTTTTAAAACTGTAGTTTAGGGCGACAACTCGGATGTCGTCTCACAAGGACTCTTAAAGTGTTATTTTTCACAAAAATCAGTTTTGGGGGGTTTTGGTTGGATGCAATCAAAGAAAATAAAACAATGAAAACAGAGCAATAAAACAAGACAGTTCAAAGAGGTTATCAAATGGCCAAAAACGATTAATCTATTGTTCTCGATTTCCCAACTATCATAGGTTCATGCAATTTCCAAGACCTAAGCAGATTCTAATCCCCTCCCGGTTGTAGCAACAATTTACAAGCGAAACCACTACTACAGATATATGTCCCTATTACCGAATTAAGCAAACGGGGTTAAGCCCTTCGTGAACTAAGCGAACACGAAACGTACACACGCGAATTAAGCAGACGTGATTAATTATAGGAACATAATATCACCAGAAATAAATCAACACAACACAATATACTCCTGAATTAAGCAAACAGAAATATAAAGCATGGCATTGAAAAGGGAAAAACATACAAAACAGGAAATACAAGAACCTCAAGTGTGGTGGAAATCGTTTACAATAGATTAATCCTAGAAACTTAGTTCTCCATGAAAAAAACGAAAACACACAGAAAAATGTAAACAGAACAATGGAGAATCAAAAGTCTTTCATATTCTGCCCAAACAACCTTTTATACTATTCAGAAATTTCACCCTCTCGCGAGGCGAAGCATATCTCACGACGCGAATCTTGTGAACAGTCTGCAACCTTTGGTATTCTCGCGAGGCGAACACACCTTCGCGAGGCGAGGAATGGAACAGTCTTCTTATTACACCCGTGATGAGAATCAGGGCCTAACCGTGATGCTTTCTGACTTCCAGGCTCGCGAGGCGAATGGATGCTCGCGAGGCGAGACTCTTCAACTTCAAAACTGCCACAGCCGTGACCTGCTACACGGGTAAGCCGTGATAGTCTCTGACTTTCAGGGTTGGGTGACTCGCGGGGCGAGATCTTCTTCGCGGGGCGAACCCCCTGTTCTTTATTCCATCAACTTCTACTTAACCTGAAAAACAACCAAATAGCCATAAGTGCTTTATTTGACTCAAAACTGGCTAAATTAACCTAAAACTACTTTATAGACTCAAAACCTTGCTTGAGGACAATCTAATCTAATTTGGGTGAAAATAGGATATAATTTGCACAAAACCCTGGTCATACTAGCCATAAAACTAGATGAGCCAGAGGCTTATCAATAACTAATTCTAAAAAAATCCTTTTGACATGAAACCAATTGCTATGATCTTAAAATCATCTTTATTTTCATCATATAGAAGCATATGATCATGAGAAATTTCTTTCCTTGATTTCTGGACTGGGCCGAATCTATGACAAAATGATGTTCATAGGTTTTGTTTCTTTTTCATGTCTTGATTCATGATTCAATCTTCTAGTACCTTGATAGTTATTGTATTTAAGTATATATAAGATCAAAAATCAAACTTTAACCTATTGAGTTCATTAAGGCCGAAACCCTAGCTATGAACACTTGATGGTTTTGTGATTCAAAAGTTGTTTTGTAACACTTGAATCCAACTCTAAGTTTGGTATGTTGATTAAATCCAAGAGTTAGAAATTTTAGAGATTTCTAACCTCAAAGTCAGCCCTTGGCCGAAACCAACATGTAGGATTTTAGGCTTGATTTAGTTGTTAGTTTGTTGATTGAGTGTTATGTTTAATGAAGGATAAACTAGATTATCGTGTACGTGCGTTGACGGTTCCCAGATTCACGACAAAGTTTTGAATCGGAAGCTAAGTTCTTCAAGAGGTAAGGGGAGCTTACCTGAGGGATTTTTCTCAATAACTAATTGCTTTTAGTGTGGTTTATATGATTTATATGTGGTTGTGGTTATTTGTTTATGTTGTTTATGTTGTTTACGTTGTGTTATTTATCTGTGTATCGATGATTAATCTGCTTTCAATTTATTTAATTATCTGCAGTAGTATATTATATTGCTATGATGCATGATCTGCCTGGTGATATGATTCTGATGATGTTGTTTGAGAGGCCTAACAGTGGTCAGTGCACAACCGATTAATCAGATAAAAGATTTAATAAGTGATAGTGTGATTTTACATCATGTTTTCTGTGTACTTTTGCATGCATTTTTCAAATAGATTAGGCATTCTTTATTTGATTTTAGTTAGATTTTCCCTTGGAACGGATGAAGCGGTTTCTTGGTGTTGTTTTGCAGGAATTAATGGGAAAATGCTCAGAATTAGCCTTGATGGAGCTTGGATGAAATAGAGCCTGAAAAGAGAAGAAATTGAGCCAAGCAGAATTCTGGAGATTCGCCCCGCGAGACTGGATTCGCCTCGCGACCCTGAAAGCTGACTGTTCCAGAAAATGCAAGTCTTTCTGGTTCGCCCCGCGAACCATGTCTCGCCTCGCGAGTCTGGGGACCAGAAGCCATCACGCCCAGACCCTGATGCTCCTCACGGGCGTATTTGAGAAGAACCTTTAGGTTTCGCGTCGCGAGCAACTCTCACCTCGCGAGAGTTCAATTCTCTGAAACAACAGATTTTTAACATTCGCCTCGCGAGACATGTCTCGCCTCGCGAACGCGCGCAGAACTGATTGGTGTAAGTTGCTGTTTTAGGGCAGAAGGAAGGAGTTTTTTTGAGTTTTTGAGTTTTGGAAGGGAGGCACTTGGAGCTGCGGCGGGACTAGGGTTTCAACCCTAGAAGGGAGCTGAGAGGGGTTGCTGTGAAGAAGAAGGAAAGCTCCCATGGAGCCTCTTCTCTCCTCTTCTCCTATTTCTCTGGTTTGGCTTTCTCTTTAATTATGAGTAGCTAATCCCATTTTGTTGGGATTAGATGTAATCAAACTAAACTTCATGTATTTATCTTGACTGATTACTCTATGTTTATGCTTCGTATTAGTGATTAATTTTCCATGCTTAATGCTTGTTGTGGCTAGCACCCCCATGACTTGATTTGTGTTTTGGTATGCAATTGGGAAATTCGTATCAGAACCGGAATTGAATTTAATCACCTAGTAACTGAAGAATGTGATTTTACCTTATATTTCATGTACATTTCTGCATGCATTTTCATATAGTTAGGCCATTTTAGTTTTATTTTTGTTGGTTTTTCCTGTGGAACGGATAAGGCGGTGTTGTGGTGTTGTTTTGCAGAAATCAATGAAAAAATGCTCAGGATCGGCCATGATTGAGCTTGGATGACGATAGGACTTGAAAAGTGAAGATAATGTGCCAAGCAGAGCCCATCACGGCCGTGATGAAGCAGAGCTGAAAAGACAAAAGGCAAAAGTCAGAAGCTGTCACGGCCTAGCCGTGATGCCCATCACGGCCGTGACAGACCAAAAAGTAAAAACGCGCCCAGGACAGAAGCCGTCACGGCCTGGCCGTGATGGCCATCACGGCCGTGATGCGCGACTGATCTATAAATAGAGCCACACTGAACAAAATTAGGGGACTTTTTGCAGAGGCTTGGAAACCCTAAAGAGGGCTGATGGCTGGGGGAATGCTGGGACCTTAAAGATGACATTTTCTCTGCTCTTGGATTGGAAGAAGATTGAAGGATTCGTCATGGAGTTTTCTTCCTCTCTTCTCTCTTTCTCTTTTGTAGACTTTATCATGTGTAGCTAATTCCCCATTGTGGGTTTAGATGTAGCTTTTCTGAACTTGATTGTCTTTTGAATTGGTTTTAATACAATTTCCTATTTCTTTATGAGTATTTGATTCTATGCTTAATGCTTTTCTTGGCTTAGTTACCCATGGAATGATTTGTTGCTTTGATAGACAATTGAAAGGTTGATGTTAAGGCATGCTCATGAATCAAATGCCGAGTAGTTCATGAGCCTAGACATAGGTCTTGGGGTGCTTGCAATCTTATAAGTCTTGGCTCTTAATGCAAAATCTCAGGTTAATCCACCTAAGACATTAGGGTTTGATTTGGGGTTTTAGGCTCATTCCACCTAAGACATTAGGGTTTGAGTATTTCAAAAAGGCTTGATTGGCATAATTGAATTAGGAATTGTGTTGTTAACCATTTCATTGCAACCAAGGGAGGATTAGTGTAGTCTAACCCTGACAAAGTTATCCATTGGTTAATTCTGCACTCCAAGTGTTTGTTAAAAGTCCAAAAAGACCAAAAATATTATATTGCTTTGTTTTATGTTTTGATCTCTCATACCATAATTTAGTCTAGATAGTTGTTGAGTTTGTGAATTGGTAATTGGCAACCGATCCCTGAGGACGATATCCGGTTCTTACCGTTTTATTACTTGCAACGACCCGGTACACTTGCCGAGACCGTGTCAAGTTTTTGGCGCCGTTGCCGGGGATTGGCTTTGCCAATATCATTAGTAACAAATGAGACAACTAATTTAGACATTTTCTTAATTTTTATTTCCTGTGTATATTTGATTTTTTTTTTTTGTATATATTTGATTTTTTTCTTTTGAGTTTTATCTGTTCAAGGTGGATTGCAACACATGGAGATCTACTATTTTCCTGCCTTGGATGGAGTTACAAAATATTCCTTTGGGCCTAATGTAGTCTTGGGAGACTATAGGCTCTGGGGAAATCAATGCCCTCATGCACAAGCTTATAGTGTAATCATGAAGCATGAGGAGGAATGGAAATGGAATGAGCCAAATCCTCTGAAATCTGCTCTGCAACAATATTCACAAGTGTTGTCCACATCTGAGACCAAAATAAGAACCAACTGTGATAGTATCAAAGCTGTCATGCAAAATTTCAAAACGCAAGTTGATGAAATTTGTAAACAGTTGGTACAAGAATCACATGAAACAGAAGTTGAGAAAAATCTGGTTTTGGGGATAGCTCAAAGTGAAGTTGGAGTGGTAGTGGAGAGCAAGGAGGGTCTATCATTCACCATGCTTGCCAAGAAACCAGATACTGCTGTCTTGGATAAATATATTGGTTTGGAGGCATGTGCGGACACTACAAAATTGGCTCAAAAAGTAAAACCTCATGTGCTTCATGGAACACTTATGCCTGAAGAGGTCGAAAGAGGAGCTTATCACTTGCAGCTTGACCTAGGAGGAACCGAGAGAAGAATCATATTGCTTCTTCAAGTGCCACTACACAAGCTTTGGGATCCGGGAGGATGCCCTTACACCGTGAGCACCTCTTGGTCCTTATACCACAAGCTATGGGATCCAGGTGGATGCTTCTCAATAAGTCAAGCTAGTGACGTTAAAGAAGCGCTTATTGGGAGGCAACCCAAGTTTTCTTCTCTTTTTCCATTTGTTTTTTATTCTTACTCTTGAATAATTTGAGAAGATCAAGAGGAAGAAGATGATAAATTAATAAAGTTGTTAAGTGTTCTCAGGCTAATAAGAAAGGAGAAGCAAAAAGGACAGGGAAAAGCAAAGTCAGCAACCATCACGCCCCGGCCGTGACACTGGTCACGGCCGTGAGGAGCTAACCATGAAGAACAGAAAGGATCACGGCCCAGTCGTGATCATCATCACGGGCGTGATGAGCCAGCCCTGAAGATCAGAGAGCATCACGGCCTAGTCGTGATGGAGGTCACGGCCGTGACAGGCCAACACCTATGGACCAGAATTGATCACGGCCTGCCCGTGAGGAGCATCACGGCCGTGACCCATTTTTCAGCATCCCTGTGACTAGGCTTGTGATCCAACACCTGCTACCGCCTCGGTGAGTCGTTCCAATTTTTCTCCTCTCTCTGACTTGATTTTTTTACATTGGGGACAATGTAAATTTTTAAGCTTGGGGTAGGGGTAATCTTTTTGCAAATTTTTGAATTTTTGCATTGTAAATATTGCATTCATATAGGCATAGTTTTGCATGATCACATGATTCGATTACCCCCTTGCTTAGATTGAGCATCCGATTGTGAGAACTTAGTGCCAAATAATTTAAGATAGTGAATTTTTGAACCCAAATTTTTTTATTCTTGTGATATGGCTTCAAATAAAAATTCTTGAGATGATCTTGGATAGTTGATAATTAGCATGTTTTTCTATATATTTGTGTTTCTCACTGATTTTTGAACTACTAAATGTGAGATGATTGAGCCAAAAAGGGGTACTCGCTAAATCTACCCCATTCTTTGTGATAGAGTGTTATTCCTCTTGGATTGTATTCCTCTAGAACTTGACTTGAAACCGTTTCAAAGCTTAAAAATTTTTGAAAACATTTTTGAAAATGATTGAGGCACTAGGTATTTTTCCGGCCTTCTGAGCTTTGATTGATGAAATACTACCCCTTAGTTACCCAATTTCGAGCCTGAAAGAACAAAATACTTTTCTTGGTCCTTTGAAAAATTTTGATGAATGATGCTTGATAGGAGACCTTCTAAAGTATTGCACAAAAAGGGTGAAAAGGTAGTTGAAAAAGTATGGGATGAGAAAATCAAAAAAAAAAATATTTCTCTTGACCTGAAAATCTCCCCTTCTCCAAATAAAAGAAAAAAAAATTATATAGAGAAGGGGTTGACAAAAGAAGTGAGAAATAAAAGAAAAATAAACAAAGAAAGGTGGAAAAATGAATTGAAAACCCAAAAAGGTATTTTAGAAGGTGTCACGCTTCGCAATATCTGATATTTTGCTAGCCTTTTGAAATTTCCTTTTCTTGATTCTCCACCTAACAATAAATCCTATGGCCCTGTTACAACCAAAGCAAAAGACCTCTTGATTCTTAATTGTTTTCATTAATAAAGTAGAGATTTGGTTGATAGTCAAGCTTGTGGTAGAATTCATTCCTTGAGGAAATTGAGCGAATTATCATATATCCCTAAACACGAGAGTGAGGTGAGAAAGAGTGCCCGAATCAGTGAGAATATGAGTCTAGGGAACCTAAGCTTCTAATTGGACTTGAATTTGATTGGCTCTTAGTGAATTATTTGAATGCCTGTTACTTGGATTATTTACTCGGGTTCTTGGTACACTATCCATGCTCTGATTATTCTTATCTTCTGGCCTTGGTGTTTGCTTGAGGACAAGCAAAGTCTTAAGCTTGGGGTGATTTGATGAATGTGATTTTACCTTATATTTCATGTACATTTCTGCATGCATTTTCATATACTTAGGCCATTTTAGTTTTATTTTTGTTAGTTTTTCCTGTGGAACGGATAAGGCGGTCTTGTGGTGTGGTTTTCCAGAAATCAATGAAAAAATGCTCAGGATCGGCCATGATTGAGCTTGGATGATGATAGGGCTTGAAAAGTGAAGATAATGTGCCAAGCAGAGCCCATCATGGCCTGGCCGTGATGCCCATCACGGCCGTCATGAAACAGAGCTGAAAAGACAGAAGGCAAAAGTCAGAAGCTGTCACGGCCTAGCCATGATGCCCATCACGGCCGTGACAGACCAAAAAGTAAAGACGCGCCCAGGATAGAAGCCGTCACGGCTTGGCCGTGATGGCCATCACGGCCGTGACGCGCGACTGATCTATAAATATAGCCACACTAAACAGAATTAGGGGACTTTTTGCAGAGGCTTGGAAACCCTAAAGAGGGCTGATGGCTGGGGGAATGCTGGGACCTTAAAGATGACATTTTCTCTGCTCTTGGATTGGAAGAAGATTGAAGGATTCGTCATGGAGTTTTCTTCCTCTCTTCTCTCTTTCTCTTTCGTAGACTTTATCATGTGTAGCTAATTCCCCATTGTTGTGTTTAGATGTAGCTTTTCTGAACTTGATTGTCTTTTGAATTGGTTTTAATACAATTTCCTATTTCTTTATGAGTATTTGATTCTATGCTTAATGCTTTTCTTGGCTTAGCTACCCATGGAAGGATTTGTTGCTTTGATAGACAATTGAAAGGTTGATGTTAAGGCATGCTCATGAATCAAATGCCGAGTAGTTCATGAGCCTAGACATAGGTCTTGGGGTGCTTGCAATCTTATAAGTCTTGGCTCTTAATGCAAAATCTCAGGTTAATCCACCTAAGACATTAGGGTTTGATTTGGGGTTTTAGGCTCATTCCACCTAAGACATTAGGGTTTGAGTATTTCAAAAAGGCTTGATTGGCATAATTGAATTAGGAATTGTGTTGTTAACCATTTCATTGCAACCAAGGGAGGATTAGTGTAGTCTAACCCTGACAAAGTTATCCATTGGTTAATTCTGCACTCCAAGTGTTTGTTAAAAGTCCAAAAAGACCAAAAATATTGTATTGCTTTGTTTTATGTTTTGACTCTCATACCATAATTTAGTCTAGATAGTTGTTGAGTTTGTGAATTGGTAATTGGCAACCGATCCCTGAGGACGATATCCAGTTCTTACCATTTTATTACTTGCAACGACCCGGTACACTTGCCGAGTGCGTGTCAGTATCCCTTGCATCTAGGAATGGAGTTTGGTTTACTAGTAATCGCGTAATCCCTAATCTTAATGCAAATTCATTAATCTAGGCCACCTAAGGAATTAGGGTCTATTAGTGGATTTAGGCTCTTGCCATCCGAGGGATCGAGGTTTGAGTAATTTAGTGGATTGATTTTAATACTTGAAGCATGAATGGGAGGTATCTAGTCCTGGTGGTACATGAGAAAGAGGTTTGGTGAAGTCTAGTCCCAACATATCCTTCTTCACTCCAAGTGTTTGTTAAAAGTCCCCAAAAAGACCAAAAACATTTTATTTCTTTTGTTTTGATTTCTCTTGATCTATAGTTTAGTCTGGATAGTTGCTGAGTTTGTGAATTGGTAATTGACATCCAATCCCCGTGGATACGATAACCGGTCTCACCACCGTATTACTTGCACGACTGGGTATACTTGCCCAGAGCCGTCAACAAGTTTTTGGCGCCGTTGCCGGGGATTGGTTTTGCCAATATCATTAGTAACAGAGGAGGCAACTAATTTAGACATTTTTATTCTTTTTTATTTCTGCATATATTTGATCTTTTCTTTTTAGTTTTTATTGTACCAGGTGGATGGAATTTATGGACAACTATCATTATCTATCTGAGGGGGGAGCCTCAAGTCACACTTGGGAGGACAACTGGTGTTGGGAAGATTACCCAGAATGGGCAAATTTTGATATCCCAGCACAAGTTGATAGTGTGATGGGGAGCATTGTATACAGATGCTCCAAGGAGGAATGGGAAACCCTCTGTTCGTATTTACCACCTCCACCACCATGTATGATTCCCATAGAGCCACATGAAGCAGAAATTGAGCAAAATCTGGTTGTGGGAATGGTTCAAAATGAAGATGAAGTGGTAGTGGATTCCACCATGCTTGCTAAGGAATCTGAATTTTCTACATTGGACAAATATGTTGGCTTGCATGCGTGTGTGGACACTGCTAAACTAATCCCTGCCACTTGCCTGTCGAACTTCCTCTTGAAAATTCTAGTTGACCCGAGAGGAAGTGAGTTCATCATTGTAGAGGTCAATGGAGTTTTCACACAATGGCTGGGTGGAATTGAGGATAGAGTCATACTGCTGCTACAATCACCACTCCACTTACCATTTGATCCGGGAGGAGGATCCTAGAACGTCAAGATAGTGACGTTAAAGAAGCGCTTATTGGGAGGCAACCCAATTTTTCTTTTCCTTTTTCCTTTTGTTTTTGATTTTTAACTCTTGAATAATTTGAGAAGATCAAGAGTTTTCTTTTACTAATAAAATGGCCAAGTGGTTTCAGGGAAAGAAGGAAGGGAGAGCAAGAAGACAAAGTCAGCACCGCTCACGGCCGTGACGCATTTTCCAACAAGTTTCTGACTGGAATTAGAGCCAACACCCGCTACCGCCTCGGTAAGCCGTTCCATTTTTATTTTATTTTATTTTTTCCCTCTCCATCTTGATTGTTTAAATTGGGGACAATGTAAATTCTTAAGCTTGGGGTAGGGGTATTTTGCATTTGCATTTTTCATGTCGCATTCATATAGTTTTGCATGATAGCTTTGCATGATCACACAATTAGATTGCCCTTGCTTAGATTTTGTATCCAATTGTGAGAACTAAGTGCCAAATAACTTGAGATAGTGAATTCTTGAACCCATTTTTTTTTTCATTCTTGTGATATGGCTGCAAATGAAAATGTTTGAGATAATCTGTGATAGTTGATATTAGCATGTGGTTCTGAAGATTTGTGTCTTTCATTGATTCTTGAGCTGTTAAATTGTGAGATTTTGAGCCAAAGGGGTACTCACTAAATCTACCCCATTCTTTGTGTTAGAGTGTTATTCCTCTTGGATGTATTTCTCTAGAACTTGACTTGAAACCATTTTGAAGCTTAGAAATTTTTGAAAACATTTTTCAAAATGATTGAGGCAATAGGTATTTTTCTGGCCTTCTGAGCTTTGAATGACTAAATGCTACCCCTTAGTTGCCTAATTTTGAGCCTACAAAAGAATGAAATACTTTTCTTGGTACCTTGAAATATTTTGATAAATATGTTTGGTAGGATACCTTCTAAAGTATTACAAAAAGGGTAAAAAGGTAGTTGAAAAAAGTTTGGGATAAAAGAATCAGAAAAATATTTCTCTTGAGTTGAAAAATCTCCCCTTCTCCAAGCAAAGAAAAACAGAAGAAAAAGAAAAATCTATGGAGAAGGGGATGACAAAAAGAAATGAGAAATGAAAAGAAAAAGAAAGAAAGAAAGGTGGAAAGTGAATTAAAACCCGAAAGGTATTTTAGAAGGTCATGCTTTGCAATGCTTGATTTTGTGTAGCCTTTTGAAATGTCCTTTTATTGATTTCCTCACCTAACGATTAATCCCATGGCCACGTTACAACCAAAGTAAAAGACCTATTGATTCTTAATTGTTTTCATTAATAAAGTAGAGATTTGGTTGATAGTCAAGCCTATGGTAGAATTCATTCATGGAGGAAAATGGAGCGAATTGTTACATACCCCTAAACACTTGAGTGAGGTGAGAAAGAGAGCCAAGCAAATGAACAAGCTTGGGGTGATCTTCATGTGAGAAAGAGTGCCCAAATCAGTGAGGATATGAGTCTAAGAAACCTAAGCTTCTAATTGGACTTGAACTTGATTGTCTCTTGCTGAATTGTTTGAAATGCCTGTTACTTGAATTATTTGCTCGGGTTCTTGGTTCACTATCCATGCTTTGATTATTTATCTCTTCTGGCCTTAGTGATTGCTTGAGGACAAGCAATTGAAAAAGCTTGGGGTGATTTGATAGTGTGATTTTACATCATGTTTTCTGTGTACTTTTGCATGCATTTTTCATATAGATTAGGCATTCTTTATTTGATTTTAGTTAGATTTTCCCTTGGAACGGATGAAGCAGTTTCTTGGTGTTGTTTTGCAGGAATTAATGGGAAAATGCTCAGAATTAGCCTTGATGGAGCTTGGATGAAATAGAGCCTGAAAAGAGAAGAAATTGAGCCAAGCATAATTCTGGAGATTCGCCCCGCGAGACTGGATTCGCCTCGCGACCCTGAAAGCTGACTGTTCCAGAAAATGCAAGACTTTCTGGTTCGCCCCACGAACCATGTCTCGCCTCGCGAGTCTGGGGACCAAAAGCCATCACGCCCAGGCCCTGATGCTCCTCACGGGCGTATTTGAGAAGAACCTTTAGGTTTCGCGTCGCGAGCAACTCTCGCCTCGCGAGAGTTCAATTCTCTGAAACAACAGATTTTTAACATTCGCCTCGCGAGACATGTCTCGCCTCGCGAACGCGCGTAGAACTGATTGGTGTAAGTTGCTGTTTTAGGGCAGAAGGAAGGAGTTTTTTTGAGTTTTTGAGTTTTGGAAGGGAGGCACTTGGAGCTGCGACGGGACTAGGGTTTCAACCCTAGAAGGGAGCTGAGAAGGGTTGCTGTGAAGAAGAAGGAGAGCTCCCATGGAGCCTCTTCTCTCCTCTTCTCCTATTTCTCTGGTTTGGCTTTCTCTTTAATTATGAGTAGCTAATCCCAGTTTGTTGGGATTAGATGTAATCAAACTGATTAACATGTATTTATCTTGACTGATTATTCTGTGTTCATGCCTTCGTATTAGTGTCTAATGCAATTTCATTAATCTAGGGCACCTAAGAGATTAGGGTCTATTAGTGGAATTAGGCTCTTGTCATCCGAGAGATCGGGGCTTGAGTAGTTTAGTGGATTGATTTTAATATTTGAAGCATGAATGGGAGGTATCTAGTCCTGATAGTACATGAGATAGAGGTTTGGTGAAGTCTAGTCCCAACATATCCTTTTCCGCACTCCAAGTGTTCGATAAGAAGACAAAAATATTTTATTCCTTTTGTTTTGTTTGTTTTGATTTCTCTTGATTAATAGTTTAGTCTAGATAGTTGCTGAGTTTGTGAATTGGTAGTTGACATCCAATCCCCGTGGATACGATAACCGGTCTCACCATCGTATTACTTGCACGACTGGGTATACTTGCCCAGAGCCGTCAACAATAAGCTGTGAAAATTATATTCAATGTTTTATGGGAAATGTTGGAATATAATAGTGGTGGAAAATATTATTTTGGAAAAATGATGAGTTTTGAGAAATATTATTATTTTAATAATTTATCAGTATAAAAGAAATTTATGAGTCACGGTGAGAGCGTAACTGTGAAATTTTTTGGTACTGCTAATTTTTACGCAAGAAATTACGTAATATTATAAAAAGTTATTTTGTGAAATTAATATTCGAAAATACCTTATAAATTAATAATAAAAATAAAAATAATAATAATAATAATAATAATAATAAAATAATAAAAAGTCAAAGTTTGACTTTAAAACATTTTCTTGGAAAATGATAAACGACGACAAGTTTCGAAATTATTTACGAGGAAAGTTGAAAAACAGCAGTACTTAATTTAAGAAGTGATTTAGTTTGAAATGATTTAACTTTTTTAGAATTGAAGTTCCAGTAAAAGAGTTATTGACGATTTGACGTTTTACAAACGAATTTCAAATAGAAAGGATTTTCTGTAAATGAGTTTTACTTAACGACGTATTTCCGGTAACTGGGATATGTTGCAGAGATCTTATTTTGGATTTGTTTTCATAGACGAAAAACGACGTAAACGACGATATGGAACTTAGTAACCGAGACGTCGAGGTACTAGTGTTATTTTGACGTTATAGACTTGGTGTGTTTACTTCACGACGTAATAAACGATGGTAAAAGATTTATGATGTTTTCTATTACCACGAACCTAAGACTGATTGCAAGGTCTAGGGGCTTCATGATTGAGCACTCGGACTTTGAGGTCCTGTGTTGTTAATAAAAGTTGTAAAGACGTTTAAAACGATGATGGGTCATAAGCTTTTGAGAGCTTTGACAAATAAAGATATGACACAAAGAAAACGACGAGAACAAGGCGTTTATCTTGCATGCATTTTGGCAGACGTGCCTACGAGGTTAATCATGATATCTTGGTGATATTCATGTCTCGACGTATTTGTTAATCATGGTATCTTTATGATATTCCTGAAATCGATGTGTTCATTGTGCCTTTGGGCAATCGACGTATAATGAAATTCATTGTACCCAAGGCAATCGACGTACAATGAAATCAGGGTATTTTATGATATTCATGTAATCGACGTATTCATTGCGCCTTTAGGCAATCGACGTACAATGAAATTCATTGCACCTTGGGCAATCGACGTATAATGAAATTCATTACGCCTTGGGCAATCGACGTACAATGAAAAAAATCCATAAATCGACGTTCTCACTGTTCCAGACAGTGGGCTATGGTAAAATCGACGTGCCTTTGTTGGTAAAAATGACGTGCCTTTTTTGGCAATCGAGCTTGATCAGCTCATTTTAAAATGATGTTGGGGGCCTCCGAAGATTAAGTGTGAATGTTTAGATGATGTATTGAAGTGTTCATGCATAGTTTTCCAACGTTGATGTTTGGGGTGTGGAACCCATTGATAAACTGTATGCTATAATATGGATTTCTTATGTTGTTATAAACATGTGTATGTGTATGTGTCTTCTTTTGGGTCGAGCATTTAGTTGTTGTGTTAAATCCATATATTGGCGTCTCACCCTGACAACACATATCAGAGACGTACAAGGGGTAAGATCTCTACAAGAAGAAGAAGGTTGTCTAATTCGAGGCATGTTGTGCTGCTCCGGTTGGCTGTAGTGTCGGCTAGTTACGACCAGCTTAGGTCCTATTAAGTTATATTATGTTTTGAAAATAAATAAAACTGATAATGATCTAGGTATGAAAACATATGAGGCAGTATAGTTGTATGACTTATATACATTGTGTATTTAAGTGTGAATTGATTTCTTTGTTGATGTTATGAGGTTAGAAGAAAAGAAAAAATTTTATCACCATATTTTGAAAAGATGAATGTCGAGAAAACATTATTTTTCGAAAGTAACCAGCAAATAAGTTTTATTTTCCGCAAACGGGTAATCATGAGATGACCCGAGTTAGGGTGTCACAAACTTCACGGATTACAACTCTGCAGATCTATCGAGTAACACTCAGTGAATAAGAATTTAAGGTAGGTGAGATCGTCATAAAGACTTCTCAATAAATACAAATGATTTGAGCAGATAAGTTTTCTATGAAGAACTTAAGAGAGCTTTGAGAGTATTGAATGCTTGAATTAATGAGTTCAGGTGTATGTCTTCAATGGCCTTCAAAGTCTTCTATTTATACTCAAGAGAGATAAGTCTGTTGAGGAGAGTTCTTCGGTTGAGTTTTCTTTTGTTCTTCATCAGTAAATGTCAATGGAGTCGTTCTGGTCTCACATTTAATGTCCATGATCATTGGTGAGCTTCAAGACAAATTGAACGTATAGGTTGCCATAACTTTATCAGAGTGCAGTTTGATTCAGAGCAGCGTTTGTTGCTTTTCAGACTTGGGCAGTGCTACTTTCCTTATTTGTGATAAGTGGGTCTGCGTTCAAGTAAAGTTCATTTTGCTTTTTGCAACAAAAGGATTCTTCAGGCGCGGAATGGTGCTTTGAGCTTTCTGATATCGAATTTATTTATTCGAAATAATATGAGAATGTTCGTTGTGTTTGAATATTGTTGAAGCGGGGAACTTTCAGTCGCTTGATTAGAATTTTTTAGAGACCAAGTCTTTGTTCAGACACATCATATTACAAACGCATCCTTAAGACTTTGTTTACTTGTCATGAGACTCTTGTATACTGATCTGCACACTCAATAAACATATTAGTAGATTTCACAGGGTTCACTTAAAATCATTCTTTGTTTGGATTCATCAAAATCAGAGATGTCTAAAAATGTAGTCTTAACAGTTGTCACGTTGCAACTGCATCACTCAGCAATGGCGATGTAGTTTAGATTCAAAATGATGTGACTGCATTTGAATGTATTAGAGTACATTAGAGTCAACAAAGTTTTGAAGCACAAAAAAATTTACACCATAAGGCTCCGCTTTGCTATGCCTACAATTATCGTAATTGTGTTAACCACAACCATATTCACAAGTTAAAACCACGAACTCCACAAGTATGAGCTATATCACGCTATTGTTTGAATATGTCAAGATTACAACAAATGAACTCTTCGTTGGTTCCTTCTTTAAATATTGCTTCCGATAGATGGGTTCAACAATAAATTTTGGGATTTTGGACTCACATCCATATATAAGCTGAAGTGTAGTTTCATTCGTGGTATAAGGGGGAGTTGTCTCGTCTGCTCACATTGGATGGCTTTCTCTATTCAATCTCCCTTGGTGTTAGCTAGCGTTATCTCCAAACCTTGGAGGATTATATTATTTGTGGTTTATGGTTGTTGGTGTGTTTGAGAGTGTTTTATTAAGTTGAAGTATTACTTTATGTGCAAGTCAAAAATTAGCTTATGCAAGTTTTGTTAGTGAACTAGGTTTTGTTGTCCATGACAAGGTACTTCAAGGTCCTAATAAATTGATAATGGTCTTGATTTTGAGATGCAAAACAAGAATTTAGAGTACCTATGTTTATTGGTGTTACTTTTTTTTTTATAAAAGTTCTGTTATGTGGACACCTTAGAATACAATACCCAAATTGTATTTGTATATGATATACCATTTTAGTTTTACATACAATACACTCGCACATCAAACATAATATTCTATGTAAGTGTTGCATTAGGTGTACAAAAATCATTTTTCTTTCTCTAAAAATGATTCATGCAGCTATGATGTCTAATTTGAATCTGGCTCGTCCACATCATTGAAACTTTTGTTGTTTGTTCTTTTTCAGATGAATCCAATTTATAACGTAGAGAGTGTCGAGAATAGCATGAAGCGACATGAAGATAACATTAAATTCCTTAATTCACAATCAAATGGGTTAGCAAAGTCTATAGCTGAGTTACAAGGTATGGTAGAAATCTGTCAATTTAGTTAAGCATTTTTTGAGTTATTCTCCAACATTTTCATTTTGTGGCTGATCTGATCTACTTTTCAGCGAGTCTTGGAAGGTATTGTTCAACTATTGTGACAAAAGAGAATGAAAGTGATGGCATTCATACTAAAGTGGAAATAAAACAAATATTGGAAAAGGAGAACTCTGCTACTGGCATATTTCTCAAAGTCAATTCTTTGGTCCAGCCATTGAGTTTACCATTTGCAAGGGGAATTGTGGGAATTGTGGGAATACTTGCCAGGGTTGAAAGTGATGACATTATGAGGTTAACATTATTGTTCTTTCAAATACTGGAAACCCTTTTTGTACATTTTTCATTTTTTAGCATGCAATAACACTTGATGTGTCACATGATCTGTGAAGTTTCCAACTACATTATTACCCGTGTATATTAAAATCTGATTACCATACTCTTATTTCTATAATCTATTTTTCATTAGCATGGTTATGAAAAGAGAAACTACACTTGTTATGAGAAGATACATTTTTTAAAAAGCTAACATTGTTTCCTAAATTCAGGACCCTTTCTGAATATTTAGGCTTGGCAAATATGCTAGCAATTGTCTGTGAGACATATAAAGGTGTTAAAACAATGGAGGAGTATGATGCACAAGGCAAGATAAACTATGATGTTGGCTTGCATGGGCTTGGATATGTGATCGTAAAGAGCATAAACAATCGATTTATTGTCATATGCCTCAAACAGTTAAGGCAAGTTATACATGTGTGTGTGTTAGTTTAAAAGTAAGCTCAAGTTGTTTCCTTATACTTTTTTTATATAACTTATACTTGATAATTTTCTTGGTTGCAGTCCATTTGTGGGTGGTAGTGTAGCCAACTATCCACAATAGAAACTGGCTATTCCAAAGCCAAGATTGCCAAATGGGGAGTGCCCAGCTGGGTTTATTGATTTTGCAGTGAACATGATCCATTTGGATTCTGAGCACTTATCTTTTCCTACTGCTAGTGGGCATGGTCTCAGAGAGACATTATTTTATACCCTTTTCTCACGCATACAGATATATAAAACCCGTAATGAGATGCTAAACCCGCTCTCTTGCATTCATGATGGAGCTTTGTCATTAGATGGAGGAATGATTAAGAAACGTGGCATATTTTCTCTTGGAATCAGGTTCGTGCCAAATAAATATTGACCTTCTCAATGCATTAATTTCAATGGTTTTCTTTTCTTATGAATATTTGATGACTTATTTTTTTTTTTTGTCAATTAATTTTGAATGAACAAGTATTGTATCATTCAATTTTGTTTATTTCAATAATCTCATAATATGTTGGTTTCTTAATCCAATTGATTTGTATTCTCAAGTAGTATTAATGTCAAGGCACTCCTCTTAACATAAATGTATTTGTATGTTGTGGAAGATTGAAAAATGAAAATGTTTCATCATTTCCATGACATGATTGTCACTGAATAAGTAATTGAAATAATTCTTAATTAATTGTTGTTAGAACTGACTTTGTTCCGACTTCCCCCTACTTGGTACCACGATGTGATAGCCATTATTTTTTTTCGAGATGAAAATTCTTTTCTTTCCCACTCATCTAAATATGTCATAGGGTTTACGTGTGATTTAGTTCCTTTGGTCTTATTATCAATGAAACTTCTAACAACACTCTCTCTCATTGTAGGAATGATGTAGAGGTGAAATATCTGGACCATCTAATGTCCCTGCAAAATATATTGAAGCCGTGGAAATGTTAAGGAAGTTGAAATGGGAAAGTACTAAACTTGCTGCAGATGTACAAAGAGAGCGTCAATTATTGGATAATATACAAGGAAATTCATGGGTTAAGCGTGAAAAGTTGGGTTAACAATATGTTAGGAACCATGAGCACCATATGCGTGCTTTAGCGATGAATGTTGTTGGCAAGAACTAGAGGGACATGATAGTATTCATGACGCTTTCAATAACTTGTAGGTTTGCTTGGTTGTTGTATGCGTTTGTTAGTATGTCAGATTGCTAATTGTAGTAAAAAAGAAAACCTATATCTTTTTGAGTTCTTTGCTTGAATATTGCAACTCCTATGCGGTATGTTACATGTTTTCTTAAAAATGAATATTTGAACTCTTGTCATTCTTGGCTTGTTTTTGACCCTCACTCAACCTTCAATCCTCGACTAATCCCCTGAAATAGAGACGAAAAAAAGGAACTACTTCACATTCAATTATGTCTGGTGGACCAATAATTTTTTTGGGACTAGATATTGGGGAGGAAGAACCGGTGAAGAAATACTTGTGCAGCAAGATGTGTCGTAAGAAAGGTCCAGAAAAATTTCAGGCATTTGAAGATATAAGTTATTTTATTTATGACAAATGCTAACCAATACATTGGTTAAGGAACCAGAAATAGAAAATTTACATTGGAATGTGGTGTGTTCAACATTTTGACAATTCAAAAGTTACAATTTCCAATAAATTTTTTCTATCTTTGGGTTCTTTAACCAATGTCCATAGGACACTGGTTAGCAAGACCTTTTATTTATTTATTTGTGACAATGAACCATATATATATTTACTATGGTTTCTTGATCTTTTAATTACAACCTTGTAGATTCTAGAACACCTTCATAATTTTAAAAACACAACGTTAATGGAAAAGAAGTTGTTTCTTTTAGAGAGAATTAGGGGTCACTAATGCAGAAAAGAGATTCCACATCAGTTATTTTTGGATTTTCACATCGGTTTTCAAACCGATGTTGAAACAACCGATGTTGTTTATTGTTACTTTTCACATCGGTTTTAAAACCGATGTCTAAAGTACACTTTTAACAGCGGTTTTCAAAATAACCGATGTGGAAAGTTCATTTTTCACATGAGTTATCACAAAACCGATGTGGAAATATCACTTTCCACATCGGTTTTAAATATAACCGATGTGAAAAGTGAACTTTCCATATCGGTTTTAACCAAAACCGATGTGGAAAGTTCACTTTCCACATCGGTTTTGTTAAAACTTTCCACATCGGTTTTGGTTAAAACCGATGTTAAAAACTCGATGTTAAATGCATATTTTGCACTAGTGGGTATTTAGCGGTAGTGTGTTCAGGCATATATAGGCATAGGAAGGGTGTGTGCTCACCAAGGTTCCACCGTGATCTTAAGCTTGGGCAATTGGATTAGAGTCCAATATCCAGCCAACTTGACCATGGAACCTTGGTTGATGTTGATGAAACACTTTTTTTATCAACAAAGTATAGATGTGTGTGTATATATATATATATATATATATATATATATATATATATATATATATATATATATATATATAATAATTGAAGTACAAGGTGTACATAAGTAAGGCTTGGACTAAGTTGCATTATCCAAAATTTAAACCATCCATTGCACCACTCATGTGTCAAATTGTGGGCCAATCAAATAGGCATATGGGTGGGTCAAATTTTCAAACATTCACCATGTATTAAAGTCAAATGTCCAGATGTCAAAATAATTGGTTCAACACTTGCCACATGGGTGGTGCAATGGGTGGTGTAAATTTTGGGTGTGCACCATAGAATGAACCCTTAAGTAATTACAGCCCAAAAGTTTACACAAACATAACCCCTCACTCTGTTTCGGTGTTTAAACCAGAAAACACCCAGCCAAAATACTATCACTGTCTAATTACAAACCAGGACCTCAAAAAGACACAAACCAACCACAACATAACAACCACAAAAGCAGTTCCATCGCAACAAAAATGCCAGCCAAATAACACCAAAATCTGCAGTAGTTCCTACATTACCACATCCCAATTCGGCAGAAAAACCACAAAGATCCCAGACATAAATTACTCCCCTTATTGAACCAGTATCACAGTCCCAAGAAATTTTACATTGTCCTAGGTTGTTTCATTGTTGAACACTTAAGTGGACACATACACCAATCTGAAATCATAAGACATCCATCCAGCTTACTATTTGTCCAATTCCATGATCTACACTTTACCAAATCTAACATCCTCAACAAGTCAGTTTTCTTATTGATAAATATCGCCTCATTCCTTTCAATCCAAATTGTCCATACGACCGCATAACAAATAATCATCCCTCTTTCCTTCCTCGCCTTTCCCTTTAAAAGACCAGCATGTTGCACGAAGTGTTGCTGCACATTCATTTGTTGGACCCCCACATATTGTAGCCATCCATATACCTTACACCAAAGCTTAAAAATAAGCTCACATGACAGAAACAGATGGTTTTCTTCTTCCAAAGCCCGATTACAAAATTTGCAACACTGCTCTTCAAATGATAAACCCAATCCTCGCCTTTGTAAATTCAGCTTTGTTGGTAGCCTTCCTTTCAAAAGTTGCCAAGAAAAAACTAATATCTTTGATGGGGTTTTTCCTTTCCAAAGCAGTTTATCTACCTTATCCTAGGTTTCCGAAAACTGCTGCAACACCACATTTTTGTTTCTCCAAATACTTATATGCAGACTCAGTGGTATATATCCTTGAGCAGTCCAAGCCCCACTTCCAATCATCATTCACCCCCTCTCTAAGACTAGCCGGTTGTAGGATTAGAACCATCTGCCTTTCCAAATCTTTTTCCCAAAGAAACAGATTTCTTCTCCACTTCACCTCCCACGCCCAACTCCTATCATTCCTACAACCACACTGACTTATCACCCTATTTTGTTGCACAGATATCTGATACAGCCTTGGAAATACATCTTTAAGGGACCTACAACCTACCCACACATCCTCCCAAAGACGCGTTTTATTTCCCATACCTAAACACCTATCTAACCCCCACCTAAACCAATCCAATGGGCCCACATTCACCCCACATCCCCCCAAATTCTTCCACCAAAAGGAACCATTCCTTATACCGTTGACCCCAAAAGACCCCATGTCATTAAATTTTAGGGGGACCATATCTAGCCTTCACTACCTTCACCCACATGCGCCATCGTCCCCCTTAAGCAACCTCCACCTCCATTTGCCTAATAAAGCCATATGGAACTTTTCTAAGATTTTAACCCCCAAGCCCTCTTTATTTTTAGGTAGACATACCGCTTCCCATTTATCCCAAGCTATTTTTCTCTTTTCCTCACACCCACCCCACAAAAAAATCCTTCGAAGGCGAACAATGGAATCAATCAATAGGTGGTGTAAATTTTGGGTAGTGCAACTTAGCCCAAGCCAATAACCCCAACTATGTTAACTTTTGTTACTACAGTGAAGATTTTGCTTCACTGTGAAAGTGACCCAAAATATCAGAATAAGTAATGTCTCCCATATACAAAATAGCTTATAATTAAAAGATTCATGAGAGAGGACTTTTAAAATATAAATGACTTTTTCTCTAAGAAATAATTGTTTTAAGCATGCTATTAAAGAGTTAGTGGGAGAAGAAATGGTTATAGCTAATTTACAATTTTGAATTGGAAAAGAAAACCAAATTTGTAGTAAATTAAGAGTGTGTTTGTTATTGTTTATTTTCTTGAAAAAAATATTTTTTAACAGAATAATCATTTTTAAAATTTTTAATGAGTTTGTTTTTGCTTTTGAAAATAACTTGAAACAGAAAAAAATCATTTTTAGGATTAAAACGAAAAACAACTTTCATTAACTTTTGAAAAAAATCATTTTTTTAATAACTAACTACTTTTAAAAAAAAAATTATGGATGTAAACAAACACAATACAAAGTGTTGTATTGTCTTTTTAAAAATAATTACACTTCTCTCTTCTCACTTTCTTTTTTTTATGAAGTATCCACCATCGTTAGCAGTGACTAATCTCCATCGGAGAATCTGTTGGGCACACAAGGTGGGCTTTCCCTTCCAACCAGGTTTTTCTACATACACAAGAGTCGTGATTGGAACCCCTGACCTCTTGCTTAAGGTGTCCAAGTCTCTTACCACTTGGACCAACCACATGTTGGTCTCTCTTCTCACTTTCTATCCAACCAAAGCGAGGACTAGAAAACATGCTTCTTTCAGTCATATTTCTTCTCTTTTTCTCTTGTGCCAAACAATACATTAAGGTAGCGTTTGTTACACGTTTTTATTATGAAAAAAATCTCGAGAATGTTGGCAAGGGAATAAAGATTCTCATGTTTGGTATAAGTTTTAAAAAATTATTCTCAGACATAAAAGATGTCCAGGAATTAAATTAGTGAATGATAGTAAGTAACTTGGGAAAAGTCTATTCCCATGTGTGAATGTGGGCAAGAAAGATTATTGGGAATATGATTCTCAGGAATGTAATTTGTCTGGGAATAAAATATTCCAGGAACCAAATGCCACCTAAATTTTCTCTATTTCTCACATCTCTCTTTCTTCTCATATTCTTTCTCATCTCTTTCTCTCTTCTCTTTTTCATCTCACAACCAAACAAAGCATAACAATAATTCATATCATGATTTGTGAATGACTGGCAGTGTAAAAATACTGATAATGTATATCAATTAAACTTTTATTTAATTTCAATGTGCTTATTAACGTGATATAGATAAAACATTTTTCTTTAGATCAAGCATAATAGAGCGAATTTGTAACACCCTGCTTTTTGTTTAAGTGTTTTTATAAAGCTTGTTTGGTTGTATAAGTTAGTTTTGTTAAGTTAAAATAGTTGGCTAAAGGCATATTGGAATTTTAGGCTTAAAAGTCCATTTCTGGTGCATGAGCACGCCCGTGCTCATTAGCCAGCACGTCTGTGCTTAAAGTCATGAGCATTTTGCAATTTTTAAGTTGAACACGCCCGTTCTCAATGTGTGGACCGCGTCTCACTGACACTAAGTCCAGTACGACAATGCTCAAGGGGGTGCACGACCGTGCTCAGGTGCAGCCTTTATATGTTGGCATAGAAACTGAAGGTTACGTTTTAACCCTATTTTGGTGGCAGCTACTACCCTAGTGCGGCTGCTACTGTTGCATTCCCTCTTTCTCTTGTATTCGGTGCATTCCTTGAGTATTGGAAACCCTTGGGAACAGTTGTCATCTGTGCCAATCAGGAATAGGTAATGGTTCCTTTCCCTTCTATTTCCTTTTCTTGTTTATAATTGGAAACTGAGTTGTTTATTTTTTTTGTTTGACCAAGGCCTGATTGGTATTGAGCCGCTCAAAGGGACTGAACTGGTTTGCTATTAGGAGCTTATGTTGGAACCATCAATCCAGGTATGGGGAGAAGGGTAGTGTATTCATTAGGCAGTGGGGGTAGTGTAAGGTAAAGGGGTTCCCATGATCCCGGTTTGTCATATGTGAATGTATGATTAAATATGCTAAATTGGTTTTGTGATAACATGTTCTTGGCTGTTTAGTATGTCATTTCATATGCTTATGTTCATGATGTATGTCACTTGATGTTTATGTTGATTATCTTGGCATGAACATGATGTTATGTTGATAGTTGTTGTTGGTATGATGTTGGTTGAATGATTGGTGTTAATGTTGAGTTTCGATGATGAGTTTTAACCTATAAAATATGTTGCTAACTGACCTAGGATTAATGGATTAATCTTCCCTAAAAATTGGTTAAAATCTGTGTCTTAACTCTGCCCAGAACAGTACTGTCGATGCATTGAGCACGATCGTGCTTAACAGAAAGCACGCCCGTGCTCCCTGTTTGAATTCTGGAAAATGGCCAGGCAATGAGCACGACCGTACAACAGAGGAGTACGACCGTGCAGCTGAGCATGGCCGTGCTTGAAAGGAAGCACGCCCGTGTGATCCGTGGCCGTACACGGGTCAAATTAATATAGTAATTAAAAACTGTAGTACAGGCAAAACAACCTTGGTCGTCTCACGAGGATCTTTAAAATTTATCAACCAATCAAGAATGTTAGAGAAAAAAATGGTTTTTGAAATTTTCAAGGAGAAAACAAATTTGCAACGAACAAATAAATTCAATCAATTAAAAACATCAATCCAAGACGTCAAGTTCTTTGGTAGAATTCGTCATCGTTCCAAAAGATATAAATTTCTTTGCCCTTCTTTTCTGTTAATTCGAATCTACTACATAATCATGTAGGATTTAATCAACGAAATTGAAATCACAATCGCAATCCCTAATAATGTTGATTTATGCACAAATTCGATTAACTTAGGTTATCAATCGGTTCCCTAATCTCTATTAGATTTTCATATTGATCAATCCTAATTTCTAATTCCAATTCAATCATGAAAACTGAATCTACATCTAATCATACATAAATCAAGTGTAATCACACTCATAACACAAATCATAATTGAAGGGAGAGAAGAGGGGAGGAAGCCATTGAAATACAATTAAGAGTAGGGAACTCGGAATTCAAACCAAATTACTTGAATGTCTAGGATTGATAAAAGATTTGGCCTTCCATAGTCGTCACCATTGGATAAGCCTTAACAAACATTAACAAAGTGCAGAAAACTCAAAAGAACATAAGAGAAGAGAATTCCAAAACTTACAAAATATAATGATTATCAAAAGTGGTCTAATTTCGTGTCTTATTTGTGCGGCACTAAACTTCTATTTATAATTATTAATACTAATATAACCCTAGACCAAATTAATTACTTTGAATAATCTTTCCAACAAGGTATCATATGCCTTAATTGGACTTAAGATGAGTAAGTTATGCCCATTTAAGTGAGGGAACATCATGGACTGCGAACTGATCCATATCAGAGAATTCGGGACCCAGTTTGGCCTTGATTTTGGCCTAATTTGATAATTCTTGTGAAACCTAAAATTGTAGGTCTCTTCCTTATCTTTCTAGGGACAGCAAGATCACCAAAATCTGATCTCTGTAGCTCAAGTTATGCTCTGCGTAAGACAACAAGGTCAGGATGAGTGAAAAATCCGAAAATTAACAATGTTTAGCAATTAAGCCCAATAATGCAAAACTCAGCCAAATCACCAATGTTAAACACATATAGAAATTAATTAGGCCAAGTATACAACACTAAAAGGTGACTCAAAATTGATTTATCAAATTCCCCTACACTTATTCTTTTGCACTCCTGAGGAAAACTCAAAAATTGAATTCCCAAAAACTTGATGAACAAAACAAACTCACTTATCAATGAATCCCAATAATGTACAAGAGTGAGCAAGATACAAAAATTCGAAGTATCGAGGAATCAAAACAATCATGAATACGTCATTAACATCACAAGCAAAAAAGAACACAATTCAAATCACTGATGAACCAAAAGCGGAAGAGTCCTCACTAGGCATACTCTCCAACTCTCAAGTGTTTAATGTTTGTGTTTACACTCAAATCACATCATGAATGCTAACACTGCCATAAGCTTGACAAGCCTCTAACTTCCACCACTTGAAAACACATGCACGTAAAGATCATAAGGACTTTTTCAAGGTTGTAATGGGGCTAAGGTATGAGTGGATACAAGAAGGGATGATAGCTATAAACCAAAGAGACTAGAGACTAGAGGAGCAATGGGGAATGAGTCTAAATAAGCATGCAAATCTACCCCAAGAAACACAATTCAATGCCAATGAACACCACTTCGTCTCTTTAGAACTTTTCCTTCCTTGGCACTTCCACTCATTTGCGCTTTTACGTTGCATTACAATCTTTTTTTTTTCTATTTTTTTCTTTCTTTTTTTTTCTTTTCACTTGCCACTAGGCCACAACAACCAAACAAGCAACAAAATTTTTGGGTAGACCACCACACTTATTTAAGAACCCATTCCCAAAACAAATCCAAAGCTCCTTTACTCCCTAAGGTTAGGGGAATTATGGTTTTTTACTTCATGAGCTTCTGATTAGCTATAAAACAAAGGATGGGTTAGACAGGCACAAAGAGGCAAGCAATGGACTTAATGCATGGTAGGCAAATTTGGCTAGTAGCTTAAATACAAAGAAGACCTAAACCATCTCAATACATGTATGTGAACAAGAAGCTTCAAAGAGTCGAGTCAAGTTCTAGAGTATTAACAATCATGAGTGTAATCACACAAGAAAGGAAAAGCATGGAACAATGCAATCCATCCATGTATAGGGCTAAAAACTCACAAGGGTTAATTCTACCACAAATGATTCACAAATTAATTTTCAATGCCCACTTATTACACTAGAAATGCAAAAATTTCTCCATATCTAGTCATGAAACCTCATAACCAAGAATGATGCAAATCACTCACAACTCATACAAACTTAAAAATTCACTAAAAAGCATGCAACAAGACTCAAACACAACTATAATTTTTTTAGACCCTAAAAACAACAAAGAAAAAAATCCTAAGATACTAAAACACCAAAAAAAACTATACAACTTTTTACGTTTTATTTTTAAAATAGAGAAAAATAACATAAACAACAAAAGAAACAGATGCCAACAAAGTTCAACACACAAGTTAAAAACATCATAACATAGTATATCTCCCCCACACTTGAAATCTACATTGTCCTCAATGTAGAACATATTAAAATCAAGAACAAGAATGAATTCATTCACATAGAGGACACGAAAAAATAAAATAGAAAGGGTGAGAAAAAGCCTTATAGAATGTAGTGCATCAAGTCTCATCGTGGCTCAAGCGCTTCTCCAATGCTTGCTCTGAGAATTTCTCACCAAATTACTTGAGCCAGTCTTTATCAACCATGAAAGCCTTAGTGGTTGTCTCTAACATAAGTAGTCTTGCATCATCCATCGTGACATGATCACCATCTTTTATGGGGATTCTTTATGTGGGTAGCATGTCCACATGATCCCCATTTTCTACATTTCTTGGCTAAACAAGGTCCTCAACCTCATGTGTCTCATCTTCCATATGCACTTTTTGTTCCTCATACCCTAAAAGGATGAAATTTCAACACATGCAGCACACAAAATAATGCCATTAAAATCAACACATGAAGTACATAAAATAGAATCAGGAAAATCTTGAATATCTCGAAATTCAACACAAAGTTCATCAATAATAGTATTCTCGATTTCATTATCAAAATTATGCTCAGAAGAAGTATTGTCAAGAATATCTATTTGTGAATCTGAATGCTCTTCAAGGGGATGCTGTGATTACAATGCAGTCAAGGTGGAGGCAAAGTGACTAATTTGGTGGCCAAATTCTCGAAGACTTGCTTCGTCCTCTGTTAGAATTCAAGAGTGTGCTCTGCCATTTGTTGAACCAATTCTTCCAGACTGGGTTGGACAAGTGTGGGATCCGGCTGATATTGCTGCTGGCTTATTGTCAATTAATGCACCAAAGAAGCTAACTTGTCCAAGCTTCCATGTTCTCCGCCATGTTGGTCAGAATAGGAAAGTTGCACCTCTTCAACTCCAATCATGCCAAAATCACTACTAAACTTATAATCACCAGTAAAGTCGGGATAATATATGCATGATAGCTCATCATCTTTCTCTACATAATGTATGCATGGTGGTTCATAAGATGTGGGAAAAACTCTCAAAGTGTTATAAGGTATACAATTATCCATTGACGTAGACACACTTGAATTTATATAACCTCTTGAAAAATGAGCAAAATCAATTTGAGGATAATATATGCATGATGGTTCATATTCAACATTAGGCATATAATTTTGCATATAATTATCCATGGGAAGTACTAAGATTCACAACCACGACAATCACAATGTTCAATGTCATATATACATATAAGCTCAGCACACTCACATATAAGCTCCAAACATCAAAATAGAAAAAAAAAAAAGCAAAAACACAAAACAAACAATTATACACTACCTGATAAGCTAAAAATACAACAAAAACAAAAACAAAAACCACATCAAATAATTTTAAATATTTTTTTGTTTAAAATTATGTGACTATTTTAAGATGAAAACTAGTCCAAAAAAATATATGGCTAATAAAAATCAAAGATCCCCAGCAACGGCGCCAAATTTGATCCGTGGCCGTTCACGGGTCAAATTAATATAGTAATTAAAAACTTTAGTACAAAGGAAAAGCAACCTTGGTCGTCTCTCGAGGATCTTTAAAATTTATCAACCAATCAAGAATGTTAGAGGAAAAAGGTGTTTTTGAAATTTTCAAGGAGAAAACAAATTTGCAACAAACAAAGAAATTCAATCAATTAAAAACATCAATCCAAGACATCAAGTTCTTCGGTAGAATTCGTCATCGTTCCAAAAGATATAAATTTGTTTGCCCTCCTTCTTTGTTAATTCGAATCTACTACATAATCATGTAGGATTTAATCAACGAAATTTAAATCACAATCGCAATCCCTAATAATGTTGATTTATATACAAATTCGATTAACTTAGGTAATCAATCGGTTCCCTAATCTATATTAGATTTTCAGATTGATCAATCCTAATTTCTAATTCAAATTTAATCATGAAAACTGAATCTACATCTAATCAAACATATGTAACACCCCCTTGGGCATTACTTTATAACACGTGCGGAAATAAATTAAAAAAATTATTTACCTGTTGCTTTCGGAAAATTAATCTACTTTAGGCCAGAAAACTCGGGAGTAAAAATTTTCTGCTGCGGAAAACTCTAGAAACATGGTACATACATTAAAGTAGTGAGATCATACTGAATACCTTAACACATTCATAACTAAGTTACCACGCCATACGCTGTTTTCTTAAAGAGCATCCATTTTCAAAAAGAAAAATTATACCAAAACTTAACTTACAACACCCCATTTAATTACGTTTTTAAATCTACAACCCAACCAAGACTCCTAAGCTGGTCACTCTACAAAACACCAAATGGAATAACTCTTTAGTTCTCACCACTATTACTGACCTTTTCAAGGATCAAGATTAGTATCCCCGATTGAAGTTAAGACTTCCTCTGCACCATCTACTGCCGGTACCAAGGTACAGCCACAAAAACGAGTAAAACCTGATATATTGTAAGGGTGAGACACCAATATATGGATATAAGCATGATAACTACATGCGTGACACACAAAACAATATATAGACATATATAGTCATAACAACATAACTCAGAATTAAAAAGTAATTTACAAATGAGTTTCATTGAAACTCTAACAGTCATTATCATTTAAAAAAGAGATTAATGACACTACACAGTTCAACATCTAATCTTTATACCTAATCTCCGGAGATTCACTCACCAAATAAATGAACTGATCGAGGCTCTTGAATGGCACATTGTCCAAACTCTTGGTACAATGGTCAACAACATAATGGCACATTATCCGAACTCTCGGCACAATGGTCAACAAAACAAATGGCACATCGCCCAAACATCCCGCACGATGGTCAACAAAGCAAATGGCACATCGTCCATTAAGGTACGATGGTCAACTCTAAATGGCACATTGACCATTAAGGCACAATGGTCAACTCTAAATGGCACATTGACCATGAAGGCACAATGGTCAACTAAAACATGAATATCACCATGATACCATGACTACTAAACACACTATAACATGAATATCTTCAAGATATCATGACTAACAAATAAACTATAACATGAATATCATCCAGATATCATGACTAACAAATACATCGAAACATGAATATCATAAAGATACCTTAATTAACACATACACTGTTACATGAATATCATCAAGATATCATGACTGACAAATACACTGTAACATGAATATCGTCAAGATATCATGACTAACAAATAAACTGTCAACCAAAACTCGTTTATAGAAACTTCTTTATGTTGTAACTCTTTCATAAACGTCAAATCTTTCGCAAACTCATTTCTACCATAAATTCCTTTATAAAATTATCAAATTGCTAAGAAACTCATTTGCTTCTGAAAACCCTTCTCGAAAAAGCTTTAATACTTGAAAAAGAGGTGATCTAAAACTAAATCCATGTGTGAATGATTACTGCTATTTTTAAGAATACTTTCCGTAAATATTTTTAGAATTAACCGTCTTTTAGCATTTGCAAAACGTCTATGTCAAAACTTGATCTTTTCCACTTAAATAATTTTTTAAAATCATACTTAAGTTATTTTCGAAGATTAATTTCATAAAATAACTTTTTATAATATATTGGATTTATCCACATAAAAATCAACAATACAAAATTAACTTAACGGTTATGTCCTCAATGTAACTCATAGTTCAATCTTACACCAATAAGTCATTAAAATAATGATATTTTCAACTTTTCTCATTTTCAATTAACGAAAAACCTAAGTAATATTAAATTACTATTTCTCATTAATTAAAACTTAGTATCCCGTAAAAAAAACTTTTTAACACTTTAAACCTCATTACTAACTAAGCACCGACCACTGTTGGGCTTTCCAATCCACAAACAACATCAACAATTTATCAATAACATTATAGCAATTAATCCAGATAGATCAGCATCAAAGCACTATAATACATAACTACAAATAACTAACCACAGATAAAATCACCGCTTAACACAAAGCTAAACAACCACCATGAATCTCATCTAAAATATTACAAATCATACACCAATCACATATATAATTATCGGCAAAAATCCCTCAGGTAAGCTCCCCTTACCTCTTGTAGTTTCTAAATTCTTTCTCGGTGTACTTTCCGATCCGATTCCGGCTTTCTTCCGCGAAACTCAAAACAAACCAACAAGGTTTATCCTTCACAACAAACATTACACAATTAATAAAAAATCTAACAATCAAAACACTCTAGATCCTAGGACTATGATTCGGCCTCCATATGTTTTCTAGGCTAGAGATCATGAAAATTTAGACACTCATGGATTGGTAATCCTTAGGCATTAGAAAGACAAGATCAATGAATATAACTCAAAAATTGAAACAAAATCTTCTAACTCATCAAGAGCTAGGTTTCGGTCACTTAAGGAAAAATAGGGAAGAAATTTCCTTTTGATTCCTGCTCTTGGATGATGAATATAAGAATCATGACAAGTTCATAGGAATTGGTTTCATAACAAAAGGATTTTTCTACAACTTTCTAGAGATTTTTGAAGAAAGCTTCATGAAATTGGATGATGATGATTCATGGCATAAACATGAGAAATACATGAAGATTAAAGTTTAGATGATCAAGGAGATTTTCTTTACCTCTTGAAGATTTAAGAAATGAGGAATATGATCAACCTTCACTAAGTTGAAAACTGTACAACTTGAGGGTGTGACGTTATTGTGAGTGTAGCTCACAATATACTCATCCAAAAATCACAAACTTTGGCTTGTTAGAAATATAATAAGAAAAGGAACAACTTTGGTGTTGAAGGTTTCATTTGGTTCGGATCATGATAGGGGTGAAAAGGGCCTTCTTTCTTCTGTTTCGTGTGTTGCTGAGAATTCTGGGCAGTTTCGGTATTTTGAGCATATCTCCCAATATACTTATCCGTTTTTGATTATCTTTAGCTTGTTGGAAATAAGAGATAAATAGTAACAACTTTTATGTTGAGAGTTTTTCTAGTTTTAGAAAGTAAGAGGGTCATATTTTCGGTGGAGATTCAGTGTTCTTATGAGTTTTGTAACTTAGAGAAAATGGAGAAAACTTGGTGAGGAAGATGAAGAGAAGTAGGGAGAGGGCAGCTGCGGTTTTGAGCCTTTATATAGGCTTAGATTTAGACTTTGTTTGGTTCCTTAGAGTCCAAATAATGGGTTTTGTGAATATTAAATTAATATATGATTAATCATAGTTAATAGTTAAGTTAACTAAGGTTATTTTGGCTAATCATGGTTAATAATATGTGGCTCACATTTGATGGAGGTGTGGCTGATTTTGGGCCACACATAGTGACTCACCAATGAGTCACCGATCCTATCCGTTAGTGGTTCCCCAGTAAATTCCGTGAATGACAGCTCGTCATTTACCCGATTTCGGTTTTTGAGATGAAAATAATGAAACGAAGCAAAACGAAATAGGTATGGTTAAATATATATGGATGTACGAATTTGAGGAGATGTGGGAGGTCTAAAACCATGTAAAATGAGTGGTTAAAAGTGTGTGGATGTGTCCGGTTAATACCGAAAGCTTGGGGGTATTTTGGTCTTTTCACCTAAAAGTCAGGCTTACTAGCATTTAATGCTCATAAATTCTTGGTGACTCATACTTCATTAGTCATCTTGTATGACTCGTTGTCCCGATCTCTTAACGAGTCTCTACAGATTCCGTTTCCAACTCGTCGGTTTCCGATTAGGGTTTACGCCCGAATCGAGTATAAAACCTAATTATTTTGAAAATTTTCAAAATAACCTATATTGTTGGAAATGAGATATGAAATCTATTAATTTTGTTCTTGGGTCAAAATTAGGTTTTCGGATCGAGAAAATCTCTCTTGTCAAGAAAAACGCTGATAGGGTTCCATCTGAATTTTCAATCAAAAATTGCACCGTATACTTAAAATAAGTATGATATGAATATAACTTTGGTTTTTCAAAAATCATTTTCTAAGTTTCAGATAAAAATATAAATGTTTATTTATATTTATACCAATCTCAGAAAGCAGAAAAATCAAGGTGTTACAACATAAATCAAGTGTAATCACACTCACAACACAAATCATAATTGAAGGGAGAGAAGAGGGGAGGAAGCAATTCAAATACAATTAAGTTCAAACCAAATTACTTGAATGTCTAGGATTAATAAAAGATTTAGCCTTCCATAGTCATCACCATTGGAGAAGCCTTAACAAACATTAACAAAGTGCAGAAAACTCAAAAGAACAGAAGAGAAGAGAATTCCAAAACTTGCAAAATACAAGGATTATCAAAAGTGGTCTAATTTCGTGTCTTATTTGTGAGGCACTAACTTGCTATTTATACTAAATAATACTAATGTAACCTTATCCCAAATTAAGGATCTCTGAATAAGCTTTCCAACAAGGTATCATATGCCTTAATTGGGCTTAAGATGAGTAAGTTATGCTCATTTAAGTGAGGGAACATCATGGACTGCGAACCGATCCTCGTCAGAGAATTCGGGACCCAGTTTGGCCTTGATTTTGGCCTAATTTGACAATTCTTGTGAAATCTGAAATTGTAGGTCTCTTCCTTATCTTTATAGGGACAGAAAGATCACCAAAATATGATTTCCGTAGCCCTAGTTATGCTCTGCTCAAGACAAAAAGGTCAGGATGAGTGAAAATTCCGAAAATTAACTATTTTTAGCAATTAAGCCCAATTAAGCTCAATAATGCAAAACTCAGCCAAATCACCAATTTTAAACACATAGAAATTAATTAGGCCAAGTATACAACACTAAAAGGTGACTCAAAATTGATTTATCGCACGCTCGTGTTTGAAAGGAAACACGCCTGTTCTTCACTTATGTGACCAAGACGGTCAGTGCAGGGGACAAGCACGCCTTGTGCTTCCCCTCAAGATAGAGAACATAATTAAGGACTTAAAGGGGGTTTTAACCCCAATCTCCCCCAATAACGCTATGTTGACATGATTAATTAATGTTAAAGAGTAGATAACTTGGTTAATGGTTAATGAAGATAATTAATGATGATAAGATGTTTAAATCGGTAACTGTTGGGTTATCGCACGTTGATAACTTTGGTGCTTAATGGACAAAGTGGCCTCGATGATTATTGGTCGAGGTGTTTATGATGTTAAGTCTTGGGTGCTTATTGGCCAAAGCACGATAATGTTGATGATTAAGTCTTGGGAGCTTTTTGGCCCGAGCAAATGAGGTGGCTGTTGTTGTTTGTTGTTGTGCCATGCATAGAGCATTGGAGTTGATGGTTGAGGGGGAGGTTCGACATAGGGGAGATCGCCCGAGAGTACGGTGATCTAACCATCCACGGTAGGTCACTGTTGACACGAAACCTAGGCAAGTATACCTAGCCGTACAAGTAATACGGTGGTGAGACCGGTTATCGTATCCATAGGGATCGGTTACCAATTACCAAACTATGAAGAGAGATCAAAACATAAAATAAAGCAATAAAATATTTTTGGTCTTTTTGGGAACTTTTATCGAACACTTGGAATGCAGAAAGAGATGTTGGGATTAAACTTCACCAAACCTTAGCCCCATGCAATACCAAGACTAGATACCTCCCATTCATGCTTCAATTATTAAAATCAATCCACAAGATTACTCAAGTCCTGATTCCTCAGATGACAATAGCCTAAATCCACTATTAGACCCTAATTCCTTAGGTGGCCTAGATTAGTGAATTTGCATTAAGAGTAGGGATTACGCGATTACTAATAAACCAAACCCCATTCCTAGATGAAAGGTTTACTAGGTGATTAATTCCAGATCAAGAAATGATAAGGACGTGTCCATTGCAAATCAAATCTCAAAATCAGTTCATGGACGGCCAACCCACAAAAAGCATTAAGCAAGGGAATTAAACATTAATAAGAAGGCATAAACACAGATTAATCAGTCAAGGCAATTACATGATATTCAGTCTAGCTACATCTAATCCCAACAAAAAGGGAATTAGCTACTCATGGTAATATAAATTACAAAAGAGAAAGAGAGAAGAGAGGAAGAAAACTCCCTGAAGTATCCTCCAATCTTCTTCCCCTCCAAGAGCAGAGAAAAACCACTTATTAGGGTGCAAATCCTTCCCCTAGCCGCAGTCTCCAAGTCTGGATCAAAGTCCCTCTTTTTAGGTTAAAAGTCAGTCTCAGAGAGATGTGTTTCTGGTCTCCACTAGGGTTCCCAGTCTCCACATCGGTTCCTAGTCTGATGCGCTCTTATTTATAGATCAGCTGCGCGTCACGGCCGTGATGGCCATCACGGCCAGGTCGTGACGTGTTCTGTAATGGGCGCACTTTCAAATTTTGGAGCATCACGACCGTGATGCCCATCAACGCTAGGCCGTGATGAGTTCTCGCTCGGCTTGTCACGGGCAGTGATGGTCATCACGGCTGGCCGTGACAGACTTCCGACTTTTGCCTTTCGCTTCCGCTTGATCATGGGCGTGATGGGCCTGTTTGGCTCATTTTCTTCACCTTTCAAGCTCTATCTTCATCCGAGCTCCATCATGGTCAATTTTGAGCATTTTATCCTAAATTCCTGCAAAACAACACCACGAGACCACCTTACCCGTTCCAAGGTAAAAACTAGCAGAATCAAACTAAAATGGCCTAAACTATATGAAAATGCATGCAGAAATGTATATGAAAAATGCAGGAAATCACACTCATCAAATCACCCCAAGCTTAATATTTTGCTTGTCCTCAAGCAAAAACTAAGGCCAGAAGATATAAATAATCGAGCATGGATAGTGAATTAAGTACCGAGTAGTGACTAATCCAAGTAACAGGAATTTTCAAAATAATTCACCAAGAGACAATCAATCTCAAGTCCAATTAGAAGCTTAGGTTTCCTAGACTCATATTCTCATCTGATTGGGCACTCTTTCTCACCTCACTCTAGTTTTTAAGGATATATGACAATTCGCTCAATTTCCTCAAGGAATGAATTCTACCATAAGCTTGACTATTAACCAATTCTCTACTTTATTAATGAAAACAATTAAAAATCAAGAGGTCTTTTGCTTTGGTTGTAACGGGGCCATGGGATTAATCGTTAGGTAGGGAAATCAAGAAAAGGATATTTCAAGAAGGCTAACCAAAACATCAAGCGTTGCAAAACATGACACCTTCTAAAATACCTTTTTGGGTTTCGATTCACGTTACCACCTTTCTTTCTGTCTTTTTATTTCATTTCTCACTTTCTTTTGTCATCCCCTTCTCTACATATATTTCTTTCTTTTATTTTTCTTTCATTTGGAGAAGGAGATTTTTCGGCTCAAGAGAAATATTTTTCTGATTTTTCTCATCCCATACTTTTTCAAACTACCTTTTTACCCTTTTGTGTAATACTTTAGAAGGTCTCCTCCCAATCATATTCATCAAAGTAATTCATGGTACCAAGAAAAGTATTTTATTCTTTCAGGCTCAAAGTTGGGCAACTAAGGGGTAGCATTTAGTCAATCAAAGCTCGGAAAGTGGGAAAAATACCTAGTGCCTCAATCATTTTAAAAATGTTTTCAAAAAATTTTAATCTTTGAAATGGTTTCAAGTCAAGTTCTAGAGAAATACAATCCAAGAGGAATAACACTCTATCACAAAGAATGGGGTAGATTTAGTGAGTACCTTTTGGCTCAAAAGTCTCACATTTAGTAGTTCAAAAATCAGTGAGAAACACAAATCTATGGAACCACATGCTAATTATCAACTATCAATGATCATCTCAAGAATTTTTATTTGCAGCCTTATCACAAGAATAAAAATTGTGTTCAAGAATTCACTATCTCAATTTATTTGGCACTATGTTCTTACAATCGGATGCATAATCTCAAGAAGGGGCAATCTAATCATGTGATCATGCAAAACTATGCCTATATGAATGCAACATGAAAAATGCAAGAATGCAAAAAAAAAAATGCAAAAATACCCTACCCCAAGCTTAAAAAATTTACATTGTCCCCAATGTAAATAATCAAGTCGGAAAGAGGAAGAAAAAGAATGGAACACTCACCGGGGGTGGTAGCGGGAGCTGGATCATATGCCTAGTCAAAGAAATGCTTGGAAAATGTGTGTCACGGCCGTGACCTCCATCCGGCTAGGCCGTGATGCTCTCGATCTTCAGGGTTCTCTCATCACGCCCGTGATGGGTATCACGACTGGGCCGTGATCCTTTCTCTGGTCTCCTCATTAAGCTCATCACGGTCGTGACCGGTGTCACGACCTGGCGTGATGGTTGCTTGACTTTGTTTCTCTCGCCCTTTTTGCTCCTCCTTCCCCGAAAACACTTAACAAATTTATTAATTTATTTTCCTCTTGATCTTCTCAAATTATTCAAGAGTTAAATTCAAAAACAAAGGGAAAGGGAAAGAAAACTTGGGTTGCCCCCGATAAGCGCTTCTTTAACGTCAGTAGCTTGACTTATTAAGAAGCATCCACCTGGATCCCATTGCTTGTAGCATAGGGGCCAAGAGATGCTCAATATGTAAGGGCATCCTCCCGGATCCCATAGCTTGTGGAGTGGCCATTGCAGAAGCAATATGAATCTTCCCTCAATTTCTCCTGGGTCAAATGGCAAGTGATGAACTCTTTTTTTGGCCTCTTCAGGCATAAATGTTCCATGAAGCACATGAGGTTTTGCTTCTTGAGCCAATTTGGTAGTGTCCACACATGCATGCAAACCAATATACTTATCCAACTCAAATTTTTAGGCTTCTCAATAGGAATGGTGAGAGAAGTATTTTCCACATGATTGGTCTCTTTTGTCCCTTGCAAAGGAACAATGGGAGATATTTCCTCCTTGCATTCCTCTTCATGATCCTCTCCTCTTGAATCATCTTCCACCACCACTTCATCTTCATTCACGTCCATGCTAGCAAATAGATTCTCATCAATTTGAATTCCATGTGGCTTTTCTACTAGAAATTTAGAAAATTCACTAGCTTGTTCTTCTAATTTCTGTAAGTTGTCACTTAGCGATGCCGCTATCTTACTAGTAATTTTCCCTGCTTGCATTTCATCCCTCTGAATCATGGAACTAACTTCCTCCTTGCTACGCTCTATGCTCAAGCTCAAAAGATAAGCATCTATATCCCAAAGAATCTCTAGCAAATCGGGATCCAGCTCGAAGTATGGTGGTGGTTACAAGGATGACAAATAGGATTTCCATTCCTCTTTGGAGTAAATCTTCACGTGCTTATCAGTGATACCATCAAACACGATCCAATCAAGTTGATCTTCCCAAGTTGGATAGTAATGATAGTCCATGTGTTTCCTCAACCTTGCACAAACAAAAACTAAAAAAAAAAATCAAGTATACACAAAAAAAAATAAAATATAAAATGTCTAAATTAGTTGCCTCCTTTGTAACTAATGATATTGGCAAAACCAATCCCCGGCAATGGCGCCAAAAACTTGTTGACACGAAATCTAGGCAAGTATACCTAGTCGTACAAGTAATACGGTGGTGAGACCGGTTATCGTATCCACAGGGATCGGTTGCCAATTACCAATTCACAAATCAAGCAACTATCTAGACTGAACTATGAAGAGAGATCAAAACATAAAATAAAGCAATAAAATATTTTTGGTCCTTTTGGGAACTTTTATCGAACACTTGGAATGCAGAAAGAGGTGTTGGGATTAAACTTCACCAAACCTTAGCCCCATGCAATACCAAGACTAGATACCTCCCATTCATGCTTCAATTATTAAAATCAACCCACAAGATTACTCAAGTCCTGATTCCTCAGATGACAAGAGCCTAAATCCACTAATAGACTCTAATTCCTTAGGTGGCCTAGATTAGTGTACATTAAGAGTAGGATTACCGATTACTAATAAACCAAACCCCATTCCTAGATGCAAGGTTTACTAGGTGATTAATTCCAGATCAAGAAATGATAAGAACGTGTCCATTGCAAATCAAATCTCAAAATCAGTTCATGGATGACCAACCCACAAAAAGTATTAAGCAAGGGAATTAAACACTAATAAGAAGAGCATAAACACAGATTAATCGATCAAGGCAATTACATGATATTCAGTCTAGCTACATCTAATCCCAACAAAAAGGAATTAGCTACTCAAGGTAATATAAATTACAAAAGAGAAAGAGAGAAGAGAGGAAGAAAACTCCATGAAGTATCCTCCAATCTTCTTCCCTCCAAGAAGCAGAGAAAAACCACTTATTAGGGTGCAAATCCTTCCCCTAGCCGCAGCCTCCAAGTACGGAATGAAAGTCCCTCTTTTAGGTTAAAAGTCAGCCTCGAAGAGATGTGTTTCTGGTCTCCACTAGGGTTCCCGGTCTCACACCGGTTCCCGGTCTTATGCGCTCTTATTTATAGATCAATTTGCAGCGTCACGGCGTGATGGCCATCACGGCTAGTCCGTGGCGTGTTCCGCAATGGGCGCGCTTTCAAATTTTGGGAGCATCACGGCCATTGATGCTCATCACGGCTAGGCCGTGATGAGTTCTTCTGGCTTTGTCACGGCCGTGATGGTCATCACGCTGGGCGTGATGACTCGACTTTTGCCTTCGCTGCAGCTTGATCATGCAGTGATGGTCATCACGTCGGCCGTGATGTGCTCTGTTTGACTCATTTTCTTCACATTTCAAGCTCTATCTTCATCCAAGCTCCATCATGGTCAATTTTGAGCATTTTATCCTAAATTCTGTAAAACAACACCATGAGACCACCTTACCCATTCCAAGGTAAAAACAACTAGAATCAAACTAAAATGGCCTAAACTATATGAAAATGCATGCATAAATGTATATGAAAAATGCGGTGAAATCACACTCATCGAGTCACCCAGGGTTTGGTGACCGCGACCCCCGTGATGAGGCATCCACGGTTTGATGCATTGGCTATCCATGGGGTTCACCGAGGGTTAGGTGAACTGCCGTTGTTAGTGCTTCTATGGCCAATACGGATATGTAACTCCGAAGTCGTTCATCCTGAGTTAGTTTGGATCCACATGCATAATGGAGTAAGCGGAGTAGTGTTACATGCAGTATATACTGATTTTGATGATGTTGATGTATGATGATATATATATCTTTGATATATGTTATGATGTTGCCATGCTTGTTGTTTACCTTGCTTCCTATCTCCTCGCCGTATATGTTTACATGATTCTTACTCCCCGTTTTATGTTTTCTTGTTTGGCATGTTTGGTTTCATGTAGAGGATGATGAGCAGTCAGGAGAGGAGTGACTGCGAGGAGCCACCACTCATAGTTAGCGACTTTCTTTTGTTAGTCTAGTTTTCAGTTGTATTCGAGGTTTTTAGGAGCGGTTATACCAGCTCTGTTGTGACATCGGGTTGGGGCCGTTTGTTATTGTTTTATTTGTTTTTTGTTTTAAACTTGATTTTATTTTCAGCGTTTTGAGAACTCGTTCTTGTGAGACCTTTCTACCCATGGACAAATGTTTTATTTATTTCAGTAAATACATGATTTATTTTTCAACTTTGTCCTTTTATTACTTTTTAACACGCGGGGTAGCGAGGATCTCACAAAATTAGGGGTATAAGCAATCATGATCGCATGGCCTGAACATATAGTTGCGTTGCACCATCATTTGTTGCATTTGCGGGGATCCGAGATGCATCAATATCGAACTTTTGAATACCTTACAAACTTTTATACTCAATGATACCTATCAATATATCAATGGTTTCAAATCTACAAATTAAATTAGGTACATGGACATTCAGCTTACATATTGTCCCTTAAGAATAGGACCTTCAAAACATAATTCATATTGGTACTAGTTACTTTATAACCTCCGCTATGTTAGCTTTTGTTATTGCAGTGAATATTTGGATGCACTATGAAAGTGAATAAGTAGTGTCTCTCTTATACAAAAGGGTAAAGTTGTTCACAAGTTGGTTTGGTTCAGTTCCACGAGAAAAAATTGAATGAATCAAATCAATTGGTTCAATTTGGGTAGAATTTGAATAAATAAAATAAAAAAACTCAAACCAAACTAATCCAATCAAGAAACGGACTAGTTGATTCGATTCTAAAAAAATACTTGTTCAAAAAATATGAAAAACTTGTTGGATTTAAATCAAATTTATACTGTTATAATTCAAGTATGATATATAAATCATTTTAATGCATTATAAAATATTTTCGTGCATATGATTACATCATTATGGAAAAGTGCATAATATATATGAGAATCCTTGAATAAACATATGGGTTTCCTTACAATAATGTTTCAGTTATCAGTTTTCTTACACGTATGGTTTAAGGATAAAAAAAACTTTTCTAACATGATTGCAAGATTAAAAAAAATTCCTTACACGATTTATTGATTCATATATTTAATATTGTAGAAGTTTTATTTTATTTAAGAGACATTTATATTTGTTTTGAAATCGATGATATATTAGCAATATCATATCACTTGTACAATAATGTTTCAATTATCAGGGTTCAAACACTGTTCACCAAAAAAATCAGGGTTCAAACACTTTCCTCAAGTGATATATTGATTCATATATTTAATTTTGTATCTGTTTTTATTTAAGAGACATTTATATCCCTTTTGAAATCTATAATATATTTGTAATATCTTAGCACCTTTATTATTATTATTATTATTATTATTATTATTATATTGAAAAATTGAATTATTATTATTATTATTATTATTATTATTATTATTATTATATTTAAACATTGAACTTAATGCTAGCTAGTCTATTACGTTTGAAAATGCAAATAAGACTTTGGATCGTTTAATTGAAATCTTGAAGTATTGCTTTGAATATGCAGGTATCACACATTCATGAATTAATTTTTAATCAATCTTTTTAAATTATTCATTAGATCATCTGCAACTCATGGTCCAATACCTCTAGTGGCATCTCAAATGTGGATGGGGAATTCAACATGGTAAAACAATCATGAGTAGTATGAAAAATATAGGCATGATATATAACAAATTATAGTAAAAAATGTAACAAAAATAAAGAATACAAAAGTCATAACAAAAGCTATAGGTTCTGAAATAGAATGATAAAAAAATATATAAGAGAATATTAAAGTAACACAAAACTCACGATCAAAGAGAATGCAACACCAAAATAAAAAGTGTTGTGAACCACACAAAGCAAATGGAAGTGGAAAGCATAAAGAAGAAGAAAACCAGTAGAAGAGAAATAAAACCTAAGAATGGTAATTTCGTTGCACAACCGTCCTCTCATGCTTTCATGGTCCTTCGGTCAGAATGTGCAGAGAGACTATTCAAACAAAACTCAATGTCAATCAATTTCATCTTCAAGAGAGTTAAAGGAAGATACGTGGTTGAACCATGTGGATGAACCAACAAAAAAGGATATGATACACATCTGGAAAAAGAGAAGAAAGTCGAATTAGGTTATAACAAAAAAAAAAATGTATGTTGTTTGTGATTGCTTATGAGTCGAGTTCAAATATTTATAGACCAGACCTAGTTTTAATAATAGAAGAGACAATGCATGAGAATGTGCTCTATAAATATATTATCTTAATTTAAAATTTAAAATTAAATAACAATTAAATTAATGATGATTGATATTCAAATGAAAATATTTTCTTCTATGGAAGATATATCTCACCATGATGCTTTGATTCTTCCAAATGAGTCAATCAATATCTTACCATTAATGCATTGATTTAATTTCAAATTTCAAAGTTTGTTGATTATTTTTTTAATTAAAAAGAATATTGATTAAGCTCAAATTAAGGCTTGTTCACATCTTGTGATTATGATGCCTAAATTAATTCTAGATCAACCACATCCCTATTCATCCGAATTGTGGGTTTTGACTTTAATTATCACATTTATTTGGTCATCGATACTTAGGGTTTTTTTTTTGAAAAAGCTCAAATTAAGGCTTGTTCACATCTTGTGATTGTGATGCCTCAATTAATTCTAGATCAATAATCATAATTGTTTGTATTTTGTTAGCTGATTATAGTTTGAAAATTTTATTGGAAGGTTATGATTGTATTAATTGTTTAGATTGTTTAATTTGTAATTTATTTATAATTTATAATTTATAATTTATGAAAGTCTAGCTACCTCCATTAATTGTATTAGATTGAATGAGAGCATGACACCTAAAGCGAAATTTAGAGGNAATGATTGTGCTTAAGCCACATGTGAAAAGTGTAGGCTCCTATGAGTGACACTTGGAGGTTGCCAATTTGAGAATTTTCGCAAATGTTTTCACTACAAGAAATTTAACTTCTAGTGACGGACAAAATCTGTCACTAGATGTCAAAAATCCGTAGATAAATATTAGATTGACTTTGACCTACGGACAAAGTGGGTGTCAATTTTAAGGGGACAAATAACAACGCTAACCTACAGTTACATCTGTTTGTCACTATAGGTTGTACCTACAATTTTTAATGGTAAAAGCCATTAACTTATAGCTACACCGTCTAGCTGTAAGTAAAAGGCAAATATTAGTATAAAAAATAACTTTTACCTAAGGTCACTACTCATTAATGACCGTTAAATGATACATATTATTATTATTATTAAATATATTTTATATGGTGATACATCCATAAAAATATGATGATACTAAAATCATCATAACTATTCATATTAATACGTTACACATTATTCAAACCGTCTTGCACAAGGGATAAACAAATGAATTTTATTAAATAGGTACAAAGGGTACCATAACCCATAAAGATTACAAGCAAGAATCATAGTCCATAAAACCCATGTCCAAAACTCTGGTAGCACTATGTTTATAATAATTTTATTTGCCTCCATGAATTATCAAGACAAGCACATCCAAATCTTGCACCTGAGTATTCTTCACTATATTTGTTGGTCATGACAGAGCAACCAGCTTGCATTACAAAGGCATATGTGAAATTTTCTGAGGGAATCAGTTCCAGTCCCTTCACCAAAAGAAAAAAACTATGTTAATCTTCTGATCTTGGCGAGACTAGACTTGTGGTGTATAACAACCTAGTTGTTTTCCCACCATAATTAGAATAAAGGCCAGGACATCCCAACACTTTAAAAGTTATTAGAAAATAAATTAAATAACACTTATGTACTATCAGTCCATCACAATTTCTTTCAATTCTGATATCAAACAAATTCATAAGTATGAAAAGACTGATAGTAAAATACTCTAATCATGCAAAAAAAGTTTCAAACAAAAGATATAGACACAATATTAGCTACCATTTGTGAGAAAGTAAAGCCAAAGATGTAGCCAATAATGGTTGAACTAAGTAAATAGAGAATGTATGTGCCTGCTCGTATTTGATCAAATTCACCAGTCCCAATTGCAAATAGCTCTGCTCCATCACGCTGCATGATAGTCCAAAGCCACCTGTTGAAGAAATGAAACCCAGTGAATGTAATATTTAAACATAATGATTAATGACAATGTTTATTAAAATAATAAATAATAAATAAAGATAATGAAAAGTAACTTAAAAAGTGTTAACCTGGAAAGCATTTTCAGGGCAGCCATAGAAGAATTTAGCAATAGGTCCCAGCGAGAGCAAGCGGTGGTCTGAGAGAAACTGTGGGAGCGAGGAGCCACACAAGCATAAAATCTGCTACAATGGCCATTACCTGGTGGGGACAAAAAAGAATTAAATAATGACTAATCTCTGGTGTAAAGAAACATGATAAGCTGAGTTTTAAAGAGACAAAAAGTTTAGCTTTACAAATTACAAGCAAAGATGATTCTAAAAGAGAAATGTGATATACTAAAGAGTTTCTGGGGAAGGAAGATAAACACAACTTAGACACCAAACAATATATAACCAAAAAGAAATCTTGTTGACACCTGCCACATCAGCACTCAAGCTCCTTAGTTAGCAATAGCTAACTCAAAAGATGTCTATGCCAGCTTTTCAAAACAACAGCAAGCTGAAAAAAAAATATCTTCGTTTTTTTTTTTTGACAATTTAAGAGAATTAGATTTACCAGTAGAAAACTTGAAGTTCAAATGCATCAAGTAAATAAGCATGACCATCTGATGACCATGACTATGATTATCTTACTTTGGATGTATTGAATATCTTTGTCAGTCACACCATGACCATCTGATTCACTAGAATATCCATTACGCATTACATTTGAATGCCCATTAGCTTCATTCTGTAATTTATGAGACAACCATCTTTGTCAATCTTAAAGGTTTCCTGCAGAAAAAACAAAATATGACATGAAATGAAAGAAGCAAAAGTGATTTAGGATAGGTCATACAAGAAGGATATATGTAGTTCTAGCTGTAAAACCAACCGTAACTGTAGTGGCAGAACTAATTTTGGGACGATTCATGAGTGCACCCCTCAATGCCACCATCGTTATTACATAATGAAGGATATAAATACTTTTTTATTATTATTACAAATGATATAAATACTTTAGTACAACATTTCTCCATTTTGCACATGATAAAGTTTAGCTTAAAATGAATAGATGCAGAATCATCTGCTATTAAGAAGAGCATTAACATAAAAAACAGGTGCTATAGATTCTTTCATGTGAGGACGTTATCCTCATCATATATGTCCTTAAATTCACATATTTAGACGTAACCTGACTTTACCAAAATTTGAATCAAATGTAGTTCCTTTGTGGAGTTAGTTATCTTATTAGAAATAAATTATTCGAATTAAGAATCAGATATGAGATGACCTTCAAATCAAAACCTTAACAATGTACAAATGCATAGAATACAAACACAATTAGCAACAGAACACTCAGTCTAAACTATCTACACCAAACCAGAAGCAATAAAAGAGAAGATACAGCAATAGTCGTGGCTAATAAAACCAAAAACCGGCATTAAGCAAACCATTAGAGCATCAAAGAAAGCAAGAAAAAATTCATAACAAAAACATGGCCTCCAGATCAACCACAATTTTCACACCAACACACACAAAGCTCACTACTCTGTTTCAATTAAAAGCTGTACATTCCACAATGCAAAATCCAAATTATAGTAAAGACAAGAATCAACAAAGATCGTCATGCCTCAACAAAATTAATAGCAAAATTAATTATTCAAATCAAGAATTAGATATGAGATGACCTTCAAATCAAAACTTTCAATTGTTAGAAGCAAGAGGTAAAACAAATAATTACTCGGAGCTTGAAGAAGAGTGCATCATCAGTGGAAACCCTTAGGCTGTCTCGAAGGAAGAAGTTAAGAAGGCTCAAATTCAGATCAAGAAAATAAAATTGCAAATTACTCAAAAATCGAACTCAAAATTCGAAGATTGAGAAAAATTGATGACAGAGCTAAGGAGATATGAGGTTTGAACAAAATAAGATGAAAATGGAAGAGCGAAACATATGAGATTCAAGATATGAAGCTTCAAATCAGTTTCCGAAATTGAAAATGAAAATCAATCAAATGATTCAAACCTTGATGATGGCGTCAAATAAGATCTAGATTTATGATCAAATTTGGATATGGATGATGGCGACGAAGAATATCGAATGGACGCTAGGGCCTAGGGTTCTACACTGAAGCTATATCCATCGCATATAGAAAAAGGAAGGTCAAAGAGAAAATAGGAGAGGGAGCTACGTCGAGAAATGGGAGAAAATTGAAAAGTTAGAAAAATTAAAAAGAGGAGAGGAGAAATACCTACTCACAAAACGAAACCGTAGGTAAAACTTAAGGTTAAAGTAATATTTTGGTCTCTACACTTGACACGAATTCTCGATTTGATCCCTATACATAAAAAATTATTAAAATGATCCATATACATATAGAAAGTCTCCATTTGGTCCCTATACGTTACCCGTTTGGTCCCTATACAAGCAAAAAATTATCAAATCGGTCCCTAAAATTTTGTACGGCAGGGACCAAATGGAGACTTTCTGTATGTATAAGGACCATTTTAATAATTTTTTATGTATAGGGACCAAATTGAGAATTCGTGTCATGTATAGGGACCAAAATATTACTTTAACCAACTTTTAATAAGTAGTGACGTGTTTCTAAAATCATAGGTAAAAGTTACTTTTAGTGACAAATTATTTCATCAGTAGAAGTATCCTTCGGTAGTTGGTGGTTTTCTTGTAGTGATTATATATAGATATAGATATAGATTACCTCGTTACTATTGGTATGTTTGACTCCAAGATACCACAACCAATCATCACCTTAATTTTTTATTAAAAACTAAAATAAAATCTTGAGTGCCCATTTTATTACTGTTGTTTCTTGGTAAGACTTGTATATCATTTCAACTTTATATACAATATACAGTCACATAAAATATGATATCCTATGTAGTGTTGCATCTAGGGTGCCTATTTTTTCTTTACATTTTCTAAAGTATTCTTTCATATCTAAGATGTAGTCTTGCATCATAATGCTTTTATTGTTTGTTCATTTTCAGATGAATTCAAATGATAATGATGAACACTTTAACAATAAGAGGAGGAAACATGAGGATAACATTAATTTCCTCAATTCTCAATTAAATCACTTAGTTTAGTTTACAGCTGACTTACATGGTATGTTCTAGAATTTGCCATTTTTTGTTAAGTAAATCACATTGGTTAAACATTTCCTATGAGTTATTCTTTGGCATTTTTATCTAATGATTGATCTTATTAACTTATTAGTGAGTCTTGGAATGTTTCATTCAACTGGTGTGACAGAGAATGGAAATGGCACCTTCCATACCGAAGAGAAGAAAATAACGCATACTGAAATGGAAACAATAAAATAGATATTGAAACAGGAGAACTCCGCTACTGGTATATTTAGAATTTCAAAGCCAGTTCTTTGGTTCGACCATTGAATTTGCCACATGCAAATGAAGCTGTGGGAATTGTGGCAACACTTGCAAGGGTTGAGAGTGATGAAATTAGCAGGTCAACATCATTGTTTCTTTCAAATATTGGAAACCCTTTAGCTTTCCGGTTTCAATCTTTAAAGATGCAACCACACTTGTGGTCACATGATCTATCAAGTTCCCAATTACATTACTACTAATGTGAATATTAAAACTTGATTACCATACTCTAATTTCTCTAGTCTATTTTTCACTAGCATGGTTATGAAGAGAGAATCTATATTTTTAAAACCTAACAATTTTTTTTTCTAAATTCAGGGACACTTTCTCCGAATATTTAGGCTTGGCAAATATGCTTGCTATTGTTTGCAATACTTTTGAAGGTGTTAAAGCAATGGAGGGATATGATGCAGAAGGCAAGATAAGCTTTGATGTTGGCTTGCATAGGATAGGATCTTCAATCGGAAGGAGCGTAAATGGCCGATTCACTATCATATGTCTCTAAGAATTAAGGCAAGTTATAAGTCACATATATTTGTGTGTATTAGTTCAAATTGAAGATGACGTTCTTTGCTTATATTAAAAGTACACATACTTGATAACTTTCTTGGTTGCAGTCCATTTGTGGGTGGTATTGTAGCCAAGGATCCACAAAGGAAGTTGGCTCTTCCAAAGCCAATATTACCAAATGGGGAGTTCCCAGCTGGGTTTCTTGATTTTGTAGTGAACATGGTCCATTTGGATTCTGACCATTTATCTTTTCTTACTGTTAATGGGCATGGTCTCAGAGAGACACACTACGACAAAATGTACTTTTAGCAGTAAATATTATGACCTTTAGCGTCAATAATAATGGCCGCTAAAACTTTTACCGGCAATTACCAATTTAACCGGCATACCCAGTGTCGCTAAAAGTTTTCCTAGCAATTGTAGAAAATGCTGGTAAAGACCCAATTAATTGTCGCTAAAAGTCGGATGATATAGCGGCAATTATTGCCGGCAATTGTAATTGCCACTAAATATGATTTTTGAATTGCCTTCTAAGATAATTTACCAGCTTATTTTATTACCGCTAAAAGTTCTACTTGGCTTTTGCCAGCAAATGTCAAGATTATTTGCCACTCAAATTATGCATTATTTGATTCACAAAAAGTTTAGCTACAATGATTTTTGCTCCTAAAAAATTTTTTTTTTACAGCTGCTCCTAAAAAACTTAAACAATAGTATACAACAAACATTTCAAATAAATCATACTAAAATTCATTATATAAAAACAAAATACATTTCATTAACTCCACAACAAAAAGATAACAAGTATCAAGTCTTAATTAACTTTTTGAAGTGTTATCAACAAAAGATAAAAATTACATATTTGAATCATATAACTACCGTCATTTTAAGTCTAATAATAGACATTTCAATTCTTAATCATGGGGACTGTACAGACACACTCCACGGAGTATTCATAAGGAGTGGGGCATGCTAGACTGGGACAGATGACATTGGAGTTGCCATTTGTGCCAATGGTACTTTCTGATCCACAGAACTGAACAAAGGTGTCATTTGAGCATAGAGGATTTCCCTTAAGCCTAAAAAACAGTCATTTTCAATTAATAATGTGACAAGTTATCCAAATGGAACTTATGTTGAATGGTCATGTTCAAGATTTTTTTTACTTCTAAACATGCAAAACAAGAAGAAAAAGATGGAATAAACTGAAAATTAAGTTCAAAAGCATACGGGAGTGTGACATTTGGAGGAAGATGGATACTGCCTAATATGCTTGTAAGTTGATTATTTTTTAAGTCCCTGCAATATCACAAACCCATGTGGAGCAAGTCAAAACTGCAAAATTCAGTAGCTTCTGTGCAGAAGGAAATACAAAACTGTAAATTGTGCAATTATCATTTTAGGTCTTACAAGAGAAGGTTATCGGTTCCATTTAAAGTCTTGCTCTGCCAAATAGTGGAAGGAACATTGCCACTCAATGAATTCTTTGCAACTAACCTGTAATAGGGAAATATATATCTTGAAAGGCCATTAAAAATATAGGACATTTACAAAATCATAAATATTAAAAATTAATAAATCTTGGCTGTGAAGTTCAACAATATATAATTTTTGAGTAAGATAAGGTGACACAGTCAATGTTATTTGGCTTATAGTACACAATACAGCTTGATGCAGAAGAAAAAATGATGAAACATAAGACAACTTACAACTTCTGAAGCTTGTTGTTTGATAAATCACTGCACATATCCCTAGAGGTGAAAAACAATCAAATTATATGAAATCCATGTTATCTTATTATCAAGATCCCCCCCACACCACCCCTAACATAGTAGGACAATATACATTGAAAATCGAAATAATTGAATAGAAGACCAAAAAATGACAAATGGACAATAGAAATCGTTACATGGTTGTGATATTTTCATAAAGCTTGTTAGGAGGAATTGTTTCATTCAGCTGATTGAAACTGAGGTCTCTGAAATTTATACAAGAAATAGTCAGTATAAACCATTATATATAATATTAGATTGTCTTTTAAACATGTATATTTGAATCTTCACGTTGTCAGGTGCAGCCACTACTCCGGTTGATGATACACTACATCTATAACTAACTTCTAGGGACATGATACAACTAAGATGATGAACAACTAATATCAGTTGATGATAAAACATAATAATTTTCACAAAACAAAGTGAAAAATATAGAAGTAAAGCTCAAAAGGATAGTAGAAAACTGGAGGAATAAAATATAGTTTTCTTGTAGATTTATCGATTGAAAAATAGGGCTTGAAAATTGAATCAAAAATAGGTCCTGTCTGGTACAAACACCAAGTAAGAACATCAACTTGAAATGCATAGCCAAAGACTACTCCTTGATGAGGATATTGATATGGAAGCTTTATTGGAAGAATCAGTGCCCATTGCTCTTCCTCCACCACCAGTCAGACTTCTAACTACTAAATCTCCTGAGCCTAAGCCTGCTCTTCATTTCAATACTTGGATCAACATGTTGGCAGAGGTTAGCCGGAAAGATTCTGCCAACTCTTCGTCAACCCAGTACGACTCCAGTGACTCTCGAGTCATCAATCTTATGCATGATTTGATAGCTCTTCTTGACAATTCTTTTAACACTCTTTACTCTGATGTTAACACTCAACAAGAGTTGTCAAGACTGATTAAAGAGATTACTCCTCTTCATTCCAATCTTCCTATGTCGGGCCGCACTCAGTTCCTTTCAATCTACAAATTCTGGGAACATCTCTCTCAAAAGTTAGAGAAAATGTCCTCTGTCATTCCTTCTTATGAAGAGGAGGAGAAGATTAAGGATAACCTCTTGTCCAAGTTCCAAGATTTGGAGGTTTCTAAACAAAAAGAGCTCGACCTCATCTCGACAGGCACTCAAACCAAAGAATCCCTTGTGGAATATCGGAAAAGATTGTTGGCAGAGATTGAATCGACACATAAAAAATGCGCCAAGTTTGGCAAGGCTCTGGAAAAGAGAAGAAACAAAGTCAAGGCTATTGATGACGAATCTGTCCAACTTTGTCAAAGAGCTAAAACTGTGGTTGGAAAACTTCGTGCTCTACAGCCTGACTATGATGCTGCAATTGCCGACAAAGCTAATCTTACTTTTGCATGGGACCAATTGTCTCTCAACGTGAACTTGGACAAGAATCAATCGTTGTAATTTTCTTTTCTGTCAGCCAAATTCTATAATTCTGACACTTATTTTTTATTGTCTATTCAATGAGAATGACTCTTGGTTTACCTTCATGTTTATTCATCGTTTAATGTAACTTCTTTTTCCAATAAGTTTCGTAACTCATCTCTGTTCAAATTATAATTAATGTTGTGATGAGTTTCAAAACATCGGAAAATTTCTTGCATTTAATTTCTTGTCTCCCCCTATCAGTTATAAATAGTGAGGTTTGTAACTCTTAAAATTTCTAAACTTGAAACACATTACTTCAACTAAGCCATGTTCTTATCAGAAACAAACTCCCCTTTATTCTTCTTGCATCCTCCATGGGAGCCTGGGTTTATAACCTTTGAACCTCATAGTCAAGGTCTTTGTCTTGATGGTCGTTTTCTAACTAAAGACCAGTAACAAATGTAATGGGCACGGTAGAGATCAGCAACCAATGTAACCATTAGAGCTGACCACCGTTGCCCACCTCTGGTTAGAGTAGACTTGAAACAAAACGGGTGCATCTGTTTCCAGTTCCATCATCTTCTTCTCACGGGTGGTTATCTCCCCTGGTGTTGTTCTTACTTCACCATAGGCAACAACCACCTTCTGGGTTGAATAATGGTGAGATCTGCTCGTGTCGGATTTTTTTTTACACTCTGCGCACCCTCGACATATGAAGCAGATGAAATCTCATCAAAGGGGGAATGAAGCCTCAACAAATTAGATCACACTATTGCATTGTCGAAGAGTGGGGAGACAAATCAGCTAATTTCATCAGAGTTTTGGGCTCTTAGTCAACTGTTATGAATAAGTTAACCTCATTTTAAAATTTGTACTTTTGCCAAATACTGACTAATTTAGATTGACAACTTGTACTTTTGCCAAACCTGTTATATTGCCAAGTTAGCGAATAAAATATTTTCATTTCCTTTCACTTTTTGTCAATCTTTAATTCCAAATATTGCGGTTTATATTTCTTCAAATACTTGTCATTAATTGAATTAATTCTTAGGCTCGTATTGACATCGACAAGTGCATAAGCATTTCGAGAAAATACTTTGGAAATCTTAAATGGTCCCTCCTATTTTGGTTACCTCTTTACCATATTCCTGGCAATGCTTATCCATATGCAAAATAACTTTCCATACTAAATCATCCACTTTAAATGATTTAAATTTAACTCGACTATCATAGAATTTTGCAATTCTTTCTTTCTGTCGAATCAAATTTTCCAATGCAACCAACCTTTCATCACTTAATTCGTCAAATTCATCCAACATTGCATTCCAATATTGGTCGACAGGCAAGTCATCTTTCCTTTGAATACGAGTTGATTGAAGATTAATTTCGACAGGTAACACAGGATCATGCCCGTATACTAACCTTAATGGTGATGTCCCCGTCGACTGTCGAGGTGAACTCCTATATGCCCAAAGTATTTGATCAAGGGTGTTATGCCAGTTTTTAGGCTGTCGACTCACATGCTTTTTAATGAGGTCAATGATAATTTTATTTGCGGCCTCGACTTGACCATTGGCTTTGTGCATAGTATATGGGTATATGTTAGCATCTTTATATACCTATAACTTGCATATTCTACAATCTTTTACGAGTAAAAACTGACCCTTGGTCAGTTGTCAAGGTTTGTGGTATTCCAAACCGACAAACAATGTGATTTTCAATAAAGTTAATTACATCTTGTTGAGTGACTGCTTTAAAACAAACTGCTTCCACACACTTGGTAAAATAATCGATTTCAACTAAAATGAACCTATGTCCTTTCGTCGAAGAAGGATGTATTTGGCCAATTAAATCCAAGGCCCATCCTCCTCGAATGGCCAAGGCTTAACAATAGAATGTAATTCGCTGGCCAGGACATTTTGTATGTTGCCATGTTTTCGGCATTGTTCACAAGACTTGGCAAACAAAATGCAATCTTTCACCATAGTTGGCCAATAATACAAACTTGTCCGAAGTAACCATTTCATTTTTTTCACCTGCTTGGTGGGCTCCGCATATACCTTCGTGAACCTTGGACAATGCTAAATAAGCATCTTGCTCACTTAAGCATGTGTGTCAAGTTTCGTCAACATATCTTCTATGCAGTAGTCCACCTTGCATGGTATAATTCAATGCCGTATATTTTATCCTTCTATATGCATTTTGACTTGGATTTTCCAAATAATCAATTATTGGCAACCTCCAGTCATTCGGCAGGATTACATCATTGACTAAGACATCTCTTTCTTCCAAAGTGGATATAATAATTCTATAATCTCCATTAATCCTGACAAGGTCTTTTGAGATGTCTTGTACCCTGATGCCATTTGGGCTAACTCATTAGCTTCTTGATTCAATTCCGTGGGGATATGCTTAACAACTACGTCATCGAATTTTCTCATTAACTTACTTGCTATAATGCAATATTTGGTCAAGTTATAACTGACACACTTGTATTCTTGGGTAAGTTGTTTAATAATCAACTGAGAATCCCCAAAGATATGCACATCTCGTGCTTTCATCTCCATTAGTATCTCTAATCCGACAATCAACGCTTCGTACTCATCTTCATTGTTAGAACATGGACACTTAAGCTTAACCATGAACTTAGTAGGAGTTCCTTGTGGAGTCACGATTAAGATTCCTACTCCACTACCTCCTTGATGCCTTGATCCCTCAAAGTAAAGTTTCCAAGGTTGTAAACTGACAAAGTTTATTTCCGGCACATCCAATCCTGGATGTTCTATCAAGAAGTCGGCAACTACCTAACCTTTGACAACTTTGGCTGCCACGTATTGTAAAGAATATTCCGACAAAGCAATGGTCCATTAACCAATAGGCCCATTAAGGACTAGTTTTGACAACATATACATTATTACATCAGTCTTAGAAATTACTAATACATTATAAGGCATCATATAATATTTGAGTTTGGTACATGAAAAATACAATGCTAGACATAATTTCTCTATAGCACTATATCTTTCTCAAAGCATCATTGAGAACTCTGCTTAGATAATACACGGCCCTTTCGACATTGTCATAGTCATCCTGGGCCAAGAGACATCCTCTAGTATGTACAACTTCAACGACCGACGAGGCATAGCAAGCATCATGACTGGTGGATTGACTAAGTATTGCTTGATCTGGTCAAAAGCTTCTTGGTGACAAGAATCCCATGTGAAACTTTGTTCTGCTTTCAACTTGACCATTGGTGCAAATACTCTTGTTCTTCCCGACAAATTCGATATAAACCTTCGCAAAAAGTTAACCTTTCCTAGGAAGGACTGTAATTCCTTCTTATTTGTCGGTGCTGTGGCTTCCATAACTGCTTTAGATTTATTTTTGTCCACTCCGATTCCTTTCTTATGAACTAAAAAGCCCAAGAATTTGGCAGCCGATACTCCGAAGCTACGTTTCTGTGTTCATTTTGAGGATGTGTCTTCTCATCCTTTCAAACCCTTGCTTCAGGTGCTCTAAGTGGTCATCTTTAGTTTTTGTTTTGACAACCACATCATCATTGTTGATAGGTGGCTCATGCATTCTTTAAACCGAAAGGCATGGCAATCCATTCATATGTCCCAATTGCTCCTGGACACTTGAAGGCAGTCTTTGACATATCTTCTTTGGCCTATAAAGATTTGATTATAACCTGCATGGCTATCCATACAACTTAAAATTTCATTTCTTGATGCTGAGTCGACAAGCATTGTAAGACTCAATGACTTAGCGTCAAATTGCAAAGACAGGTATCAAGCAGTGATCAACAAGTTCATTAAGGAAATTCAAGGAAAATATTCAAGGAAGAACTTGAAGGAATCAAGGAGCTGAATGTAGAAATCCAAAGAGCAAAGTCAAAGATCAAAGGATCATCAGGACCAAGCTTAAAGGAGAATTTTAGATTTAATTCTTAGATGATTTGTAAGAGAAAGAAATCTTAGTCACAAAATAGCTCAACTAAAAAGATGCATGAAGAAAATCAATTTTCATAACCTGTACTAAAAGGAATAAATTTTTGTTAATGAAAATGATTTTTGGAAAGAAGAAATAGATTCGATCAGGAATGGATCCCCTGTGTTTTTAGTCTGATAAACTCATAATACACAAGATTCTAATCGTGCTTGTCCACTAAAGTGATACAAGCGCTCGTCCACTAAAGTGACTGAAGTGCTCATCCACTAAAGTGACAGAAGTGCTCGTCCACACAAGTGACAGAAGCACTCGTCCACACAAGTCTTTGGACTTGCCAAGTTCTTAATAAGAAGCTTCGTCCAATGACATGGCATATGTAGCTCATCTACTATCAACTACGAGCCCTGAGGATTGAAGACGACGCCGATGTAGAATCTTATTTGAAGAACCAGAATCAAGAAAACAGATTATGTTATCCAACCCAAATCTGTTTTGATTGATCCCAACGACTATAACTTGTTTTCTATATAAAGAGGGATCAAAGGAACACTTTTAGCATAATACATACTTCATAACATATCAGAATTACACAAAATCAATTTGAGAGATCAATTGTGAAAATCATTCATCATCTTTCTTGAGCTTATTGTGAAAAGAGTGTTTCATTCTCATTAGTGCTTCAATTTGTATATCTGACTATTGGGAGTTAGGAATCAATTTTTCGTTCTATTTGATTGTAAAGAGAGAGGGAGTCTCTCTGTGTGATTAAGGTGAGGTATCCCTAAGGAAGAACATTGAGGCTCTTCACAAGAGTGTGGTATCTTGAGGTGAAGGAGTGCTCTGTGGTGTAAAGGTTTTTCAAGCTACCTGGCTAAAGCTTGTTTTGTTAGTGTGTAAAAACCCACAAATGGAGTGGGGACTGGATGTAGGTCACTATGGTAGTGACTGAACTAGGATAAATCTGGTTGTGTGGTGTCTCTAAACTCAAACTCTTTAATTTCTGTCTTGCGCATATAACTGTGATCTTGATGTTCTAAGTTTTCAATTAATATCAGTTCTTGATCTGCATAATCAGTATTGAACTTGAGTAAACTGCAATAATAACTGTGTATTTAATTCTACTCTTAAGGATCAATAATTGAATTGAATCTTGCATCATATGTGATCAAATTCGAATAGCTTAATTTCTGTTTCTTAATCACTGAAACTGAAACCTGCAAGTTTGTTCTTGATTGTTAATGATTGTATCTGAAACTTGCATAACTTGTTCTTAATCTTTAAAGGCTTAATCAATTTCTGTATTTTTTTATTATTGAGTTGAACCTGAACCTATTTTGTGATCTATTAATTCTGAATCAATCTTTCTTATCCTCATCACCTTCTATTCAAGATTTCATAAAAAACCCTTCATTGTTTTTGTAAAAGATCCTGAGGCAACTCTGATTTGAAAAGTTTGTGAAAAGAATTTTTAAGAGGGAAAGATTTTAAGAAAACTCAATTCACCCCCCTCTTGAGTCATTTAAGCCAAAACAACAATTGGCATCATAGCTAAACTCTTAAGTTTGGCTTAACAACTATAAGAGTATGGCTTCCAATGACTGTTTGAATGAAGGGGCTTCCCTTGCACGCCCTCCTACCTTCAATGGATCTGAGTATATCTATTGGAAGGAAAGAATGGTAATCTTTCTTGAGGCAGCAGGTGTTGACATATGGGATGCAGTAGAAAATGGACCATTTGTCCCCTCTACTATAGATACTAATGGTGCTCCAAGAAATAAGCCTAAAAGTGAATGGAATGAGGAAGATAAGAAAAGAGTTCAATATAATGCAAGTGCTAAGAATATTATAACATCTGCTTTAAGCCGTGATGAGTTTTTCAGGGTTTCAAATTGCAAATCAGCAAAGGAGATATGGGATACATTGGAAGTAACACATGAAGGAACCACAGATGTCAAAAGAGCAAGAGTGAACACCCTCACATGAATATGAGTTATTCGCATGAATCGAGGAGAACCAATGGAGGTTATGAAAATTTGATTCTCACACATTGTGAATCAATTGGCTGCACTTGGAAAGACAATCTCCAATGAAGATCAAGTTAACAAAGTCATGAGATGCCTACGTAGAGAATGGCAACCTACAGTAACCGCAATCTCAGAATCCAAAGACCTTTCAACAATGTCAATTGCAGCACTCTTTGGAAAGCTACAAGAACATGAAATGGAGTTGACAAGATTGGTGCTAAGTGAAGAAGAAGACAAGAACAATAGAATCATCACATTCAAAGCTGTAAAATCTACAAAGGTTGACAGAAAGCTTAAGAAGGAAAAGAAACTTAAACGTGCATACATGGATTGGGAGGATAACAATCTTGGCTCAACGAATGATTCCAATGATGAAAAATCAAACTTGTGCTTAACTTCTCATCTTCATAAAGAAGATGATGAGGTAAATGATTCTAACCTTGATGAATTACCTTCTTATGATGAATTGCAAAATGCTTTTGAAGAACTTCATAAAGAATCCATTAGACTTGCTAGATTGCTAATTAAGTCTAAGAAAACCATCGCATTCCTACAAGAGAAAAATTATGTTTTAAACAAAGAGCTAGATGAATTAAAAACAGAAAATTGTGCTGTAAAAGAAAGATTGGCTACTATTTTGGAACGACATATATGCTCTAATTGTTCTAAGTGTTGTACATTGACTAAAGAAGTTGAAAAACTGAAAACTGACTTAGCCAAGTTCACAAATGGTAGAGATAACTTGAATGCTTTATTAGGATAGCAAAAATGTGTTTATGATAAGGCTGGAATAGGCTATGAACCTAAGATATATGATAAATCTTTCAAGAAATTTTTTACTGCACCTAAGACACCAAACACACCATTTGTTAAATGCAATTTTTGTGCTAGAAAAGGTCACACATCTTCTACATGTCAATACATAAAATCAGCATACAATAAATCTAAGTATATATGGGTTCCTAAAGGAACTATTGCTGCAACTAACTCAAAAGGTGCTTTCTGGAATTTGAGAAATAATTATTCATTGCAGATAAGGCAAATATGGGTTCCAAAAGGAACTTTATCATACTCTAACCATGAAGGACCCAAGAAAAGTTGGGTACCTATAGCACAAACATGAAATTATGTTTTGTAGGTGTGGTGGAAGGTCAAGAGCAAAAATTGGAATCATGACATAGAGCCTTCACCAAACACAAAATAGGTAACAATAAAGAAATAATATTGATTGAATATGTTTTCTAATTATCATTATTAATAAATGATTGTGAATCTTTGTGTTGACTTATATATCATTGTATAATATGTCTACATTGTTGTATTAAAGTTATTTGATCAATCTTGGAATAATCATATGGCTTTTGTTTCACAAATTGTATCTAAGAAAATTAATGAAGCCTTGAATGATTTGTTTTGCTTTCTATATGCAACAATTAACTTTGAACATGATCTCTATCATAAGAACCTTTATTCAAAGTAGAGAAATCACTACCAAAAATCAACTGTTTAGTGACCGGCATATTCGGTCGCTAAACTTTCTAATTCGGTCGCTATTTAATTTAGCGACCGAATTAGAGACCGATTAATGGTGGTGACTGATAACCTAGTCGCTAAGATTTTAGAGACCAAAATATTAATTTGGTCGCTAAATGGCGACCGTAATTTCGGTCGCAAAATAATAAAAAATGGTCGCTAAAGGGTTGGTCGCACTGTTTGGGTTACCATTTTTAGCGATAGATAATCGGTTGCTAGTTCGGTCGCTAATGTTGGTTACTGTTAACCTATATTAGTGACCGAATTTCGGTCTCTAGACCACAACCGTTTAATGTTAACTAAAGTTTAGCGACCGAATTATTGGTTTCTAATTCGGTCGCTAAACTGGATTTTATTATTTTTTTAAAAAATTTAATTTAAAAATAATAATTTTTTTTCTTTAAAGTTTAGCAAAATTACTAATAAAACACACCAAATTACTAATGAAATATACAATCATAAGAAATAATGAATATATTTAAAAAAAATAATCCAAAGTCTCGTACAAGAATCGTTTAAAGTAAAAAAAATGAAAAAAAAATCAATCATGATGAGGGGAAGGTGGAGGAACCCAATCATCCTCAGCGTCCGTACCACTGACGTCTGCTATCTGATCGTCCTCTGCAGTAGCAGCATCAGTAGCTGGCGGCGGAACTGGAGGAGCGGCAGCAGGTGGCACAACCATCAGAGCATCACCCTGAGCACCTAGCGTCTGGATCCTCATCTGCTCCAACACCAGCCTAGAAGTGTCTAGCCCCGCCTCGATGCTCTGCCTCGCATCGCCTTGGTGTGTGCCGAGTCAACTGTACAATATGGTTCGCCATCCGCTGCTCTCTCTCGCTCTTCTCGAAGCTCCGCGTTGGCTGCGTGATGGTGTCCTGAATTTGGTTGAATCTGCTTCGAGGGACGGTATCGGCATAGGAAGGAGCGGCGTGCGGATGATGAAGCGATAAACTCGCCTCCCGGTGTCCGAGGCCATACACGTGCCCTTCTTGTTCCCGCCTCGACGACCTCCAAATAAATGGCATTATCATCGATGGAGATAAGAGAGCTGGGCCCATCACCAGTCAAGGCCTCATCTTGTGACTGTGAGGCACGTGATATGGCATCATCCTTCTTCTCGTTGAAGCCCACCTACAAAGTATAGTTGAAGAGACTTAGTTAAAATTATAATCAATATTAACAAATCATTTATAATAAATTACAAGTAAACACTAAATTGTTTTCTTGCTTACATCATAGTTACGGGCCTTGTCCTTGACCCATATCCCCGACTTCAACTTCTTCGTCCTCTCCACCAACTCCATAGCAGTGGGGGCCCGCTGTTTTTGTACTTTCTACACTGAAAAATATAATATTAAATTCATAAGAATGTTTAAAAATGAAAACTCATTAAATAGTATACTAAGTCAAAAGTTTAATGTGTTACCAGCTCGTCGTAGTATGCCTGCTTTTTTTTTTCCCCCCCGGCCCCCCCCCCCCCCCCCCCCCCAGCGCCGGTCCCCGTTTAAGCCGTGTTTTGATCCCGCCCTTCCTCACCGCCGGTATTTTTTGTATTCCCCTCCGTCCCGATCTATCTCCCTACATCACCCTAGTTTTTACACCTAGGATTAATTATTTTATTTGGATGTTTATGTTTATTATGTTAGGTGGTTTAGTTTGAGTAATTAAATTACTCTTCAAATTATTTTATTGGGTGCGTTAGCACTGACTCAATTCAGTGAATGCACGCTTACTAGACAATAATTACGTTATTGTCACTAATATACTAGTACAGAAAAATATTTTTCATAATATGATTAATAGAAAAAACATTTTCATATTCTCATCCTATTTAATTTTAGAGTTAAAAATATTTTGGTTTGACCTTAATCGGAGATTAAATTTTGGACTGAGTATTTTCTTAGTGGATCAGTTCAACTATTAATCTTTACTCTAATTTGAATTTCGAAATTATATCTTTATCAATCTTTATTTTTTTGATTCAAAAACTAAAAACATGTTTATTTTAGGCTTAATATTTATCACTCATTATTTACCCACTAGTACAAAAATAAGAAATTCTTTCTCCTATTTCTACCCGTAACCCCTCCCCTCACGTGCTCTTTCTCTGTTCCTTTTTCCTTATTTTTCTCTTTTTCTCTTTCTTTCTTTTTCTCCTTTCTCTCTTTCCTTCTTTTTCTTCTTTCTTCTTCTTTTTCTTTCTTTCTCGGCTGCTGCTGTTTCTTCTTCTCTTCTTTCTTTTTCTTTTTCTTCTTCTTTCTCTTCTCTTCTTCCTCCTGACCTTCTCTCTCTCTTCCTTTTCCTATACTACCCGTGTTCTGTCTCTTCTTCAACATAACATCATATTTTCATTTCTCTTCTTCATACAACATAACACAAACCTCATCTTCTTCCTCCCATCTAAACTAGATCGCGCCACCACCTCAGCCCAGCTGCGACCGCGCCGTAACCACCGCCCGCCGGAGCTCTGACGCCGCGACACCACGCTTGGTTCGTGTCTTTGTCCAGATCGTGTCTCGGTTGTTCCTGTAGCACGAAATCGTGCTAGCCACCGCGATAGGAGCTGTCCGCCGCCGTTCTCCACCGTGGTTGCTGCCGCAGCCGCCACGCCGAAGGTCCTGGTAGCCACCACAACTTCATCTTCTTCCTTGGGTAAGTGGTTTTCTCACTTCCTTTGCTCAGATTCAAAACCCCCATATTGATTTTGAAAACCCTAACCCTAGGTTTTGATTTTAATTCTCAAAATCTGAGATTAATTGGTGTTTTCTGAAATTGGGAGCATGATTAAGTGTCTCCCTAAATCAATTTTGTCAATCTCTTGTTAAACTGATTTTTCTCAATTTTCATCTTGAGACTAAAAACCCCAAAATCTGTTTTAATTTAAATCAATGATGTTTTTGAGAAATTAAGTATTTTAGTGAGTTAAATTTATAGTATTTATGTTGAGAAATTAATTTAGTATTTTGTCTGGTTGTTTCAATGCTGGGATCGTCTCCCTGGGATGTTTTTCATGTTAGTGCTTGCTCTGGGGAAGCAGAAATTACTTTCTGGGAACTGTTTGGAGCTGACTGCATCGCTGCCAAGTGATTGGAAAACTCTGAACACCTTTAAGGTGGGGGAAAGAATCATTCTACCGTCGGAATCAATAAGTAGCATATTATATAATAATTGTGTAGGGCGGCCTAAACCCTACTAGTAGTTAAGTAACCGACAAGACCAAAATCACATTGGAAACCTTTTCTGTAAAACCAATGGTGATTCGGGGATTGTAGGTTTATCGACATTAAGGTTGATTTTATGATGTTGAGGATGTGTGGCTTTATTACTTATTTGAGTTGATTGTGATATGTTCGTTGTGATAATTTACTCTATGTGATATTTTATGATATTTGAATATTTTGTTGATATTGTGTTATGCATGATCTGCCTGGTTTGATAAATTGCTTAGTTGATTTTAAGGAAAGATATATATTGCTCGGAGGTATTTTGTTTGGGTGAGAGTTTTGAATATGAATTAGACGTGCCTCGCTATTATTTTATAAAAGTGATGTGATATAGAATGTAAGTGGAGGTTATGAGGAAAAGCTTGAGGTACTAGATTGTTATTGATAAAAGTCAGTGAGAATCATGTGTTGCATTGTTGTTCATAACCGTGTATTTGAGATACACGAGGTCCGAAGTTCTTGTAGACCGTTCCAAATTAGAATTTAAGTTGTGCAGCTATAGTGTCATTGCTTTGCATGAGCACCCTTGATAGAGTTGAGAGAGAGAACCAGGGTGTGCACCGACGGTACTGTGCAGCTATAGTGTCATTGCTTTGCATGAGCATTCTCACCATGGATGTACACCATGGATGTGAATGTGCACCGGCGTGGGCAACGTGTCACTTGGACGACTGACTGGCATCCCTAACGAGGGATGTGTGACAGGAGTAGTAGTGGCCACGTCAGCATAAAGGTCTAGTTGCATGAGTTGAAGGGTAGAGGATGATGTTATAAAGTATGGATGATTGCAAATTGTGAGTGATGCATGTCTGTGACAGTTATTGTATTATATGCTATGAATCTTTTCCATTTTTGATGATAGAACTGTTTCTTATCCCCTGTATCTCTCTGCATGTTGTATTTGTTTTATTATGAAATCGTACCAGAAGACTTGGTGTACAAACCTATTGATGATGGATTGGACGAGATTCCCTATGAGCCGGATGTCGGAGCTCGAGTCTTGACCCATGGTGATTAGGGTCCAGGTAGTATATGGCCAGTGCGTCTTGTGAGACGTTTTAGATGTTTTCACTGGTTTAGTATTTTTGTCTAAGTCTATGCCTGTGAGGGCTCCTACCGGGAGGATTCCCTCAACAGTGTTTTGGTAATGTAATTGATAAATATGGGGTATTTATATTATAATCTTGCGAATATTTTATGTTATAAATGAAAACTGTTTATGTGCATGAAAACCAACTTGAGATTACTGTATCTATTTATCTCCCAAGTCTTTATCACGACTGGAGTTTGTATATTTATTTTTCCGCTCCTGGCAGTTGATGTAAGACCAGAGACCATTTATGGTTGGATTAAGTTTTGAGGTTATAAAACTGTCTATCAGGTGTTTTTCCGACGTCATACAAATCTCCGATTTTTAAAGGGGACATTTCGAAAATGATTTGTGAAAATTTCTAACGCTAAACGCGCGCTTAAGGAACTAATAATTGTAATTTTAAACTAAATGTCACAAAGGGGCACAGCGGGGTGTCTCATTTTGGTATCAGAGCAGTTTGATTCTGATCGGACTGCTAAAAGTTAGGGTGTTGTTACTGGCCGTGTCTAGTTGAGTCCACATCGGATATTGACTATGCTTAGAAATTGGGTAGAAAGTTCGTAGCTTCGTCGTTTTAAGTTCCTAAGTAGAGTAGGGAACTGAAATGATTAATATTTTTACTCATGATAAACACGATATTTTTGGGATAAGTTACTTGGGTAAGTTGTTGTATAAAAGAGAGTATCGTTGTTGATTGTGCCTAGAAAGTTAGAAAGTAAGATTTGAAATAAGTGTTAGACAATGAGTTTATTGGAAGAATCAATTCTTGTTCATAAGGTATAGTGAGCAATTAGTGGTACAAATAAATTGTTATTACGGGAATTTATTTTAAGTACTAGATATATTTGGATAATGTGGGTAGTTGTTGAAGATGATAAAGAGACAACAAAATTAGTTTGGGTCTTAAATAGTATAAGATTGAATTAGTTGAAGTCTTGTAGCCTTTTATGGTTGAGATGATGGTTATAGTTGTGGATTTGATTGTAAATCTAGGCTTATAAGTTGGATAGTTAGTCTCGAATCTAGTGTTTAACGATGAGAAAGGAATTAGACTCAAGTTTATGAAATTAATACTTGGATGTGAAGATGAACTTATTTTCTAATGATGTTTTCTAATGATGATAGGTTGGTTTAAAGAAAAGGAGGTTTAAGCATATGGTGTTTATAAGAGGTGTTGATTTGAGTGTGGCTTGTACATGATTAGTATTTAAGTCCTTTCGTTGAGAATAGAATTAGTTTCTAATCACTTTGATGTTATTGGAGTTTATTAAGATAAAGTGTAAACCTTAGCTTGTGATGGGATTATTCTTTAAAGTGATATTTGATTGATGAAAATAGTATTAACTCGAACTTGGTTTGAGACACAAGGTTATAAGGTAAATTTAAGGGGATTTGAAATGATTTGGAAACATAATGAAGAAGTTTGAGTATATAGAAATGATATATATGGTTAAATCGAAGTTATTTGGAAATGTTGTGTGGACACATGACAATTAGTAGTAGTTCAAACTAAGAGAGGATGTTAAGTTAAGATTTTGATATAAAGAAGCACGGTAGATATGGAAATAGTGTGCTAGTATTTAGGTACATTACTAGGATATGATAATTGAAGAAGATTGTTATTAATGATGAAGGTGATTCTAAGGGAAGGATATGTAGGTAAGTGTTAGTACGTATCAAGTTCATATCTAAGGATTTAATTTGTGAGTGGGGACTTGTTATTATTAAAGTAGGACTAAGAGCGGAATGACGATACTTTAGATGAGTAATATTATGGTGATTTCGGATTTGAGAAGGGATGTTTTACCTAGGCATGGTATTCTTGTTAAAATGATGAGTTTGAGCTTCTAGTAAAATCTTAATTGTTATGGAATATATTTTATTTGGTTTAATTTGGCAGTTAATGTAGTTAATGGCTTAGAGTCATGTTTTATATTTCAAATAAGATGTAAGCCTTCACATTTCTTTTTGTAAAGTTTTGGTGTGCGATAATTGAATAGAGAATTGTAGTTATAAGATTTGATGATCAATAGTTGAATTATAATGATAGTTTTGTTGCTTATATTTTGAGATATTGAAGTTAAGATGTGGATTAAGGAGATATATTTTTTGTTATGTTAACTTTTGGTCACTAAGTTAGTGTTTGGACAGAAAGGTAGATTCTTAAACTAAGGGACTTACTTATGTTGACTTTGTCATTGTTGATCATGCCTTGAGGATTGGAATAAAGACTTGATCAGGCAATACGTAGGATAAATTCAGATTTCCCTTGAGTGCGATAATTCTAAATTGGTTTTGTTAAGATTTATGGTGAATTAGAGACATTGAAAACTATGGGACATGCAGTGGTAGGGATTTTGTTGAGGTGTAGTTATGAATGGTAAGATTAAGAGTAATATCAGCAAGTATAACAAATTACTATAGATCGAAGGATCAAATTTTGATCGAGGCAGATATATCATTAAAGGAATTTAGAGTAGTGATCAACGTTTATGGTTAATGTTGACTTAGTGAGTCCTAGGATTAACGGAAAAATATGTATGGTAGTTTTCCTTAAGCTGAACGGAAATAGTAAAGAGGAGTTTTTGAGTGAAACTAAGTTAGAAAAGTTTAAGAATTATGATTTTGGAAAATTCAAACTGAAGTGATTCCTTTTTGGTTGAAGTTGCATGGAGGAATGTAATCGTATTCTTTAAGATTGAAATGAATGACTATGATATAATTTGGAGTGGTGGAATATGTTCAAAGGAAACTAAGACAACAATTGTATACTTTGAGTTGAAGGTTGATGTATGATGGGGTAAAGTTAGTGTTGAACTTGATGCTAGTCGTGAGGATAAGGTGTGGAATAAGTTTTGCTAGCAGACAAATTTTGAGGCAAGAAGTGATGAAGTTTTGATTGTGTCTTTCGATTGTAATAAGCTATGACGAAATGTTTATAATCTTTGAGGTCTTATTCTGGTAAATATGTGGTTAATGATCCATAGTGGAAACTGGACATTTTTAAATTCAAGATTGCCATTGGGGAGCGTCCACCTGGATTTCTTGGCTTTGTTTTGGTGCAACTCTTAGGGGTAATGGCCTTAGAGAAACTCTGTTTTATAATCTCTTTTCTCGGCTGCAAATATATAAGGGCAGATAGGATACAAGCACTTCCTTGCATAAGTGATAGAGCTATGTCTTTAGATGGAGAAATTGTTAGGAGTTGTGTATTTTCCTTGGACAATAGGGTAGATATGTACGAGAAATTTCTTAAACCAGGGATACAAACGGGGCTTGAGAGCCAAATTGAAAATGAGAGGCAAATGAAGGATATGAAATCGAAGTAGGCAAAAGATTCGAGAGGAATTAAGAAGACAACGGACTATGTTGGATATGGTAAGATTCAATTTCAATCAGATTGAATTTCTTAGGTTCTTGGAGCAAAGTTTATCATGTGCAACTCAGGAATGTTATGACATTTTGATTGGGGACTTGAAAAGTGTGAATTTGATAGAACTAGAAGAGTAGACTAAGCCCAAATGAACTAAGACTATGATTGCATCTCTTGAGTAGAAGGTTAATTGATGTTATGGTACAGATAGTGTTGGTTTTAATGTTAGTTATGAAAGTTGGATATTGGAGAAAGTTTTTCTAATGGATCTATATTAAGAAGTGAAGAGATTAAGCGTTCATTTTGTTCTTTGAAGTGTAATAGACTAAGGTGAAATATCGAAGGTAATGAGGATAATGCGGTAGTGAAAAGTTTCGAGGATAAGTAGAATGGCATAAGAATTGATCCCGTTATAGTGTTATAGATGAAAGGAATGAAGCGATGAGAATACAAAGCAAGATTTTAGGGTTAAGGTATGATTACAAAATCCTGTTTAGTTTTGAGCTACGAAATTTCGAGGACGAATTTTTTTTTAAGAGGGGTAGTAATGTAACACCCTAGTTTTTACACCTAGGATTAATTATTTTATTTGGATGTTTATGTTTATTATGTTAGGTGGTTTAGTTTGAGTAATTAAATTACTCTTCAAATTATTTTATTGGGTGCGTTAGCACTGACTCAATTCAGTGAATGCACGCTTACTAGACAATAATTACGTTATTGTCACTAATATACCAATACAGAAAAATATTTTTCATAATATGATTAATAGAAAAAACATTTTCATATTCTCATCCTATTTAATTTTAGAGTTAAAAATATTTTGGTTTGACCTTAATCGGAGATTAAATTTTGGACTGAGTATTTTCTTAGTGGATCAGTTCAACTATTAATCTTTACTCTAATTTGAATTTCGAAATTATATCTTTATCAATCTTTATTTTTTTGATTCAAAAACTAAAAACATGTTTATTTTAGGCTTAATATTTATCACTCATTATTTACCCACTAGTACAAAAATAAGAAATTCTTTCTCCTATTTCTACCCGTAACCCCTCCCCTCACGTGCTCTTTCTCTGTTCCTTTTTCCTTCTTTTTCTCTTTTTCTCTTTCTTTCTTTTTCTCCTTTCTCTCTTTCCTTCTTTTTCTTCTTTCTTCTTCTTTTTCTTTCTTTCTTTCTCGACTGCTGCTGTTTCTTCTTCTCTTCTTTCTTTTTCTTTTTCTTCTTCTTTCTCTTCTCTTCTTCCTCCTGACCTTCTCTCTCTCTTCCTTTTCCTATACTACCCGTGTTCTGTCTCTTCTTCAACATAACATCATATTTTCATTTCTCTTCTTCATACAACATAACACAAACCTCATCTTCTTCCTCCCATCTAAACTAGATCGCGCCACCACCTCAGCCCAGCTGCGGACACGCGCCAGAACCACCACCGCCCGCCGGAGCTCCGATGCCGCGACACCACGCTTGGTTCGTGTCTTTGTCCAGATCGTGTCTCGGTTGTTCCTGTAGCGCGAAATCGCGCTAGCCACCGCGGTAGGAGCTGTCCGCCGCCGTTCTCCACCGTGGTTGCTGCCGCAACCGCCACGCCGAAGGTCCTGGTAGCCACCACAACTTCATCTTCTTCCTTGGGTAAGTGGTTTTCTCACTTCCTTTGCTCAGATTCAAAACCCCCAAATTGATTTTGAAAACCCTAACCCTAGGTTTTGATTTTAATTCTCAAAATCTGAGATTAATTGGTGTTTTCTGAAATTGGGAGCACGATTAAGTGTCTCCCTAAATCAATTTTGTCAATCTCTTGTTAAACTGATTTTTCTCAATTTTCATCTTGAGACTAAAAACCCCAAAATCTGTTTTAATTTAAATCAATGATGTTTTTGAGAAATTAAGTATTTTAGTGAGTTAAATTTATAGCATTTATGTTGAGAAATTAATTTAGTATTTTGTCTGGTTGTTTCAATGCTGGGATCGTCTCCCTGGGATGTTTTTCATGTTAGTGCTTGCTCTGGGGAAGCATAAATTACTTTCTGGGAACTGTTTGGAGCTGACTGCATCGCTGCCAAGTGCTTGGAAAACTCTGAACACCTTTAAGGTGGGGGAAAGAATCATTCTACCATCGGAATCGATAAGTAGCATATTATATAATAATTGTGTAGGGCGACCTAAACCCTACTAGTAGTTGAGTAACCGACAAGACCAAAATCACATTGGAAACCTTTTCTGTAAAACCAATGGTGATTCGGGGATTGTAGGTTTATCGACATTAAGGTTGATTTTATGATGTTGAGGATGTGTGGCTTTATTACTTATTTGAGTTGATAGTGATATGTTCATTTTGATAATTTACTCTATGTGATATTTTATGATATTTGAATATTTTGTTGATATTGTGTTATGCATGATCTGCCTGGTTTGATAAATTGCTTAGTTGATTTTAAGGAAATATATATATTGCTCGGAGGTATTTTGTTTGGGTGAGAGTTTTGAATATGAATTAGACGTGCCTCACTATTATTTTATAAAAGTGATGTGATATAGAATGTAAGTGGAGGTTATGAGGAAAAGCTTGAGGTACTAGATTGTTATTGATAAAAGTCAGTGAGAATCATGTGTTGCATTGTTGTTCATAACCGTGTATTTGAGATACACGAGGTCCGAAGTTCTTGTAGACCGTTCCAAATTAGAATTTAAGTTGTGTAGCTATAGTGTCATTGCTTTGCATGAGCACCCTTGATAGAGTTGAGAGAGAGAACCAGGGTGTGCACCGACGATACTGTGCAGCTATAGTGTCATTGCTTTGCATGAGCATTCTCACCATGGATGTACACCATGGATGTGAATGTGCACCGGCGTGGGCAACGTGTCACTTGGACGACTGACTGGCATCCCTAACGAGGGATGTGTGACAGGAGTAGTAGTGGCCACGTCAGCATAAAGGTCTAGTTGCATGAGTTGAAGGGTAGAGGATGATGTTATAAAGTATGGATGATTGCAAATTATGAGTGATGCATGTCTGTGACTGTTATTGTATTATATGCTATGAATCTTTTCCATTTTTTATGATAGAACTGTTTCTTATCCCCTGCATCTCTCTGCATGTTGTATTTGTTTTACTATGAAATCGTACCAGAAGACTTGGTGTACTAACCTAATGATGATGGATTGGACGAGATTCCCTATGAGCCGGATGTCGGAGCTCGAGTCTTGACCCATGGTGATTAGGGTCCAGGTAGTATATGGCCAGTGCGTCTTGTGAGACGTTTTAGATGTTTTCACTGGTTTAGTATTTTTGTCTAAGTCTATGCCTGTGAGGGCTCCTACCGAGAGGATTCCCTCAACAGTGTTTTGGTAATGTAATAGATAAATATGGGGTATTTATATTATAATCTTGTGAATATTTTATGTTATAAATGAAAACTGTTTATGTGCATGAAAACCAACTTGAGATTACTGTATCTATTTATCTCCCAAGTCTTTATCACGACTGGAGTTTGTATATTTATTTTTCCGCTCCTGGCAGTTGATGTAAAACCAGAGACCATTTATGGTTGGATTAAGTTTTGAGGTTATAAAACAGTCTATCAGGTGTTTTTCCGACGTCATACAAATCTCCGATTTTTAAAGGGGACATTTCGAAAATGATTTGTGAAAATTTCTAACGCTAAACGCGCGCTTAAGGAACTAATAATTGTAATTTTAAACTAAATGTCACAAAGGGGCACAACGGGGTGTCTCACACATCCCCTTATTCTTACCCTTCCTCAGCTTGTTCGTCATATTCTTCATGACCAGTGAGCCTTTATGCTCAAATATGTCCCTGAGGAGACCCTCTAAAGCTACGTCCCACCTATACTATTTCTGCAACTTACAGTTGTTAGGAAATTCGTGTGTGTGTCTATATATATATATATATATATATATATATATATATATATATATATATAATGTAAATTTAATTTAAATAACTTAATAAATTGTGACCTTAAACTCTTTAAACAACTGATCCCTATGGCCCCCTGGGATGGCCTTCCATGTAGGCCATGGACCATCAAACTTGCGTCGCAGGATCTTCGATATCGAATCAGAAGGGCCCTTCGCGGGCAGAAAGCTGCAGCAAAATTAGAGCATTAATAAATGTTATAAATAAATAAAAAAACAAGTAAATAGAAATTAATGATACTTTATATATATTAAAAAATTAAATTAGCTTACTCGTTATTCCCCTTGGGGATAAGAAGAATCCTCCTGTCGGATGGACCACGGCTCTCCTGTCCCGATGATGATGATGGTCCTGTCATAGTGTGGATGATGACAGTACAGCCTGTGTCCCGACCACATGAGACTGGGTAGGGGGTGCAACTCCATCACCCTGAGGTGTCCTATCCACAGAGATGCTAGTAGGGTGGTCTCGATCTGAAGGCTGTGGGTCGGCCGGCGGAGGCACTCTCGCAGCACGACCTCTGTCACGACCTCCACGACGACCCCTACCTCTAGAAGAATCTGCCATCTGTGTCAAAAATGAAATGATGATTACACAACAGTGTAAATCATACAAAAATAAATTACCTAAGTAGAATGACATTTACAAAATGAATTATGACATAAATAAATTACCTAAGTAGAATCTCCGTCACTAAATTCACCCTCACTCTCATTAGTCTCACTTGATCGGAATGTGCCTTCGCTAGATGCGTCCAACTTGGATTGATCCATTAACTCTCTTTCAACTTCTTCCTCATTTCCGGAAATGTTCGCCAGAGAATTAACAATAATGTCCGACGTAATTTGCAACGGTACGTGGGGTCTTGAAAACTAATCATCTTGGTACGGAGCATCTTTTTCAGGCTGGTTGATTACATTATCAGTAATTATACTACGAGCCTTTATCTCAATAACACCCAACCAGCCTTGATGTCCTTCGGGATATGGCGAGTAATAAACCTGATCTGCCTGTTGTGAAAAAATGAATGGGTCGTACGCCATATTATACCTACGAGACAGCCTAACTTGAACAATACCATATTTTTTATCGATTTTTGTCCCTGCGTCAAGAGTAGGATCAAACCAATCACACTTGAAGATAACTAACTTCATCACGGGGAAACCGGTATAATCGAGTTCAAGGATGTCAGTTAGAACCCCATAGAAATCATCCTCTACATTGCCATCAGTGGCTCGCACACAAACACCATAGTTACATGACTGTATTCCTTCATTCCATGCTTTTGTGTCAAATTTATATCCATTTACAATGTAAGTATTCCATGATGTAACCCATCTGTTAGGCCCCCATGCCAAATTTGTCAACAATGGATTTTAAACATTGTTTTATGGATCTAGTACCTAAAAAATCAAATATTATATTATTCTTATACATGCTCTATATTTAAGGAGATAAAATTTATTGCAACAAATGAAGATGCTTAACCTACATATTTACTGAACCACGTAGCAAAGTGAGAAGTAATTTCTCGATCAACCTGACCGTTTGAAATGTCAGGTTGGAGATCCCTTAGAAAATTGTCGTACATCCTACATATGGGAGATTAACAGCAGGACGATTAATAATCATAAATGTGAATTGATCTTATAAAAGACATTGTAGAAACTTACTCTAAATATGGCGCCACCTCTTCACAATTTTGAAGGATATACAGATGAGCAGCATTAATGTCACGCTGCTCCAAGAAATATCCTTTTGATTTGCCACTAAATCTACCCGGATAGTTGAATATTGATATAGGAGGACTAGTTGAACTTCTTTTGCCCGAATCAACGTTTCTAGGCATCCTTGTCCTTCTCGTGTTAACTTCGTCCAGATAGTAATAAGAGGCAAAAGTGGAAGTCTCCTCTACTAAGTATGCTTCACAAATGGAACCCTCCACTCGTGCCTTGTTCTTGACTTTGTGTTTAAGGGAGTGCAGGAACCTATTAAAGAGGGATACATACAAATAAATTACTAGTTTTAAGGAAAGCTAAACTACGATTTCGTGTTCGTGAATTTCATATACATTAAGTAAAATAGTTGATGTTGTTTACCTCTCAAATGGATACATCCAGCGGTATTGGACTGGGCCACCAACTCTTGCTTCGTAAGGTAAATGAACTGGCAGGTGTTCCATAGTAACAAAGAAACTCGGCGGGAAGATTTGCTTCAGCTTACATAACAAAACGGGTATCTTGACTTCCATATCCTTTAATTTATTCACATTTAGTGTTGTCGTTGTAAGCTCCCTGAAAAAGTGGCTAAGCTCAACAAGTGGGTTCCAAATTTGCTTCGGTAATGCGTCGAATGCAATTGGAAGCAACCGTTGAATGAACACGTGGCAATCATGACTCTTCATTCCACGTAACTTTGCTTCCTTAATGTCAACACATCTACCCAGATTGGAAGCATACCCATCTGGCAACTTTAGTTCTTTAACCCACTTACAGACGACCACTTTCTGTGTTTTGCTTAGTGTATAACTTGCCTTCGGTTTGATAAGTCTGCCACGACCACCGTCCTGCAACTCAAGCTCCTTCCGATTACAAATTTCAGCCAGATCAAATCGAGCTTTATTTGTATCCTTTGTCCTCCCCTTGATGTCCAACACAGTGTCAAACACATTCAAAAACACATTCCTCTCAGTATGCATGACATCAATGTTGTGACGGAGTAGCTGCGTCCTCCAATACGACAACCTCCAAAATATACTTTGTTTTGTCCAATTATGGTTGACGCCATAATCAGGAATATGTTCTCCTTGGGATTCATGGACGAACGGTAAGTACTGTACTCTCCGCCATACATTAGGACCAAACAAACGTGGTGGAGGCGATGTTGTCTCCGCACAACGCTTCTTGAATGCATTCTTCTTCCGCCTATAAGGATGATCTTCTAGAAGGAATTGACAATGACAATCAAAATATAAGATCTTTCGACTGTTTTTAAGAGTGAATGCCTTTGATCGCTCCATACATATTGGGCAACCAAGCTTCCCCGCGGTCATCCAACCCGACATCATCCCATAGGCGGGAAAGTCGTTGATCGTCCACATCAAAGCTGCTTTCATCATGAAATTCCGCCTCAAAGATACGTCATATGTCAACACCCCATCATTCCACAGCATCGTCAACTCATCTATCAGTGGCTGCAAGTACACATCAATCTTACCTTTTGGATTAGACGGACCCAGAATTATGACTATTAGGAACATAAACTCTCGCTTCATGCACATCCTCGGGGGAAGATTGCACGGAGTCAGGATAACCGGCCAACAAGAGTATGCTTTTCCAGACTGCCCAAAAGGATTAAATCCATCAGTAGATAACCCTAATCGGACGTTCCGAGGGTCCTGCGAAAATGCCATATGAACCCTATCAAAATGCTTCCAAGCTTCTCCATCAGATGGATGACACAAGACATCTTGCTCCCTCTCATGCTCACTATGCCACCTCATGTGAGCCGCAGTGGCCATCGAAGAGTACAATCTTGTAAGTCTTGGAACAAACGGAAAGTACCACATCTTTTTTAGCGACCTCTTCTTCTCAATGCCCATCCTAGTGGTTGTCTTATACCGATCCGCACCACAAAATCAACAACATGTTATGCTCTCGCTGAATCATCCTTATAGTACAACATACATCCATTCGGGCAACAATCAATTTTCAAACACCCCAGACCCAAATTTTCCACAGACTTCTTAGCATGATAAAAACTAGTAGGCATCCGATTGTCTTCTGGCAGCGCCTTGGACACTGACCTGGTGAGGCGATTAAAACAACCTTCTTGCATATTGTAGTCAGATTTGATACTCAACCATTCCATTCACATCGACAACTCTGTGTACTCCCAACATCCTTCCCACAATGGAGATTGTGCAGCACTCAGCATATCATAGAATCTTTGAGCTTCGGGATTCGGATTCTACTCTATGTATTGGGAACCCATTCTACCATCTTCCCCCCCATCTTCTTCTAGTACAACACCAACCGATGGTCCAGCATGATCCATTATCATCTGCTCGTATGGATTCAATTCTTCCCTCTGGTCACCACTTCCATAGTACGAACCTTCAAACACAATCGGGTTTAAATCAGGCAACGTCTCACCATGGTTACTCCACCAATATTAATCAGGCATAAATCCCTTCTCATAAAGATCGGCTACAACTCCATCCACGCTTTTGAAAGATTGACACTTGCATCTTTTGCAAGGACACCTCAAATGATCACCGCCCAGCCGTATAAATCTCTCCTTGCTAACAACAAACTCTATAAACTCACCCACTCCAACTCTATACTCTTCCCTAAGACGTTTATTCCGATCCAACCTATGATACATCCATTTCCGATTCTCCGGAATATCCATTGCTGGCAATTAAATAGCATGACCAACCCTACAATAACACTTATATATTACGGTGCATTCCAATAACTCCATCAATCTCGTTCTTATGACAAGGTATGAACCTATCCCATTCGAGAAGAAACCTTTACCACACTTGGCTAATAATAGTTATTCCCTTATTCAAATACCTTATACTTAACAAAATTTCGACAGCATTCCCCATTGGTCTCCAAGTACACGACTCGAGCACGGTGAGAATCACCGCGATCAAGTATGCACCAGGAGAACAAAAGGAAATGCATCAGACCGAGATTTCAACAAGTATATAAGGCATTTGAAAATTGAAATGACTATTGTACAACTGTGAAAACGGTTTTTTCCCAAATTGTCCCATTTGGAGAATTCAAGATTCAATACAATGAGCATGCGTACCCGAGAAGGTATGCATGCTCATTAATATTGAATCTCAAATAGGAAACTAAGGCTTTCGTAACTTAATAATTAACTCTAGCAGAAAATAAAACCATTGACTTATAAGGATTGCAACATACTTCAACAAATATATATATTGAAGCATAATTCAATACAAACTTAGATAAAATATAGTAGCAAACATCCTATTGAGCTCCGCTCTCCACTAACAAGGAACACATAATTGTCAAACACATGCATAACTTCTAAATTAGTAACACACAACAAGCATCCCACCTTTTTGACAGGATCACATCCTATTGAGCTCTGCTCTCCACTAACAAACAACACATAATTGCAAATACATGCATAAATATTAAATTATCAGCACACAATCAGTATCTTGCCATTCAGGCAGGATACCTTCCTATTGAGCTCCGCTCTCCACGAACAAGTAACACATAATTGTCAAACACATGCATAACTTCTAAATTAGCAACACACAACAATCATCCCGCCTTTTTGACAGGATCACGTCCTATTGAGCTCTGCTCTCCACTAACAAACAACACATAATTGCAAATACATGCATAAATATTAAATTATCAGCACACAATCAACATCTTGCCTTACAGGCAGGATACCTTCCTATTGAGCTCAGCTCTCCACTAACAAACAACAAGATATATAATTCACATAACACATTACAAGCACCACACAATCATAACCTTTTAGACAAAGCAGAACCTTAAAAGAGAGTATTGAGAGAACTTACCTATGTGACAAAATGCATTAGATAACCATGTATAAAATAAATGAATTAGATAACCATGTATAAAATAATCTATCATCAATGACTTAATGCACCACTTATAATATTTATGTCGTGAAGTATGTACCACTTGGGTGTGAAGCATAACACTTGGTGAAACAGCCGTACTTCCTAGCAAGTTGGTTTGTTTATACAATACAATATATATAAAACAAGTTCAATGTAGAGTTTACCATTCAACTCCAGACCGTTTGATAATCAGGCTTCTGATTATAACTATTTAATACAAAAAATAGTGACTTGATAACCTACCAACAACTAACATGTCAAATCCTAACATTTCAACAAACTGACAAATATTTGGTCGTTGGTGGGTGTCTGCTTGTTCCTTGAATGCTTGTTATTGTAGTTATAGCTCACAAGCATCTAAGTCAATACTTATATTTATAATAATCTATTATGATATCTAATTTCTTATCAATTTGTCATTGACTTGGTCTTCAAATTCATATTAAAATAGTCTTCCTTATGTCTAATACAATGTGCCTGTAATTTACTAATTACATTCTTGGCTTCATATTTTTTTATTTTATACAGGGATGGCCATGAAACTTATAGTAGTCCAACTTCCAAGCATTACAGTCTTAGAGATAGTGAATCAAGAGGAAGCTAACTTATATTATCTATCCAATAAGTTATTTAAATCAATATACCCCTATTGTCAGAATTTCTCTACTCTGGATTTCACTAGAACAACATCAATGATTAATTTGACAGCATAAATACCCATACTGATAGAACTTCCCTAAACCCTAACCTGAGATAGAACTGATCAGAGGAGACTGTGGGGGTGGTGGTTGCGCGATCAGAACCCCTTGAGATGGTGGTGGTCGGCGGAGGAGGAAGTGACAACACCTGAGAGAGACATTGAGAGAAACTGAGACAAAGAGAACTGAGCAAGAGAGAGAGTGTGAGATACACAGAGAGAGAGAATAGGAGACCTTACCAAAGAAGGAGGTCACGGTGCTACAGTGGTGGTCGTGGTGGCGGTGGTGGCACAGTGCTGCTGGGAGGAGGAAGAGATAGTGAGAGACAGAGAAGGAGAAACACAAAATGAGAAGGCTAAGAGGAGAACCTTACCAAGTGGTGGCCGGAGGAGGACGAGACGCTGAGAGGTGGCGATGCGCGGCCGGAACACGGAAGGACCGGAGCTGCGCGTGAGAGAGAAGAGAAGAAAATAGAGAAATGGGGGAAGAGAGGAAGGAAATCGCGATTTAGGGATTATATTTTTAGCGACCAAATTATTCAGTAGCAAAATCGGTCGCTAACTGGGTTAATTTGAAATTCGAATTCATAAATTTAGCAACCGATTTTCAAATCGGTCGCTAACATGATCTATTTTAATTTTTTACGCGCCGTTTAGCGACCAAATTAATATCGGTTGCAAATATAAATAAAATTTAACCATTGTATTTAACTCGGTCGCCAGTTCGATCGCTACAAAGTCAGCAAGTTTTGACTTTTACTTTCCTTTATTTAGCGACCGAAATAGCGACCGATAACTCAGCTACGCTCTATTTCGGTCGCTATTTCGGTCGCAGTATCAACTATAACCAGTGTTCATGTAGATCCTACAATCGGTCACCATTTCGGTCGCAAACAGCAACCAAAAAATCCGATCACTATTTTTGATCCCTAAATAATCTTTTTTTGTAGTGAATTGAGATTGAATATGTTGATACAACTAAACAACTTGCTGATATTTTTACCAAGCCCTTGAACAAGGAAAGCTTATTTTTCATTAGAAGAGAATTGGGAATAATTGATCAATCCTATATCTAATCTCTGAAGAAACAAAAGAAAACCAAAAAGGAACAATTTGAGATGGACGCACTTATTTTCAAAAGGAACAATTTTAGATGGACGCGTTTTTTTTTTATTTGTCCCTGCACCTATCCCTCTATCATGAACAATTTTATATGCTACGTTTGAATGTTTAAATGCTTGCCTTCTCTATTGCTTTGAATGTTTCTTTTCTTTACCTTTTTGATAATGTCAAAATGGGGAGGAAAAAGTATGATATAGAGAAAGGGGATAATAACAAATTATACATGCATATGTTGAGGGGGAGCTTATAAGCTTACATACTTAACGGGGAGTAAATCAATATAAGCTTACATAATTAATGGGGAGTAAATCAATATAAGCTTACAAGATTAATGGGGAGTAAATCAAATTCTGCTCTGATAATATTTTTTTTTATCTGTGATATATTTCTGCTCTGATACCATGATATAAATCTATCAAAAACACTTAGCTTCTGCTACACTTATACTCTAATCTTATAATTTGTTAAAAGATTTGTCATAATAAAAAAGGGGGAGTTTGTAAGACTTAATGACTTATAGATTTTGATATATGACAAATACAATTTAATGTGTGTGCAAGTGTTTTAGTGTCAAATTGCAAAGACGAGTATCAAGCAGTTATCAACAAGTTCATTAAGCAAATTCAAGGAAAATATTCAAGGAAGAACTTGAAGGAATCATGGAGCTGCATGTAAAAATCAAAAGAGCAAAGTCAAAGATCAAAGGATCATCAAGACCAAGCTTAAAGGAGAATTTTAGATTTAAGTCTTAGATGATTTGTAAGAGAAAGAAATCTCTTAGTCACAAAATAGCTCAACTAAAAAGATGCATGAAGAAAATCAATTTTCATAACCTGCATCAAAAGGAATAAGTTTTTGTTAATGAAAATAATTTTTGGAAAGAAGAAATAGATTTGATCAGGAATGGATCCCCTGTGTTTTTAGTCTGATAAAACTCAGAATACACAAGATTCTAATCGCGCTCCTCCACTAAAGTGATACAAGCGCTCGGCTACTAAATTGACAGAAGTGCTCGTCCACTAAAGAGCTAGAAGCGCTCGTCCACTAAAGTGACAGAAGTGCTCGTCCACACAAGTGACAGAAGCGCTCGTCCACACAAGTCTTTGGACTTGCCAAGTTCTTAACAAGAAGCTCCGTCCAATGATGTAGGATATGGAGCTCATCTACTATCAGCTACGAGCCCTGAGGATTGAAGACGATGCCGATGTAGAATCTTATTTCAAGAACCAGAATCAAGAAAACAGATTCTGCTATCAGTCCCAAATCTGTTTTGATTGATCCCAACGACTATAACTTGTTTTCTATATAAAGAGGGGTCAAAGGAACACTTTTAACATAATACATATATCATAACATATCAGAATTACACGAAATCAATTTGAGAGATCAATTGTGAAAATCATTCATCATCTTTCTTGAGCTTATTGTGAAAAGAGTGTTTCATTCTCATAAGTGCTTCAATTTGTATATTTGACTATTGAGAGTTATGAATCAATTTTTCATTCTATTTGATTATAAAAAGATAGGGAGTCTCTCTGTGTGATTAGGGTGAGGTATCCCGAAGGAAGAACATTGAGGCTCTTCACAAGAGTGTGGTATCTCGAGGTGAAGGTGTGCTCTATGGTGTAAAGGTTTTTCAAGCTACCTGGCTAAAGCTTGTTGTGTTAGTGTGTGAAAACCCATAGGTGGAGTGGGGACTGGATGTAGGTCACAGTGATGGTGACTGAACCAGGATAAATCTGGTTTTGTGGTATCTCTAAACTCAAACTCTTTAATTTTTGTCTTGCCCATATAACTGTGATCTTGATGTTCGAAGTTTTCAACTAATATCAGTTCTTGATCTGCATAATCAGTATTGAATCTTGAGTAAACTGCAATAATAACTATGTATTCAATTCTACTCTTAAGGATCAATATTTGAATTGAATCTTGCATCATATGTGAACAAATTCGAATAGCTTAATTTCTGTTTCTTAATCACTGAAACTGAAACCTGCAAGTTTGTTCTTGATTGTTAATGCTTGTATCTGAAACTTGTATAACTTGTTCTTAATCTTTAAAGGCTTCATCAATTTCTGTATTTTGTTATTATTGAGTTTTGAACCTGAACCTATTCGGTTATCTATTAATTCTGAATCAATCTTTCTTATCCTCATCACCTTCTATTCAATATTTTATAAAAAGCCCTTCACTATTTTTGTAAAAGATCCTGAGGCAACTCTGATTTGAAAAGTTTTTTAAAAGAATTTTTAAGAGGGAAAGATTTTAAGAAAACTCAATTCACCCCCCTCTTGAGTCATTGAAGCCAAAACAACAAGCATGTCGGCTATTGGCATCGGATATTCATCTTTAGGGGTAGCAGTATTTGGATTTCTAAAATCTATGCATACCCTCATTTTGCCATTCTTTTTAATAACAGGAACTACGTTAGAAACCCAATCGACATACCTGGTTGTTCGAATGAACTTTGCTTTAAGCAGTCTCTCTTCTTCCTCTTTGATTTTATGCTCCGCATCTAGGGCAAATCTTCTGCTCGCCTGTTTGATAGGTTTGCAATCCTCCCTGAGTGGTAACCGGTGTTCGACAAGATCCCTGCTTAAACTAGGCATTTCATCGTAGTCCCATGCGAAGTAATCTTTATACTCTGCAATTAGTCTGATAAGTTTTTGTTTGTAATCCTCTGGCAAAAAAGGACTCACAAAGATAGGTCTTTTCTTTTCCTCCGTACCTAAGTTTATTTCTTCTAGGGGATATTCCACTTCCACATTTTGTTTAACTTCAGCTCCCTCTTCAAAACCCAAAGGGCTGTCGTGAATGATACAGTCCACTAACAGACTTTTTGAAGTGTGTACTTCTTTGTCGGCCAGATAGGTTGACAATCTTCTCAGTTGTATTTCAAGGCTCATTGTCGGAATTTGACCAAGATTTGTTGGTCTCTTCCTTTATCTTAACGCCAAATTGACTGAGAAGACTTGCTTCCAATGCATCCTTATCAATGACCCATTCGTTGGCAGTTATAGGTCTGACGTTTGGTGAATATACCTCGAAATCAACATGTAATTACCGAGCATAACAAGCGTTGTCATCTGCTTCGACTATTTCTACCCGATCTTGCGCATTCCACAAGATTACTTTCTGATGCACTGTTGACAGAATTGCTCCCACAGCATGAATCCAATCCCTGCTAAGTAATAGGTTGTAGTTTGACTTGGTGGGGATTATCACTAATAGTGTCATCCTTTCGGCGGTGACAACTTGAATATTCAACAAAATGATGCCACTGACGGAGAAGTTTTGCCACTAAAATCAGTAACGACCATATCTGTCGGAATTAAATCCGACTGATCCTTCCCTAGCTTTTTGAACATTGCTCTTGGCATCAGATTACAACAGCTCCCCTGTCAATTAAAACCCTGTTGGCAGGTCTTCCATCTATTATGGCCTTTACATACAAAGGCCTCAAATGGTTTCTTTGCTCATCGGTGGGCTTCTCTAACTGGGCTACATTGTCGAATATGGTAACCAAGTTCTCTTGAACGTACATCCAAAAATCACCTGGATCTCTATCATTGTTGATGACATCATCATCGTCGTAGAAGTCAACTTCAAGATATCCCTCATATTCTGCTGGGATGAACGGAATCAATCCTATCTTCATTCTCATACTTGGTTCCAGAATGATGTTGTTTTCTGGTTCATCATCCAAGAATGGACCTCCAACCATTCTACCATGATTTCTTCTTAAATCACCCTCGTCATCTGATTCAGACCTATCTAACAGAGGTCAGGCCATGCCAGCATCGCAATTGTCTAGAGCCTCTATAATGTCAGTTAGGTCTTCATTTTGTCTATCCACATCCATGTCTTTACTGATGTTTATGTCATCATTTGGATAATTCAGTGCTTCGATGACAGCATCAAAAGACAAATCTTCCATGGTTAGATTGCATTCGGGCTTAAACGTTGTCAACTACTGTTCTTCCATTCTCGCCTCAAATTCTTTCTCAAGTCCTGCAACCTCTTCTATGTCTACCAAACCAACAGGCCATTTACCTGTGGACTTTGTTGGTGGTGATGCCATCTCTAAAGCCTTCTTGTTCTTTATGTAGTTCTATGATATGGGTCTATTCTGCTTAACTTGAGTAACAGGCATCCTCCTATCGACACCCATCTAGTGAGCTTCTATCACGCTTTTCATCTTGACTTCTCCACTCTGGTCGGCCTTATTGTCAGCCATTGCAACCATCCAACCAGTATCCTGAGAAGGCAATTCTTTTATTATGATGCCCCTTTGTTGGGCAAGCTTTTTCTTTTAAGCACGCCGGAGCCTCTACAATCTTCTTTTTTGGCTCTTAGATACGGGTGGCTGAGTTGACGACCCTGACAAACCAGGTCCTACCATCTGAGCGTTTTGAACCAATTGCCCTCTTCGGTAATCTTCATTCCAGAAGGGGAAATTCCAATCATTAAACTTATTCTTTCTCATCCATTTCTGCTTTCGTAACTCCGGATAACGGGTCATAGCAGAATTTTTTACCCATCGATCAACCATTACGTTAGATGGAGGCTTCCTGGTCTTGATGGAATTGAATCCTCCACCGATAGATTTGTTTCTTCCAACTGATTCTCTGATTGGCTCTTCAAGCTAACCTCCAGTGTTATGTTCTTTAGGTCTTGTCTGATACATATGTTGCTGACGGCTACCTGTTTACCTGTTAACAACATGCGTAGTATTCTTGTGCACACTGTGAGACCCAACATGGTTCGGGTGCGAGAACCTGCCTTGACTATTACCATCACGAGACTCAGTTCTGTCTTGTCGGTGATATAATGGCATTTTTTGCCCCCTTGCCTTCTTGGCAACAGCATCGTCTTAAAATCCTTCACCTTTTGGGCAAACTTTGAAGATACCACCAGATTTCTTGCGTGTCAAGAAGTCGACAAGAGGTTCCCCTGCCTTTGGATAGATATCAAATGAATCAGTCAGGTCCATCTGAATATTCTGTCCAGCTCTTATATTGACCATGCCTATTCCCATAGGGACTTGGCGATCAGTTTTGTTAACTTCAGAACCGAATGGTTTGTATCAATCTTCATGTCTGGTTTCTTGTCTGAAAACTTTAGTCTTCCTTCTGTCAAACCTTTCCAAATGATGTCCCTGAAATGCATACAATTGTTAGTTACATAACCAAATGTATTATGAAACTTACAATACTTTTGATCTTTTATTTCATGGGCTTTCAATAGCCTATGATCATCTGACAACTTTAACTACTTATCTTTGAGCAGTATGTCAAACATTTGGTCGGCTTTGGTCACGTCAATTGTAAACACTTTCTTATTGATGAAATTAATCCTTTCTCTGGCCCTTGCAGGCCTCAAGGCTTGACATGTATAAGGGGGACCAATTTTCAAATCAACATAGTCTACCTCATATTCCTCAGAATTATTGGCCTCTTCGTTAGAATCACTGCATCCGACAAAATTAATCTTTTCTCTTTTGAGGAATTTCCTCTGCTTGAAAACCTTTCCGGCCTTCAGTTGTTCAATTTGTCGGACTTTGTCACCCAACTGGGAAATAATAATTAGGTGTTGGTTGACCAATTTCTTCCTAATGTGATAATCTAGACCCCCGACAACAATCTTCACTATTTCTGCCTCAGGGATATGGGTGAAGCAACGACTCCTCATTTGACGGAATCAGACAAGGTAATCATCGGCAGACCCCTAAATAATTGATCATGAAAACTCCTCTCTAATTGATTCTAGGAATGTATGGAATTAGGTCTCAGGGTTGAAAACTAAGAAAAAGCATTCTTAGTTAATGAACTAGGAAATAACTTCATTTTTAGTCCCTCCTCTAAAGCCAAGTCTTCTAATTCGATCGTATATCGGGAAATGTGCTTGACAGTTGATTCTCCACTTTCCCCCGAGAATTTTGACAATTTGGGTATTTTGTATCCTTGAGGCATTTCTGCCTATTGGACCCAATCAGGAAATGCCGATGCAAAAAATGGTTGATTGGCATAACCTATATTAAAACCAAATCTATTCAATGCTTGCTCGACAACTTGGTTAACATTCTGGTTTAGAACATTTTGACGAAGTGCTCCAAGAGCGCCCTGGTTTATGACAAAGTCTTCGTCTTCCTCTGGCTGTAGAATGTGTACATTTCCACGTCTCAAAGGGACTCGATGATGGGACAGTGGCCGCTTGTCATCTTGTTCGGATTCGTCAAGTTGGATAACTTGTTGTTGTTCAATCTGTGGTTGGTTATTCTGACCCTGGTTGACATTCCTATTGACATTTCTATTGGGATTTCTATTGGCATTTTGGTTATCGTCTGGGGCTAACACGCCCAAGGCTCTATTTAACCTATGTATCTCATTTGCTAATGTCAAGCATGCATTATTCGTGTTTTCCATCGATGGCATAATCCCTGTACCCATTTGTTGAGTAAATGTATTCACCATTGTAAGACTAAGCCCTCATTCATGTTTTCATGTATGACAAACAAAGTGTATTTTGCATATGATTTTTAATTTTGACTACGCACTCATTACGTGTTAATTTGCATGCAAGATCACTCGTCCAGCAAAGCAAAACTAGCGCTCGTCCAACATAGGGAAAATATAAGCGCTCGTCCAATGAAGTGAACCAAGAATGACGTCCAACAAAGTAAAGAGCTGAAGTCCAATGAACAACTAAAGAGCTCGTCCACTAAAGTACAACAGAGTAAAAAGCTGACGTCCACTGAAAGAACAAAGAAAGTGCATCCACTAAAGGAACAACAAAGTAAAAAGCTGTCGGCCACTGAAAGAGCACATGAAGCGCGTCCACTGAAAGAAACAAAAGAGGTCGTCTACTGACGTGGCATAAGAAGCACGTCCACTAAGAAAACAGAAGATCTCGTCTGCTGTCGTGGCACTTGGAGCACGCGTCCACTAATGTAAAAGAAGCACGCGCCCACTAATGTAAAAGAAGCACGCGTCCACTGATGTAAAAGAAGCACGCGTCCACTGAAAGTAACAAGAGCACGCGTCTACTGATAGTAACACTTGGAGAGCTCGTCTACTGATGTAAAAAGGAAAGCTCGTCTACTGACAGTAACACTTGGAGCTCGTCTACTAATTATACACGCTAAATTAGAAGCTCCGTCCACTTACATGATATATAAAGCTCGTCTACAAATTGGAGCCCGTCCAATTGCCTTGTGTTAGCATGCTTGTCTACCAGTTGGAGCCTGTCCAATAACCTTGAGCTAATACTCCCGTCTGCTGATGTGGCAAATGGACGCGGATATTTTTATCTTCAAATAAACACGGATTAATTACTCTTCAAAAAGACTCGGCTATCCTTTCTGATGGAAACAGTTATATCTCAAGAAGGACGCAATCTCTACAAAGATCAAATAGAATCACATTTTGAGATCAAGAATCAAGAAAGTAGATTTTGATAAATCAGATCCAAATCTGTCTTAAATGATCCCAATGGCTATAATGTGTCTTCTATATAAATAGGGATCAAAGGAACACTTTTCCATAACAACAAAACAACAACACATACAATAAACACAACTCATACTGATTGTGAAACAAAGTGCTTCATCTCTGAGAAAAGTGTGACAGTAGTTAGAACATCAATTTGTATTATCAGGCTAGAGACTTACTTCTACTCAATTCTTTTCGTGAATTAGAGTGACTAAGAGAGGGTATCTCTTAGGGTTTAACAAGGATATAAGGGATCCTTGGGTAAAGAAAGCCAGTGTTCTTTCTGGAGATTTTTCAAGCAAGGAGGTTATCCTTGTGTTGCTGTAATTAGAATTGTGTATATTGCTGATTATAGTGAAGAAAACCACAGAGGTGTGGGACTGGATGTAGGCTTACCAGAGGAGGAAGCCGAACCAGGATAAATCGGTTTGCGTGTTCTTCTTATCCCTAAACTCCATATACTTGTTAACTTGAATCTTTAATCTGCAATCTGTGTTAAAATCTGTTGTTACTACTTATAATTCTTCTTGTCATCATCACTTGTTCCATAACCTAATTCTTGCGAATTAAAATTGAGTGAAAACCAATTTTCTTTAAAAGAAACATTGTTTTACTTTAAGTCGTTGAATAAGTTTTCAATATCTCAATTCACACCCCCCTCCCCCTCTTGAGACCGTAGCCACTACCAACAACCATGTCAAAGTTACTAGAATCAATTTGTTGTCGATCATTGGCTAATGTAGCCTCTGACAGACCAACAATATATTGCGGGGGTTATCAAAGTGGTGATATTTGTGCTCTTACTATTGGAACCAAAGTGGTTATGGTTTATTTAATCTCTAGGTTTTGATGTTAACAAAAGGATTAAATTTACTTGGTAAAGAGTTAGTTGAGATCTAACAAGTGAGTTCAGTTTATACAGGAATATTCAAAATAATATAAGGTATACAATGCTTGGACTCTTGCAAAGAGTTACCCGTCCAAAGGTTATTTAAACTGTTTATATTTTACTCGTTAAGTAGACGGCTAACTAAAAATCAGTAGACGTCCATAGTAACCACGTCAGCAGACGAGTGCTCTCCTCGAAACTCAAGTAGACATCCATAGTGCCTAACTAAAATTCAGCAGACGTCCATAGAGCCACGCCATTGGACGGAGTTACTCTAAGGACTTAGCAAGTCCAAAGACTTGTGTGGACGAACGCTTCTACCACATCAGTGGATGAGCAGAATAAAACCTGGTGTAGATGCGTTCTAAAACTAAGTGCCTGTAGACGGTTCTACATCTTCTATATCTTTACTACCATGAATATGATTTAATGCAATCTGGACCACATTGAATTTATTTCAAATGATTGATATTTATTTCAAAGGAATATATGTTCTTTATAATTGTTTTATCTGGTTAATGCCTTGTCTTTTTGTAAGAAAATTCATAGTACTATCAAAGAAATACAAAAAGTAAACAGTACAATTGGAATTGCAAAACGATCTGTACGATGACATCTTTATTGCTGGACAAAAGCTGGGTTATACACAAAGGAGGAAAGAAAGTTTTTAAGGTATAATTGCTCAGAACAGTGAGCCTCCATTTTGTGATTTTCTGATAACCAAGGATGCTTTTCAATACGGACAAAATCAAGCTACCAGTCTCAACGGATATTATGCATTTAATGCTATCTCTATAGCGGGAATATTTAAATAACCATTGAAGATTTACAAGAGAAGTTGAAGACCACTATATATAGTGGGTCTCAAGCACTGAAGAATAACTTTTGCCATTTGAACATTTGCAAGATATTCAAAGCTCATATTCCCTTTGTAAAGCAAAAGTCTGTAATTCTTAAGGATTGAATATTTGAAAAAAATTTAGTAGATCTTAAACGTTCATACCCTCACATATAGTGAGTTAGAAAGATCTTAGAAAAATCTCTGTAATAGAGTTAGAGCCTGAAGAGGCTTGGCAAGAAAGCAATACTTGTAGCCTGGAGAGGTGAAGAATACTTGTTGTAAAAACTATTTGGAAATAGTGGAGAAAATCCATCAAGTAGAAGGGACTGGATGTAGCTCTTGGTTGGAAGAGAGTGAACCAGGATAAAATACCCGAGTGAATTTTCTATCCCTTATCTTATTCAGTTTTATTCCTTTATACTAACTGTGGGATTTGATCTTGGTTTTGTTAATCTTTTAAAAAGGATTTCTTGTGTGCTTAATATTTTTATCTTCTGCTTGTGAAAATGGTTTTTGCGAAAAAAATTAACAAACACAATTCAACCCCCCTTCTTGTGTTTGCCTGTGCCAACTTCAGTTGGTATCATAGTTCAGCCTTGACAGGATTGAGCATCTAACAAGTGCTAAGATAGTACGATCCTACAATCATGGATGCAGAAGGACAAGCTATCAACAGACCCCCTCTCTTTGATGGAACTGATTATGATTATTAGAAAAAGAGGATGATGGCATTCTTGGATGCACAAAATGCTGACATCTGGGAACTGTTAGAAAATGGCTACACTGATCCAAGCAGTGAAGGTGGAGCTGTAGTGCCTAGAGATGAATGGACTCAAGAGCAGAAAAGCCAACATCAACTAAACTTGAAAGCTAAGCACTATCTCATGTAGGCTATCACCAGATCTGAGCATGACAAGGTTCATAGTTTCAACACAGCTAAAGAAATCTGGGATACTCTTGCACTAGCTCATGAAGGTTCCTCACAAGTGAAGGAATCAAAGATAAGCATGCTGGTTCACCAATATGAGCTATTCAATATGGCTAATCATGAAACTATTGACCAGATGTTTGGAAGATTTCAAACAATCACCCACAGTCTTAAGTCTCTTGGAAAGGTCTATGATAATAGAGATCATGTGAGAAAAATTTTGAGAAGCCTCTCAAAGCAGTGGAGACCTAAGGTAACTGCTATCCGGGAAGCAAAGAATCTGACTACTCTTTCTCTGGAAGAGCTTCTGGGGTCATTAAAAGTTCATGAACTTGAACTTAATGAAGAGGAAAACTCCAGAAAATGAAAATCCATTACCTTAAAGGCCAAGAAAGCTAGTTCCTCAAAGGTGCTTAAAGCTGCTGAGTCCTCAGATGAAGCTGATTCATCAAATAATGAAGATGACTCAGATGAGGATGAACTATCTTCATCTCCAATAAAATCCAACACATGTGGAGAAAGAAAGGTGGATTCAGAAGGAAGCAGTTCAATAAAAATTTCTCCACGGAGAAGTCATATTCCAAGGATAAAGGCCCACCCCTGTGCTTTGAATGTAAGAAACCAGGACACTTCAAAGCTGACTGCCCAGAGCTGAAGGAGAAAAAGAAATTCTTCAAAAAGAAGAAAGGCTTGATGGCTACATAGGAGGATCTTGACCTGTCTTCTTCAGTTGAAGAAGATGAAGCAGGGGAAGAAGCAAACATTTGCTTCATGGCTAACACTGCATCAGAAAGTGAATTCACTGATGCGGAGGTAATGGACTCTGATCCATCTACTCTGCAAACTATTTTTGATGAATTGCTGAATAAATCATGCATATTGTCTAAAGAGTATAAGAGTCTCAAAAAGAAGTTTATTAAACTCTCTAGAGATTATGATAAGGTCTGCACAGAAAATCAAAACCTTAAGGATGAGAATGAAGCATTAAAATAAAACAATGTTAGTCTGGCAGACAAGACGAAGTGTAAATCTAATAACTCTTGTGAAGTTGAACAACTGAAATAAAATGTGACATACTTGACAGACTCTCTATCAAAACTGGTTGGTAGCTCAGATAAATCAAACCTTATATTAAGATATTCTAGATCACCACGTGATAAATCTGGCATTGGTTATGATAAAGAGAAGCAAAATGCATCTCTGAATAAACCAAGAGTTCATACACAATATAAGGCTTCTAAAGTCCGTCCACAGTACACTAAGTCAAAACCAAGCCCTTCCAATACTTATTGCAAAGTATGTGGAAAAAGTGGGCATGTGTCATCTAAATGCAATCATAACAAGCATGCAAAGCATTCAAGTCCTATGATCACTAACAAGAAAGGACCCAAGTCAATTTGGATACCTAAAGATAAGATAATCCCTGTTGCAGATCTGCTTAACAACAGGAAAGAAACAGAAGTCCTGGTACTTGGACAGTGGGTGCTCACGACACATGACGGGAGAAAGGTATATGTTCCAAGACCTTAGACCCAAAGATGGTGGTTGGGTCACTTTTGGAGGAAACCAAAAAGGAAAGATCATTGGTATAGGTAAAATTGGTAAACATCATTTTCCCTCCATTGATAATGTTCTGTTAGTAAATGGTCTTAAACACAATCTGCTTAGCATTAGTCAATTATGTGATAGTGGGTTTAATGTTTCATTTAATAAGAATATGTGTAATGTAAAGAAAGCTGATGGATCACTCTTATTCACTGCCCAGAGGCAAAACAATCTGTATAAGATTGACTTAGAGGACCTCTCAAATCAAAGTGTCTCAGGTCTAGTGTCCATTGAGGATGAACGATGGAGTCGGCACAAAAGGTTGGGTCATGCAAGTTTGAGATTAATCTCAAAACTGAAAAAAAACCATAACCTTGTAAGAAGTCTACCAAACCTTAGTTTCAAATCTGATGCTCTCTGTGATGCATGTCAGAAGGGAAAACAAGTCAAAGGTTCTTTTGAATCTAAGGATGTTGTTAGTACCAACAAACCACTAGAATTGCTACACCTTGATCTCTTTGGTCCAACAAGGACTGCCTCTGTCAGTGGTAAGAAATATGGTCTTGTCATAGTAGACGACTACACTAGATGGACATGGGTTATGTTCCTTGCTCACAAGGATGAGTCATTTAAGGTCTTTTCTGTATTCTGCCAACGTGTACGGAATGAAAAAGGCATGTGTATAGCTTCAATTAGAAGTGATCACGGGGGAGAATTTGTCAATAAGCTATTCCATAAGTTTTGTGAAGAAAGTGGTATTCAACACAACTTCTCAATACAAAGAACACCACAGCAAAATGGTGTAGTAGAGAGAAAGAACAGATCTCTTCAAGAGATGGCTAGGGCTATGCTCAATGACAATTCTGTCCCTAAGCACTTTTGGGCTGAAGCTATGAACACTGCCTGCTACATTCAGAACATAATATACATTAGACCTATTCTGAATAAGACTCTTTATGAATTTTGGAAAGGTAGAAAACCCAACATTTCATACTTTCACCCTTTTGGATTTAAATGTTACATTTTGAATACAAAAGATTTACTTGGTAAATTGGATGCTAATATAGATAATGGAATTCTACTAGGATTTTCTGAAACTTCAAAAGGCTTTAGAGTTTATAATTATAGAAATTTAGTTGTAGAAGAATGTATTCATATCAAATTTGACGACAAACAGCCTAATAAGAAACTATCAGAGCTAGATGAAGCTTTTACAGATCTTGATCTAAATATCTCAGGAGAGAAACCAAAAATCAAGACTGATATCCAAGTAGATGACACTTATCAACAACAATTAGAAACGTCTACCTCTCAACAGGAAAATGCTCAGAAATCTTGGTATTTCAGAAACTACCATCCTCAAGATCAAATCATTGGTGACCCCAATGACAAGCTAAGAACTAGGTCAACCTTCAGAGAACAAAGTGATTCTGCTCTTATCTCCGAATGTGAACCGAAGACAGTGGATGAAGCTCTACTGGACGAAGGATGGATTCTAGCTATGCAAGAAGAACTTAATCAGTTTGAGAGAAGTGAAGTCTGGACGCTTGTACCCCTGCCTGAAGACAAGTCAGTTATTGGAACAAAGTGGGTCTACAGAAACAAACTTGATGAAGATGGTAAGGTTGTGAGAAAGAAGGCAAGACTTGTTGCCCAAGGCTACTCTCAATAAGAAGGTATAGACTATACTGAAATTTTTGCACCTGTTGCTAGGCTAGAAGCTATAAAAATCTTAATATCGTTTGCTTCACATCATAGCTTTATGCTTTTTCAAATGGATGTTAAAAGTGCCTTTTTAAATGGCTTTATTAATGAATAAGTATACATCATGCAACCTCCTGGTTTTGAAAATACAAATCACCCTGAACATGTTTATAAGATTATGAAATCACTGTATGGACTTAAACAAGCTCCTAGAGCTTGGTACGATAGGTTAAGTTCGTTTCTAATGGAAAGTGGTTTCAACAGAGGAAAGGTAGACGCAACTCTGTTTAGAAAAACTATTAAGTCAGACTTTATTATAGTACATATTTATGTTGATGATATCATTTTCAGTGCTACTAATGAATCTCTATACAAGGAATTTTCTAAGTTAATGCAGAAAGAATTTGAAATGAGCATGATGAGAGAACTTAAATTCTTCCTTGGACTTCAAGTTAAACAGTCTATGGACGAGGTGTACATCCATCAGACTAAGTATACAAAGGAACTTCTAAAGAGGTTTAAGATGGATGATTGCAAACCAATGAATACTCCTATGCATCCCACTTCAATACTGAACAAAGATGATAAAGACAAAAAGGTAGACCAAAAGGTATATAGAGGTATGATAGGATCTCTTTTATATCTGACTGTGTCTAGGTCTGATATAATGTTCAGTGTTTGCTTATGTGCTCATTTTTAATCTGATCCTAGAGAGTCTCATCTGTCAGCAGTTAAAAGAATATTTAGATATTTAAAAGGTACTACTAATCTAGGCTTGGGCTTTAAGAAAAATGATGATTACAGATTAGTTGGTTTTTGTGATGCTGACTATGCTGGAGATAGGATTGAAAGAAAAAGCACAAGTGGAGGATGTCATTTCATTGGAGCTAACCTAGTATCATGGTCAAGCAAAAGGCAAAGTACCATTGCTCTATCATCTGTTGAAGCAGAATACATATCAGCTGCAAGCTGCTGCTCACAACTTCTATGGAACAAACATCAATTGGAGGACTACAATATATTTGTAAGTAGTATTCCACTTATGTGTGATAATATTGTTGCAATCAATTTATCTAAGAATCCAATATTGCATTCTAGAGCTAAGCATATAGAAATCAAACATCATTTTATTAGGGATTATGTGCAAAAAGGTGTGTTTGATGTTCAATTTGTAGATACTGACCACCAATGGGCAGATATCTTCACTAAACCTCTTGCTAAGGATAGATTTATCTTTATAAGAAAGCATTTAAAAATTTTGTATGTTGATTGAGTTAGTATATTTATTGTAAAGTTGGTCGTCTATTGCATGTTCTCTCTGCACGTCCACTAGTCATGACGTCCAAAGCACGTGAAATTTACGCGTCCACTCTTAGTCTTGTGTGGACTCGTCTATGCACAAATTTATTGCTTATATTAATTTATCCTTGAACACATTTATATAAAACGCTTCTTTTTCCTTGTTAAGTCAGCCACCTTCATCAATCCCATCGTAACTTTTTACGGTCCCAAGTTACCAACATCGTTTTACACTTAATGACATGTCCTGTCATTTTTTTGGAAACTATTGTTTTTCAGAAATCTTTCAAAGTAACCTCTTTCCCTCTGAAAAACTTTTCGCATCTCTTCATCCCTGTCAACCTCTCTCTTTGAATCCTTCGAACTCTCTGGCTCCCTTATTCTTCCAAACCTCAACTTATCTTACTCAAACAATGGCTTCAACCTCTGCCCCTATGCTTGCTTTTGGAACAGACACTATGTCCATATCTGGGGAACATCACTTCAACTTTGGAATTCTAAAAGAATACAATCTGGATGTGAGTAAGTTCATTAACGCTGCTGGATGGGATGGAATCTTTCTGGAAAAGGTCTCAGTGTATCCAGATTTGATAAGGGAATTCTGGAGAAGACCAAAGATCTCTGAAACAGAAGTTGTTGGGTTTGTACTGAGAAGGAAAGTGATAGTATCCGAGAAAACCATCTCTGATGCGATTGCTTGTGCTCAAGAAGGATTGGTCTTCACGAAGAACTCGAAAGAAGACCTAGGTGGTCCAAAGTCAATTGCTGTTACCCTAATAAGGTAAGACAGCGTGAGAACTCATTCTTGGAAATCCTCTGAGATGAAAGATCACATCAGGATTCTTCACCAAATTCTGCACAAAGTGGTGCTGCATAAGATTGGCTCTAAGGACAACTTATCAGCTCTTCACAAGTTCTGCCTTTGCCATCTGGTTTTTGAAACAAAGATTAACCTGCCCTGGATTCTGTTTCATCGCTTCAAGGATGCCATTACCAATAGAGAATCTGCTTCTCACATTACTTTCACTCATCTTCTGTCAAAAATTTTCAAGCAGCAAGCCGTGTACGATGTTCTAAGTGCAAAGCCTAAGGATGAGTAAGAAAGATTCCTTTGTGAGAAAGGATTGATTGTTGTTGATTTTGGAAGAGTTAATCTCAGTGGCATGCAACTCAGCACTTACAAGCAAGTGGAGTTGGCAAAGCTTGAGGAAAAAATGATGATTAAGGAAGAATCACTTGAGGCCAACGATGCTGCAGTTCTTGGTTTAAAGAAAGGAACCAAAAGGAAGATCGTGGCTGTGAGGCAACCCATTTCTAAGAGGACTACTAGAGGATTTGTCCTCTCCGTATCCTCTAGTGCTACTATTCCACCTGCACCAAAAAGGACAAGGAAAGTAATCATGTCTGAAGAAGAAGATGATGATGAATTACCTATCGCGACCATTTTATAAAAACAAGCTGCTGCTGTTGCTGGTCCAATTTCCAAGAAGAAAAGGCAACCAGCAAAGAGGGCTAGAACAACTATGACTTCTGAGGTAGTAATCTCTGCTGATGATCCTGTTAGGTTAGCAGTAGATGAACTAGTGTCTAATTTGGGAACTCATGATGATAATATCTCTGCTCCACATGATGTGGATGATGTTTATGTCCCCATCCTGCCACAATCACCATACTCACCACTAACACAAATAGACAATAGCATTACCATTGGAGTCCCCCTTTCCTGAACCTTTGAAAACCTTGTTTCCACCCATAATTCCTTCTTCCTCTCTGTATAATGGCAAATCTGAAAACTGGGCCAAAGTACAGAAAGAATGGAAAATACAATTTCACACCATTCCACAAGAACCAGAACCTATTCTAACCAAATGGTATCCCCTGGCAGAGTATGAGTATGAACCCCTCAACATCTATCCATACTGGGTTAACGCTGAACTCCACACTCCAACTGGCCCATTCCCTTCCCAAATGTTCAATGAACATAGACCTCTCCTCACCCACCTTCCCCAATAGAGGTTCCCTACCAGAAAAATCTACCCCAATCTAGTGAAACTTCCACCCCTTAAACTATTCACTGATGGAGTAGAGAGAGTTATAATATCTGATTGGCATACTGATCCTAGCAAGAAGGATCTTGAGAGTGTTCTCGAGAAAAGAGCCAGATCCTTTAGGCAAATACCTTTTGTTTGGACAAGACTACAAAATGGACGACTTTCAAGCACCCAAGAGTATATGGTGCTGTTGTTGACCATTTTGTGGACATTCTCATGCATGAGATTCTGAAATGAGAATTCAGTCACTTCAGAGCAGACAGGGCTGCACGGTTGTCCCTCCAACCTGGTTAAGACACTCCACTTCCACAAATGTTGGAATCAAGCCCTACAAGATTTGTCTAGGTTGTCAATGATCGATATAAACAAGTACAAGGACCGGAAGCATCCAAGGCACAAAGAAAAGATGCAAGTAGTTGAAGACATTATGCTAGATCTCAATTCTGAACCCTTTGACCACTCACAGATGGATTACATTCAATCCTTTACAATTGAGATGGTCACTGAGGCTAACTATGCAGGAGCTTTCTGGCAATCCCACTTGATTCACTGCACCAGAGAAGCCTCCACTTCTGGCCTGTCTGCTGAAGAGAAAAAGAAAACTCCAAAATTCAGAGGAAGATATGGACTCTCTCGTGTCAGATATCTGATCTTCAAGGATATTTGGGGTCTGCCAATAACCAGCCGTAATGTGGAAATTCCTAATGCTATTCACTGGGCAAAGGATGTCCCTGAGCCAATTATACAATATGCCTTTGCCTCAGCTTCAACCTCACACTCTGAACATACAACCGAAGAATTAATTGTAGAAGGCCCTGAGCTGAATGTTGAATTCTTCTCAAAACCTGCTTCTGAACCTTCAACTCCTTTAGCTGATGCCATTATTGTTGCTACTGTTGAGCCAACTCTGACAGAGCAGTCTGATGAGATCTGTGCTTCTAAGCAAGGTGCTGAGTCTGCTAAGACATCTTCTCAACCATTAGCTCTTGCTATGGTTCTTCCACTAGTCCAAGCTCAAGACACTATCTCAGACTCTGCTGAGAGTTCAAGACAATTATCCTTGCCACCAAATCTTGAGGACATCATTGGAAGAATTGTTCATGACAAGGTTGGTAAGATAGTTTAAGAGAAGACAGAACAGATGGCACAACAGATTGAAGAAATGGTACAAAATCAAGTTCAAGATACCTTGGCCCCTACGAATGCTATGGTGACTCAAATGCTGGCTTTGTTAATGGATTTTCAGAAAAGCCAAAATCCAAATCCAAACCAACCCGCTCCACCACCTCCTTCTACCTAACTCCTTTCTTTCTTATCTTATTTATTTTTGCTGACTATGTTGGTCCACTCCTTTTACCTTTTTGTTTGATGACAAAAAAGGGGGAGAAAGGAAAGAGATTAAATTTTATAATTAAATCTTATATAACTTATTTTGTCTACATAAGTTTAATCTATTCATGTTTAATATATTCATCTTTTTGAAACATTGCCTTGACTTCTCATGCCTAAATTTTGTCTATAAAGTAAATTTTGCTCTGATAATGGTTTGATCTGTTTATTCACAAATGTTTGATAGGCTTTTATCTTGGTTTGATAACTTGTATTATCTTGCAAATAAGACTTGCTTTTATATTTAATTGCTTTGATCTGTTGAATGCTATGTCTTAGGGGGAGCCTTGGAAACTCTCTTAGACTTTGTTATTTAAATTTATTCAGTTTTTGTCATCATCAAAAAGGGGGAGATTGTTGGAACCAAAGTGGTTCTGGTTTATTTAATCTCTAGGTTTTGATGTTAACAAAAGGATTAAATTTGCTTGGCAAAGAGTTAGTTGAGATCAAACAAGTGAGTTCAGTTTAGGCAGGAATATACAAAATAATATAAGGTATACAATGCTTGGACTCTTACAAAGAGTTACCCATCCAAAGGTTATTTAAACTGTTTATATTTTAATCATTAAGTAGACAACTAACTAAAAATCAATAGACGTCCATAGTAGCCACGTCGGCAGACGAGTGCTCTCCTCGAAACTCAAGTAGACATCCATAGTGCCTAACTAAAATTCAGTAGACGTCCATAGTGCCATGTCATTGGACGGAGTTTCTCTAAGGAATTAGCAAGTCCAAAGACTTGTGTGGACGAGCACTTCTACCACATCAGTGGACGAGCAGAATAAAACCGTGTGTAGATGCGTTCTAAAAATAAGTGCAAGTAGACGGTACTACATATTCTATATCTTTACTACCTTGAATATGATTTAATGCAATCTGGACCACATTGGATTTATTTCAAATGATTGATATTTATTTCAAAGGAATATCTGTTCTTTATAATTGTTTTATCTGGTTAATGCCTTGTCTCTTTGTAAGAAAATTCATAGTACTATCCAAGAAATACAAAAAGTAAACAGTACAACTGGAATTGCAAAACAATCTGTATGTTGACATCTTTATTGCTGGACAAAAGCTCGGTTATACACAAAGGAGGAAAGAAAGTTTTTAAGTGCAATTGCTCAGAACAGTGAGCCTCCATTTTGTGATTGTATGATAACCAAGGATGCTTTTCAACAAGAACAAAATCAAGCTATAAATCTCAACGGATATCATGTATTTAATGCTATCTCTATAACGGGACTATTCAAATAACCGTTGTAGATTTACAAGAGAAGTTGAAGACCACTATATATAGTGGGTCTCAAGCACTGAAGAATAACTTTTGCCATTTCAACATTTGCAAGATATTCAAAGCTCATATTCCCTTTGCAAAGCAAAAGTCTGTAATTCTTAAGGATTGAATATTTGAAAAATATTCAGTAGATCTTAAACCTTCATACCCTCACATATAGTGAGTTAGAAAGATCTTAGAAAAATCTTTGTAATGGAGTTAGAGCCTGAAGAGGCTTGGCAAGAAAGCAATACTTGTAGCCTGGAGAGGTGAATAATACTTGTTGTAAAAACTACTTGGAAATGGTGGAGAAAATCCTTCAAGTAGAAGGGACTTGATGTAGCTCTTGGTTGGAAGAGAGTGAACCAAGATAAAATACCGGAGTGAATTTTCTATCCCTTATCTTATTCAGTTTTATTCCTTTATACTAACTGTGGGATTTGATCTTGGTTATGTTAATCTTTTAAAAAGGATTTCTTATGTGCTTAATCTTTTTATCTTCTGCTTGTGAAAAGGGTTTTTGCGAAAATAATTAACAAACACAATTCAACCCCCATTATTGTGTTTGTCTGTGCCAACTTCACTTACTATTGGACGCTCTTGTCGAGTATGGGTCATCACCACTGACCCTGTTATCCCATTCGCTTGACTGACGATTTGACCCCCAGTCGACGGTCCTGCCTATCCAGATGTATGTACGGTCGTCGTTACTCCATTTGGATATGGTATGTATGCAAATGGGGTATTTGGGTTGACAATGTTCGAACCATAAGGCATTCCATACAAAGGTTGTGGCAGAGGTTGCGTAGTCCCTCTTGGTTTTGAATTCGCAACACTCCGTGGAGACAATCCGGTAGTTGGCAGATTTATTTGTTGTAAAACTAAGGAAGTTGGTGACGGGAGTGTTCCTTGGCCAACTTCGTCAAACCTATTGACAACTTGAGCATAGGAAACACCTCTTCTCGCCACTAAACTATTAGTGCTATTATTTCCTGCATTAGTAGCATTAGCCATGGTTGCAGGAATATTATCAACTGGCGCAACAGTGGTTATAGGATTAGCATCCACCGTTGACACAACGGCGTTAGTGCTGACTACACCTGCATTACTTGCACTACTCATATTCACAGAGTTTTTGGAATTAGATGATGTTTGAATGACTCTCCCACTCCGTAGATGCATACAATAAATTTGTATGTCAGAGTTCGTGACACTGTACGAGTTACTCTAAACTTTTCCCACCGGACGTGCCAATTTGCTAACGTGGTTTTTTGGTTTTTGGCCAAAATTCCTTCGTTGCAAATAATTAAAGGTCAAACGAGTGTGGGACCTAAGAGTTATGCGGTAATCTCGTCGAGAATATGTATGAACTGTCTGCCAAGTATGAATTTGACAAGTTAGTCAAATCTAGCAAATATACTGGCAAGGACTTGATGCTATGACAAGTATATGAGTTTGAAAATGGTGTTTAAAATTATCGCAAATAATGAAAGGTAACTTTGAAATTTAAAAGATGAAGGTAGTTTCTATTATAGAAAATAATTTCCTAATCGAAATAAGTTTATAACGAACAAGAGACAAAAGTCTTGAAAAGAAAGGTTAAGTAAAATAAAATCTAAGAATAGAAATTACTTGCGAAAAGTAACAGAAATTAGAAGAATAATTTGAGAGGAATACTGGAAATAATGAAGAACAAGTGAAGAACTTGAAAGACATAACCAGTATTGTACTGGATTTTCATACTGAATTGAAATAAGAAGGGTGGATGGAATACTTGAATATTATCCGTCAATCTGTTGTGTGATCGAGATGTGTAGGATGTGTATCAAGTAACCGACCACTTTTTACATTGTGTTTACCAGTATTTATAGGCAAATAAAGTAACTACTTATTACTAACTTCCTATCTTAATGACTACCACGTATCTTAGCAGTTTCTAAACTTTAAATTTGAACTGCTTGTCAAACAACTTTGGTAACTGCTCAATTCCTTGAACTACTCTGTGTCAACTTGATTGTCTTTGACGGTTTGGCTGCTTGATAACTTGTATTGATAACCTTTTGTCGGATCTGGGACTTAGCCAATTTCTTCACTTTCTTTCTCTTTTGACAATTCTTCCTTTTGGCTGGTTATATTTTCTCTTTTGCTTCATCATGAATCCGTCTGTCGAATTCTCCCCTTTTACCAGACTATGTTCTTTTCTTGTCAACTAAACAATTTAAATACTTAAAAAATCTTAGTCATCACTCCGATTCTCTCGTCAGCCTGTCGAGAAAACATCTGTCAGAAATCCAAAATTTCATCCTTAACAGGGGGTCGGGCTGACTTATTTATTTATGAAAATATAAAAATCTAACTAGCTCGAAAACCTTTTAAAAGACTACATGAAGATATTTATATATAGGTTAAGAAACTTTTTTTTTTGCCAAAAATAAACTTTTCAATCTTGAAATATATTAAATCTTTGACAAAATATTTTATTGTATCTAAAATAAATATATTATATTAATATACAACTAGTAAATTATTAAGTATCGTAAGTTTTTAATAATATATATATATATATATATATATATATATTTTATAAATAGGCTAATTCAATAGGCTAAATATAGTATTTCAAAAGATCAAGTGTTAACTTATATAGTTATAAAAACTTTTTTGATGAGATGTCTAAGTCTAACTTATTTGCTAAGCGTATGTTTGGAAAGCCTGTTGGGAGCATAAAAATCACGTTTGGACGTGATATTTCATAAGCTACAATATGTAACTTCTACTACATCAACGCATGTCTGACCATTTCGAACGTAATTCTGCGTTCCAAACACCCGATAAATAGATCAGATTTATATAGGCCGAGAATAGGTTAGGTAGTAGACACCAAGGAATCATCCAACCTATTCTCATCCTAATGTATTGTAAATGTTTTAGATAGTTTGTTATTCTTCAAAATACATTTTATTGTATTATACTGCTTAGATGAGCTTGTACTTACCCTTTATTCAGTTTTAATTCGTGCCTCTAAAATGAAAAGGTAATGACAAGAAGCTTCTAACTATGCGGTGTGAAAAAATGAAACTATGATGATGATAATAATGTCTAATAAAAATATTTAATTAATATGCGTAGTCAGTGTAAAGATTTGTTATACGGTCAATCAAATATAAATCGTCAATTGTAATATCAATGAAAAAGTTCGACTTTGATCATAGCGACCTTAAAAATCATGTATAAGATGATTTCTGATTGATTATCAGTATAAAAAAACTTAACTTTATATCGAAAATGTATTAAAATTAAAGTCATAATAAAATTATGATGGTTGGACCTTTATGACTTTTTACCCTGATTAATGCATTTTTTTATCGAGGCCATGACCACAGCTGCATGGGTTGTGAGAACACACTTGCGTTCATTTTTGTTTAAAGGCAAACCGACCAGTATTGAATACTAAGTGCATGTTTGGATTCACTTTTGTGAGAGGCAAAAATGATTTCGGAGACATAAAATTGATTTTGATATGTTTGGGTCTTCTACACTAGAATTTATTTTGTCTCTAGAATGGATTCTAAATTAAAGCTGGAATTTGGAGCTTTTGCCTCCAAACATGATTTTTAGTCTCAAATTTATTGTTCAACTCACTTTTACGTGAATGTATTCCAACATAAACAACTTTACTTCAAAGTCAATTTTATTGAAATCAATTCTATGAATCAATTTAATCCAAAATCACGTTTATCTAACGTTCATCCAAATCTACACTAAGAAAGTTCCTCACACCTTGAAATTGAATCACGTCACTTAACAACTTTGGCGGAAGAAAACTAAAACCTTGTGCATATTCAATTACTCTTTTTTTGTGTGTGATTACATTCAGTTGCTCTTTATTCCATATATGTGCATGTACAAAATGATCAATCATTATCAACAGTGTGCTTCGGTAATCAAATATTACCTAAATGATGTGTATTTGAGTTACTTATAATTTTCCATAAAGACAATGTAACAAAATGTGACACCCACCCCCTAGGGCGTTACTTTATAAACACGTGCGAAAATAAAATTAAAAGGATAATTTGCTGGTTGCTTTCAGAAAATAATTTATATAAATACATAAGCGTCTGAAATTGGGTATAAAAAATTTGGTACGACTCCAAACCTAAGCCTTGATCGGCAGACCGACTTACAATCTTAGCCTGACAAGCCTATTTAATTTAGAGATATACTTGAATAAAAGCTAGTATTTTTACAAAAATTTCGACAGAGTCTCCTCTATAATTCGGACATCCCAGGTAAAAGAACACCTGCTAAAATAGTTAAATTTTCATTCCAGAATTCCAGTTACACCAAATACAACCAGGTAGTAATATGCTAAAAATAGTTATATCAATTAGCTATACATGCCCAAAAGGAAAAACTTAAGTTTCCATTCAAAAGAGATGCTCTCCGAGCCATAAACATTCCATTTTAAATTAAAGGCTCTCTCAGCCATACTCATACATACTATCAAAAATCTAAGTCTCAAACCCTAAGCTGGTCATTCTAAAAGTTATTCCTGAGGAAAACTCACGTGGTCATTCCACAATCAAATACTTCATCAAACAACCAGATCTAAGTCTCTAAGTGACTTAGGAAGACTCCTCTGCACCATTTGTACTAAAGTACCCAGGGTACGATAGCGAACCAGAAGAAACCTGATATATCTATAAGGGTGAGATACCGACAAATGGATATATCACACAACAACCATATACATGATACATACAACACATCGGCATATTAGTATTTAAGCATTATTCATAGATAAAATAACAAGTGTTATATCAGTGGGTCTCATACCCGAATCAATCAGTTTTGTAAAGATAATGCATGACACTTCAATCATCAGGCTCTAAACTTAATCTCATGAGATACCATCACCGTTTTATCATTAAGAAATAAAGAGTTGATCAGACTCATATGCCACGTTTGGCAAGTTGTCTCCGTCACCTCATGTACTCGGATCAACACCATCACGAATCCCTTATAACGGCCATTCGGATGTATACATCATCAAATACCACATCTTAAGCGGTTATTCGGTAACTCAAGCACGTCTGCCAAGGGGAAATGTATATGAATAAAAGACTTTTCATTATCGAGACTTTTCTTTGTGTTCACTCTTTTTCGTTGTCGAAGCCCAAGGCCAACGACTATTCACAATTTTCATCACTAGAAAATCAATAATACAAGACGCGCAGTCCGAGTGCTCAATCACAACACCTTAGACCGATGCCGCAGTCCAAGGTTGCGGTCGTAGAAACAATTATACTTTTATCCATGTTTTATTTCAACATGATAAGGACTCCTAGCCCATAACAACGAAATTAGGTCTCACAGTCGTCAATTCCAAAATTAGGACTGCTAGCCCATAATATCACGATTAGGACCTTGATCCATAATTCTTGACACGGATCCCAGATCGCGGGCATACAACTAAATACTAGAGGCGACGTCTCACGAACTAGTATTCTCTTTCACATGTGCTTACTTTTCGCTCAGTGAAAATCAAAACCAAAACAAAACCTCGGTTACTTATCCAAGTAACCGGAACGTTGCTAAATCATTTAGGAGAAAATCCTTTTCCTTTGCAAAATCTTTTCTAAAACATTTAGGAAATTCGTTTGTTTTTGAAATTCCTTGATGGAATAAAGTCAAAATATTTTCAAGGGGGTTTTTCCTTCATAAAACCTGCAGTTCGAAAGGGGTTTTCTCTCGTACAAAACTTTTGATAATAAAAAAGTAGTTTCCTTCAACTCAAAATCACTTCAACATTTTTCTAAAAACAAAGATCTTATTCTTCTGAAGTAAGCACTTTAAACAAGGAACTTTTATAAGTGAACCCAAAACTTTCAAAGTTTTATTCAAGGCTTATTAAGTCTTTTAATCCTTAGAATCATTGGGCACAGACTCAAGTCTGGCTTCTCAAACTTCAATCAATAGTAATAATATCACAGTTAATGACAGTTCATCACATATATATAATTCATAACACTTTAAAGCAAGAAATGTTCAACTTCAAGTAATAATCACAATAGTTCAAGTAACCAAGTTATTCAGTATTGGCTCAATATCACAATAACATTCACAACACTCAATTACACACATGCATATAGTTATTGAATATCCCTAGGCATGTTCCCCTTACCTTTGAAGACAAGTAAAGAATCCTCGTCTTAATGCTACGTTAGCTTCAAGAGTGTAACTATCTACTCCATCAAGCAAGCATAGCCGTGTCAAACGTCTCAGAGATGGAATCCAACAATGCGCAACAACCAGAAATCAAGAAATCAATTACACATTATCAAACACACATTCTAATTTGGTCTAAACACTTAATCTTATTACCAAACAAGGTAATTTCCAAAGAAAATCATGTTTGGAGCTTAAGCTTCACGATACCCTTTGAGGAAACTTTGTTTTGATTAAAGGATCATGAAACTGAACTTAGGAATTTCAAATTAAAGGTCCTAATTTGAATAAAACATAGCTAATTTTATAGAAACACAATCGATTTCAAACAAAATCAAATTGGGGTTTAGGGTTCCTAAACACAATTTGGGGAAAACTCATTTGATCAAAGGATAATAAAATTAGTTTAATAAAACACTAATTTATAATCCCAATTGCATAAAAACATCATTTAATTTCATATTACAACATGAAATCAAGGAGCTAGGGTTAGGGTTTCAGAATCAGATTTGGGTATTTTCAATCGAGAAGAGAATAGAGGGTAAAACACTTACCCAAGATGAAGAGGAAATGAGAACATAGCAACCATGGTGGTCCAACAGTACTTTGGTGTGGCGGCAGGCAGCGGAGGACGGCGGCAGTGGTGTTTTCTAGTAACAACCATGACGCGGTGGAGGGCGGCGGTGTGACAAAACTGGATGAGGCAGACACGGTCTTGCGTCTTCCTCCACGTCGCGCGACGGTCGGAGGCGCTCTCAGGGGTGGCGCACGCGGCTTATGACGGTGGTTGGACAGTGGCATCACGGTTCCCCTGTGTAGTTTTGATCGGCACTCAAAAAGGGAGAAAAATGTTGATTTCATCTAGTTTTATGGAATCAGGGAGATGAAGGTGACTTTTGGGAGAGAAGAGAGATTGAGTTGGAGATGGGGCTGCCATTTCTTGGCCAATCTTTGAGAAGGAGAAGAGAACCATATTTGTTCTCTGCTGAGAATGAAACGTGAGACACCCTGCTGTGCCTCTTTGTGTCAATAGATTAAAACCTCATTATTTAATTACTTAATCGCTCGCTTAACGTGAAAATACGAAAAAATTAAAACTTAACTTATAAAGTATACAACTTCATACAGAATGGCATATCACAATATAAGTATATTATGCATATTACAAAACACTGTTGAGGATATCCTATCAGTAGGATCCCTCACAGGCATATACTTAGACAAAAAGTTAAACAGCGGAAAAGATAATAAAAATACGTCTCACGAAACGCACTGGCCATAACTAACTAGACCCTAATCACCATGGGTCACAGCTCGTCCTCCAGCCTCCGGTTGGTAGGGAGTTCCATCCAAAGCCTCCCGGTTATGCTCATCCACAGGGTCTTCTCGTACAATTCCACAAGGAGAAAAAATAGAAAATACAGAAATATACAAGGGATAAGAAATAGTTCTATCATCAAAAAGCGGAAAAGAGTCATACTAAATTATACAGTAATTGTCACAGACAATCAGCACACATAACTAATGAATCATCCTTAGGTTAATATATATCATCCTCTACCCTTACTCTCAGGCAATCTAACACGTTATTTAAACGTAACCTCTCTAATCTTGTCACCATGTCTTTACGTTATCGTGGCCACTATCACTCCAGTCACCATCCCTCATTTGCATCGGGGCACACCGTCATTCCCGTTAGGATGTTCCACCTAGTGCACACCTCCATTCCCGTTAAGGTGTTCTACCCCCATTCCCATTAAGGTGGAAGTGGTCTCGCGAGAACTATTGATTTTACGTGTATTATATTACCAATACACGGTGTATTATATTACCAATACACAGAAGTGTTTTACGTGTATTATATTACCAATACACGGTGTATTATTTTACCAATACACAGAAATGTTTTACGTGTATTATATTACCAATACACGGTGTATTATATTACCAATACACAGATGTCCTTGCGTATTATATTACCAATACACTTTTGTCTTTGTGTATTATATTACCAATACACTTTTGTCCTTGTGTATTATATTACCAATACACAGTTGTGGACAACAACACCTACACTTGAATCTCACCAACCCGTTTTAACAACATCTTAGTGCCTTAACCTTCCATTAGAACTTGACACATATTCTATGCCATAACACCTCTTTAACATTCCTCATCTAAGTTAGGCACTTCTAAATCATCATTATCCTCACTCCCAAAAGAATCACCTCTTAGACAACATATATATCTTTGTTTAAAAATCCACTGAGCATAATAATAAAAACCAGGTAGATCATGCATAACACAATATCAATCAAAATATTCCCATATCACCAACATAGCACAAAATCAATACAATAAAGGTAATAAAATCAAATCAACCATCAAAAATATAAAGATCAATCTAATGTCAATAAACCTACAATCCCCGAATCGCCATTGGTTTTTCAGAAAAGGTTTCCAATGTGATTTTGGTCTTATCGATCACTCGACTACTAGTAGGGTTTAGGTCACCCTACACAATTATTATATAATCTACTACTTATCCATTCCGACGATAGGTTGGTTCTTTCCCCCACCTGGGTTATCACCAGACTCCCGAACTCGAAGTTCCTCATTGTCACACCACAAAGTACTAACTCCACCTTCTGCGAAGGTAAGGAGATTAGATGCTCGAAGAGGTATACCACGAACATTCTCGTTTCCTTCGTGATGGAAGTCTAAGGTTATGAACACAAAATCACAAGTTAAAATCAAATAAGAACACAAAACCACAAGGTATAGGTTCGGCCAAGACTAGTTCTTAGGGTTAGAGATTCTCGAAAATTATACAACTCATGGATTTATGATCCATAAGTGTTAGAAGTTCATAAACAATGATCATTAATTTAACAAAGTTGAATTAAAATCCCGCTAAGTTATACACTTAGGGTATTCGGCCAAGGCTAGTAAAATAGGCTAGCATTCACTAAACTTTCCAATCTCTTAGGTTTAGCATCCATATGTATTAAGGAGCTCAAAACCATGATCATTTTGGAAAAATAAGAACAAAGTATCCTAGGTCCATAACCTTCTAGGTTCGGCCTTCATAGGATTTATAGGTTAGAAATCTTTAAACTTTCCAATATCTTAGAATTAGCATCGAAATATCTTATGGAGCTCAAGTCCATGATCATTTTGGAAAACAATGGAAACTTAACCATTCCAATCTCTTAGACTTAGAATCCAAATATCTTATGGAACTCAAGTCCATGATCATCTTGGAAAAATGAAAGTAATACATCCTAGCTTTAATAACATAGAATAAACAAGTTAGAAATCCTTAAAATTCCCAATCTCTTAGACTTAGCATCCAAATATCTTATGGAGCTTAAGTCCATGATCATTTTGGAAAAATGAAAGTAATACATCCTAGCTTTAATAACATAGAATAAACAAGTTAGAAATCCTTAAACTTTCCAATCTCTTAGACTTAGCATCCAAATACCTTATGGAGCTTAAGTCCATAATCATTTTGGAAAAATAAAAACTCAAACATCCTAGCACCTAAACACTAACTAAGTTTCGGCCATCATAGGATGATGAGGAAAATATTCTTTGTTTAACAAAAACTCTTAGGTTTAGAATCACAAGGTATTAAGAGTTCTAAATCCATGATCATACTTGGAAAGTTGAAACATAGTATCCTAGGCTTACTTATTCATATTTTCAGCCATCATAGGAACTAGCTATCAAAACTTCCAAGATTTATAGATTTAAGATCAAAGGATAGCTAGAACCTCAAACACATGATCATATTCCAAAAGTTGAAACAAAAACTTCCTAGGTCACAAATGCAAGCATTCGACCTTCATTGGAAGAGATGGGTAGAGATTTTTGTTTTAAACAACCTCTTAGTAAGTGAAAATATAAGTTAATATAAGACTATAGAAAGTGGTTTCAATTCAAAAGGAGTTTTCTACCATTTTAGAGAGATTTTAGAAGTTTAAAGCATATAAAGAACACATAAAGTAAACTAAGAAATAAAAGATGAAACTTGAAAAAAGATTCGTATGAGAGCATTACCCTTAGTATAAGGAAGAACTTTAATGAAGAACTCAAGTGGAAGCTTTAAGTGTTTGAAAAAAAGAACAAATGGAAGAAGTTGAAGAAGTATGAAGATGGAGGAACAAAATGAGAGAATGAAGATGAGTGATGATTATATAGAGGAGGGAGAGGGGAGCACGAAATTTTGGAGAGAGGATGAGCTTGGAGAGCAAGTTTTGACCTTGTTCCTTGTTTGGTTGAAGAGGAAAAAGAAAAATAGGTTTTTAGAATATAATATGATATATTTCAAAAAGTCCATCATGACAACTTTTTAGGAGGTAGCTTAGGCCATTCCTCTAGTGAGTCACCTCACTCCCTCATGTCACCTCAAGCATTTTATGTCTCCTATTCTGCTCCATTTCGTACCCAGTTGCATTTCCGATCGTAATTCTTTCGACGTTTTTGCCCGAATAAAATATTATATTTTATTTATGACCGAAAATTTTCAAAATAACCAAATTTGAAGGAAACATAATAAAAACACTAACTATCTCATTCCCGAGTCAAAATTAGGTTTTCTGCACAGTAAACTTGTACCGGCAGTGAAAACGCAGACCAGCTTTCGTCTGAATTTTAAACCAAAAAATTTACCGTAACCCTATACCATAAAGTAGACTATGAATACGATTTTATTTTAATCAAAAACACTTTCTGTAACACCCTACTTTTTATTTTCCGATTTTTATTTTTTTCAGTAAAAATATTTTCGCTGTATTGATCGGTATAAATGTATTTATTTATATTTTTATCCTAGTTCATGGAGATTCATTTCTATGAAATAAAAATCATATTCATACTCTATCTTAGGGTAGAAGCTTACGATAAAAATTTGGGTTGAAAATTCAGACGGAACACGGCCTGCGTTTTCACTGACAGCATAATTTTACTGAGCAGAAAACCTAATTTTGAATCGTGAACGAAATGTTTTATGTTTAAATCATATTTCCAACGAGTTTGGTTAGTTTGAAAATTTTGTGTCGAAAACAAAATATTACGCTTTTATACGGGCGGGCGTAAAACCCTAATCGAGGAAACGACGAAGTCGAGAAGGGAGGTGCAGAGACAAAATCGGATACCGGAGGAGCTGAGTCATGGGATGAGTCACCACCATGACTCACCAAGCATTTATGAGCATTAAATGCTAGTAATCATGACTTTTATGTGAAAAAGACCAAAATATCCCCAAGCTTTCGCGGGTATTAACCAGACACATCTACGTACTCTTAACCACTCATTTTAAGTGGTTGTAAACCTCCCACATCCCCTCAATTTCGTGCATCTATATACACTCAACCATATCTATTTCATTTTTCTTTCGTTTCATTAGTTTCCTCTCAAAAACCGAAATCGGGTAAACGACGGAGCTGCGTACGGAATTTCCGGGAACCGCTAACGGATAGGATCGGTGAATCATTAGTGAGTCACTTTGTGTGGCCCAAAATCAGCCTCACCTCCATCAAATGTGAGCCACATATTTATTAACCATAGTTAAGCAAAGTAACCCTAGTTAAGTTATTTATTAACTATGGTTAAGCTTATATTAATTAAATAATCACAAAACCCATTAATCTAAAAGTTAAAAACCAAACAAGGCCTAAGATTTTCCCTATAAAAGCCCTCCAAAACCGTGGCCTCCCTCCCATTTCACTCATCTTCTTCATTTCCTTCATTTCTTCACTTTTCTCCAAAAACACCATTGTTGATCTTCAAGAACTTCAAGTGATTTCCATTAACAAGATTGCCAAGATCATTATCAATTCTTCTTCTATTATGTGCTTAAGTGCTATTTCCAATGGGGGAAATAGTGACGCATACTGTGCTTATGCACTATTTCCTAGGAGGGATAAAGGAATAGGGGCGCACTGAGTTTTGACCTCAAATAGTTCTGGACTGTTGACTAGTGTAACAGGAGTATAGATGGCTATATTAGTAAAAATGTTGAATTACAGGAGCTGAAAGTAGAGGGTGATATCGTAATTTGGGTGATATCGTAATTTGAGGATGATTGCTAGTTAGGTGTGATGTGTGTGGTTGACGGTTATTATATTTTATGCTATGATTCTTTTCCGCTTTTGATGATAGAACTGTTTCTTATCCCCTATATCTTTTTGTGTGTTGTATTTTATTTCTGATGTGATCGTACGAGAAGACCCGATGGAGGAACCAATTGCTGAGGAGTTAGATGGAACTCCGTATGAACCGGATGCTGGAGGTCGAGCTGTGATCCATGGCGATTAGAGTATAGACATTATGACCAGTGTGTCTAAGGAGTATTTATATTTCCGCTAAGTATGTCTGTAGTGCAGTTTATGCCTGTGAGGGATCCTACTGAGAGGGTACCCTTAACAGTGTTTTGGTATTGTCATAAATAAACAGGTGTGTATATATATATGTTAACATGGTGTGTTTCAAATTTGCAGAAGTTATATGATAATTAAATAAGTTTTAATTTTTACGCATTTTCAATGATAAGTGCGTGATTAAGTAAATAAATATTAAGGTTTTAATGTAATAATATAATGGGGCACAACGGGGTGTCTCATTTGGTGGTATCAGAGCAGTTTGATTCTAAAATGGACTGTGGAGTTATGTCCGATCAGAATCAACCTCGGATGTTATTATTGGCCGTGTCTAGTTAAATCCACCTCGTATTTTGACTATGTTTAGAAGTTGGGTAGTGTGTCCGATTTTACTGCGAAAATTAATATTGGTATGGCATATGGTATGTATATACTTGCCTATGTAGTATTTTATGTCATACTAATAAGAGCGGATGATTTCTTTTACAGAATCATGGCTCGTGGAAGAAGACGTCCAACTAACAGCGGTGACAGAACTCCAGAAAGGATTATTGGAGCTGTCAATGGTAATGCTGACAATACCGATAATGGAGGAGGATCATCTTCGACTCATAATACAATGGAAAGCATAGCTACTGCTATGCTATTGCAAACCCAGCAGAATGCTGAGATGCTGCAGATGAACAGAGAGCAGTTAGAAATAAAGAATCAGAGAAGGGAGGTAGCAGCTGAAGATGCTGGATTGACTAATTTTATGAACGGAAAGCCACCTCAATTCCGAGGAGAGTATGACCCAGAGAAGGCGGAATGGTGGATACAAGAGATTGAGAAGATATTTGTTACTATGCGCTGCAGCGAGGAGAAGAAAGTGAACTATGCTGCCTTCATGTTAACTGAAGGAGCATAATTTTGGTGGAAAGGAAAGAAAAGATTGTTGGAAGCCGAGGACAGAAACATTAGCTGGAAGTGATTCATTGATTGCTTTTTCGAAAAGTATTTTCCGCGTCTAGTTCGATGCGAGAAGGAAAAAGAATTCACAAACCTCAAACAAGGCAACATGTCCGTAGGTGACTATGCATCACGTTTTGAGGCTTTGATTAAGTTTTCAGAGTATTATCAGAGGTTTCCAAATGAAGAATGGCAATGTAGAAGGTTTGAGGAAGGACTCAAATGAACTGCAGAGGGCTGTAGTGTCTCTCGACATCCATTATTTCCCGGAACTGGTTGAGAGATGTAGTGCTATTGAAAGTATAGATCTGGGGATGGCTGCTGAACAGAACCAACAAAGGATTGGAGGTCCTATTAGATCAGATAATCAGAGGAGAGTAGATAGTGGTTCTCAGGGGAGGCGGGAACCATATCCCAAACCAGTGCAGACAATAACACCAACACCAATTGCCACAACACAAGTGGTTGGAACGGGTCAGCAATAGCAAGGCCCAGTTTGTTATAAATGTGGAGGACCACATTATCAACGGAATTGTAGGAAGGTACCTTGCTGTTTCCATTGTGGCAAACCAGGACATTTTGCTAGAGATTGTAGACAGAAAGGTATGCCGCAGCCGGTAGCTGGGAATAGGGAAGCTGGAGGTTATAGAGGTTGAACCCAGGGAGGAGTTCCCGTAACCGGTCAACAGATGGTTAGACCTCAAGCTACTGGGAGAGTGTTTACCATAAGGGGAGCTGAATCCTCTCACCTTGCAGATCTCAGAGAAGGTGTGTGTAAATTGGATATGAAGTTATCGCTATCATTTAGAGGAAGACAGCGATGCGAAATATATTTTGGGATCTTTAAATTAAGATACAATTACAAGATGATGTCTAGTTTTGAGTTAAGAAATTCCGAGGACGGATTTTTTTTCTAAGAGGGGTAGTAATGTAACACCCTACTTTTTATTTTCCGTTTTTTATTTTTTTCAGTAAAAATATTTTCGCTGTATTAACCGGTCTAAATGTATTTATTTATATTTTTATCGGAGTTCATGGAAATTCATTTATATGAAATAAAAATTATATTCATACTCTATCTTAGGGTAGAAGCTTACAATAAAAATTTGGGTTGAAAATTCAGACGGAACCCGGCCTGCGTTTTCACTGACAGCATAATTTTACTGAGCAGAAAACCTAATTTTGACTCGTGAACGAAATGGTTTATGTTTAAATCATATTTCCAACGAGTTTGGTTGGTTTGAAAATTTTGTGTCGAAAACGAAATATTACGCTTTTATACGGGCGGGCGTAAAACCCTAATCGAGGAAACGACGAAGTCGAGAAGGGAGGTGCAGAGACAAAACCGGATACCGGAGGAGCTGAGTCATGGGATGAGTCACCACCATGACTCACCAAGCATTTATGAGCATGAAATGCTAGTAATCATGACTTTTATGTGAAAAAGACCAAAATATCCCCAAGCTTTCGCGGGTATTAACCAGACACATCTACGCACTCTTAACCACTCATTTTAAGTGGTTGTAAACCCCCCCCCCCCCCCCACATTACCTCAATTTCGTGCATCTATATACACTCAACCATATCTATTTCATTTTGCTTTCGTTTCATTAGTTTCCTCTCAAAAACCGAAATCAGGAAAATGACGGAGCTGCGTACGGAATTTCTGGGAACCGCTAATGGATAGGATCGGTGACTCATTAGTGAGTCACTTTGTGTGGCCCAAAATCAGCCTCGCCTCCATCAAATGTGAGCCACATATTTATTAACCATAGTTAAGCAAAGTAACCCTAGTTAAGTTAATTATTAACTATGGTTAAGCTTATATTAATTAAATAATCACAAAACCCATTAATCTAAAAGTTAAAAACCAAACAAGGCCTAAGATTTTCCCTATAAAAGCCCTCCAAAACCGTGGCCTCCCCCCCCCCCCCCCCCCCCCTTTCACTCATCTTCTTCATTTCGTTCATTTCTTCACTTTTCTCCAAAAACACCATTGTTGATCTTCAAGAACTTCAAGTGATTTCCATTAACAAGATTGCCAAGATCATTATCAATTCTTCTTCTACTTTCTTAACTTAGGTAACATGATCATCTCCTATCCTTTTAAGCTCTTGTTTTTCATATTTCTTGAGTTTTCATTTCTTAGATCTATAACTTCAATTAATTCTAGAAAATTGTAGAAAAATCATAAAAATGTGAAACCAATTTCTATGATCTAGTTATGATCCCTCCTTTATTTATCCAAGAGCATGTGATCAAAATCATTCTCCTTCCCTATTAACCATTAATGGTCGAACCTAGGTAGGAAAATGGGTTTGGTGTTTTGTTGTTTGTTTTGAAAGTTAGTACTTGACTTAGGTTCTATAATACAGGTATAGCTTAAATCCAAGACCTTAGGTCCAACAAAAATCCCTAGCTTAAATTTCGATACATGGCCAAAACCCTAACCCTATAGGGTAGAGAATTTTGTTCCAAACTTTAGTCTTGTAATAATTAATCTATGTTAGTTAAGACTCTAGTAACTAGGATCCAAAAGATGGCATTAAGAAAATAACCCTAAACCTATTTTCTTAGTCTTGGCCGAACCTAGCCCTAAAGTGTCATAGATGGATTTGGTTTGATTAATTATAGTTATATTGTTTGGTTCAAGGTGAATCTACTAAGCTGTGGTGTGATAGTGAGGAACGTCGAGTTCGGGATTTCGGTTCTAACTCAGGTGGGGGAAAGAATCATCCTATCATCGGAATTGATAAGTAGTATATTCTATAATAATTGTGTGGGGCGACCTAAACCCTACTAGTAGTTGAGTAATCGATAAGACCAAAATCACATTGGAAACCTTTTCTGTAAAACCAATGGATTCGGGGATTGTAGGTTTATCGACATTAAGTTGATATAAGTATTTGAGGATGTTTGATTTTATGTTATCAAATTTACTATGAAACGCTGGTCGAGGTATTCCATCTGCATGTGACGTATTATTTCGGTGTTTGAATATTTATGATATTGAGGATGTTCAGCGTCTGTCACGGCCGTGATGGCTATCACGGCCGGGCCGTGACAGGTTCTATTTTGTAGAATTTTTGCATTTGTTGTCTGTCACAGTCGTGATGTCTATCACGGCCAGGCCGTGACAGAGTCTGACTTTGTTATTTATTTGGTTTGATTATTATGAGTTTGTTGTGATAAATTGATGTATATGATATTGAGATATTTGAATATTCTGTTGATTAAGGTGTTATGCATGATCTGCCTGGTTTTAATACTATGCTTAGATGATTTTAAGCAAAGATATATCTTGTTTGGGAGATAATTGTTTGGGTGAAAGAATGAATTGACTTAGACATGCTTAGATAATTTAAGATGTGACATAGAATGCAAGTGGAGGCTATGATGAGAGCTTGAGGTACTAGGTTGTTATTGATGCGAGGTAGCTAGTGAGATTCATATAGATGCATTGATAAATATAATCTTTTAGTTATGGACGTGTTGTTATGATTATCCCATCGGAGATAGAGTAAAAATGTCTTTTATGCTTATGTGTTATTTTAAAGAGAAATAGTGATGCATACCGTGCTCATGCACTATTTCCTATTAGAGATTAGGGAATAGTGGCGCACCGAATTATAAGGTCTTTTATGCTTATGTGCTATTTCCAATAGGGGAAATAGTGACGCATATCGTGCTTATGCACTATTTCCTATCAGATATTAGGGAATAGTGGCGCATTGAATTACTATATGTTTTGTGCTTATGTACTATTTTCAATAAGGGAATAGTGACGCATACTTGTGCTTATGCACTATTCCCTATGAGAGGTAAGGGAATAGGGGCGCACCGAGTTATCATTTATTATGTGCTTAAGTGCTATTTCCAATAGGGAAATAGTGACGCATACTGTGCTTATGCACTATTTCCTAGGAGAGATAAAGGAATAGGGGCGCACTGAGTTTTGACCTCAAATAGTTCTGGACTGTTGACTAGTGTGACAGGAGTATAGATGGCCATATTAGTATAAATGTTGAATTGCAGGAGCTGAAAGTAGAGGGTGATATCGTAATTTGGGTGATATCGTAATTTGAGGATGATTGCTAGTTAGGTATGATGTGTGTGGTTGACGGTTATTATATTTTATGCTATGATTCTTTTCCGCTTTTGATGATAGAACTGTTTTTTATCCCCTATATCTTTCCGTGTGTTGTATTTTATTTCTGAAGTGATCGTACAAGAAGACCCAATGGAGGAACCAATTGTTGAGGAGTTAGATGGAACTCCGTATGAACCGGATGCTGGAGGTCGAGCTGTGATCCATGGCGATTAGAGTATAGACATTATGGTCAGTGTGTCTAAGGAGTATTTATATTTCCGCTAAGTATGTCTGTAGTGCAGTTTATGCCTGTGAGGGTTCCTACTGAGAGGGTACCCTAAACAGTGTTTTGGTATTGTCATAAATAAACAGGTGTGTATATATATATGTTAACATGGTGTGTTTCAAATTTGCAGAAGTTATATGATAATTAAATAAGTTTTAATTTTTACGTATTTTCAACGATAAGCGTGTGATTAAGTAAATAAATATTAAGGTTTTAATGTAATAATATAATGGGGCACAACGGGGTGTCTCATTTGGTGGTATCAGAGCAGTTTGATTCTAAAATGGACCGTGGGGTTATGTCCGATCAGAATCAAGGACTGCGATGTCTAGGATGTTGTTACTGGCCGTGTCTAGTTAAATCCACCTCGGATTTTGACTATGTTTAGAAGTTGGGTAGTGTGTCCGATTTTACTGCGAAAATTAATATTGGTATGGCATATGGTATGTATATACTCTCCTATGTAGTATTTTATGTCATACTAATAAGAGCGGATGATTTCTTTTACATAATCATGGCTCGTGGAAGAAGACGTCCAACTAACAGTGGTGACAGAACTCCAGAAAGGATTATTGGAGCTGTCAATGGTAATGCTGACAATACTGATAATGGAGGAGGATCATATTCGACTCATAATACAATGGAAACCATAGCTGCTGCTATGCTATTGCAAACCCAGCAGAATGCTGAGATGCTGCAGATGAACAAAGAGCAGTTAGAAATAAAGAATCAGCGAAGGGCGGTAGCAACTGAAGATGCCGGATTGACTAATTTTATGAACGGAAAGCCACCTCAATTCCGAGGAGAGTATAACCCAGAGAAGGCGGAATGGTGGATACAAGAGATTGAGAAGATATTTGTTTCTATGCGCTGCAGCGAGGAGAAGAAAGTGAACTATGCTGCCTTCTTGTTAACTGAAGGAGCAGAATTTTGGTGGAAAGGAAAGAAAAGATTGTGGAAGCCGAGGACAGAAACATTAGCTGGAAGTTATTCAGTGATTGCTTTTTCGAAAAGTATTTTCCGCGTCTAGTTCGATGCGAGAAGGAAAAAGAATTCACAAACCTCAAACAAGGCATCATGTCCGTATTTTATTTCTGATGTGATCGTACGAGAAGACCCTATATCTTTCTGTGTGTTGTATTTTATTTCTGATGTGATCGTACGAGAAGACCCGATGGAGGAACCAATTGCTGAGGAGTTAGATGGAACTCCGTATGAACCGGATACTGGAGGTCGAGCTGTGATCCATGGCGATTAGAGTATAGGCATTATGGCCAGTGTGTCTAAGGAGTATTTATATTTCCGCTAAGTATGTCTGTAGTGCAGTTTATGCCTGTGAGGGATCCTACTGAGAGGGTACCCTTAACAGTGTTTTGGTATTGTCATAAATAAACAGGTGTGTATTTATATATATTAACGTGGTGTGTTTCAAATTTGCAGAAGTTATATGATAATTAAATAAGTTTTAAATTTTACGTATTTTCAACGATAAGCATGTGATTAAGTAAATAAATATTAAGGTTTTAATGTAATAATATAATGGGGCACAACGGGGTGTCTCACTTTCTAACTCTCAAATTTAAAATATAATTTAATTATATTTTAAAGTTGAATAGCATAATTAAAATCAGGCTGTTACATTACTACCCCTCTTAAAAGAAAATTCCGTCCTCGGAATTTCTTAACTCGAAACTAGACCTCATCTTGTAATCGTATCTTAATCTAAAAATCCCATATTATATTTCCCATCGCTGTGTTTCCCAGAGGTGACAACAGTAACTTCATAACAGAATTCATTCTTATATTCTTCTATTTATCCACGAAACAATCCATCACTACATTATATTCGTTGTCCTTAACATTTAACCTTGATCTATCATCTTTGATGGACATAATTAAAACTTAATCCTTTCCTTCTTACTACTACTAATCCACTATAGGACCTTATTTCAACATCTAACTCCCTCAATTAACACCACAATCCATTTCAACATCTAACTTCTACAATTAACACAGCAATCAATACTAGCCTAACTTCCTACTTAATGTATCCATTCACATTCTTAGATCCTTGTAGCGTATTCCACTATTCCTGATTATATCAAAATCACACATCTTAATCCTCAAAAGAACATTATTGCACCTCTTAATGCAATTAAAACCAAAAGAAGTTATCTTTCCTGCTCATATTCATCTTAGGTAAAACTACTATAGGTACTTTTCCTTTAATCTTCCAAATTCATACCATCCATACTAACTACAAGTATTTGATCGTTACCTTGGATTCTCTTAGTAATATTATGCCTCGATCAACATTTGACGTATAGTAAATGTCTCACTCACATATTGATCTTAAGGGTTCACATCCTACTAGTCACAACTATACCTCAGCAAAAATCTCATCACTTTCTTGTCTGTCATGCTACTTAGACAAACAAACAAAGTCTACCAGATATCAAATACATACCTCGTATAAGATCCCCAGATTGAGAGGATTCATCTCCCCTCACAGTAAACACTCTCCCAGTGGCCTAAGGTCTGGCCATCTGCAGTCCTGCGGCTGGAACTCCTTTTTCCGGCTCCTCCCGTCTGAACACTGGCTCCTCTATCATCCACTACCGACTGTTGCATACCAATGTTAGTTATCGTCTTCGGACTCACTACCCGACTTCTAAGCATACTCAATATACGATGTGGATTCAACTAGACACCACCAGTAACAACCTCCTAAACCTCGCAGTCCTTGATTCTGATCGGACACAATCCCACAGTCCGTTTTAGAACCAAACTGCTCTGATACCAAAATGAGACACCCCGATGTGCCTCTTTGTGTCATTAGATTAAAACCTCATTATTTAATTACTTAATCGCACGCTTAACGTGAAAATACGAAAAAAAATTAAAACTTAACTTATAAAGTATACAACTTCATCTAGAATGGCATATCACAACATAAGTATATTATGCATATTACAAAACACTACTGAGGATATCCTATCACTAGGATCCCTCACAGGCATATACTTAGACAAAAAGTTAAACAGCAGAAAACATAATAAAAATACGCCTAACGAAACGCACTGGCCATAACTAACTAGACCCTAATCACCATGGGTCACATCTCGTCCTCCAGCCTCCGGTTCGTAGGGAGTTCCATCCAAAGCCTCCTGGTTACGCTCATCCACAGGGTCTTATCGTACAATTCCACAAAGAGATAAAATACAAAATACAGAAATATACAATGGATAAGAAACAGTTCTATCATCAAAAAGCGGAAAAGAGTCATAGTAAATTATACAGTAATTGTCACAGACAATCAACACACATAACTAACAAATCATCCTCTGGTTAATATATATCATCCTCTACCCTTACTCTCAGGCAATCTAACACGTTATTTAACGTAACCTCTCTAATCCTGTCACCATGTCATGTCGCCACTATCACTCCTGTCACCATCCCTCATTTGTATCGGGGCACACCCTCATTCCCGTTAGGATGTTCCACCTAGTGTACACCTCCATTCCCGTTAAGGTGTTCCACCCCCATTCCCGTTAAGGTGGAAGTGGTCTCGCAAGAACTCTTGATTTTATGTGTATTATATTACCAATACACGGTGTATTATATTACCAATACACAAAAGTGTTTTACATGTATTATATTACCAATATATTACCAATACACGGTGTATTATATTACCAATACACATAAATGTTTTACGTGTATTATATTACCAATACACGGTGTATTATATTACCAATACACAAATGTCCTTGCGTATTATATTACCAATACACTTTTGTCCTTGTGTATTATATTACCAATACACTTTTTTCCTTGTGTATTATATTACCAATACACGGTTGTGGACAACAACACCTATACTTGAATCTCACCAACCCGTTTTAACAACATCTTAGTGCCTTAACCTTCCATTAGAACTTGACACATATTCTATGCCATAACACCTCTTTAACATTCCTCATCTAAGTTAGGCACTTCTAAATCATCATTATCCTCACACACAAAACAATCATCTCTTAGAGAACATATATATCTATGCTTAAAAATCCACTAAGCATAATAATAAAAACCAGGTAGATCATGCATAACACAATATCAATCAAAATATTCCCATATCACCAACATAGCACAAAATAAATTCAATAAAGGTAATAAAATCAAATCAACCATCAAGAATATAAAGATCAACCTAATGTCAATAAACCTACAATCCCCGAATCGCCATTGGTTTTTCAGAAAAGGTTTCCAATGTGATTTTGGTCTTGTCGATTACTCGACTACTAGTAGGGTTTAGGTCACCCTACACAATTATTATATAATCTACTACTTATACATTCCGACGACAGGTTGGTTATTTCCCCCACCCGGGTTATCGCCGGACTCCCGAACTCGAAGTTCCTCGTTGTCACACCACAAAGTACTAACTCCACCTTCTGCGAAGGTAAGGAGATTAGATGCTCGAAGAGGTATACCACGAACGTCCTCGTTTCCTTCGTGATGGAAGTCTAAGGTTATGAACACAAAATCACAAGTTAAAATCAAATAAGAACAATAAACCACAAGGTATAGGTTCAGCCAAGACTAGTTCTTAGGGTAACAGACTCCCTAAAATTATACAACGCATGGATTTATGATCCTTAAGTGTTAGAAGTTCATAAACAATGATCATTTAACAAAGTTGAATTAAAATCCCACTAAGTTATACACTTAGGGTATTCGGAAAATGCTAGTAAAATAGGCTAGCATTCACTAAACTTTCCAATCTCTTAGGTTTATCATCCATATGTATTAAGGAGCTCAAAACCATGATCATTTTGGAAAAATAAGAACAAAGTATCCTAGGTCCATAACCTTCGAGGTTAGGCCTTCATAGGATTTATAGGTTATAAATCTTTAAACTTTCCAATATCTTAGAATTAGCATCCAAATATCTTATGGAGCTCAAGTCCATGATCATTTTGGAAAACAATGGAAACTTAAACATTACAATCTCTTAGACTTAGAATCCAAATATCTTATGGAGCTCAAGTCCATGATTATCTTGGAAAAATGAAAGTAATACATCCTAGCTTTAATAACATAGAATAAACAAGTTAGAAATCCTTAAACTTTCCAATCTCTTAGACTTAGCATCCAAATATCTTATGGAGCTTAAGTCCATGATCATTTTGGAAAAATGAAAGTAATACATCCTAGCTTTAATAACATAGAATAAACAAGTTAGAAATCCTTAAACTTTCCAATCTCTTAGACTTAGCATCCAAATACCTTATGGAGCTTAAATCCATGATCATTTTGGAAAAATAAAAACTCAAACATCCTAGCACCTAAACACTAAGTTTCGGCCATCATAGGATGATGAGGAAAATATTCTCTGTTTAACAAAAACTCTTAGGTTTAGAATCACAAGGTGTTAAGAGTTCTAAATCCATGATCATACTTGGAAAGTTGAAACATAGTATCCTAGGCTTACTTATTCATATTTTCAGCCATCATAGGAACAACCTATCAAAACTTGCAAGATTTATAGATTTAAGATCATTGGATAGCTAGAAACTCAAACACATGATCGTATTCCAAAAGTTGAAACAAAACTTCCTAGGTTACAAATACAAGCATTCGGCCTTCATTGGAAGAGATAGGTAGAGATTTTTGTTTTAAACAACCTCTTAGTATGTGAAAATATAAGTTAATATAAGACTATAGAAAGTGGTTTCAACTCAAAAGGAATTTTCTACCATTTTAGAGAGATTTTAGAAGTTTAAAGCATATAAAGAACACATAAAGTAAACTAAGAAATAAAAGATGAAACTTGCAAAAAGATTCATATGATAGCATTACCCTTAGTATAAGTAAGAACTTTAATGAAGAACACAAGTGGAAAAGAATAATAAAAATGGAAGCTTTAAGTGTTTGAAAAAAAGAAGAAATGGAAGAAGTTGAAGAAGTATGAAGATGGAGGAAGAAAATGAGAGAATGAAGATGAGTGATGATTATATAGACGATGGAGAGGAGAGAACGAAATTTTGGTGAGAGGATGAGCTTGGAGAGCATGTTTTAACCTTGTTCCTTGTTTGGTTGAAGAGGAAAGAGAAAAATAGGTTTTTAGAATATAATATGATATATTTCAAAAAGTCCATCATGACCACTTTTTAGGAGGTAGCTTAGGCCATACCTCTAGTGAGTCACCTCACTCCCTCATGTCACCTCAAGCCTTTTATGTCTCCTATTCTGCTCCATTTCGTACCCAGTTGCATTTTCGATCGTAATTCTTCCGACGTTTTCGCCCGAATAAAATATTATATTTTATTTTTGAACGAAAATTTTCAAAATAGCCAATGTTGAAGGAAACATAATAAAAACACTAACTATCTCGTTCACGGGTCAAAATTAGGTTTTCTACGTAGTAAACTTGTACCGATAGTGAAAACGCAGACCAGCTTTCGTATGAATTTTCAACCGAAAATTTTACCGTAACCCTATACCATAAAGTAGACTATGAATAAGATTTTATTTTAATCAAAACACTTTCTAACTCTCAAATTTAAAATACAATTTACTTATATTTTAACCGGTTGAACAACATATTTAAAATCAGGCTGTTACAAAATGCGAGGGAGATGAGGGAAGATAGAGAAAATAATATTGAAAATGATAGGCTATATGTGTGTGGTCGTGTATAGCTAGGGAGGGAGAGAATAAATCTCCCTCATCAAGTTTAATAGTTTTGATCCAAGGGTTAACATTGTATAAGATTTGTGAGGTGTCCAATGTGTCATTTAAGAGGGAAATAGAATTAAAATCAAGGAGATAAATGAGATAGAAAGAAGGGGTGTCACTATTAATCTTGTTAAAATCGCATCCATAAATAAATACTTGTATCATTTTAAAATTAGATAGAGTAAAATGTGGAAATAAATTTCTTTCAATCATATTATTTGAAATATATTTTTTTCCAGACAAATACTAATAGTAACAATAACATAATATTATTGCCTAGTAAGCGTGCATACATTGAAATAAGGCAGTGTTAACACACTAGATAAAATAATTTAAATGAGTAAATAAAATTACTCAAACCAAACCACATAAAATAATCATAAATAAACATACAGATAATTAATCACTCCAAATAAAATAATATAAACAAATAGGTTTTACTGATTGAAATACAGTAAAAACCAGGGTGTTACACAAAACAGTAGCTACAGCACATAAATTAGACTTTGAATTGACTGATCACATTGACATTTTTTTTGGTCTTTACACATAATAGATTGACCCTTATTTTAAATCCTTCCTAACTGACATAAGCTTGATAACCAAAAGCTAGAAACACTATCCACAAATATTTATCCAATCTGTAATTGCATAAATAAGCATCTCGAAACCAAAGCCGTGCATAAATTTTAAAAACTCTATTGTATTTTCTCTAAATTACTAAAAATACTTTCTTTTCATCCAAAATCATATTCTCTCCAACTCCCCAGTAAATTTATGAATCTTGCGAACAACTCCTGAGTATCAAGAATCCTCAAACACAAAAAACATTATTTTCTATGGATGTTTGTGACGTGTCAATATACCTTAAGAGCATATATTATGCTTTAATTTAGTTGTTTGGTGAATTATAGACTAGTATGTAGCATTAGTGTTGATTTATTATCTTCCATCCCATTTTGTTTTATTGGGTGATGTTGTATTTACTTTCTCAAGCAGAAAATCATTACATAAGAGCTTTATATTTAGTGTGATAATCAATTCTGAACTTAATTTTATCACTTGTCAATCAAACATCGCAGTTTTGTTTAAATTTTCAAGGAGTTTCACTTCATAAGAAAATATTTTAATGATATTTATCAATCAAAAGATGATTTAGGACATATATACCATGTATTTTCCTAATATTTTTTTATTTATTAAGTTAGATATTTTGTACTTTTAGCATTTTTATTAAAAAAATATTTTAGTAAAGTTGACCTCCTTAGTTAGTAAAAAGAAAATGTTCATTCTCGTAACTAGTCTAGAATAAAAAGTTTAGGTCTAAAACAAACAATATTTAACATTTTTAATTGTGGTCAGGTAGTGTCAAAACACTTTGAGGACTTTGTTTTTTTAACTAATTAAAGGTGAATTATCCACATCAAAATTAGAGAAATCAAAAGGTTTAATTGTATAGGTTATAACCATTGCCTACCCACATGTACATGCTTGTCCACAACAAAGACAAACCCTCTTCAAATCATAATTTATTTTTCAGACATAGGTTTAGCGATGCATAGATTCACACTAATAAAGCTACACTCATACCAACAATTATACCTTTTAACTTGGTAAGCACTTGATCCATCAGACAACAGTCATCTGAACTTGGGTTAAGAATGCTTATGGCCCCTAGGCCATCTGCATATTTGGGTCGAAATCTAATTTGTCCTGTATGGCTTACAGCTCCTAGATCAGGTAATCGATGACAATGACTCGAGCATTGTTGGGTCAAATTAACTTGAATTAGATACGTATAATATATGCATTGGACTCTAACATATAGCATTGGGTAAGTACAGTCCGATAGCCATGTTTAATTTTTGGGTTTGATGATGAGTCTGTAACAACTTACCAATATGTCTTCTTGAGTATATTCTCGAGTAGGTATGTCACGCAAACAAAACACGATCCACGTAACAGGATGTAGAGACGACAAAGTGTGTTAACCTGCCATCAACCCGCCTAAAACGGGGAGGGATGAGTTGGTCTACTTCTCAAATGTGGGTTGAAAATATAAATTTACCTTGTTTTATAGCTGGTTGGCGGGTCAACCTGCCAAAATAATAAAAATATAAAAATATTGATTTTTGAAAGACTAAAACTTAAAGTAGCGGAATTTTAAAAATATTTTTTTTAAGAAAATAATTTCTAAGAATACAAAATCTAAGTTCATTCACACTATAGAGCCTAATTGTTTGATTTATAGAATAAACATCAAACAAATAATATAACCCATATGTTCTATTTCATCCCATTTTGACATGTTCGCCAAATGCTACCTCATTGTATCTTATTATTTGTAGCATCGTTGTTTGGCATCTAGAGCATACCTATGCGTTGCGGTCCAAATACGGTATAACCTAGGGCCTAATCACTGACTCATAAGGACCGTACCATCATAGGCCCAAAACACAAAAAGGCGAGTAAATGCTCTCGGTCGACCGAAATACTTTGCCTGAAACCAACCGCAAAGAGTTGACTTCCTCGCCTCGGGAAGAAACCCATTCGCCCACTCATAGACCAGTGAGGGATAGGCCGCCCCTCCTCCCAGACACACGCAATCTCCTCAAACCATCATCACGACCATCCCATCTCCCCGCTGACACAACATCTCACAGAGTGCTAGAACACCAACTCTTGAGGGTCAACACGCAACTTGGTGAGGGGCATCCTGCATATTAATCATGCTTACTCATCTAAAGAGACCGCTATATAAACCTCCTAAAAGGATGTCAATGTATGGTTTTTATAATTAACAATACATATACTCTATCGGCTACATTCTTGCTAACTTAAGCATTGGATTGTCTTCGCAGGTACCCCTATTCGGTCCAGGCGTCAGAAGAAGTAGAAGAAGAAGAAGTAGAAGAGTTCTTAGACTAGCCACTGCCACCCAACTGGTATTGGGCCATTCAACACAAGCTCAATAGTTGAAGTTACTATTCGAGTTCTGGGCCTCTCTTAGAACACTAAGGATTTCGCATTTTTTGACCCCTGCAATAATATTTTGAGACTCATTCATTCGATCACGGTTCTCCTCACTTGATTAGTTAGTGCATGATAAATCTAGTCGTTGTGTAACTTAACATGGAAAAATAAAAATAAAGATGAAACGGAATCACAGGGTTCTATTCTCCCATTCTTCCCATCAAATAATAATAATGATTTTTTTATTCCAAAATTGAGGTGGAAAGAATGGTAAACTTATAAGTGAAATCAAACAATATATTACATTATGTTATCTTCATTTATGGATTAGATCCCAAACAAGATAATAGTTTTCTATTTTATACCTCATTAATCTCCCAAACAAGAAGAAAGATAAATTTGTTCCTTTCTTTCTATTCATTTTCTAGCCCATCCTTGCATGCTCCATTTCATTCCGTAAAAGGAAAATCAATCAAACATTGTGTAAAGTGCCTTATCATAGACAAATCCAATTAAGCATGCAAGATTAACTATTGGGTGTTTATTTTCCCACCTCGATTTTGGATTTTCCCACCTCCAACAATAAATTTTTTCTACTATTTTACCTACTTTTCCCCTAACTCCCACCTACTCACATACATTAACCTAATACCATAAACCCTAACTATCTCACCTCCTTTTCCTTCTTACCTCCTCGTTTTCTCCTCCTAACCAAAGCCACTTCCCTAAGCCCTAACCATTTTTCTTCTCCCAAACCCACCTGCACCACAAGGAGTCCAGGCGAGGTGAGGCAGTGAGACGAAGGGAGTGGAAACCAATTTTTTAATACTTACGGAAAGTACAGTTCTGCAAGTATCAAAACTTTTGATACCTTCAATTTTATATCAAATAGTTTTCATGGTACTTTAGACTAATTAAACATCGTGCGGCTAGTGGTTGAAGGTTGATTGGTTCCGTTCACTTGGTCATGGTTCGAGCCTAACCTGTTGCGATGAAGGCTTTTTGTTTTTTAAATAAAATAGTTTAAATTTTAATGGTTCAAAATTAGGGTCGGATGGTGGGATTCGAACCAGGGACATTAGAGGTGCATGCATCTTGAAAATAATGGGATGGCCACCAGGCTAACGGTTCTCCATTATTATTTAAATATATTTTTAAACTACTTAAACATTAAAATGTATTATCAGTTTTTTTATACTTACGGAAGCTGTACAATTTCCGTAAGTATAAAAAAAATTTGATACTTTTCGTAAGTATATAAAATTTGAAGAAAAAAAACGACCTCGCTATTGTGTTTACCATTTTTGTGCCTCGCCTGTGCCTGGAGTGTGGTGTGGTGGGAGGTGGGAGACTTGGAGTGAGGGAAAAGGGTCAACACAAGGGAAGGGTGAGAGAGAGATGAAGAAGAACAAATGGGGTGGGGGTATTTTTGGGAAAAATTTTAAAAAAAAGGGAAGGGAGGTTGGAATATTCAGTTGTGGGGTAAGAATATCAAGAGGCTTAACTATTATATGAAAACTGGTCCAACAGAATTATATCCGTTAGGCCACATATTTGAATCGCTGCAAGCCTTATTTCTCTCTCTATTTTTTTTTATAAGCTCTTATTTCTTTTAAATCATCAAGCAATGGTAGATGTACATCACAAAAGTTATTTATATCTGCTATGATATCATTAAAACTACTTTTCTATGTAAAATTCTTAATCATCTACTTAATCTTGTTTCTTTGATTTTATTTTATTATAAGTTGTGATTGAAAAGTAAGAGTAGGAATACGACAAACAAACACTCAAATGTTTATCAGTAGACCTACATTAGATCTGGCCTATTAGATAAATAAGTTAAACTAATGCATTTTTAAAACTCTATTTACTTAAAACGTCAAACTCTAAGCCTCCAAAATGATTTTTTAACTTTTCACTGATTCTTTAAATAAATAAGAGTTTAATTTCTATACACCGTCAAAGTAAAAGTTTTTTTTTACCAACATGGTGTGGCACGAATGGTGGATGAGGGTCCCTTAAGCATGTGGTCAGGGGTTCGATTCCTGACTCATGTGTATGGAAGAATATATGTTAGGAGGGGTCTACCCTTTAAATGGATCTCCGTACCTTGAGGGATTAGTCTCCGGCTTCCGGCCAGGAGGATACACGGGTTCACCCAAAAAAGGTAAAAAAAATTTACATGGACATCCAATTATATCTTGACAAATCAGTATCATTGTTATTTCTCTCTTTTAGTTAATAAAAAAAAAAGCACACATGTCAAAATGTCATTGGATGTCAGTGTGAAACTTTTTACACTGACAGTGTATACTACTTTAATCCAATAAATAATATATAGACATTATTATTATTATTATTATTATTATTATTATTATTATTATTATTATTATTATTATTATTATTATTATTTTATTATTATTATTATATAATATGATATTATTATATAATTATTAATTTGTAGATAGTACAATATTCATATTAATTCAATAACTCTCTTATTCAATCTAACAAATAGAATATATATTGTCATTATATTTATTTTCTCACAAATCACGATCACTAGCAAACCCATTGCACCGCAACTACTGTGAAACCCTACCTGAGCTAAGAACTACGGTCATAACCTCTCAATCATCCTAGACAACCACAACTCATGATACCCAAACAGTAGACAATGACCGATCATAACCAATCAACCACCACCGACGCTGTAACCACTGCGTGGTCCACAGTGCTCCCTCATTTGTTGTATAGTCAAACCCAACAACAATCTCCAGAATCACAATTGGTAATCTCCTTTTTTTATTGTATCAATGTTTATTTATTATTTGGATCTTGTATTTCTTGTACACTTTTGTTAATTAATTATCCATTTTTGTATAACTGCTTATTTATAATAGCTTTTATTGTATTTTATGATTGCTTTCTTACTTTTATTGCTTGTTTTTTGTTAAACACTTGTACTCTTAGGCATATTCGAATCCTTGGGATTAGGTACTTTTAAAAGCTTGGATAAATTTGCATTGTAATTGGTGTATCTCATTGTGATGGCGTATCTAGAGTGTTTGATTTTAGAGTAAAATCTCAACACTTGGCTAAATTTGGGTATTCAACAAACTTGTTTATATTGTTGTGGAAGTATCAGAGAGAGTTTCTTAGATAAGTCCCTAACACGCAAGTGATCAATATAGGTCAGGATGGATGTGTACTCATATATTCTTAACAAGACGGGTTTTTTTTGGTAATAAAAAAATTATATATGATTGAGTACAAGGGGTACCTAAACCCATATACAAAGAGCCAATGTTTACATCACAAATCACACCAGCTACAGATAATGAATCAACTTAAAGCCATAGAGTACTATAAGGTTGAGATAAAGCTATAGCCTCTACCCACCAAAAATGAAGTTCCACAACATGACCCCTTGTGGCTAATCAACATAACAGAAGAAAAGCTAAAGCATACAAATTCAGAAGCTTCAAAGTCAATGTTGAATAATCTTTAAATTTGAATTGCTAAGTTATAGGAAGTTATAAAGTGTAATCACTGAAGCAAAAGCAGATCGTCCAAAATACTCCTTGTCTGTTGACCCACAAAAAACCAGAATTTGATTTTCCACAAGTTGCATCTGTACTGCAATTCTGCGTAACTCACAGCAGTATAAAAATTGACACACATATTCCACCGAAACCCCAAAGTCCTTGTAGATCATCTTCTAGCCTTTATGCATTCTAAATGGTTTGTACACCAAACCGAAAATGATTTAAATGTTCCACTTGAAACCGAAAACCACTCCCAAGGTCTCCATTTTATACTATCTATTAATCTGGTCATATCAGCAGGAGATTACCTAAAAATAATAGCATTTCTTTGCAGCCAAATTGACCAAATAACCAGGTGCCATATTAAGTAACCCTTTTGTTTACATTTACGACCCTGAAATAATCCTCCATGCTGCATATACAAGTCTGCAAGGTTGAAAGGCAAAAGAAACTCTTGACCAAACAACCCATTAATCTTCACCCAAACTTGTGTAGCAAATGTGCATGTTAAAAACAAATGATCTGCAGTTTCTAAAGTTCCTGCACAAAAAACACACAACATATTTTGCTATCCAAGATTGATGTTCCTAGAGACCAAATTTGATTTTGTTGGTAACCTATCTAGTATAACTTGCCAAAAGAAGGCAAGCGCCTTATTAGGCACTTTTGTCCTCCAAAAATGTTTGAACAAGGGTGCACTATGAACCCCCTGTGGAACCGAGGAGCTACATTCTGATTGAATCAACTTGTATGCCGACAATGAAGTGTAAGCCTTCAATCCATCAACAAACAAAATCCACTCATCATCACAGTTGCTGGACAAAGGAACCGATAGAAGCAAGTTGTTCAACTCTTGTGAAATATCCTCCTCCCAACTAAACAATCCCCTTCTCCAACCTAGCTTCCATCTCCAACACGCTTCCTGCCACTCACCGAGTTCTTCAATTACTTTACCTTTATCCTCTGACATGCTATAGAGCCTTGGGAATGTTTCCTTTAGACTCATATTACCCACCCAAACATCTTCCCAAAACTTAATTTGTTCCCTCTACCCAACTTTCTCCGCAAACCCAACTTAAACCAATCCTCCATTGCATCATAATTCCCTATATTGTAAATCCCCATCCACCAATGTGAGGCTACTCTCACCATATTACTATCCCTAGTGGAGAAGGATAGTTCACCATCAGTATTGTAACACCCTGTTTTTCGTGTGCTTAATTATTAGTAAATGCATGCTTTAATGTATTTAATTGTGATAAAATCCAGAGGATGATTTTATTTTAAATAAAATCATTTTATTGTGTTATTTTACTGTATGAAGTCACAGAAAAATTTTCGGTATAAAATTCAGACGAAAGCCGGTCTGGGTTTTCAAAGCCAAGATGAGTTTCATCGAGCTAGAGACCTAATATTGACTCGTGAACGAGACGATTAGTGTTTTGTTTATGTTTTGTGTGGGTTTGGAGTGTTTTGAGAAATCTTGTTCGGGGCCGAATTTCCGAGTATTACCCGGGCGAATCGTTGGGAAATACGATCGGGAAATTCATCTGATGCATGTTGGAGCAGAGCAAAAACGGAGTAGATTGACTGATGTGAAGGCTATGACATAGGCATGTCCATGGCCATACCTTCCTTACACCAATCAAGTCAAATCACCATACTTTCTTACACACACCTTACCTACGCCATACCTCCTTTCTTCTCAACCAAGTCAAGCTCTTCTCTCCCCTCCAATCTGCCCCAAAACGGACGCCCTCCCCCTCTCTTTTCCTTCTTCTATTTAAGTTTCAAAGTGTAACCATTCCACACTTTTGGTTCCTTTCACAAAAACACTTTTTTTTACAACTATTCATCTTCTTCTTCACACAACTAAAGGTACCATTTTTACTAAGTTTTTCAAGTTGTGTTCTTCATCAAAGTTGTTCATATTGGTAAGGGTAATGTCCCTATACCATTTGTTTTTCAATTTTTGGCTTTATTTTCATAGTTGATGTTTTGAGTTCATAATATGCTTTTAAACTTCAAAAAATTCTCAAAAATTGTAGAAAACTCCGATTGAGGTGAAACCAATTTCTATATTCTTATTTTTACTTCCTCCACAACATACTAAAATCTTGTGGAAAACAAAAATCTCGAACACCATTTTATGTACTGGACAGAATCTATGTCTTTTGTGCCATATGAGTTTTGTTTCATCTTTGCTTGGTTAAGCTTGTGTTTGAGTGTTATTCCAACATGATCATGACCAAGAGCTCCTATGTACATAAGGATGCTAGGTTTAAGTGATTGGAAAAGTTTAGAAACTTTTATGTATTTTCATGAAAAAGTGAAAACTCTAAGTGTTTTGTTATATGTACTTTGAGGTTTTTCCAAAGTGATCATGGATTTGGGCTCCTTGATGTATAAGGATGCTAGATCCAAGAGATTGGAAAGTTTGAAAACCTCTAACCCTCATTTTTACTCAAGGCCGAATGGTAGTGTTTGTGGCCTAGGGTATTTGATTTTTTCATTTTTCCAAAATGATCAAGGTTTTAGGCTCCTTACTAGGTATGGATGCTAACCTAAAGAGATTGGAAAATATAGAACATCCTAACCTATTTTAGAGGATGAAAATCGAAACCCTAAGTTGATGACTTAGTGGGATTCTTGATTCAAACTTGTTAAACTTTTGGTGTTTAAGAACTCCTAGCACTTAAGGATCATAAATCCATAAGTTGCATGATTTTTGGAAACCTTAATCCAAAACCATTGTTGAAAACCGAACCTATGCCTTGTGGCTAGTGTTCTTTGATTAAAAATCTAACCTATGGTTTCATGTGTGTAACCTTAGATTCGTTACGCGCGGACGTTCGTGATCCTTAGTTTTCGTAGTCGGAACCCTTATCGTCTTTTGAGGTAAGAGGGGATTTCCGAAAGATATTCAATAATTGTATGCATGTGTGTATTTGATTAATTGTTTACTTGACGGTTATTGAGTTACTGGATTATCTGAAATGTTATGCTATTATATGAAGTTGAACTGTATCGTTATATATGTTGAGATGTATAACTGTGATGAACTGTGATATTGGCATTGAACTGTGAATATATATATGTGTACATACTGCTGTTGTTGTTTGAAGTTTGCTAAGCCGGACGTGTGTCTGTGCTCAATCATTAATAAGGATTAAAAACCTTAATAAGCTTTGAAGTTGAAAGGATGGGTGTTCTTTTCCAAAAAGCTTGAATGTTTAAAAGTACTTGTTTTATGTGACAATATAGTTTTAGTGATTTCTAGAATGCAAGAGAAAAACCCTTTTCGAACTATGTGTTTTAGGTGAAAACTTTCGAAAATATTTTACAATATCCTATTGGGGATTTTCAAAGTTAAAAGTGTTTCAAAAACATTTTATAAAGGATTTTCAAAAGAAAAGGTTTTCTCCCAAATGATTTAGAAACTTTCCGATAGCCAGCATAGGTTATCGAGGCTTTCGATTTCGAAAACTGTTTTCGTCAAATGAAAGATAAGTACTAAAATAATAGGAATCTAGACGTGAGACGTCGCCTCTAGTTTTCCATGCTTAGCACGTGATTCTGGATCAGTGTTAATTCGGGACCGTAAAGTCCTATTCGTAATGTTATGGACTTCAAGTCAAATTCGCGGAATCGAGGACAGTTCGTTCTGATTTCCGTTGTTGTGGGCTATTGTCCTTAGCATGATAAGTAAAACATGACTAAAAGTATATTGATTTCCATTACCACAAACCTTGACTGCGGCCACGGTCTAGGTGTTGGGATTGAGCATTCGGACTGTGTGTCCTATGTTTCTAAGTTTTCAAGTGATGGGGAAATAATATTAATTCATTAGCTTTGAGCTTTGACAGTGAAATATTTACACAAAGAAAAACCTTAAAAGGAAAGTTTTTATTCATATGCATTTCCCCTGGCAGACGTGCCTTTGCTTATTGAGGATACCCATGGGGTATCTGAGAGTCGATCACATTGCTAGCTGTTTCGTTAAGGGCATGTGGCGTTGTCCACCAAGAGGCCTGGTGCATCGGGATGCGGTGGCAACAGCCCGGTGGGCGAGCTTGACCAACTCTATCTTCTCCAGTGATAACATGGTGTTGTGATCTCATGAGATTAGGATAGAGCCCGATATTGAAGTGTCATGCACATTTTCAAAACCGATTGTACGGGCTTGAGGACCCCTTGATATAACACTGTTATATTATGATGATTATGCATGCTTTAACCGTTGATCTGATTTCGTGTTGCATGTATCATGTATATGGTTGTTGTGGGATATATCTTATGACGGTATCTCACTCTTGCATGTTTGTATGTTCTTTTATTTTCCTCGCACGGGTATGCGTATGCTTTAGATGGACCCTCTTGTCCCTCTTGTACCGAGGTCACACGGACAGAGACTTTTGACGAGGCCGACAGGATTGGGAATTGGAGGATGGACGCGAATGCGACTACGGCGACGCATCGAGGGCCAATCACTACTCACCAAGCTAATATACATGGAGAGCCTGTTAGGAGGATCCACTCGGTGGAATCCAGAACGTGATTCTTCCACCGCCATGGTTGTACCTGAACACGCTACAGAAGCCGGTCTACTTCACCCTCACGTTGAGCCCGCCGAGCCGTAAGAGGAGGAACCGATGGAGGAAGATCCTCGAAGAAGATCCCGAAGAGGATCCCGAGGAGGAGCCTCGTGAGATGGTAGACGATCGGGTGGGATGAGGAGCTCGAGGCGGGTTATCACCCTTTGGATATTGGGGAGGAGGATGTCCCGTTGGATGACGGAGGAGAGGTGATTGACCCGGAGTCGGAGACTTCTTCTTGTGGGAGCGTTTGTGGCCACTCCGAGTGTCGTAGGCATTGGTAGTGGTTGGAGGCTTTGTTTTGAGTGGTCCGTTAGTCTTGGCTTTTGAGCTTTTCTTTTGAGTTTAGATTCCCAGATTCCCATTCCCAGTTGGTGTTTTATTTACCTTATCTTCTCAGTTATGTTTCAGTTATGTTTTCGTTTCTGTTGGCCATATTGATTAAGGCCGTGGTGTAATGTTAAAACCTAAGACCTTTCGAGGCAATATTATATGTATGTATCTGTTGTCGTTTTCAAGTTGTGAGTTTCTTTACCTTTTACTTCTTTTCTTTAAAGAAAAAAAAATTAAGTACCTTTTTGGTAACCTTGTGTATGTTGAATAATCTTTTTCCGAAAGCGACCAGCATTTAAACGAGCATTTTTCCACAAAAAGGGTAACCATGTGATGACCAAGTTAGGGTGTCACATTAGTGGTATCAGAGCTAGTCGAGTCTTTCGGGAATGTCTGGGTTAGGTCTGTTGTGTTGCTGTTGTGTTTTCTCTGATTGTGTGTTGTTTGAATTACTTCTTTTGAGGTAATGTGTGGTGACCGGCGGGTTCTCTCTTTCGGATTGTCATCTGACTGCTTGTGTGATCCAGGTCAGTATGAATCAGAGAGGTGCTCGTGGACGTGGACGAGGCAATGGAGGAATGGACTTCGCTGCTCAAGCACTGACTGATGTGGCTGCTGCTATAGCTCATCAAACGGCCAATGCTGCTGCACAAAATCAGCAAGAACAGCTGCGAGCGGAACAAGCTGCAGAGGGAAGGCATCTTGATGCGTTCAGACGTCAGAATCCATCTCAGTTCGATGGAGACGTGGATCCGATTAAGGCAGATCTCTGAATTCAAGCGTTAGAAAAGATTTTCGAGTTGGTACACACTCCTGAAGAATCCAAGGTACCTTATTCGACGTTTCAGCTCGTGGGAGACGCCGAGTATTGGTGGAAGGGTACTAAGCAACTGCTAGAGGCTGAACATCAAGTGATCACCTGGGGAGTATTTCGCGGCAAGTTTCTGGACAAGTACTTTCCCCAGAGTGCCCGAAAGGAGAAAGAACAAGAGTTCTTGAGGCTAAGTGAGAGAGATCTGACGGTGGGGGAGTATGCTGCAAAGTTCGAATCACTTGCCAAATACTTCCGCTTCTTTTAGAACAACCCCAGTGAAGAGTGGAAGTGCGAACAGTTCGAAGCCGGTTTACGCTTTGAAATCAAGGAATCAGTGCTGCCCTTGGAAATTCGGAGTTTCCAAGCATTAGTGGAGAAGTGCCGGAAGATTGAGTTGATGCGCAAAGGAAGGGATAGCAGAGGAAGCGCAAGTGGACCAGTTCGTCATAAGGGTCAGAATCAAGGACATAATTTCAAATGGAAGCAGAACCAGAGGAAGCCATACCATCAAGCACCTAGCTACAATAACAATCATAAGCAACAAGCTCGTTCCAGTGTGTCAGGAACTGGAAGTGGAGGCCAGAGAAACAACGATCAAGGCCAAGGAAGGAGATGTTTCCGATGTGGGGATCCGAATCACTTCGTGAATGATTGCCCAAAGAAGGACTACAAGTGCAACAACTGTAACCGTATTGGGCATTTGGCAAAGGAGTGCCAAGCACCGAAGAGGGAGCAGTCATTCAACCTCACTAGAGCAAGCAAGCCAAGCGCCAAGGGAAGAGTTTACACGATGAGTGGTGCGGAGGCATCGAACTCCGGTGATCTCGTGCAGGGTGAGTGTGACATTGATGGTAATCTCTTAATTGTACTGTTTGATTCTGGTGCAACCCATTCATTTATTTCGATGGATTGTGTGAAAACGTTGAACTTGCCTGTTTCTTCCTTATCTTATAATCTGATTGTTTCTACCCCAACCGCTAAAACCTCGTGGATTATTAATTGTTTGCTTAAATTGTCCTATCATTGTTCGGAATAGACATTTCCTTGTGGATTTGATCTGTTTGCCCCTAGTACAACTAGATGTGATCTTAGGCATGGATTGGTTATCTTCCAACCATATCCTAATAGATCGTGCTTTCGAAAAACCTTAGTCTTTAGGGATGAGATTTCGGATTATTATCCGCTAGTCGGTAAGAGTTTCTTTGAAAGAAGGGGCTCAAGTTTACATGTTGCTTTGTGTTCCTCGGAGGTCAAGAGCGAGTTTGACTTAGAGCTCGGTGACTGTCGTCCGAGAGTTTCCTAAGTTTTTCCAGAGGATGTACCTGGATTGCCACCTGTTCGGGAGATTGAGTTCGCGATTGATCTAGTCCCAGTCTTTGGACCAATATCCATGGCACCATATCGTATGTCACCATCGGAGTTAGAAACCTTGAAGGAGCAACTTGAGGAATTGATGAGGAAGGAGTTCATACGGCCTAGTGTGTCACCGTGGGGAGCTCCAGTCCTGTTAGTGAAAAAGAAAGATGGATCGACCAGGCTATGTGTGGATTATCGCCAGTTGAATAAAGTCACGATCAAGAATCGATATCCTCTTCCAAGGATAGATGATCTCATGGATCAGTTGCGTGGCGCTGCAGTGTTTTCGAAGATAGATCTACGGTCAGGATACCACCAGATACGAGTGAAGGCAGAGGATGTTCCTAAGACAGCGTTTCGAACACGCTATGGGCATTATGAGTTTTTGGTGATGCCATTCGGAGTGACCAATGCGCCAGCTATATTCATGGACTATATGAATAGGATCTTTCGTTCCTTTTTGGATCAGTTCGTAGTCGTCTTTATAGATGACATTCTGATCTATTCCCCGGATGAGGAGTCACATGCTAAACACCTTAGCATTGTTCTTCAGATCCTAAAAGAGAAGCAGTTGTATGCGAAGCCGGAGAAGTGTGAGTTTTGGTTGGATCAAGTTCAATTCTTAGGTCATGTGATATCTCGCGAAGGAATCGCTGTAGATCCAAAGAAGGTTGAGGCTGTTTTGGAATGGGAAAGGCCAACAACGGCGACGGAGATTCATAGCTTTGTGGGTTTGGCTGGATACTATCGAAGGTTTATCGAAGGGTTTTCCAAGATAGTGGGACCTCTCACTCAGTTGACTCGTAAGGACCAAGCATTCGTTTGGACAGAAGCTTGTGAAAGGAATTTCCAAGAGTTGAAGCGTAGATTGACGACTTCACCTGTGTTGATTCTACCTAATCCCAAGGAACCTTTTGAGCTTTACTGTGACGCTTCACATCAAGGGTTGGGCTGTGTGCTGATGCAAAATCGGAAAGTTGTAGCTTATGCTTCGAGGCAGTTGAAGATTCACGAGAGAAACTATCCGACGCATGATTTGGAGTTAGCGGCTGTGGTCTTTGCTTTGAAGATATGGAGACATTACTTGTACGGGGCTACTTTTAATGTTTTCAGTGATCACAAGAGCCCGAAGTATCTATTCGATCAGAAGGAATTGAATATGCGCGAGAGACGTTGGTTAGAGTTTCGAAGGATTACGACTTTCAACTACAGTATCACCCTGGGAAGGTGAATGTAGTGGCTGATGCGCTAAGCAGAAAGACGATTCACGCGTCAGTGATGATGGTTAGGGAGCAGGAATTGTTGGAACAATTTCGAGATCTGAGTTTGTCTGTTGAGGTTACGCCCGAGAAGGCCGTGGTCTCGAACAAGATCACCGTGTCAAATGGATTGATGGAGCGGATAAAGGAGAAGCAAGAGACTGATCAAGATTCTGCAGATCGAAAGGGATTTAGTGCGACAAGGAGCATTGTCAGATTTTAGAGAAGGCACAGACGGGATCTTAAGGTTCGGTGAAGAATCTGTGTGCCTGAGGATGTCGAGTTGAGAAAGCCGATCTTAGAAGAAGCTCATAAGAGTAAGTTGAGTATGCATCCAGGAGCTACCAAGATGTACCAAGATCTAAAGAAGTTATATTGGTGGTACGGGATGAAGAGAGATGTGATGGAATATGTTGCATCATGTTTGGTATGCCAGAAAGCCAAAGTAGAACATCGTAGACTCGCAGAATGTTACAATCTTTAGATATTCCCGAATGGAAGTGGGACGGGATATCAATGGATTTCGTAACCAGTTTACCAAGAACTAGAAAAGGGTATGAGGCTATATGGGTAATTGTAGATCGACTGACCAAGTTAGCTCACTTTCTACCAGTCAACATGAAGTACACGACAAAAAGGTTGACCCAGTTGTACATCGACGAGATTGTTAGGTTACACGGTATACCCTCGAGTATTATTTCGGATCGTGATCCGAGATTTACGTCAGAGTTCTGGAAGGGACTACAAAACTCTTTGGGAACAAAACTCAAATTGAGTTCTGCATATCACCCACAGACGGATGGACAATCGGAAAGGACGATCCAGTCGCTTGAAGACTTGCTTAGAGCCTGTGTTTTGGAGGATGCAGGGAGTTGGGATGAGTCATTACCGTTGATAGAGTTTACCTATAACAACAGTTTCCACTCAAGCATAGGAATGGCACCCTATGAAGCTCTATATGGTAGACGATGCAGAACACCTTTGTGTTGGTATCAGGATGGAGAAAGCCTATTGTTGGGACCAGAGCTGGTACAGCAGACGACCGAGAAAGTGAAGATGATCCAAGAGAAAATGCGAACTGCCCAAAGTAGACAGAAGAGTTATGCTGATAAGAGACGACGACCTCTAGAGTTTGAAGAAGGAGAACATGTGTTCTTGAGAGTCACGCCAACAACGGGGATTGGCAGGGTAATAAAATCCAGGAAGCTCACTCCCAAATTCATTGGACCCTACCAAATTCTTCGTCGCGTAGGTCCAGTAGCCTATAAAATATCTTTACCACCTTTTCTTTCCAACATCCATGATGTCTTTCATGTTTCTCAGTTGAGAAAATATATTCCTGATCCATCACACGTCATAAAACCTGATAATGTACAATTGAAAGAGAATCTGTCTTTCGTAACGTCACCGGTACGAATTGCGGATAAGATGACGAAGCAGCTCAGAGGTAAACAAATTCCTCTAGTCAAAGTTATCTGGAATGAAACAACCGGAGAAGCTACGTGGGAAGCTGAGGACAAGATGAAGATGCAATACCCTGAGTTATTTCAAGGTACGTAATCTCGAGGACGAGATTCTTTTTAGAGGGGTGGAGTTGTAACACCTTGTTTTTTGTGTGCTTAATTATTAGTAAATGCATGCTTTAATGTATTTAATTGTGATAAAATCCAGAGGATGATTTTATTTTAAATAAAATCATTTTCTTGTGTTATTTTACTGTATGAAGTCATAGTAAAATTTTCGGTATAAAATTCAGATGAAAGCCGGTCTGGGTTTTCAAAGCCACGATCTGAGTTTATCGAGCTAGAGACCTAATATTGACTCGTGAACGAGACGATTAGTGTTTTTTTATGTTTTGTGTGGGTTTGGAGTGTTTTGAGAAATCTTGTTCGGGGCCGAATTTCCGAGTATTACCCGGGCGAATCGTCGGGAAATACGATCAGGAAATTCATCTGATGCATGTTGGAGCAGAGCAAAAATGGAGTAGATTGACTGATGTGAAGGCTATGACATAGGCATGTCCATGGCCATACCTTCCTTACACCAATCAAGTCAAATCACCATACTTTCTTACACACACCTTACCTACACCATACCTCCTTTCTTCTCAACCAAGTCAAGCTCTTCTCTCCCCTCCAATCTGCCCAAAAAACAGACGCCCTCCCCCTCTCTTTTCCTTCTTCTATTTAAGTTTCAAAGTGTAACCATTCCACACTTTTGCTTCCTTTCACAAAAACACTTTTTTTTACAACTATTCATCTTCTTCTTCACACAACTAAAGGTACCATTTTTACTAAGTTTTTCAAGTTGTGTTCTTCATCAAAGTTGTTCATATTGGTAAGGGTAATGTCCCTATACCATTTGTTTTTCAAGTTTTGGCTTTATTTTCATAGTTGATGTTTTGAGTTCATAATATGCTTTTAAACTTCAAAAAATTCTCAAAAATTGTAGAAAACTCCGATTGAGGTGAAACCAATTTCTATATTCTTATTTTTACTTCCTCCACAATATACTAAAATCTTGTGGAAAACAAAAATCTCGAACACCATTTTCTGTACTGGACAGAATCTATGTCTTTTGTGCCATATGAGTTTTGTTTCATCTTTGCTTGGTTAAGCTTGTGTTTGAGTGTTATTCCAACATGATCATGACCAAGAGCTCCTATGTACATAAGGATGCTAGGTTTAAGTGATTGGAAAAGTTTAGAAACTTTTATGTATTTTCATGAAAAAGTGAAAACTCTAAGTGTTTTGTTATATGTACTTTGAGGTTTTTCCAAAGTGATCATGGATTTGGCCTCCTTGATGTATAAGGATGCTAGATCCAAGAGATTGGAAAGTTTGAAAACCTCTAACCCTCATTTTTACTCAAGGCCGAATGGTAGTGTTTGTGGCCTAGGGTATTTGATTTTTTCATTTTTCCAAAATGATCAAGGTTTTAGGCTCCTTACTAGGTATGGATGCTAACCTAAAGAGATTGGAAAATTTAGAACATCCTAACCTATTTTAGAGGATGAAAACCGAAACCCTAAGTTGATGACTTAGTGGGATTCTTGATTCAAACTTGTTAAACTTTTGGTGTTTAAGAACTCCTAGCACTTAAGGATCATAAATCCATAAGTTGCATGATTTTTGGAAACCTTAATCCAAAACCATTGTTGAAAACCGAACCTATGCCTTGTGGCTAGTGTTCTTTGATTAAAAATCTAACCTATGGTTTCATGTGTGTAACCTTATATTCGTTACGCGCGGACGTTCGTGATCCTTAGTTTTCGTAGTCGGAACCCTTATCGTCTTTTGAGGTAAGAGGGTATTTCCGAAAGATATTCAATAATTGTATGCATGTGTGTATTTGATTAATTGTTTACTTGACGGTTATTGAGTTACTGGATTATCTGAAATGTTATGCTATTATATGAAGTTGAACTGTATCGTTATATATGTTGAGATGTATAACTGTGATGAACTGTGATATTGGCATTAAACTGTGAATATATATATATGTGTACATACTGTTGTTGTTGTTTGAAGTTTGCTAAGCCGGACGTGTGTCTGTGCTCAATCATTAATAAGGATTAAAAACCTTAATAAGCTTTGAAGATGAAAGGATGGGTGTTCTTTTCCAAAAAGCTTGAATGTTTAAAAGTACTTGTTTTATGTGACAATATAGTTTTAGTGATTTCTAGAATGCAAGAGAAAAACCCTTTTCGAACTATGTGTTTTAAGTGAAAACTTTCGAAAATATTTTACAATATCCTATTGGGGATTTTCAAAGTTAAAAGTGTTTCAAAAACGTTTTATAAAGGATTTTCAAAAGAAAAGGTTTTCTCCCAAATGATTTAGAAACTTTCCGATAGCCAGCATAGGTTATCGAGGCTTTCGATTTCGAAAATTGTTTTCGTCAAATGAAAGATAAGTACTAAAAGAATAGGAATCTAGACGTGAGACGTCGCCTCTAGTTTTCCATGCTTAGCACGTGATTCTGGATCAGTGTTAATTCGGGACCGTAAAGTCCTATTCGTAATGTTATGGACTTCAAGTCCAATTCGCGGAATCGAGGACAGTTTGTTCTGATTTCCGTTGTTGTGGGCTATTGTCCTTAGCATGATAAGTAAAACATGACTAAAAGTATATTGATTTCCATTACCACAAACCTTGACTGCGGCCACGGTCTAGGTGTTGGGATTGAGCATTCGGACTGTGTGTCCTATGTTTCTAAGTTTTCAAGTGATGGGGAAATAATGTTAATTCATTAGCTTTGAGCTTTGACAGTGAAATATTTACAAAAAGAAAAACCTTAAAAGGAAAGTTTTTATTCATATGCATTTCCCTTGGCAGACGTGCCTTTGCTTATTGAGGATACCCATGGGGTATCTGAGAGTCAGTCACATTGCTAGCTGTTTCGTTAAGGGCATGTGGCGTTGTCTGACCAAGAGGCCTGGTGCATCAGGATGCGGTGGCAACAGTCCGGTGGGCAGAGCTTGACCAACTCTATCTTCTCCAGTGATAACATGGTGTTGTGATCTCATGAGATTAGGATAGAGCCTGATATTGAAGTGTCATGCACATTTTCGAAAACTGATTGTACGGGCTTGAGGACCCCTTGATATAACACTGTTATATTATGATGATTATGCATGCTTTAACTGTTGATCTGATTTTGTGTTGCATGTATCATGTATATGGTTGTTGTGGGATATATCTTATGACGGTATCTCACTCTTGCATGTCTGTATGTTCTTTTATTTTCCTCGTACCGGGTATGCGTATGCTTTAGATGGACCCTCTTGTCCCTCTTGTACCCGAGGTCACACGGACAGAGACTTTTGACGAGGCCGACAGGATTGGGAATTGGAGGATGGACGCGAATGCGACTACGGCGACGCATCGAGGGCCAATCACTACTATCAAGCTAATATACATGGAGAGCCTGTTAGGAGGATCCACTCGGTGGAATCCAGAACGTGATTCTTCCACCGCCATGGTTGTGTACCCTGAACACGCTACAGGAAGCCGGTCTACTTCACCCTCACGTTGAGCCCGCCCAGCCGGAAGAGGAGGAACCGATGGAGGAAGATCCTGAAGAAGATCCCGAAGAGGATCCCGAGGGAGGAGCCTCATGAGCTGGTAGACGACCGGTGGGATGAGGAGCTCGAGGCGGGTTATCACCCTTTGGATATTGAGGAGGAGGATGTCCCGTTGGATGACGGAGGAGAGGTGATTGACCCGGAGCAGAGACTTCTTCTTGTGGGAGCGTTTGTGGCCACTCCGAGTGTCCTAGGCATTGGGAGTGTTTGGAGGCTTTGTTTTGAGTGGTCAGTTACTCTTGGCTAATGAGCTTTACTTTTGAGTTTAGATTCCCTGATTCCCATTCCCAGTTGGTGTTTTATTTACCTTATCTTCTCGCTTATGTTTCAGATTATGTTTTCGTTTCTGTTGGCCATATTGATTAAGGTCGTGGTGTAATGTTAAAACCTAAGACCTTTCGAGGCAATATTATATGTATGTATCTGTTGTCGTTTTCAAGTTGTGAGTTTCTTTACCTTTTACTTCTTTTCTTTAAAGAAAAAAAAAATTAAGTACCTTTTTGGTAACCTTGTGTATGTTGAATAATCTTTTTCCGAAAGCGACCAGCATTTAAACGAGCATTTTTCGGCAAAAAGGGTAACCATGTGATGACCAAGTTAGGGTGTCACAACTATTGCCGTATCTAGAAACTACTACCTCCCTCCAAATACCTACCTCCTATTTTAGCAACCTCCATCTCCATTTTACCAAAAGAGAGAGGTTGAGCCACTCTATATTTTTGACCCCAAGCCCTCCCTCCTCTTTAGGCCTACAAACCGACTCCCACCGTACCCAGGCAATCTTCCTCTTTTCCACTCCCCCTCCCCACAAAAAATATCTTTGTAATATAACTAGAACTTTCAAAACCTTCCTAGGCAATCTTAAAAAGGACATATAATAAATAGGGAGACTATTTAATACCGAGTTAATGAGAGTAATCCGTCCTCCAAGAGAGAGATGCTTACCCTTCCATGAAGCCAAACGACTTTCCATTAGATCTTCTATCGGTTGCCAAGTTGAGCTTCTTCTAGGATTTGACCCAACCGGAAGTCCCAAATATTTAAAAGGAAGATTTCCTCTTTTATAATTGAGAAACCGAGACGCTGCACAGGCAAAAGACTATTCCGCATTCAAATTAATTAGACTGTTCTTCTTGAAATTTACCTTAAGACCAGAACAGAGTTCGATGCACCTCAAAATCGTTTTCAAAACCCACAAATTCTCCCAACATGCCTCCCCCGCGAATAAAGTATCATCCGCATACTGTAGAATCGACACCTCTACCCCACCTTGACCAACCTTAAACCCTTTGTATTTCCTTTGTGAAACTGCATTCCTCATAAGACCACTTAGACCTTCGGCTACCATTAGAAACAAGAAGGGAGCTGGTTGATCTCCTAGTTTTAAACCTCTCTTGATTGCAAACTCTTCAGTAGGGCTCCCATTCACAAGCACATAACAATTACCTAAGAAAATGCAACCTCTGATCCAAGCCTTCCATTGATCCCCAAATCCAAGTCTTCCTAGCATATATTCCACGGAATTCCAATTAACTGAGTCGTAGGCCTTCTCAAAGTCCACCTTTAGAATCATACAGTGCTTCCCAGACTTTTTGGCGAAGTCTACTACCTCATTAATAATGACAACTCCATCAATAATATTCCTTTTCGGAAGGAATGTTGACTGATTATGGGAAATAATCGGATTCAACACCAATCTCAACCGTGATGCTAGAACTTTAGACACTATCTTATAAAGACATCCTAGAAGGGAGATTGGTCTAAAATTACGGATACACTGAGGGTCATCTACCTTCAGAATCAATGCAACAAAATAGGAAAGCAAACCTTTTGTAAGGCTTGCATGTTCATAGAATTCCAACATCATCCCCCACACCTCATTCTTGATCAACTCCCAAAATCTCTTAACAAAATTGAAGTTATAGCCATCGGTGTATCACCCTAGTTTTTACACATATGATTAATTATTTTATTTGGATGTTTATGTTTATTTTGTTATGTGGTCTAGTTGAGTAATTAAATTACTCTCTGCAAATTATTTTATTGGGTGCATTAGCACTGACTTATTTCAGTGAATGCACGCTTACTAGAAAATAATTTATGTTATTGTCACTATTATTACCAGTACAGAAAAATGTTTTAAATAATATGATTAAGAGAAAAACATTTTCATATTTTCATTCTATTTAATTTTAGAGTTGAAAATAAACTGGTTTGATATCAATCGGAGATTAAATTTTAGACCGAGTATTTTCTTAGTTGATTAGTTCAACTATTAATCTTTACTCTAATTTGATTTTCGAAATCATATATTTATCAATCTTTATTTTTAGATTCCAAAAAGTAAAAATATGTTTATTTTAGGCATAATATTTATCACTCATTTTGTACCCACTAGTACAAAAATCAGAAATTCTCTCTCCTCTCCCTCTTAGTTACCCGTAACCCTCCCTTTCTTTCTTTCTTTCTTTCTTTCTTTTTCTTCTTTTTCTTTCTTTCTTTCTTTCTTTATTTTTCTTCTTTCTTCTTCTTTCTTATTCTCTTCTTCCTCCTGACTCCATCTCTCTCTTCCTTCTCCATGGCTCGCAACCACGCCCCGGCGTCACTATGGCTCCGTCCGACCACCATCACGACCGTGCGAGTTGCTCTACACCACGCGAGCTGCTCCACGATGTGCGTCATTCCCGTGAGTGTGCTATCATCCTGTCGCTCAGCCACGTACAGCCATGCGCCGCCGTCGCTTGGCGGCTGCTTGACGGGGAATAGAAGATCGTGCGACCCAGCCTTTTCCTCAATGTGTCTGGTTCGTTTGCTCCCTGCTGGGTTGTCATTGCAGCTGCGAAATGGAGCTCCGCCGTCGCTGCCACCTCGCTAGAGTCGTACCGATTCTCCTGCAACGACCACCATGACATCTTCTTCTACCTTGGGTAAGTGTTTACCCCTAATCTCTTCTAGATTGAAAATCCCCAAATTTCATTTTGAAACCCTAACCCTAACCCTTTGATTTCAGATATTAGTCTTGAAATTAAACCTTGTTTTATGAAATTGGGACTGTGAACTGGTGTTTCCCTAAACCAATTTCATTATTCTTTAGTTAAAATGAGTTTTCCCCAAATTGTATTTAGGAACCTTAAACCCCAATTTGATTTTATTTGAAATCGATTGTGTTTCTATAAAATTAAATTTGTTTTATTCAAATTAGGACCTTTAATTTGAGATTTCTAAGTTCAATTTCATGTTTCTCAAACCAAATCAAATGTTACCGAATTTTAATTATGGATCCTTTTTACCCAAATAGATATTATTGAGAAATCGATTCTATTTACTGAATTAAATGTATGGTTTCTTTTGATTATATGTTTTGAGAATGAAAATTGAATTGGTGAATTTATTTGTTTGTTATCTTGCTTGGTTTGTGTCTCCGTGACGTTGAACACGGCTATGCTTGCTTGATGGAGTAGATAATTACACTTTTGGAGCTAACGTGAGCATTAAGATGAGGATCCTTTACTTGTCTTCAAAGGTAAGGGGAGTTTGCCTAGGGATATTCAATAACTATATGCATGTGTGTATGTGTGTAATTGAGTGTTGTGAATATTATTGTGATATTTTAGTCAATACTTGAATAACTTGTTTACTTAAACTATTGTGGTTATTACTTGAAGTTGAGCATTTCTTGCGTTAAAGTGTTATGAATTATATATATGTGAGGAACTGTCATTAACTGGGATATTATTATTGTTGTGAATATATTACTGTTGATTGAAGTTTGAGAAGCTGGACTTGAGTCTGTGCCCAATGACTATAAGGATTAAAAGCCTTAATAAGCCTTGAATAGAACTTTGAAAGTTTTGGGTTCACTTATAAAAGTTCTTTGTTTAAAGTGCTTGCTTCAGAAGAATAAGATCTTGGTTTTTAGAAAAATGTTTAAAGTGCTTACTTCAGAAGAATAAGATCTTTGTTGAAGTGTTGATCCTTGATCCGTGCCACGTTGTTGTGGACTGTGTGTCCTAATCACGTTGTTGTGGACTGTGTGTCCTAATTACGTTATTGTGGACTGTGTGTCCTAATCACGTTGTTGTGGACTGTGTGTCCTAATCACGTTGTTGTGGACCGTGTGTCCTAACCACGTTGTGATGAACGTTGTTAGAGGTGAATGTTGTTTTCTACGACCACAAGTCTAGGACTGGTGCATCGGTCTAAGGTGTTGTGATTGAGCACTCGGACTGCGTGTCCCGTGTTGATGTTGATAATTTCAAAATGATGAAATTTATGAATAGTCGCTAGCCTTTGAGCTTCGACAACGAATGAGAACGAACACAAAGAAAACATCGAGAACTAAATGTTTTACATTTACATTTATGGCAGATGTACCCGACATGGTTTTAACGTGAGACCTTAACAGGAAAGGTATCATGTGATGGTGTAGTATCGTTGTTCTTAAATTGGACAATGAGACGGTGTACGTGTATCGTTGTGCCTAAATGGACAATGAAACGACGTGCATAATCGTTGTGCCTAAATGGCCAATGAGACGGTGTATTATCGTTGTGCTTAGCTAGCCAATGAGGCGGTGTATCGAGCCTGATCAACTCATTTGGAGGATGTTGGGATCTCCGGAGATTAAGTTTAGAGCCTAATTATTGAAGTGTCATGCATTATCTTTAGAAAACTGATTGTTCAAGTATGAGGCCCACTGATATAACACTTGTTAATTTATCTATGAATAATAATTAAATGTTAATATGCTGAGGTGATGTATGTCTCATGTATATGGTTGTTGTGTGATATATCCATTTGTCGGTATCTCACCCTTACAGATATATCAGGTTTCTTCTGGTTCGCTATTGTACCCTGGGTACTTTAGTACAGATGGTGCAGAGGAGTCTTCCTAAGTCACTCAGAGACTTAGATCTAGTTGTTTGATGAAGTACTTGATTGTGGAATGATCACGTGAGTTTTCCTCAGGAATAACTTTTAGAATGACCAGCTTAGGGTTTGAGACTTAGATTTTTTATAGTATGTATGAGTATGACTCAGAGAGTCTTTATTTTAAAATGGAATATTTATGGCTCGGAGAGCATCTCTTTTGAACAAAAACCTAAGCTTTTCCTTTTGGTCATGTATAGCTCATTGATATAACTATTTTTAGCATATTGCTGCCTGGTTGTATTTGGTGTAACTGGAATTCAGGAATGAAAATGTAATTATTTTAGCAGGTGTTCTTTTACCTGGGATGTTCGAATTATAGAGGAGACTTTGTCGAAATTTTTGTAAAAATACTAACTTTTATTCAAGTACATCTTTAAATTGAATAGGCTTGACAGGCTAGGATTGTAAGCCTGTGTGCCGATCAACGCTTAGGTTTGGAGCCGTGACAAATTTTTATACCCAATTTCAGACGCTTATGCACTTATATAAATTATTTTCCGAAAGCAACCAATAAATAATCTTTTTAATTTAAATTCCGCATTTGTTACGTAAGTAATGCCTGGGGGGGGGGGGGGGGGTTACAATCGGGCCCCGGGCTCTTGTGTCCATCAAAACTCTCTATACCTCATCCACCTCTTCCATAGATAAATTATTTGAAATTGACAACAATTCTCCCTCACCCAATTATGAGAAAGAAACCCCATCTAGAAGTGGTCGGGTTCCTCCCTCCTCAAAGTAAATTGAAGAGAAAAAGTTCGGCACCTTTGCCTTAATACTACCAACCTCCTCTATCCATACATCATCAACCTTAATCGCCACCATTCGGTTATTCCTCCTCCTACTAGAAAGACTTGCATGAAAGTAAGAGGTGTTAGCGTCACCCTCCTTCAAGGTTAAGAGTTATGTATGCAAAAATGTAAACAAGTCAAATTTAGTACAATTATGACCCTCAGTTGTATTGCTAGAGTTATGGCACCCAATGTTCATACTTGAATATCATGATAAAAAAAAGCTTGAAGAAGCATGATACTAAAATCTATAACATAAAAAAGATGCTAAAAATGAACTATTTGCAGAGTTTGGAAACAATCTAGTGTGTTGGAACCTCCTTTATTTATAAGTGTCTCCCATGTATACACTTTAATGTATGTATTAATAGTGATACAACATTTACCTTCCCAAGTGGGTGTCGACTTTTGTGCTAACTCTTTCCTTTGGTGTTCTCTATCCATAGGATTAATCCTCTAGGTACATACCTCCACAATATGACTTTGGATTGTAGCTAGTATCCATTTTTCTTGAAAACAACTTCACTATAGCTTCAAATTGCGGACTATATCAATTGATGTGACTACAACAATGTGGTTGTTGTTGAAATGAACAAATATAAAACACTAGAAGGGGGTTGAATTATGTTTTAAATACTTTTTGAAAAACATTGCAGTTTAACCTATAAGACCCAAAGATGCGTCTGATAAAAGGAAGATTCACTTTTCAACCAGGTTAGCACAGTTAAAGTAAAGTTAACTGAAAATATTAAGCTAAGAAAAGGAGACACGAAGATTTATACTGGTTCACCCCAAACCTTGGGCTACATCCAGTCCTTGGCTTCATCAAGTATTTGCAGTATAACCGATTGGGTTACAGAAGGTATTATTTGCACACCAAGCCTCCGCATGCTTAACTAACAAGTATTGTTTTCCCACAAAGCCTCTCCAGACTCCAACAAGTATTCTTTCTTCAAGCCTCTACAGGCTCTACAAACAGTAAGAGTTTGAATGAAACAGAAACTTCACGGTTTACAACTTTGCAGATCTACCGAGTAACACTCACGAATTGAATAAGAATTTAAGGTAGGTGAGATCACAATAAAGACTTCTCAATAAATTGAAATGATTTGAGCAGAGAAGTTTTCTATGAAGAACATAAGAGAGCTTTGAGAGTATTGAATACTTGAATTAATGAGTTCAGGTGTGTGTCTTCAATGGTCTTCAAAGTCTTCTATTTATACTCAAGAGAGATAAGTCTGTTGAGGAGAGTTCTTCAGTTGAGTATTCTTTTGTTCTTCATCAATAAATGTCAATAGAGTCGTTCTGGTCTTGCATTTAATGTTCATGATCGTTGGTGAGCTTCAAGGCAAATTGAACGTATAGGTTGGCATAACTTTATCAGAGAGAGGTTTGATTCAGAGCAGCATTTGTTTCCTTTCATACTTGGGCAGCGCTACTTTCCTTATTTGTGAAAGCGGGTCTGCGTTCAAGTAAAGTTCATTTTGCTTTTTGCAACAAAAGGATTCTTCCGGCGTGGAATGATGCTGTGAGCTTTCTGATATCGAATATATTTATTCAAAATAATATGAGAATATTCGTTGTTTTTGAATATTGTTGAAGCAAGGAACTTTCAGTTGCTTGATTATAATTTTTTAGAGACCAAGTCTTTGATCAGATGCATCATATTACAGACGCTTCCTTAAGACTTTGTTTATTTGTCATGAGACACTTGTATACTGATCTGCACACTCAATAAACATATTAGTAGATTTCACAAGGTTCACTTAAAATCATTCTTTGTTTGGATTCATCAAAATCAGAGATGTCTAAAGATGTAGTCTTAACAGTTGTCACGTTGCAACTGCATCACTCAGCAATGACGATGTAGTTTAGATTCAAAATGATGTGACTGCATTTGAATGTATTAGAGTACATTAGAGTCAACAAAGTTTTCAAGCACAAAAAAATTTACACCATAAGGCTCCGCATTGCAATGTCTACAATTATCGTAATTGCGTTAACCACAACCATATTCACAAGTTAAAACCACAAACACCACAAGTATGAGCTATATCACGCTATTGTTTGAATATGTCAAGATTATAACAAATGAACTCTTTGTTGGTTCCTTCTTTAAATATTGCTTCCGATAGATGGGTTCAATAATATATTTTGGGATTTTGGACTCGCATCCATATATAAGCTCAAATGTAGTTTCGTTCGTGGTATAAGGGGGAGTTGTCCCGTCTGCTCACATTGAATGGCTTTCTCTATTCAATCTCCCTTGGTGTTAGCTGGCGTTTTCTCCAAACCTTGGAGGATTATCTTATTTGTGGTTTATGGTTGTTGGTGTGTTTGAGAGTGTTTTATCAAGTTGAAGTATTTCTTTATGTGCAAGTCAAAAATTAGCTTATGCAAGTTTTGTTAGTGAACTAGGTTTTGTTGTCCATGACAAGGGACTTCAAGGTCCTAATCAATTGATAATGTTCTTGATTTTGAGATGCAAAACAAGAATTTAGAGTACCTATGTTTATTAGTGTTACTTTTTTTTATTATAAAAGTTCTGTTATGTGGACACCTTAGAATACAATACCCTACTTGTATTTGTATATGATATACCATTTCAGTTTTACATAGAATACACACGCACATCAAACATAATATTCTATGTAAGTGTTGCATTAGGTGTACAAAAATCATTTTTCTTTCTCTAAAAATGATTCATGCAGCTATGATGTCTAGTTTGAATATGGCTCGTCCAAAACTTTTGTTGTTTGTTCTTTTTTCAGATGAACCAATTGATAACGTAGAGAGTGTCGAGAATAGCATGAGGTGACATGAATATAACATTAAATTCCTTAATTCACAATCAAATGGGTTAGCAAAGTCAATAGCTGAGTTACATGGTATGGTAGAAATCTATCAATTTAGTTAAGCATTTTTTGAGTTATTCTCCAACATTTTTATTTTGTGGCTGATCTGATCTACTTTTCAGTGAGTCTTGGAAGGTATTGTTCAACTATTGTGACAAAATAGAATGAAAGTGATGACATTCATACTAAAGTGGAAATAAAACAAATATTGGAAAAGGAGAACTCTGCTGCGGGCATATTTCTCAAAATCAATTCTTTGGTTCAGCCATTGAATTTCCCATTTACAAGGGAAATTGTGGGAATTGTAGGAATACTTGCCACGGTTGAGAGTGATGGCATTAGCAGGTTAACATTATTGTTCTTTCAAATACTAGAAACCCTTTTTGCATATTTTTCATTTTTTTAGCATGCAATAACACTTGTGGTGTCACATGATCTGTGAAGTTTCCAACTACATTATTACCCGTGTATATTAAAATCAGATTACCATACTCTTATTTCTATAATCTATTTTTCATTAGCATGGTTATGAAAAGAGAAACTACACTTGTTATAAGAAGATACATTTTTTAAAAAGCTAACATTGTTTCCTAAATTCAGGACCCTTTCTGAATATTTAGGCTTGGCAAATATGCTTGTAATTGTCTGTGAGACTTATAAAGGTGTTAAAACAATGGAGGAGTATGATGCACAAGGCAAGGTAAACTATGATGTTGACTTGCATAGGCTTGGATCTGTGATCGGAAAGAGCATAAACAATCAATTTATTGTCATATGCCTCGAACAGTTAAGGCAAGTTATACATGTGTGTGTGTGTTAGTTTAAAAGTAAGCTCAAGTTGTTTCCCTATACTTTTTTATATAACTTATACTTCCATTTGTGGGTGGTGGTGTAGCCAACGATCCACAAAGGAAACTGGTTATTCCAAAGCCAAGATTGCCAAATGGGGAGTGCCTAGCAGGGTTTATTGATTTTGCAGTGAACATGATCCATTTGGATTTTGAGCACTTATCTTTTTCTTACTGCTAGTGGGTATGGTCTCAGAGAGACATTATTTTATGCCCTTTTCTCACACATACAGATATATAAAACCCGTAATGAGATGCTAAATGCGCTCTCTTGCATTCATGATGGAGCTTTGTAATTAGATGGAAGAATGATTAAGAAACGTGGCATATTTTCTCTTGGAAGCAGGTTCGTGCCAAATAAATCTTGACCTTCTCAATGCATTAATTTCAATGGTTTTATTTTCTTATGAATATTTGATGACTATTTTTTTTTTTGTCAATTAATTTTGAATGAACAAGTATTGTATCATTCAAATTTGTTTATTTCAATAATCTCATAATATGTTGGTTTCTTAATCCAATTGATTTGTATTCTCAATTAGTTTTAATGTCAAGCCACTCCTCTTAACATAAATGTATTTGTATGTTGTGGAAGATTGAAAATTGAAAATGTTTCGTGCATTTCCATGACATGATTGTCACTGAATAAGTAATTGAAATAATTCTTAATTAATTGTTGTTTGAACTGACTTTGTTCCGACTTCCCCCTACTTGGTACCATGATGTGATAGCCATTATTTTTTTCCAAGATTAAAATTCTTTTCTTTCCCACTCATCTAAATATGTCATAGGGTTTACGTGTGATTTAGTTCTTTTGGTCTTATTATCAATGAAACTTCTAACAACACTCTCACTCATTGTAGGAATGATGTAGAGGTGAAGTTTCCTCTAATATCTGGACCACCTAATGTCCCGACAGAATATATTGAAGCCGTGGAAATGTTAAGGAAGTTGAAATGGGAAAGTACTAAACTTGCTGCAGATGTAAAAAGAGAGCGTCAATTATTGGATTAAGCGTGAAAAGTTGGGTTAACAATATGTTAGGAACCATGAACAGCATATGTGTGCTTTAGCGATGAATGCTGTTGGCAAGAACTAGAGGGACATGATAGTATTCATGATGCTTTCAATAACTTGTAGGTTTGCTTGGTTGCTGTATGCGTTTGTTAGTATGTCAGATTGCTAATTGTAGTAAAAAAGAAAACCTATATCTTTTTGAGTTCTTTGCTTGAATATTGCCATTTCTATCGGGTATGTTACATGTTTTCTTAAAAATGAATATTTGAACTCTCGTCATTCTTGGCTTGTTTTTTACCCTCACTAAACCTTCAATCCTCGGCTAATACCCTGAAATAGAGACGAAAAAAAGGTACTACTTCATATTCAATTATGTGTGGAGGACCAATAATTTTTTTTGGACTAGATATTGGGGAGGAAGAACCGGTGAAGAAATACTTGTGCAGCAAGATGTGTGGCAAGAAAGGTCCAGAAAAATTTCAGGCATTTGAAGATATAAGTTATTTTATTTATGACAAATGCTAACCAATACATTGGTTAAGGAACCAGAAATAGAAAATTTACATTGGAAAGTGGTGTGTTCAACACTTTGAAAATTCAAAAGTTACAGTTTCCAATAAAATTTTTCTATCTTTGGGTTCTTTAACCATTGCCCTTAGGACACTGGTTAGCAAGACCTTTTATTTATTTATTTGTGACAATGAACCATATATATATATTTACTATGGTTTCTTGATCTTTTAATTACAACCTTGTAGATTCTAGAACACCTTCATAATTTTAAAAACACAACGTTAATGGAAAAGAAGTTGTTTCTTTTAGAGAGAATTAGGGGTATTTAACTGGTGGTCTGTTCAGGCATAGGCACGGGAAGGGTGTGTGCTCACATTCCACCGAGATCCTAAGCTTGGGCAATTGGATTAGAGTCCAATATCCAGCCATCTTGACCATGGAACTTTGGTTGATGTTGATGAAACACTTTTTTTTTATCAACAAAGTATAGATGTATATATAGAATAATTGAAGTACAAGGTGTACTTAAGTAAGGCTTGGATTAAGTTGCATTATCCAAAATTTACACCATCCATTGCACCACTCATGTGGCAAATTGTGGGCCAATCAAATAGGCACATGGGTGGGTCAAATTTTCAAACATTCACCATGTATTAAAGTCAAATGTCCAGATGTCAAAATGATTGGTTCAACTCTTGCCACATGGGTGGTGCAATGAGTGGTGTAAATTTGGGTGGTGCACCTTAGAATGAACCCTTAAGTAATTACAGCCCAAATGTTTACACAAACATAACCCCTCACTCTGTTTTGGTGTTAAAACCAGAAAACACTCAGCCAAAATACTATCACCGTCTAATTACAAACCAGAACCTCAAAAAGACACAAACCAAGCAAAACATAACAACCACAAAAGCAGTTCCATCGCAACAAAAATGCCTGCCAAATAACACCAAAATCTGCAGTAGTTCCTACATTACCACATCCCAATTCAGCAGAAAAACCACAACATCCCAGACATAAATTACTCCCCTTACTGAACCAGTATCACAGTCCCAAGAAATTTTACATTTCCCAAGGTTGTTTCATTGTTGAACACTCAAGTGGACACATACACCAATCTGAAAACATAAGACATCCATCCAGCTTACTATTTGTCCAATTCCATGATCTACACTTCACCAAATCTAACATCCTCAACAAGTCAGTTTTCTTATTGTTAAAGATCGCCTCATTCCTTTCAATCCAAACTGTCCATACGATAGCATACCAAATAACCATCCCTCTTTCCTTCCTCACCTTTCCCTTAAAAAGACCATCATGCTGCAGGAAGTGTTGCTGCACAGTCATTTGTTGGACCCCCACGTATTGTAGCCATCCATATACCTTACACCAAAGCTTAAAAATCAGCTCACATGATAGAAACAGATGGTTTCCATCTTCCAAAGCCCGATTACAAAATTTGCAACACTACTCTTCAATTGATAAACCCAATCCTCACCTCTGTAAATTCAGCTTTGTTGGTAGCCTTCCTTTCAAAAGTTGCCAAGCAAAAACTAATATCTTTGATGGGTATTTCCTTTCCAAAGCAGTTTATTCACCTTATCCTCAGGCTCTGAAAACTGCTGCAACACCACAATTTGTTTCTCCAAATACTTATATGCAGACTTAGTGGTATATATCCCTGAGCAACCCAAGCCCCACTTCCAATCATCTTTCTCCCCCTCTCTAAGACTAGCCGATTGTAGGATTAGAACCATCTGCCTTTCCAAATCTTTTTCCCAGAGAAACAGATTTCTTCTCCACTTCACCTGCCACACCCAACTCCTATCATTCCAACAACCACACTGACTTATCACCCTATTTTGTTGCACGAATATCTGATACAGCCTTGGAAATACATCTTTAAGGGACCTACAACCTACCCACACATCCTCCCAAAGATGCGTTTTATCTCCCATACCTAAACACCTATTGTAACAGCCTGATTTTAATTATGTTGTTCAACCGGTTAAAATATAATTAATTATATTTTAATTTGAGAGTTACACAGTGTTTTTGATTAAAATAAAATCATATTCATAGTCTACTTTATGGTAGAGGGTTACGGTAAAATTTTCGGTTGAAAATTTAGACGAAAGCCAGTCTGCGTTTTCACTGCCGATACAAGTTTACTGAGCAGAAAACCTAATTTTGAACCATGAACGAGACAGTTAATGTTTTTAATATGTTTCCTTCAACTTTGGTTATTTAGAAAATTTTCGTTCAAAAATAGAATATAATATTTTATTCGGGCAAAAATATCGGAAGAATTATGATCGGAAAATACAACCGTGTACGAAATGGAGCAGATTAGGGACACAAAAGAAGTGAAGTGACTTGATGGAACTTGATGGAAATGGGTTATGACACACTCCAAAAGTGTAATCATCACACTTTTCAAATTATAACATATTATATTCAAAAAACCTATTATTCTCTCTCTTCTCAAACCAAACAAGGCACAAGGTCAAAAGTTGCTCTCCAAGATCATCCTCTCTCCAAAATTTCGTGCTCCCCTCTCCCTCCTCTATATAATCATCACTCATCTTCATTCTCTCATTTTCTTCCTCAATCTTCATACTACTTCAACTTCTTCCATTTCTTCTTTTTTTTCAAACACTTAAAGCTTCCATTTTTATTAGTTTTTTCCACTTGAGTTCTTCATTAAAGTTCTTCCTTATACTAAGGGTAATGCTCTCATATGAATCTTTTTGCAAGTTTCATCTTTTATTTCTTAGTTTACTTTATGTGTTCTTTATATGCTTTAAACTTCTAAAATCTCTCTAAAATGGTAAAAAACTCCTTTTGAGTTGAAACCACTTTCTATAATCGTATATTAACTTATATTTTCACATACAAATAGGTTGTGTAAAACAAAAATATCTACCTATTGATGAGTGTGATTTCACCTCATATTTCATGTACATTTCTGCATGCATTTGCATATAGTTTAGGCCATTTTAGTTTTATTTTTGTTAGTTTTTACCTTGGAACAGGTAAGGTGGTTTCGTGGTGTTGTTTTTCAAAAATTAATGGTTAAATGCTCAGAATCAGCCATGATGGAGCTTGGATGAAGATAGAGCTTAAAAAGTAAAGAAAATGAGCCAAGCAAAACCCATCACGGCCTGGCCGTGATGATCAAACAGAGCAGAAGGCAAAAGTCAGAAGCTATCATGGCCTGCCCGTGATGACCATCACGGTCGTGACCTGCCAGCTGAACCAGACCCTCACAGGCAGAATTGGTCACGGCCTAGCCGTGATGAGCATCACAGCTATGATGCTTCAAAAATTGAAAGCGCGCCCATGGCAGAGCCCGTGACGGCCTGGCCGTGATGGCCATCATGGCCGTGACACGCATTTTTTTTCCCTAATGTATAAATAAGACCTTTGGGCAGAACAGGACGGGGACGTTTTTACACCAGACTTTTACCCTAATTCTTTGAGCAAGAGGCTGCTGTGGCTGCTGTGGAAAGCCTCCATGGAGTCCCTTATCTCCTTTATTTCTATTTCTCTGGTTTTGGCTTTCTCTATGAGTAGCTAAATCCCTTTTTGTTGGGATTAGATGTAGCTAAAACTGAACTTCATGTAATTGCCTTGATGTATTAATCTGTGTTTATGCTTTCGTATTAGTGTTTAATTCCTATGCTTAATGCTTGTTGTGGTCTGATCATCCATGATTTGATTTTGAGATTTGATTTGCAATGGGGATGTTCTTATCAATTCTTGATCTGGAATTAATCACCTAGTAAACCTTGCATCTAGGAATGGATTTTCGTTTATTAGTAATCGTGTAATCCCTAATCTTAATGCAAATTCACTAATTAGGCCACCTAAGGAATTAGGGTCTATTAGGGGATTTAGGCTCTTGTCATCTAAGGAATTAGTGCTTGAGTAATCTAGTGGGTTGATTTTAATAATTGAAGCATAAACTGGATTGGTAGTCTTGGTATTGCATGAGGCTAAGGTTTAGTGAAATTTAATCCCAACATCTTTATCATATTTGAAAACCACCTTTTTCTGCACTTCAAGTATTCGATAAAAAACCAAAAAGAGTTTGTTTCTTTTCTTTTGTTTGTTTTGGGCTTGGTATTTTATATTGAGCTCCCTTCCATCCAAAGATACGCTTAGATAGTAGTTGAATTGGTAAGTGTTAGTACTTGTCTCAGTCCTCGTGGGAACGGTATCGGTCTCACCACCATATTACTTGTACGTCTAGGTATACTTGCCTAGAAATCGTCATCAACAAGTTTTTGGCGCCGTTGCCGGGGATTGTGTTTCAATATTAGCATACTCATTTCGATTACTAATTTAAGCACAATTTTATATTTTTTTCTATTTTACTAATATGCTTCTCTTTGCTGTCATTTAGTGCTAACATTCTTGGTCTGTAAGCTTTTGTGCATGCGAGGTACTGTCCCAGCTGACCAACTTCTCTACGATCCTGAGATAGAGAAAGTAGCTAGGAAGAATCGGAGTCAAGCAAGACAGCAGAAGTTATTAGCACAGCAGGAAAGAGAACAAGAGACCTCCACTTCACAAGTTCAGCAAGAACCACTTGAGATGGCAGTCAATGGTGAGGGTGCTCCACGGAGGACACTTGGGGACTATGCCAATACAAATGTCAATCGGCATGTCACTAGCATAGTGAGGTCCCCAGTGAATTGCAACAATTTTGAAATCAAGCCGGCTTTCTTGAATATGGTTTCACAAAATCAATTTGCCGAGATGGAGAAGGAGGATCCTAATAATCATGTCTCCAACTTCCTTGAGTTATGTGATACAATGAAGATAAATGGTGCTAGCGATTATGCAATTCGCCTAAGGTTGTTTCCTTCTCTCTAAGAGATAGAGCCAAGTCTTGGCTCCAATCTCAACCAAGGGGGAGCATCACTACATGGGATGGCCTAGTGGCTAAATTTCTTACAAGGTTCTTTCCCGTCTCAAGATTTGTGAAGACACGGGGTGATATCACAAGCTTTGCTCAACAAGAGGGTTAGACTCTTCATGACACGTGGGAAAGGTTCAAAGACTTGCTCCGAAGATGTCCAAATCATGGGTTTGATGATCTTATCCAAATGCGAACATTTTGCAATGGATTGAGGCCGTCAACCAAGTTTATGTTGGATGCCTCAGTTGGAGGTTCCGTGAACACAAAGACACCAGAGGAAGCATTGACTTTGATAGAAGCTATGGCATCTAATGACTATTTGATGCACCATGATCGAGGTACCCCATCAAGAAAGGGAGTGTTGGAGTTAGACTCACAAACTGCACTTTTGGCTCAGAATAAGATTATGACACAACAACTTGAGTCCATCACCAAGCAACTAGCTCAACTCCCACAACAACTCCAAACCATTCAAGGGACAACCATGCCACCTCAACAGGTAATGAGATGTGATTTTTGTGGAGGAGATCGTGATAATGGAAAGTGTGAGGCCACACCTAGTTCCCATGAGGAAGCTAATTATATGGGGAACTATGGGCGGCAAGGTAACAACCAATACTCCAACAATTACAACAAAGGGTGGAGGAATCAAACAAGTTTTGGTTGGAAACAAGATGCCGGACAAGCAAGCAAGCCTATTCCCACACAACCGCCTCAAAACCGGACTTCAACCTTGGAGAACACCCTCAATCAATTCATGCAAATGTCCATGTCAAACCAGAAAAATAGCGATGCTGCCATAAAGAACTTGGAGGTTCAAGTTGGACAAATTGCAAAGCAACTAGCGGAACAATCTAGCGGCAGTTTTTCAGGTAATACTCAAACAAATCCTAAAGAGCATTGTAAGGCTATTGTTTTGAGGAGTGGTAAAAGTCTTGAGAAAGAGAGCGGTAAGCCTTTGTTGAAAAATGAGAGAGTTGCTGAAAAAGCAGAGTTGAGTGCTGAGAAAAATGAGGAAAAAGGCAAAGAGGTTGTGATAGAGGAAGAAGAGAAAGATGGTGAAAAAGACAAGAGATAAAAGTAAGTGGATGAAAGTTCAATTTTGAGGAGGAGTAAAAGTCAGATTTTGAAAGATGGAGACAAGCCTCAAGAGATCCCCTCTTATGTAAAGTTGCCATATCCTCGCTTAAGCAAGAAGAAGGAGAAGGAAGAGCAATTTGCCAAATTTCTTGACATCTTCAAGAGGTTACAAATCAACATACCCTTTGCTGAAGCACTAGAGCAAATGCCAACTTATGCAAAGTTCATGAAGGAGTTACTTACAAAGAAGAGGAGGTTTAAGGAAGGTGAGACTGTTGCCTTGATGGAAGAATGTAGTGCGATACTTCAAAGGAAGCTACCTCCAAAGCTTAAACATCCTGGTAGTTTTACAGTCCCCTGCACTATTGGGAGTGTTGCTATTGGGAAGGCCTTGTGTGACTTAGGGGCGAGTATCAATTTGATGCCGCTTTCAATCTTGAACAAGCTTGGAGGTGGTGAAGTGAAACCAACAAGGATGGCATTGCAACTAGCCGATAGATCAATCAAGCGTCCTTATGGTATTTTGGAAGATGTTTTGGTGAAAGTGGATAAGTTTATCTTCCCAGCGGATTTTGTGATATTAGACATGGAGGAGGATGCAGAAGTTCCACTTATTTTGGGGAGACCTTTTCTAGCAACTGGTCATGCTTTGATAGATGTACAAAAAGGCCAACTTTGACTCAGAGTGCAAGATGAAGAGGTTACTTTCAATGTATTTGAAGCTATGCATCGCCCGAGTGATGAAGAGAATTGCTTCCGCATGGACATTGTGGATGTAGTGGCTAAAGAAGCCTTTGCACATCAGCACCACTCCTCTACTCTTGAGAAGGTAATAGTGAACTGTATTGAAAATCTTCATGAGAAAGATGAGAAGGAAAATGAGGAGTGTTTGTGTGATTTGGAAGCTCAACCCATTCAACTTTCTGTCAATGCTAAGAAAGAAGAGCTCAAAAAGGATGAAGTCCAAGAGAATCTCATGTTAGAGCTTAAACCTCTACCTCCCCACTTGAAATATGTGTTCCTTGGTGGGAATGATGAAAATCCTGTCATAGTGAGCAATGTATTGTCCAAATTGGAAGAGGAGAAACTTGTAAGGGTGCTTAGAGAACATAAAACAGCCATTGGATGGTCCATCTCAGATTTGAAAGGTATTAGCCCTGCATTTTGTATGCACAAGATCATGATGGAAGCTGAATTTAAACCGGTGGTCCAACCGCAAAGGAGGCTCAATCCTACAATGACAGAAGTGGTAAGGAAGGAGGTGCTGAAACTCCTTGAAGCCGGAATGATCTATCCGATTTCCGATAGTGCTTGGGTGAGTCTGGTACAAGTGGTTCCCAAGAAGGGTAGCATGACCGTCGTGAACAACGAGAAGAATGAGTTGATCCCAACTAGAACGGTCACCGGTTGCTAATGTGTATAGATTACCGGAAGCTAAATCAAGCTACTAGGAAAGATCACTTCCCACTTCCATTCATGACCAAATGTTGGAGAGGTTGGCCGGGCAAGCTTATTATTGTTTCTTGGATGGTTATTCGGGTTATAACCAAATTGCGGTTAACACGGAAGACCAAGAGAAAACTTCCTTCACATGTCCTTTTGGAGTTTTTGCCTATCGGAAGATGCCTTTCGGTCTTTGTAATGCGCCTGCAACATTTCAAAGGTGCATGCTTTCCATTTTCTTTGATATGGTAGAAAAATACATTGAAGTTTTCATGGATGATTTTTCTGTTTTCGGTTCCTCTTATGATAATTGTTTGTCTAACCTTGCTGTTGTGTTAAAGAGGTGCATGGACAAGTTGATCACCGCTCCCATTCTTGTTGCACCCAACTGGGAGTCACCATTTGAATTAATGTGTGATGCCAGTGACTACGCATTTGGGGTAGTTTTGGGACAGCGGAGGGAAAAGTTTTTCCATGCCATTCACTATGCTAGCAAGGTTCTCAATGAGAAAGAAATAAATTATGTAACAACTGAAAAATAGTTGCTAGCCATAGTGTTTGCATTGGAAAATTTTCGTTCATACTTGATTGGGTCCCAAGTCACTATTTTTACTGATCATGCTGCAATTAAATATTTGTTGACTAAGTTAGATTCAAAACCAAGACTCATAAGGTGGATTCTATTGTTGCAGGAATTTGACTTAGTCATTAAGGACAAAAAGGGCAGCGAAAATGTGGTGGCAGACCACTTATCTCAGCTAGTGAATGAAGAGGTGGCTGCAAAAGAAAAGGACATTCGGGATGAGTTCCCGGATGAGGCCTTATTTCTAGTGCATGAAAGACCATGGTTTGTCGACATGGCAAATTTCAAGGCATCCAACATTGTTCCAGAGCACCCCACTTGGCAACAAAGGAAAAATTTCTTCCGTGATGCTAACCATTTCATGTGGGATGACCCATTTTTGTTCAAGGTTGGACCGGATGGCTTATAGAGGAGGTGTGTTAGTCAAGAGGAAGCGAGGAGTATTTTGTGGCTTTGTCATAACTCTCCATATGGTGGACATTACAATGGGGATAGGACAGCTGCAAAGGTCCTCCAATCTGGGCTATTTTGGCCCTCAATCTTCAAGGACTCGTACAATCATCTGAAGAGTTGTGACAAGTGCCAAAGGACCGGGAACATATCAAAAAGGGATGAGATGCCATTGCAAAACATATTGGAGATTGAAGTGTTTGATTGTTGGGGCATAGATTTCATGGGTCCATTGATGTGGTGCGAGCGCACGTGCGATCCGACAAGTGTACCGGATTGTCGCCAAGTAATAAAAGATATCGATCCCACAGAGACTGTGATCTCGAATCACAACTAATTATCAAATTAGTAAGTCTGGACTGTATAAAAAAAGGGATTTGTATTTTGAAAAGGTTTTGAATTTGAATTAAGAGATAAATGAATTCAATCAAATAAAACAGAAAACAAATCTATTTGTGGTTTTTCAGATCTAAATGGATTCCTAGGGATTTGGGTTACCTACAAGATCGTCTATGTTACTAAACTGATTAACCCTTGTTAATTATCGAAATTGCCTTGAAGGTGAATTTATCCTCAAATAGCTTAAGCTCCCTCTCGGGTTACAAAAACCGTGCCCAATTGAACCAACCCCTACTCTCGTGGTAGCCGAATTCAGATTGGACCCTTTGCGTTTCGTGACAATTCGTTGATCCTCGAAGGACGGCTTCTTACTCTCGTGATTTCAGTCCTAAGTATGATTCTATAGATCCGACACCTAAGTTCACCGCTAGGTTCCTCCTTAGAATGTCTACGACATGTAAATAAGCGCGCATCAGATTTACAAATAATTAAAACACTAGAAATCAGATCTAAAACAAAATCCCAATTAACAAAGTTATTACATCAATTCATTGCATAAACAGACCTTGGGCATAGCCCCAATCCCTAGAAACTAAGCTACTACTCAAGCCTTACCATGGAGATGACAAGCTTGGTTACAAATAACATGAAAACAGAAAATAAGAGGAGAAGGGGAAGGAGAAGAGAGATCCTAAATAATAGCCTAAGTAGCAGCCCAAAAAGTCCTCCCCAAGCCTCTGACTTGATCCCCTATTTATAGATTTAGGAAGTTTGAATCCCAATCTAACTCAAATTAGATCCAAATCAGTTGCTTCTGATCCAAGTAACGCGCATCACGGCCGTGATGGCCATCACGGCCAGGTCGTGACAGATTCTGCCTTGGGCGCTTCTTCAGTTTTTGGTCTGTCACGGCCGTGATGGTCATCACGAGCAGGCCGTGACAGATTCTGACTTTGGGGGTCTTGCTCAACTGACAGGTCACGGCCATGATGGTCATCACGGGCAGGCCGTGACCGGTTCTGACTTCAGTCTTCTTTCTTTTCTAGTTTTGCTCGATCATGGCCGTGATGGGCTCTGTTTGGCTTATTTTCTTCACTTTTCAAGCTCCATCTTCATCCGAGCTCCATCATGGTTGATCCTGAGCATTTTACCCTTGATTTCTGCAAAACAACACCACAAAAACCGCCTTACCCGTTCCAAAGTAAAATTAACCAAAAATTAAATGAAATGTCCCTAAACTACATGAAAATGCATGCAAAATGATAGACAAAGATGAGGTGAAATCACACTCATCAAATCACCCCAAGCTTAAGATTTTGCTTGTCCTCAAGCAATTACCTAGGCCATAAGATATAAATAATCAAAGCATGGATAGTGAACCAAGAACCCGAGAAACTAATCCATGTGACAGGTGATAAGCCTCTGGCTTATCTAGTTTTATGACTAGATGAACTAGGGTTCATGTGCCTATTTATTCGAGTTCACTCTCGTTTTCGCCCAAATTTGCCTTGTTTTGTTCCTAAGTTGGACTTTGACTCGTTTTGCATCTTTTGTGTAGTTTTTAGGTTATTTTGAATAGAATTACGCTTGTGGGTGCTTTTGTTGTTTCAGGTTAAATAAGTGAAGCTCCGGGAGTCAAGGAAAGTCGAAAAGCAGTAGAAATTGCAAGTCTGGAGACACTCGCCTCGCGAGTGTATGCTCGCCCCGCGAGACTGAAAGTCAACAAAGCAGCAAAAGTCATCACTTCAGTCTCGCCACGCGAGAGGTGTCTCGCCCCGCGAGCTCATGAAAACCTGCAAGACAGAGACCATCACGGCGTGGCCGTGATGAATACCACGCCCATGGCAGTTTAAGGTTGGAAGACTCGCCCCGCGAGAGGAATCTCGCCTCGCGAGAGAATGAAGACTTGGAAGTCAGAGACCATCACGGCCCAGCCGTGATGAAGGACACAGCCCAGAATTGAAGGCTCGCCCCGCGAACACTCTTTCGCCTCGCGAGAGTTCAAATTGAAAGCGCGCCAATTTTAATTCTCGCCTCGCGAATGGCTGATCGCCTCGCGAGCGAGCGCAGATCAGGATTCCTATTTAAAGGCTGTTGCAGATCAGATGGAGGTGATAACAGAGAGGAGGCTTCAGAGCTTTTGAGGAAACTTTAGGAGGTAGTTTTCCACTTAGGTTAGGGCAGTAGTTACGAATCCTTATTTCTCCTTGGAGCTGCGTCTCCTTTTCTGGTTTCTTTTTATTTTACAATGGTGATTATGTCCGATCGCTTGTCTATGAGCATGAGGAACTAATCCCCGTCGTCCGAGGGAACGATGAAGCCACCCAGGGCGATGTAAATCCGATATGATGTATGTTTTTCTCCTTTAATTCAATTCTTGTTTTCTTATTCTGATTTGATTGTGTTAATCATATGTGTTGCGTGATTGACTTGTTAACGTGATGAGGCTTAGTCAGCGATTCGCGTTTAGAACTTGAATTAGGATCATCGATCGAATATTGCCACGAGTGAGTAGGAGATCGGTGCAACCATATAGGGAACAAGAATTAACAGAATTCGAGATTAGGATTATGAGACCTAGTAAGTAATTAATCCAATCGTCGAATACGTCCTAATGAGCACGAGAGTGGATTTAGGAGAATTTAGGGGTCCCGGTTGACATTGTAATTGAACCTAGGGAGGAATTCATCATCACTTGGGTGTACATATTGGGTAGGTGGATTTGTGACCTTGGACATTTTAGTTTTCTGATTTTAGTTAATTAGTTTATTTAGACTTGTTAATTGAATTTCGATATTAATCTTCTCTCTCTCAACCACCTTCTGTAACTTGACCGAACGTATCTGACTTCCCGCGGATTAGTCGAATTGGTATCCCAATCCTTGAGTTCGACCTCGGTAATTACTTACCGTGTTATTTTTATTACTTGCGACGACCCGGTACACTTGCTGGAGTCACAACAAGTTTTTGGCGCCGTTGCCGGGGATTGGCACAACCAATTTTTCTGATTTTAGGGGAGTTTGATTATTTGGTTAAGTTATTTTTGTTCTTATTTTTTATTTTTATTTTTATTATTTTCTTTTTATTTTCTACTATCTCTCTACTTCTTTGATTCCACTTGGTCTTGCCTTGTTTTGTATGCGAGGTACACGAAGGAATGCTTCCGGGTTGCGAATATTGTGATGGGAACCATGACACTTGGAGTTGTCCGTTCTACTTCCCTCAAGTTTATGTGGAACCATGGCATAATGACAGCGTGCCCCAGAATAACTATCAGAGTCAGAATCAGTATTGGGGTGATATGAGTAGAGACCATCCGGATTTTGCTTGGAGTAATGATGGCGGTGGTCTAGCCTGGCAGCCACAACCTCAACAAAATTGGCAACAACAACCTCAACAGAATTGGCAGCCACAACCTTGGGAGTTGGCTCTTGAGAGGGCAAATGAGGCAATGGATAAGTTGGCGAGTTCTATGGAGACATCATTTGAGAAGGCAAATGCGGCGGCAGAGGAGTTGGGTCAGCTCGTAGAACAACAAAATGAGCGTCTCACAGAGACTTTCCCAGGTGATGCCGAGAACCACCCTAAGAGCCAATGCGAAGCCATAACAACTAGAAGCGATGGGGTGTTGGGATATGACTGGGGTGTAACTAGTTCTCAGGGAGTTGAGGAAGAACTACCACATGTTGAGGAAGAACAACAGGAGGAAAAGGAATTGACAAGCGACAAGTCCCCGGAACAGCCACATGTTGAGGAAGAGCATCCTAAGGAAGAGGAGTTGGCAAAGGACAAGGCACCGGAGCAAGGGGGTAGAGAACAAAATGAAGATAAAGTGGTAGAGGATTCCACCATGCTTGCCAAGCAACCTGAAATTAATGCATTGGATAACTATGTTGGCTTGCATGCATGTGTGGACATTGGTAAGTTGGTCCCTCCCACTTGTCTGACACACTTCCTCGTAAAAACACCATTTGACCCGAGAGGAAGTGAGTTCATAATTGAAGAGGTCAATGGAGTTTTCACACACTGGCTAGGTGGAGTTAATGATAAGGTCATATTGCTGCTACGATCTCCACTCCAATTACCATTTGATCCGGGTGGAGGATCTCACATGATGAGCACCTCTTGGCCTCTGTACCACAGACTATGGGATCCAGGTGGATGCTTCTTAATAAGTCAGGCTCGGGACGTTAAACAAGCGCTTCTTGGGAGGCAACCCAAGCTAGGTATCCCTCTCTTTTCCTAACTTTTGTTTTGTTTTTGTGTTTGCTTTTTGTGTTTTGTTTTTGTTTGTCACTCTTGAATAATTTGAGAAGATCAAGAGTTTTTGTGTGAAATGTCGTGTCGGCAAGCTTGTTAGGTTTTAATTCAATTGAGCATAGATTGATTGCATGAATTATTTGACCATTGATGATTTCCCCTAAGTTCTGAAATTAGAAAAGTTTATCCCCACTTAAAAATTGAAAACTGAACTTTGAGAACTCTGTTGTGATTACTTGATTTATGATAAGTTTGGGGTGAGGGGGGATGCACACACTAGGAATCGTATCTCAGTCAAACAATTTGAAAAATGTCCAGGTGAGGATTTGAGCCTCCAACTCTGTTTTTGAATGTGTGAATCACTGTTAAGTTGCACTTTCCCGAATTTGCTTGAATCTCTTATTGGTTTGCATGTTTATGTGTTGCATCAAATGATTTAGGCAATTTTCTTTGAAAAACTACTTGGCCTAAAATGAACCATCCCTCATGCATGTTCCCTAGTTAGCCAAATTGAGCCCAATTGACCTGTTGTTTCTTGATGACCCGACATTACGAGCCAAAATCTGAAAAACCATGTTAACCCAATCTTAGGATTAGGAGAGCATGGAAATGAGCAAGAGAAAGGTTGTGAGAAACTAAGTTTGGGGTGGCTACAAGGAGGTATGACATTTTGGGGTGAGAAAAAGAAAAATAAAGGTTGAAACCCAAGGCAATACAAAAAAAATATATTCAAAATAAATTGCCAAAGGAAAAGGGGCAAAACAGAAAGAAAAAAAAAATATGAGCAAGGAAAAAAGGTTGTAGTCACCCGAGACAAAAAAAAGGAAAAATGGAAAAAGGAATTTGAGTGGAAATGTGTTTAATGCTCATGCTCTCTTAGTTCCTAGGGACTTAAGCCTAAATATCCTTCATTATCCTACCCTGAGCCAGGCCCCATTACAACCTTTAAAAGACCTTCTGATGTTGCATACATGTTTTCGTGGGAACTACTTTTGAGATGAAAATCAAATTCATGGGAAGTGCTCTTGATAAGTGAAATTGAGTGAAAAAGTTGAAAGCCTAGACGAATTTGAGCGAATGAGTGAAATTTTAAATGCCCTTGTGAGGAAGGCAGTTGTTTGAAATTGGTGATCTTCCTTTTGTGTGTGACCCTGATCCTCAACTTAGAACTAATGATTGCATGAATGATGAAGTTCTCAATGGTTTAAAGTAAATGAATGTGGGGATTACATTAATGAAGGGGGGAGATCATTGGAGAAAAACTGTTTTGTAAGATTGCATGAAATTTGTGCGAAATCGATTGATTCCTTTAGGCTTGCCAAGTCTTGAGTCGTTTTTGAGTTTTAAGCTTGCTTGGGGACAAGCAAGGTTTAAGTTTGGGGTATTTTGATAAGCCTCTGGCTTATCTAGTTTTATGACTAGATGAACTAGGGTTCATGTGCCTATTTATTCGAGTTCACTCTCGTTTTCGCCCAAATTTGCCTTGTTTTGTTCCTAAGTTGGACTTTGACTCGTTTTGCATCTTTTGTGTAGTTTTTAGGTTATTTTGAATAGAATTACGCTTGTGGGTGCTTTTGTTGTTTCAGGTTAAATAAGTGAAGCTCCGGGAGTCAAGGAAAGTCGAAAAGCAGTAGAAATTGCAAGTCTGGAGACACTCGCCTCGCGAGTGTATGCTCGCCCCGCGAGACTGAAAGTCAACAAAGCAGCAAAAGTCATCACTTCAGTCTCGCCACGCGAGAGGTGTCTCGCCCCGCGAGCTCATGAAAACCTGCAAGACAGAGACCATCACGGCGTGGCCGTGATGAATACCACGCCCGTGGCAGTTTAAGGTTGGAAGACTCGCCCCGCGAGAGGAATCTCGCCTCGCGAGAGAATGAAGACTTGGAAGTCAGAGACCATCACGGCCCAGCCGTGATGAAGGACACAGCCCAGAATTGAAGGCTCGCCCCGCGAACACTCTTTCGCCTCGCGAGAGTTCAAATTGAAAGCGCGCCAATTTTAATTCTCGCCTCGCGAATGGCTGATCGCCTCGCGAGCGAGCGCAGATCAGGATTCCTATTTAAAGGCTGTTGCAGATCAGATGGAGGTGATAACAGAGAGGAGGCTTCAGAGCTTTTGAGGAAACTTTAGGAGGCAGTTTTCCACTTAGGTTAGGGCAGTAGTTACGAATCCTTATTTCTCCTTGGAGCTGCGTCTCCTTTTCTGGTTTCTTTTTATTTTACGATGGTGATTATGTCCGATCGCTTGTCTATGAGCATGAGGAACTAATCCCCGTCGTCCGAGGGAACGATGAAGCCACCCAGGGTGATGTAAATCCGATATGATGTATGTTTTTCTCCTTTAATTCAATTCTTGTTTTCTAATTCTGATTTGATTGTGTTAATCATATGTGTTGCGTGATTGACTTGTTAACGTGATGAGGCTTAGTCAGCGATTCGCGTTTAGAACTTGAATTAGGATCATCGATCGAATATTGCACGAGAGTGAGTAGGAGATCGGTGCAACCATATAGGGAACAAGAATTAACAGAATTCGAGATTAGGATTATGAGACCTAGTAAGTAATTAATCCAATCGTCGAATACGTCCTAATGAGCACGAGAGTGGATTTAGGAGAATTTAGGGGTCCCGGTTGACATTGTAATTGAACCTAGGGAGGAATTCATCATCACTTGGGTGTACATATTGGGTAGGTGGATTTGTGACCTTGGACATTTTAGTTTTCTGATTTTTAGTTAATTAGTTTATTTAGACTTGTTAATTGAATTTCGATATTAATCTTCTCTCTCTCAACCACCTTCTGTAACTTGACCGAACGTATCTGACTTCCCGCGGATTAGTCGAATTGGTATCCCAATCCTTGAGTTCGACCTCGGTAATTACTTACCGTGTTATTTTTATTACTTGCGACGACCCGGTACACTTGCCGGAGTCACAACAACAAGCATATTCAATAAGCACCCAAGAGATAATCAAATTCAAGTCCAATTAGAAGCTTAGGTTCCTTCAAATTTATATTCTCACTGATTCGGGCACTCGTCTCACCTCACTCAAGTGTTCCAGGGTATATGACAATTCGCTCAATTTCCTCAAGGAAGGTATTCTACCATAAGCTTGACTATTAACCAAATCTCTACTTTATTAATGAAAACACATGAGAATCAACAGGTCTTTTACTTTGGTTATAACGGGGCCATGGGATTAATCGTTAGGTGGGAAAATCAACAAAAGGGAATTTTGAGAAGGCTAAACAAATTATCAAACATTACAAAGCATGACACCTTCTAAAATACCTTTTTGGGGCTTTGATTTATTTTTCCACCTTTCTTTCCTTTCTTATTTTTATTTCTCACTTTCTTTTGTCATCCCCTTCTCCATTCTTTTCTTTTGTGTTTATTTCATTTTATTTATTTGGAGAAGGGGAGATTTTTTAGCTAAAGAGAAATATTTTGTAATTTTCTCATCCCATACTTTTTCAAACTACCTTTTTAGCCTTTTTGTAATACTCTAAAAGGTGCCATACCAAGCATTATTCATCAAAGTAATTCAAGGTACCAAGAAAACTATTTTATTCTTTTAGGCTCAAAATTGGGTAACTAAGGGGTAGCATTTAATCAATCAAAGCTCAGAAGGCCGGAATAATACCTAGTGCCTCAATCATTTTCAAAAATGTTTTAAAAAATTTTCAAGTTTCAAAACGGTTTCAAGTCAAGTTCTAGAGAATACAATCCAAGAGGAATTAAAACACTCTATCACAAAGAATGGGGTAGATTTAGAGAGTACCCCTTTTTGGCTCAAAATCTTACATTTAGTAGTTCAAAAATCAGCGAGAAACACAAATTTAAGGAACCACATGCTAATTATTAACTATCAAAAGATCATCTCAAGAATTTTTATTTTTAGCCTTATCACAAGAATAATAAAAAAAAAATTGGGTTCAAAAATTCACTATCTCAATTCATTTGGCACCAAGTTCTCACAATTGGATGCATATTCTAAGTGAGGGGCAATCTAGAGAATGTGATGATACAAAACCATGCCTATATGAATGCAATATGAATGCAACAATGCAAATGCAAAAATAACCCTACCCCAAGCTTAAAACTTACATTGTCCCCAATGTAAATAATCAAGTCGGAGAGAGGAGAAAAATGGAACAACTCACCAAGGTGGTAGCGGGTGTTGGCTCACATTCCAGTCAAAACTTGTTGGAATTTGCATCACGACCGTGAGGCTCATCACGGGCAGACCGTGATCAACTTTGGTCCTCAGGAGCTGGCCTATCACGGCTGTGACCGGCATCACGGCTAGGCCGTGATGCTCTCTGATCTTAGGGTTCTTCTCATCATGCCCGTGATGGATATCACGGCTGGGCTGTGATCCTTTCTGTTCTCCTTGCTAGCTCATCACGGCCGTGACCACTGTCACGGTCACGGCCAGGGCGTGATGGCTTCTGACTTTGTTTTTCCTTTGCTCTTCTTGCTCTTCCTTCCTTCTCAACCTGAAAACACTAGACAAATCTATTAATTTATTATTTTTGCCTCTTGATCTTCTCAAATTATTCAAGAGCTAAATTCAAAAACAAAAGGAAAAAGGGAAAGAGAACTTGGGTTACCTCCCAAGAAGTGCTTGTTTACGGTCTTAAGCTTGACCATACTTCCTTCAATCAACCGGGGTCGGCTGGGCGTAGAAGTGCAGGAACACTTCTCTTCCATGGAACTCCTTCGAAGAGCCGATTCTGCTCATACGGCCAGTTGCGCTTCCGCTTCGTTCTTTTCTCTCGGAGCTTCCTGGCCTTACCCTCTCCCGGCGGAAGTTTTGTTTCTGCATGATCAGCAACTCCAAATTCATCACTACAGGGTGCATCATCAGCCATGCATATCTTCGGAGTTGCTTCCATGCTGAGCTCTTTCTTTACCATTGGAGACGTTATATCGATCCTGCACACATGGCTCTCAAAAGGAGGGTTGTTATAGGAGTTAGTCAATTGAAAATCTACCCTACCTTCCTCTACATTTAGAGAGAGTTTCCCATTCCTTACGTCTATTACTGCTCCAGCGGTGGCCAAGAATGGCCTTCCTAAAATGATGGGGAATTCAGAATTCCCTTTCATATCCAATACCAGGAAATCGGTAGGGATGAAAAATTTCCCTACCTTTAGAGGGACATTCTCTAGTATGCCTAAAGGATTCCTAGTTGAGCCGTCCGTAAATTGTAAGGAGAATTTGAACGGACTCAACTCTTTGCTTCCCAACCTTTCCAAGATAGTGAGGGGCATCAAGCTCGCACTAGCCCCTAAGTCACATAAGGCTTGGTCTATCTGCACTCTTTCAATCGAGCAAGAGATAGAGAAACTACCTGGGTCCTTCAGCTTAGGAGGCATTTTAGTTTTTATCTTGACATTGTGCTCCTCAATTAAGCTTTTAGTTTCTACTTCTACTTGCTTTCTCTTGACCAACCTTTGTTGGAAAGGTATTGGGGGTTGGTACGGTGGTGGAGGGACATACTTTGGTTCTAGCTCTTCCTTTTTGCTCATGTCCTCCTCTGGTTCCACGTCCATTTCAGTTACCCCAATCTTATCATCCCTCAAGTGTATGGCATTGCAATGTTCAATGGGATTTGCTTCGGGTTGCCCCGGGAATGTACCCTTAGGTCTCGAGTACGTGCTGGCTTGTTGGGCAATCTGAGTTTCTAGCATCTTGTTATGAGTGGCTAAGTTGTCTACCTTAGATGCTAGCTCCTTTATTGCCTCGTTCACTACCCTACCTTGTTGTCTAAACTCTTCATTTTGTTTTGTCTGAGTTTCAACAAAACTTTCCAATAAAGACTCGAGTTTAGATCTTTGTACCTGAGGATACCCCGGTGCGGCTTTCCTATTACCTTGGCCCTCTTGGAACTCATGGTTTAGCGTGTTGTTGTAGTTGCCGTAGGAGAGGTAAGGGTTGTTCTTCCTTTGGTTGTAGGGATTTGGGGGAGCATAATTGGGCAACTTCAGGTTCGTGTCGTAGAAGTTGTGACAAGAGTTCACTTGTTCACCCGAAGCGCCGGATCCATGAGCAATACCACGTGGGCATTCCATTATGTCATGTACCTGCATTCCACAAGTCTCACAAACAAGGTTAGTAGCACCTATTGCACTCACATTAGCCCTTTCAAGCTGATCAAAACGTTTATTAAGTGAGTCTCTTTTTGACATTATAAGATCAGTGCTGTTTACTTCAAACTTACCCCCCGAAATCTTGTTCGGGTTATTACCTCTTTCTGAACCCCATTGGTGGTAGTTGGTGGCGACGTTTTCAATGATGTTGAATGCCTCAGTCAGAGGCCTATTCATAAATGCTCCACCAGCTGTAGAATCAAGTGACACCTTCGAAGAGTAATCCAGTCCGTTGTAGATGGTGTGCACTAATAACCACCTCTCGAGTCCATGGTGCGGGTAAGACTCCAGCAGTCCCTTGTAGCGATCCCAAGCTTCTGATAAGGATTCTCCGTCTTTTTGGAAGAAGCCAGTGATCTGGGTCCGTATGTAGGCCGTCTTGGATGGAGGGAAGAATTTTTCCAAGAACACCTGCTCCAGTTGGTCCCAAGTAGACAAGGTATTAGCGGGGATTTACTTTATCCAAGCTTTTGGCTTTTCCAGTAAGAGAAGAGGGGAACAACCTCAAGTGAATAACATCAACCGGGGCACCATGAATTCTGACTGCATCGGTGAACTCCAAAAATGTCTCTACGTGGTCAGTCGGGTCCTCCGAGGGCAGTCCTCCGAATTGATGTTCCCTAATCATGTTGATTAGCATAGGAGGTATAGTGTAGTTCTCTGCCTCAATCTCTGGCCTTGCAATCCCAGTTTGCAAGCCCCTAGCATTTGGGGCTGCGTAGTCCTTCAAAGGTTTCGTATCCGGAAGATTCACCATGAGTGGAATGGGGTCTCCTACGTCTGTGAAAAGTCCTCTCGATTTCGGGGTCAACCTCACTAAGGCTTTCAAGACTTAGGGATCTTTGCATAAAACACACAGAGAGATGGATACAATGGAAGGAAGAAATTTTTTTTTCCAGATATAAAAATTAAATAAAAAGAAAAGGTCCAGAAAAATCAATTTAAAAATTAAATTGAGATTCGAAAACGTACAGTCCCCGGCAACGGCGCCAAAAACTTGAAGTGGTGCGAGCGCACGTGCGATCCGGCAAGTGTACCGGATTGTCGCCAAGTAATAAAAGATATCGATCCCACAGAGACTGTGATCTCGAATCACAACTAATTATCAAATTAGTAAGTATGGACTATATAAAAAAAGGGATTTGTATTTTGAAAAGGTTTTGAATTTGAATTAAGAGATAAATGAATGCAATCAAATAAAACAGAAAACAAATCTATTTGTGGTTTTTCAGATCTAAATGGATTCCTAGGGATTTTGGTTACCAACAAGATCGTCTATGTTACTAAACTGATTAACCCTTGTTAATTATCGAAATTGCCTTGAAGGCGAATTTATCCTCAAATAGCTTAAGCTCCCTCTCGGGTTACAAAAACTGTGCCTAATTGAACCAACCCCTACTCTCGTGGTAGTCGAATTCATATTGGACCCTTTGTGTTTCGTGACAATTCATTGATCCTCGAAGGACGGCTTCTAACTCTCGTGATTTCAGTCCTAAGTCTGATTCTATAGATCCGACACCTAAGTTCACCGCTAGGTTCCTCCTTAGAATGTCTACGACATGTAAATAAGTGCGCACCAGATTTATAATTAATTAAAACACTAAAAATCAGATCTAAAACAAAATCGCAATTAACAAAGTTATTACATCAATTCATTGCATAAACAGACCTTGGGCATAGCCCCAATCCCTAGAAACTAAGCTACTACTCAAGCCTTGCCATGGAGATGACAAGCTTGGTTACAAATAACATGAAAACAGAAAATAAGAGGTGAAGGGGAAGGAGAAGAGAGATCCTAAATAATAGCCTAAGTAGCAGCCCAAAAAGTCCCCCCCAAGCCTCTGACTTGATCCCCTATTTATAGATTTAGGAAGTTTGAATCCCAATCTAACTCAAATTAGATCCAAATCAGTTGCTTCTGATCCAAGTAACGCGCGTCACGGCCGTGATGGCCATCACGGTCAGGCCATGACAGATTCTGCCTTGGGCGCTTCTTCAGTTTTTGGTCTGTCATGGCCGTGATGGTCATCACGGGCAGGCCGTGACAGATTCTGACTTTGGGGGTCTTGCTCAACTGACAGGTCACGGCCGTGATGGTCATCACGGGCAGGCCGTGACCGGTTCTGACTTCAGTCTTCTTTCTTTTCTAGTTTTGCTCGATCATGGCCGTGATGGTCATCACGGCTAGGCCGTGATGGTCTTCACGGCTAGGCCGTGATGGGCTCTGTTTGGCTTATTTTCTTCACTTTTCAAGCTCCATCTTCATCTGAGCTCCATCATGGTTTATCCTGAGCATTTTACCCTTGATTTCTGAAAAACAACACCACAAAAACCGCCTTACCCCTTCCAAAGTAAAATCAACCAAAAATCAAATTAAATGTCCCTAAACTACATGAAAATGCATGCAAAATGATAGACAAAGATGAGGTGAAATCACACTCATCATCCACTTCCACCTTCGTTCTCCAATCAATATATCTTGGTGGCGGTGGACTATGTTGCTAAATGGGTGGAGGCCATTTTAACACCGAAGAATGATGCACAAACAGTGATTAAGTTCATCAAGAAGAACATTTTTGCCCGGTTCGGTGTCCCAAGGGTCCTTATAAGCGATGGGGGATCTCACTTCTGCAACTCTCAACTGAGAAGATTGGGCAAAGAAGCTTGACGATGCCTTGTGGGCTTACCGGACTGCATTAAAAACTTTTGTGGGGTTATCTCCATTTCAGATGGTCTATGGGAAGGCATGTCATCTACCCGTAGAGTTGGAGCATCGAGCCTTTTGGGCATTGAAGTTCTTGAATTTTGATGCCACTCTGGCGGGTGAAAAAAGAGTCAATCAGCTGCATGAACTAGAGGAGATGCGCCTTAATGCATATGAGGATGCAGCCATTTACAAGCAGCGGGTCAAGACTTATCACGACAAGAGGATCGTGATGAAAACATTCTAGCCGGGACAACAAGTTTTATTATTCAATTCCCGGCTGAGATTGTTTCCGGGCAAGTTGAAGTCTAAGTGGTCGGGACCGTTCATTGTGAAAGAAGTATCACCTCATGGAGCTATAGAAGTGGAGGATCCTACTTCAAAAAGGACCTTCAAAGTCAATGGCCAAAAGGCTCAAGGCCTACTTGGGTGGTGACATCGAGAGATTGACCACAACTGTGCACCTTTGTGATCCTTGAGATCACCGACCCGTCAAGCTGGTGATGTTAAAGAAGCGTTTATTGGGAGGCAACCCAAGTTTTATTTTCCTTTTTCATTTGTTTTTGAATTTAACTCTTGAATAATTTGAGAAGATCAAGAGGAAAAAGATCATAGATTAATAGATTTGCTAAGTGTTTTCCGGGTAAGAAGGAAGGAGAAGCAAAAAGGCAAGGATAAGCAAAGTCAGCAATCATCACGCCTAGGCCGTGACACTGGTCACGGTCGTGATGGGCTAACCATGAAGACCAGAAAGGATCACGGCCCAGCCGTGATACCCATCACGGGTGTGATAGGAAGACCCTGAAGATCAGAGAGCATCACGGCCTAGCCGTGATGGAGGTCACGGCCGTGATAGGCCAGCTCCTGTGGACCAGAATTGATCACGACCTGCCCGTGAGGAGCATCACGGCCGTGACACAATTTGTAACCTATCTTTGCCTAGCCATGTGAGCCAGCACCCGCTACCGCCTCGGTGAATTATTCCAATTTTCTCCTCTCTCCGACTTGATTATTTACATTGGGGACAATGTAAGTTCTTAAGCTTGGGGTAGGGGTATTTTTGCAAATTTTTGCATTTTGCATGTTGCATACATATAGGCATAGTTTTACATGATCACATGATTAGATTACCCCTTTCTTAGATGATGCATCCAATTGTGAGAACTTAGAGCCAAATAAATTGAGATAGTGAATTATTGAACCCAATTATTTTTTTTATTCTTGTGATAAGGCTACAAATAAAAATGCTTGAGATGATCTTTGATAGTTGATAATTAGCATGTGGTTCCGTAGATTTGTGTTTCTCACTGATTTTTGAACTTCTAAATGTGAGAGTTTTGAGCCAAAAAGGGGTACTCACTAAATCAACCCCATTGTTTGTGATAGAGTGTATTCCTCTTGGATTGTATTTCTCTAGAACTTGACTTGAAACCGTTTCAAAGCTTTAAAATGATTGAGGCACTAGGTATTTTTCCGGCCTTCTGAGCTTTGATTGGCTAAATGCTACCCCTTAGTTGCCCGATTTTGAGCCTGAAAGAATAAAATACTTTTCTTGGTACCTTGAAATTTGTTGATGAATGATAATTGGCAGGAGACCTTCTAAAGTATTACAAAAAGGGTAAAAAGGTAGTTTGAAAAAGTATGGGATGGGAAAGTCAGAAAAAATTTCTCTTGAATTGAAAATCTCCCCTTCTCCATAAAAATAAAAATAAAAAAAATAAAAAAGAGTATAGAGAAGGGGATGACAAAAGGAAGTGAGAAAAAAAAAAGAGAAAGGTGGAAAAACGAATCAAAACCCAAAAAGGTATTTTAGAAGGTGTCATGCTTTGCAATGCTTGATATTTTGTGTAGCCTTCTTGAAATTTCCTTTTCTTGATTTCCCCACCTAACGATTAATCCCATGGCCCCGTTACAACCAAAGTAAAAGACCTCTTGATTCTTATGTGTTTTCATTAATAAAGTAGAGATTTGGTTGATAGTCAAGCTTATGGTAGAATTCATTCCTCGAGGAAATTGAGTGAATTGTCATATATCCTTAAACACTTGAGTGAGGTGAGAAAGAGTGCCCGAATCAGTGAGAATATGAGTCTAAGAAACCTAAGCTTCTATTTGGACTTGAATGTGATTATCTCTTGGTAAATTATTTGAAAATGCCTGTCACTTGGATTAGTTACTCGGGTTCTTGGTTCACAATCCATGCTCTGATTATTTATATCTTCTGGACTTGGTTATTGCTCGAGGACAAGCAAAAATCTTAAGCTTGGGGTGATTTGATGAGTGTGATTTCACCTCATATTTCATGTACATTTCCGCATGCATTTGCATATAGTTTAGGCCATTTTAGTTTTATTTTTGTTAGTTTTTACCTTGGAAAGGGTAAGGTGGTTTCGTGGTGTTGTTTTGAAGAAATTAAGGGTTAAATGCTCAGAATCAGCCATGATGGAGCTTGGATGAAGATAGAGCTTGAAAAGTGAAGAAAATGAGCCAAGCAAAACCCATCACGGCCTGGCCATGATGACCATCACGGCTATGATCAAGCAGAGCAGAAGGCAAAAGTCAGAAGCCATCACGGCCTGCCCGTGATGACCATCACCGCCGTGACCTGCCAGCTGAACCAGACCCTCACAGGCAGAATTGGTCACGGCCTAGCCGTGATGAGCATCACGGCCGTGATGCTTCAAAAAATGAAAGTGCGCCCATGGCAGAGCCCGTCACGGCCTGGCCGTGATGGCCATCACGGTCGTGACGCGCATTTTTTTCCCCTGATCTATAAATAAGACCTTTGGACAGAACAGGACGGGGGCGTTTTAACACCAGACTTTTACCCTAATTCTCTGAGCTAGAGGCTGCTGTGGAAAGCCTCCATGGAGTCCCTTATCTCCTTTATTTCTATTTCTATGGTTTTGGCTTTCTCTATGAGTAGCTAAATCCCTTTTTGTTGGGATTAGATGTAGCTAAAACTGAACTTCATGTAATTGCCTTGATGTATTAATTTGTGTTTATGCCTTCGTATTAGTGTTTAATTCCTACGCTTAATGCTTGTTGTGGTCTGATCATCCATGATTTGATTTTGAGATTTGATTTGCAATGGGGACATTCTTATCAATTCTTGATCTGGAATTAATCACCTAGTAAACCTTGCATCTAAGAATGGATTTTAGTTTATTAGTAATCGTGTAATCCCTAATCTTAATGCAAATTCGCTAATTAGGCCACCTAAGGAATTAGGGTCTATTAGGGGATTTAGGCTCTTGTCATCTAAGGAATTAGGGCTTGAGTAATCTAGTGGGTTGATTTTAATAATTGAATCATAAACTGGATTGGTAGTCTTGGTATTGCATGAGGCTAAGGTTTATTGAAATTTAATCCCAACATCTTTATCATATTTGAAAACCACCTTATTCTGCACTTCAAGTATTCGATAAAAAACCAAAAAGAGTTTGTTTCTTTTCTTTTGTTTGTTTTGGGCTTGGTATTTTATATTGAGCTCCCTTCCATCCAAAGATATGCTTAGATAGTAGTTGAATTGGTAAGTTCTAGTACTTGTCTGAGTCCTCGTGGGAACGATATCGGTCTCACCACCGTATTACTTGTACGACTAGGTATACTTGCCTACAAATCGTCATCAACACCTATCTCTTCCAATGAAGGCCGAATGCTTGTATTTGTGACCTAGGAAGTTTTTGTTTCAACTTTTGGAATATATCATGTGTTTGAGTTTCTAACTATCCATTGATCTTAAATCTATAAATATTGGAAGTTTTGATAGCTTGTTCCTATGATGGCTGAAAATATGAATAAATAAGCCTAGGATACTATGTTTCAACTTTCCAAGTATGATCATGGATTTAGAACTCTTAATACCTTGTTATTCTAAACCTAAGAGTTTTTGTTAAACAAAGAATATTTTCCTCATCATCCTATGATGGCTGAAACTTAGTGTTTAGGTGCTAGGATGATTGAGTTTTTATTTTTCCAAAATGATCATGAACTTAATCTCCATAAGATATTTGGATGGTAAGTCTAAGAGATTGGAATGTTTAAGGATTTCTAACTTGTTTATTCTATGTTATTAAAGCTAGGATGTATTACTTTCATTTTTCCAAGATGATCATGGACTTGAGCTCCATAAGATATTTGGATGCTAAGTCTAAGAGATTGGAATGTTCAAGTTTCCATTGTTTTCCAAAATGATCATGGACTTGAGCTCCATAAGATATTTGGATGCTAAGTCTAAGAGATTGGAAAGTTTAAAGATTTCTAACCTGTAAATCCTATGAAGGCCGAACCTAGAAGGTTATGGACCTAGGATACTTTGTTCTTATTTTTCCAAAATGATCATGGTTTTGAGCTCCTTAATACATATGGATGCTAAACCTAAGAGATTGGAAAGTTTAGTGAATGCTAGCCTATTTTACTAGCCTTGGCCGAATACCCTAAGAGTATAACTTAGTGGGATTTTAATACAACTTTGTTAAATGATCATTGTTTATGAACTCTTAACACTTAAGGATCATAAATCCATGAGTTGTATAATTTTTGGGAATCTCTAACCCTAAGAACTAGTCTTGGCCGAACCTATACCTTGTGGTTTAGTGTTCTTATTTGATTTTCACTTGTGATTTTGTGTTCATAACCTTAGACTTCCATCACGGAGGAAACGAGGACGTTCGTGGTATACCTCTTCGAGCATCTAATCTCCTTACCTTCACAGAAGGTGGAGTTAATACTTTGTGGTGTGACAATGAAGAGCTTCGAGTTCGGGAGTTCGGTGATAACCCAGGTGGAGGGAAGAACCAACCTATCGTTGGAATGGATAAGTAGTAAATTATATAATAATTGTGTAGGGCGACCTAAACCCTACTAGTAGTCGAGTAATCGACAAGACCAAAATCACATTGGAAACCTTTTCTAAAAAACCAATGGTGATTCGGGGATTGTAGGTTTATCGATATTAGGTTGATTTTATATTCTTGATGGTTGATTTGAGCTTATTACCTTTATTGAATTGATTTTTGAGCTATGTTGGTGATATTGAAATATTTTGATTGATATTGTGTTATGCATGATCTTCCTGGTTTTTATTATTATGCTCAGTAGATTTTAGCAAAGATATATATGTTGTCTACGAGATGATAGCTTTGGGTGTGAGGATAATGATGATTTAGAAGTGCCTAACTTAGATGATGTATGTTAAAGAGGTGTTATGGCATAGAATGTGTCAAATTCTAATGGAGGGTTAAGGCACTAGGATGTTGTTAAATCGGGTTGGTGGGATTCAAGTATAGGTGTTGTTGTCTATGACCGTGTATTGGTAATATAATACACAAGGACAAAAGTGTATTGGTAATATAATACACCAAGACAAAAGTGTATTGGTAATATAATACACAAAGACAAAAGTGTATTTGTAATTTAATACGCAAGGACATATGTCTATTAGTAATATAATACACCGTGTATTGGTAATATAATATACGTAAAACACTTTTGTGTATTGCTAATATAATACACGTAAAACATTTGTGTATTGGTAATATAATACACCGTGTATTGGTAATATAATACACGTAAAACACTTCTGTGTATTGGTAATATAATACACCGTGTATTGGTAATATAATACACATAAAATCAAGAGTTCTCGCGAGACCACTTCCACCTTAACGGGAATGGGGGTGGAACACCATAATGGGAATGGAGGTGTGCACTAGGTGGAACATCCTAACGGAATAAGGGTGGTCCCCGATGCAAATGAGGGATGGGGATAGGAGTGGTAGTGGCCACGATAACGTAAAGACATGGTGACACTTTTAGTTATGTGTGTTGATTGTCTATGACAATTAATGTATAATTTACTATGACTCTTTTCCGCTTTTTGATGATAGAACTGTTTCTTATCCCCTGTACATTTCTGTATGTTGTATTTTATCTCCTTGTGGAATTGTACCAAAAGACCCTGTGGATGAGCATAACCAGGAGGCGTTGGATGGAACTCCCTATGAACCGGAGGCTGGAGGACGAGCTGTGACCCATGGTGATTAGGGTCTAGTTAGTTATGGCCAGTGCATCTCATGAGGCGTATTTTTATTATCTTTTCCGCTGTTTAACTTTTTATCTAAGTAAATGCCTGTGAGGGATCCTACTGATAGGATATCCTCAACAGTGTTTTTTAATATGCATAATATACTTATATTGTGATATGCCATTCTATATGAAGCTGTATACTTTATAAGTTAAGTTTTAAGTTTTACGTATTTTCATGTTAAGCGTGCGATTAAGTAATTAAATAATGAAGTTTTAATCTAATGACACAAAGAGACACAGCAGGGTGTCTCACCTATCTAACCCCCGCCTAAACCAATCCAATGGGCCCACATCCCCCCAAATTCTTCCACCAAAAGGAACCATTCCTTATAACATTGACCCCAATCGACCCCATGTCATTAAAGTTTAGGGGCCCATTTCTAGCCTTCACTACCTTCACCCACATGCCATCATCCCCCTTAAGCAACCTCCACCTCCATTTGCCTAATAAAGCCATATTGAACTTTTCTAAGTTTTTAACCCCCAAGCCCCCTTTATTTTTAGGTAGACATACCGCTTCCCATTTAACGCAAGCTATTTTTCTCTTTTCCTCACACCCACCCCACAAAAAATTCCTTTGAAGGTGAACAATGGAATCAATCACCTTTTTCGGTGCTTTAAAAAAGGACAAAAAGAAAGTTGGGAGAGAATTGAGTACCGAATAGATAAGTACAACCCTTCCTCCAAGAGACAAGTGCTTCCGCCCTCAAAATGTCTTCCCTAAACCATAAACACTTGAATGTCCTCCTCCCTCACCAGTACCACTATACATATCCATTAAACAAAATGGCACTATTAGTTTGTTAAAAATTAGTGATATGAAACTTGAAATACTTACCTAATTAGCAAGTAGCATGGTACCCAATGATTCAAAATATGGAGGTTGGAGCGCAATGATATGCCTTATTTTAAAGGGTGCACTAATTAGTTGTTGTAAATATTGACCCAAGATAGTAATAATGTAATTTAGTCTGAGGCGTGCGTAGTACTGTCCTCGATGATTATTTTGGTGTAGTCGAAAATCCTCCAGATACAGCAGACTCTTCTTGGCAAGAGCCAAGGTTATCAAGAAATGGCCAGAGATTTTAACCCAGGAAGAGAAAAAAGAGTAAAAGAAGTTTTATATTTCATTATTGTTCAAAAATACGCAGTAGATGAATTTTCTCTTAAAAACCATAGAGCTTGATTCTGATATATATGCTAGTTGTGTGTACCAAACAAATTTTTGACGTTAAAACCAAAAACTGTTTGTTGCATTTGTTGAACAAATATTGCCGCATAATTTGCTCACCACATCCAACAAATTTCTACACGTTGAAATACCCTTTATTTATTTATTTGTGACAATGAACCATATATATATTTACTATGGTTTCTAGATCTTTTAATTATAACCTTGTATATTCTAGAACAGCGTAAGTTATTTTCATAATTTTAAAAACACAATATTAATGGAAAAGAAGTTGTTTCTTTATTAGAGAGAATTAGGGGTATTTATAGGCGATCTAGATTAGCATAGCCTATACGTTTATAGTTGTGATGCACCACCATTTGTAGCAGTTGCATAATACATATACATCAACATATGGAACTTTTCAAATTGAATTAGATACATCGACTGTTAGAATAATTGGACCTAACTCCACTCTAAAAGCTAGCTCATAGAGGGAGGGATGCCCAAGTTATTATAAATGGTTCTTGGCTCATATACTCAGCCGATGTGGGACTTAGACACTTAATACACCCCCTTCACGCCCAGGACTGGACATTTGGAGTGTGAAGTTTGCAGGACTGGACATCTGCGGGTGGCCCAACATCGTGGGAGGCTCTGATACCATGTTAGAATAATTGGACCTAACTCCACTCTAAAAGCTAGCTCATAGAGGGAGGGACGCCCAAGTTATTATAAATGGTTATTGACTCATATACTCAACCAATGTGGGACTTAGACACTTAATATCGACATTTAATCTTACACTTTGTCCCTTTAGAATAGGACCTTCATAACATAATTCATATTGGTACTAATTACTTTATAACCCCGATTCATTCTATGGTGTACCACCCAAAATTTATATTACCCATTGCACCATCCGTGTGGCAAGTGTTGAACCAATCATTTTGACACCTGGACATTTGACTTCAATACATGGTGAATGTTTGAAAATTTGACCCACCATGTGGCTATTTGATTGGCCCATGATTTATCACATGACTGGTGCAATGGGTGGTGTAAATTTTGGGTAATACAACTTAGCCCAAGCCAATAACCCCAACTATGTTAACTTTTGTTACTATAGTGAAGATTTTTCTTCACTGTGAAAGTGACCCAAAATATTAGAATAAGTCATGTCTCCCATATACAAAATAGCTTATAATTAAAAGATTCATGAGAGAGGACTTTTAAAATATAAATGACTTTTCTCTAAGAATTAATTGTTTTAAGCATGCTATTAAATGTTCAGTGTTAATGGGAGAAGAAATGGTTATAGCTAATTTACAATTTTGAATTGGAAAAGAAAACCAAATTTGTTATAAATTAAGACTGTGTTTGTTATTGCTTATTTTGTTTAAAAAAAATATTTTTTTAACTGAATAATCATTTTTAAAATTTTTAATGTGTTTGTTTTTGCTTTTGAAAATAACTTAAAGCAGAACAAAATCATTTTTTGGGTTAAAATAAAAAGCAACTTTCATTAACTTTTGAAAAAATCATTTTTTTATAACTAACTACTTTAAAAGAAATATTTTTTATGGATGTAAACAAACACAATACAATGTGTTCTATTGTATTTTTAAAAATAATTACACTTCTCTCTTCTCACTTTCTTTTTTTTTACGAAGTATCCATTACCGTTAGCAGTGACAAATCTCCGTCGGGGAATCTGTTGGGCACACAAGGTGGGTTTTCCCATCAAACCAGGTTTTTCTCCATACACAAGAGTCGTGATTCGAACCCCTGACCTCTTACTTAAGGGGTCCAAGTCCCTTACCACTTGGACCAACCACATGTTGGTCTCTCTTCTCACTTTCTATCCAACCAAAGTGAGGGAGAGAAAACATGCTTCTTTCAGTCATATTTCTTCTCTTTTTCTCTTGTGCCAAACAATACATTACGGTAGCGTTTGTTATACATTTTTTTAAAAAAATCCCGGGAATGTTGGCAAGGGAACAAAGATTCTCATGTTTGGTATATGTTTTAAAAAATTATTCTCAGACATAAAAAATGTCCAGGAATAAAATTAGTGAATGATAGTAAGTAACTGTGGGAAAGAAAGATTATTTAGAATGTGATTCTCATGAATGTAATTTGTCTGGGAATAAAATATTGCAGGAACCAAACGCCACCTAAATTTTCTCTATTTCTAACGTCTCTCTTTCTTCTCATATTCTTTTTCACCTCTTTCTCTCTTCTCCTTTTCAATTAAACTTTTATTTAATTTCAATGTGCTTATTAGCGTGATATAGATAAAACATTTTTCTATTGATCAAGCATAATAGAGTGAATTTGTAGCACCCTGCTTTTTGTTTAAGTGCTTTTATAAAGCTTGTTTGGTTGTTTAAGTTAGTTTTGTTAAGTTAAAATAGTTGGCTAAAGGGTTAGTGGGATTTTTGGCTTAAAAGTCCATTTCTGGTGCATGAGCACGCCCGTGCTCATTAGCCAGCACGCCCGTGCTTAAAGTCATGAGCGTTTTGAAGGTTTTAAGTTGAGCACGCCCGTGCTCAATGTGCGGACCGCGTCTCGCTGACGCTAAGTCCAGCCCGACCGTGCTCAAGGGGGTGCACGACCGTGCTCAGGTGCAGCCTTTATATGTTGGCACAGAAACCGAGGGTTACGTTTTAACCCTATTTTTTGTGGCTGCTACTACCCTAGTGCGACTGCTACTATTGCATTCCCTCTTTCTCTCGTATTCGAAGCATTCCTTAAGTAATGGAGACCCTTGGGAACAGTTCTGTCATCTGTGTCAATCAGGAATAAGTAATGGTTCCTTTCCCTTCTGTTTCCTTTTCTTGTTTAGAATTGGAAACTGAGTTGTTTATGTTTTTGTTTGACCAAGGCCTGATTGGGATTGAGATGCTCAAAGGGATGAAACTAGTTTGCTATTAGGAGCTAACGTTGGAACCTTCAATCCAGGTATGGGAAGAAGGGTAGTGTATTCATTAGGCCGTGGGGGTAGTGTAATGTAAAGGGGTTCCCATGATCCCGGTTTGTCATATGTGAATGTATGATTAAATATGCTAAATTGGTTTTGTGATAACATGTTCTTAGTTGTTTAGTATGTTATTTCATATGCTTATGTTCATGATGTATGTCACTTGATGTTTATGTTGATTATCTTGGTACGAACATGATGTTATGTTGATAGTTGTTGTTGGTATGATGTCGGTTGAATGATTGGTGTTAATTTTGAGTTTCGATGATGAGTTTTAACCCTTAAAATATGTTTCTAACTGACCTTGGATTAATGGATTAAGATTCCCTAAAAATTGGTTAAAATCTGTGTTTGAACTCTGCCCAGAACAGTACTATCGATGCATTGAGCACGACCGTGCTGAACAGGGAGCACGCCCATGCTCCCTGTTTGAATTCTGGAAAATGTCCGCACAATGAGCACGACCGTACACCAGAGGAGTACGACTGTGCAGCTGAGCATGGCCGTGCTTGAAAGGAAGCACGCCTGTGACACCCTAACTCGGGTCATCACATGGTTACCCATTTGCAGAAATAAAACTTAATTTGCTGGTTGCTTTCGGAAAGTAATGTTTTCACAACGTTTATCTTTTCAAAATATGGTGATAAATTTTTTTCTTCTTTTAACCTCATAACAACAACAACGTAATCAAATCACACTTAAATACATAATGTATATAAGTCATACAACTATACTGCCTCATATGTTTTCACACCTAGATCATTATCAGTTTAGTTTTATTTCTCAAAATCTAATATAACATAATAGGACCTAAGCTGGTCGTAACTAACAGACACTACAACCAATAGGAGCAGCAATAACATACCCCGAACTAGACAGCCTTCTTCTTCTTGTAGAGATCATACCCCTTGTGCGGCTCTAATATGTTTGTAAGGGTGAGACGCCAATATATGGATTTATCACAATAACTAAATGCGCAACACAAAAGAAGGCACATACACATATACATGTTTATAACAACATAAGCATTCATATTATAGCATATCGTTTATCAATGGGTTCCACACCCCAAACATCATCGTTGGAAAACTATGCATGAACACTACAACATTTAGGCTCTAAAATTTCGTACTTAATCTCATGAGATATCTCCAACCTCGTGATGAGTTGATCAGACTCGATTGCCACAGGCACGCAGCCACAGGCACACAGCCAAAACCCATCGCACACTATCCAACATCGTGGCACAGTGATAACATCGAGAATGGGGTCTCATTGTCCTCCCGGCACAATGCAGAACATCATAGTATGATCTACCTGACGCCGCAAGGTAATCACTCGTAGAATCATAGCACGTCTGCCAAATGCATGCAAGAAAAACACTTTATTCTCTACACTTTTCTTTGTGTTATATCTTTATTTGTCAAAGCTCTCAAAAGCTTATGACTCATCATAATTTTAAACATCTTTAAAACTTTCAGTAATAACACAGGACCTCAAAGTCCGAGTGCTCAATCACGAAGCCCCTAGACCTTGCAATCAGTCTTAGGTTCGTGGTAATAGAAAACATCTCAAAATGTTTTAACTTCTTTAAGTAAATACCCAGTCTACAACACAACGAACCTTAATACCTCGACATCTCGGTTATTAAGTTCCATATCGTCGTTTACGTCATTTTCGTTATGACAAACAAATCCAAAATAAGATCTCCGCAACTAATCCAAGTTACCGTAAATCCGTCATTGAGTAAACTCATTTACAGAAAATCCTTTCTACTTGAAATTCGTTTGTAAAACGTCAAATCATAGAAAAATCCATTTTTCCTCTGGAAACTCATTTTTCCCAAAATAACGTCAATTCATCAAGAATTCTTTTACTGAAACTTCAAGTCTAAAAAAATAAATCAATTGATAATAAATCTCTTCTCAAAATAAGTACTGATGTTTTTAAACTCCCACCTAAATAATTTCGAAACTTGTCATCGTTTAGCATTTTCAAAGAAAACATTTTAAAGTCAAACTTTGACTTTTTTTTTCTAAAATAATTTTCTTATATAATAAATAAGGTATTTTCGAATATTAATTTCACAAAATAACTTTTTACAATATTTCGGAATTTCTTACGTAAAAATTAGCAGTACAAAAATAATTTCACGGTTACACTCTCACCGTGACTCAAAAATTACTTTGACACTAATAAATCATTAAAATAATAACATTTCTCAAAACTCACTATTTTTCCAAAACAATATTTTCCACCACTATTATATTCCAACATTTCCCATAAAACATTGAATATAATTTACAAGGCTTATAAAAGCTTTTATCTGATTAATCGGTTGTGCACTGACCACTGTCAGGCCTCTCAAACAACATTCAACAACATCATCAGAATTATATCACCAGGTAGATCACGCATCATAGCAATATAATATACTACTGCAGATAATTAAATAAATTAAGAACAGATCAATCACCGACGCACAGATAAAGAACACAACGTAAACAACATAAACAAATAACCATAACCACATATAAATTATATAAACTACACTAAAAGCAAATGGTTATTGGTAAAAATCCCTCAGGTAAGTTCCCCTTACCTCTTGAAGCTCTTCATTGAAATTAAAAGAACTCTATCGGTTGTCGGAAACCCTCGTACGCAGTAGAACAATTATCCTTCAACAACACATCCAAACAACCAATCAAAACAAGCAAAACAAACACCTAATCCTCTCTAATAGGTCATGGCCTCCTTAGGGTTTTGTGGATCAAAATCTCCAAACTTGCTTAAGTCATGGATTAAAGATCCTAATATACTTGAGGAAATGGATTAAGGCTAAACAACAAAGTTAAGAATCAAAACCATCCTAACCCTCTAAATGGTAGATTCGGCCAACACAAGGACATAGGGTTAGGGTTTTTAGTTTAATGAACCAACTAGGATTCAACAAGTATACAATTATGTATGATGAAAGAATAAAACTCCATCCATCCCTTCCTCTAGGATTCGGCCAAGATGGGTTTCAAGGGAAGAAAATTTTTGATCATCACATGCTCTTAGATACATACAATATACATGATTATAAGAACATAGGAAGTGGTTTCAACATCATGAGATTTTTCTAGAATTTGTTATGAATTTTCAAAGTTCTAGATCTAGAAACTTAAAAGTGATGAACCTAGATGAAATAGACTTTGAATCATGAAACTTATTGAAGAACATAAACATGATTAGATAAGGAGAATAGGATTCACCTATTGAAGATCAAAAACAAGTGAAGATCCAAGGACTTGCTTCACAAAATCAAGCTTCAGTGTTCTAAGTGTTCTTAAGAAGTTTAGAGAGAAAGATGAAGATTATGAAGATTTAGAGCAGTTTCGGTAATTTGGACATATCTCTCAATATAATTATCCGTTTTTGATGACATTTATGTCGTTGGAAATAAGAGAGAAAGTGGAACAACTTTCATGTAGAACGTTTTCCAAGATTCATAACAGAAAATGGTCAAAATCGCTATGTACAATCTAGCAAGTATGAACACGTATGGTTGTTATTGGAGTTCTTAAGAGAATAGCTTGAACTTTGGAGAGAAATGGCTTGAAAAAATGAAGAAATTTTCCTAAGGGTGTTGCTAAAGAGGGGGATCCATGCGTTTTGAGGTATTTTTGTCCAAAAACACAATGGCAAGACTTGTAAAAACCAAGTGAAACTAGGGGTAAAATAGTCTTTTCCATGCCAAAATATCTAATTGTCATAAATGCGCTATTATGGCCATTATGACTCAGATAGGATCATCATAAATGCTTGTCACATCAATCACATCAGTCACCTCAGCTCCATTGCTGACTCCCTGATTCATGTGACTCAAGTTTTTCTAGAGATATCTCGACGTTTTCGCCCGCAGCAAATATAATATTATATTTTTCGCTAAATTTTTCAAAACTTCCAGTATCGTAGAAAATATGATAAAAACTTTATTCATCTCGTTCACGAATTAAAGTTAGGTTTTCTGAGCAGTAAACTTTTACTATCAGTGAAAACGCAGATCGGGTTCCGTCTGAATTTTCAACCCAAAATTTCATCGTAACCCTATAATATAAAGCATGATATAGAAATGACAGTGGTTTACCCAAAATCATTTTCTAAGTCTCGGATAAAAATATATATGTTTATATATTTATTACCGATATTAGGAAGCAGCGAAAATCGGGGTGTTACATTACTACCCCACTTAAAAAATTTCGTCCTCGAAATTTCGTGACTCGAAACTGAACAGGATCTCTTAATCCCAAAGTCATACTCTGACAATAAAGTATATAAAAGAATTTCATCAATCTGATAAGAAAAAATAATATTCTGTACATAAAGATTCTTTAACAAATTTAGGGAAGTAAAAATGTATGATCGGTACATGTTTACAAACTTGAATCTAAGAAAGTTTCTTCCCTCACAAGAATTTCATTGCCAACAATTTAAAAGAACTATGGTCCGTCAAGAATTCGGACTGAATCACTTTCTTCCAAACGTAAAAGTGACTAGAGCAAGTCTCATTTGAGAAACTAGTTTTGTGCAGAAAGTGTCTATCCTGAACAACAATAGGATAGTCTAAACATATAGAATTCCACCATGAAGTTTAAAAGAAACAGCTAATTTCAACATATCCACACACAATCCATCAAAATAAGTATGAATTGTATCCGAATTAAAATAGTATAGTTAAGAGGTTACCATCATGGTTTGAAGTCTCAGCTCCCCACACATTATATACTCTACCCGCAGTCTTTGGCTTGACAGCATTGGTGTTATTGACAGCCGATCCACGCCTTGGCGCATTGCAATCTTTCGCCAAATGTCCCACTTGATTACAATTGAAACACTTATTCCCCTTTTCAGGGCAAGTATTCCTCATGTGACTTGGATCTCCACATCTGTAGCACCTTCTAAGTTGGCCTTGACTTTGGTTCGTTTGGCCAGTACTCACCGATGCAACAAAATTTGAATGATGTTGTTGTGGATTCTGGTCATTTCCTGGTGGACGGAAATAAGGCTTCTGCTGATTTTATAGCTCTTTTCGATCTTGATTCTGGTTATTGGAACGAGAGGGTCCTCCAGCATTCCCCTTATTGTCTTTTCCTTTCCTCATCTGTTCAATCTTTCGACTCATCTCAACCAACGCTTGAAAAGTTCGAAGTTGTAGAGGTAAGACAGATTCCTTAATCTCAAATCTCAGTCTCACCTCGAACCTCTCACACTTTCAGCTCTCATTTGGTTGTGCCTGAAAGAAACGAAAGTATTTGACAAGTGATTCAAACTTCGTCACATATTCCCCCACAGATAGTTCTTGCTGTTGAAACCCCAGAAATTCTTATTCTTTCTCGATCCTTACACTCTCTGGAAAATACTTGTCCATGAATGCAGTTCGGAAAATGTTCTAGGTAATTTCTTGGTGATCAGCTTCCAGAAGTTGTTTAACACCTTTCCACCAGTACTCAACATCTCCTACTAATAGGAAAACAACATATGTAACCCTTACTTCGACCGGAGTAACTACTAGCCCAAAGATTTTTTCCAGTTCCTGAATCCATAGGTCAACTTTCTCATGATCAGCATTCCATCCAAACTATGAAGGATTTTGGCTTCGAAACGCAATCAGAGCCTTGCCTTCCATAACTTGCAGATTCTGGGCATTCATAGATGCAATTTGATTGGCAATTGCAACTGCCACATGTTCCATAGCCTGAGCGGCATAGTCCACTCCTTCTTCATAATTTTCATCCATGTTACCACGGCCACCAATAGGACCACCTCTACGACCACGTCCACAACCTCGTCCAAGTCCTCGTCCACCTTCTGGTGCGAGTTCCATAACTGACCTATAGAACAAAATTAGTTAGACCGCAACCAGAAAATGAAACGTGCATTGGTGGGTAAACACACATTACTTCTAAGAAGTAATTCAAACAAAACTTAACTCAGAGAAAACACAACGTCAACACAACAGACCTATTTCCCAAAGATCTCGAAAGACTCGACCAGCTCTGATACCACTAATGTGACACCTTAACTCGGGTCATCACATGGTTAACCATTTGCGGAAATAAAACTTAATTTGCTGGTTGATTTCGAAATGTAATGTTTTGTCAACGTTTATGTTTTCAAAATATGGTGATAAATTTTTTTTTTCTTTTAACCTCATAACAACAACAACGTAATCAAATCACACATAAATACATAATGTATATAAGTCATACAATTATACTGCCTGTGACACCCTAAACTCGGGTCATCACATGTTTACCCATTTTCGGAAATAAAACTTAATTTGCTGGTTGCTTTCGGAAAATAATGTTTTCTCAACGTTCATCTTTTCAAAATATGGTGATAAAATTTTTTCTTCTCTTTAACCTCATAACAACAACAACATACTTAAATCACACTTAAATACAAAAGGTATATAAGTCATACAACTATACTGCCTCATATGTTTCCACATCTAGATCATTATCAGTTTAGTTTATTTTCAAAACATAATCATAATATAACTTAATAGGACCTAAGCTGGTCGTAACTAACAGACACTACCACCAACTGGAGCAGCACAGCATGCCTTGAACTAGACAGCCTTCTCCTTCTTGTAGAAATCCTACCCCTTGTACGTCTCTGATATGTGTTGTAAGGGTGAGACACCAATATATGGATTTATCACCATAACTAAATGCTCGGCACAAATGAAGACACATAAACATATACATAAACATCTCAATTATAGCATACAATTTATCAGTGGGTTTCACACCCCAAACATCAACATTGGAAAACTATGCATGAAAATTTCTATCCATCATATAAACATTCACACTTAATCTCATGAGATATCTCCAACATGGTGATGAGTTGATCAGACTCGATAGTTACAGGCCCACAGCCACAGACACACAGTCACAGACACGCAGTCAGAACACAGGCCCACAGGCACAGACACGCAGTCAGAACACAGGCCCACAGCCATAGACACGCAGTCACAGACACGCAGTCAGAACATAGGCCCACAGCCATAGACACGCAGTCAGAATACAGGCCCACAGCCAGAATACAGGCACGTCTGCCAAATGCATGGAAAAACACTATGTTCTTGACACTTTTCTTTGTGCTCAATCTTTCTTTGCCGAAGCTCAAGATGGCTTACAACTCACACAGTTTTAACCATCTTTAAAATTTTCATTAAAACACAGGACCTCACAGTCCGAGTGCTCAATCACGACACCTCTCGACCTTGCAATCAGTCTTAGGTTCGTGGTATTAGAAAACATCTTAAATGTTTAAACACAGTATACACAACGTATACAGTAGACACCAAGTCTACAGGACCTCAAAGTACAAAGGACCCCAAGTCCTAAACAACAAAGAACCTTAGTACCCCGACGTCTCGGTTACTAAGTTCCACACCACTTTCAACACGGTTGAATTGATTTTGTTTTCGGAGAATCTTTTCACATGGAAAATTCTTCAATAAAGTCTTTAAATACCAAAACTTAGTTTTCACAAGGTGAGTGACTTGAGATTTTAAACTTACTTAAAATATGACTTGCCGTTTCAAGATACTTGCCGTTGACACTTTTCCAAATTAGCCGTCAAATATTATTTGTAAAGCTTTTTAAGCCAAAATTGGCTTTTTCCACTTAAATAATTTTATAAAATCATAATTAACTTATTTTCACCAATTAATTTCATAAAATAACATTTTCTAATATTCCGTAATTCCTTACATAAAAATTAGCACTGCAAAAATATTTTCACGGTTTCGCTCTCATTGGGACTCATAAATTACTTTTACACTAATAAATCATTAAAATAATAATATTTCTCAAAACTCCTTATTTTCCCAAAAAAATATTATCCACCACTATTACATTTCAACATTTCCCATAAAACATTGAATATAATTTTCACAGCTTATTAAAGCTTTTATCTGATTAATCGGTTGTGCACTGACCACTGTTAGGCTTCTCAAACAACACTCACAAACAACAGTCAACAACAATTATCAGAATTATATCACCGGGCAGATCATGCATCATAGCAATATAATATACAACTGCATATAATTAAATAAATTAAAAGCAGATCAAACACCGATAGACAGATAAACAACACAACGTAAACAACATAAACAAATAACCACAACCACATATAAATCATATAAACCACACTACAAACAAATAGTTATTGAGAAAATCCCTCAGGTAAGCTCCCCTTACCTCTTGAAGACTCGAAGTAACGGTTCCAAATAATCTCCCGATTTGATCCGGTTTCCTCCGTCAGCTTTAGGTCAAACCAATCCGATCGATTCCTTCATAATGAATTGCAACCAAAATAAATTAAATCAAACAAAAACATCCTTGACTCATGGAGGTTAAGGTTCGGCCTCAACAACTTTTCTAGGTTAGGAAAGTTAAAATTTTGTTAACATAGGGATTTATGATCCATAAGTAACTTAAACATGATTAAGCACTTAAACCAAGATTATGAACCAAGAACATGAACTAAAACTCATCTAGTTCAAAGAACTAGGGTTTCGGCCAAGGGCTGAGTTTGGGGTTAGAAATCTCTAAAATTTCTAAACTCTTGGATTTAATCAACATACAAAACCTAGAGTTGGATTCAAGTGTTACAAACAACTTTTGAATCACAAAACCATCAAGTGCTCATACCTAGGGTTTCGGTTTTGATGAGATCAATAGGTTAAAGTTTGATTTTTGATCTTCTATATACTTGAATACAAGAACTATCAAGATATAATCATGAATCAAGACATGAAAATGAAACAAAACCTAAGAACACAACTTTGACCTAGGTTCGGCCATGACCAGAAATCAAGGAAAGAAATTTCTCATAATCTTGTGCTTCTAGATTATGAAAATAGAGATGATTATAAGATCATAGAAATTGGTTTCATGTCAAAAGGATTTTTATAGAATTAGTTATGAATTTTTGAATCTAGCTCCATGAACTTTAGGTAAAATGAAGAACATGTTGATTTAAGCCATAAATCTACAAAAGTTGTGAAGAGAAAGGATTTAAATGACAACAGAAGAGGTTGTTACCTCTTGATGATCCAAGGAAAGAAATATTTGGATGATGTTCTTCACAAATTTCTCATGGTGATCTTGAGAAACTTAAAGAGAAAGATGAACATGATGAGGATTTAGAACAGCTTTAGTAATTTAGGCATATCTCTCAACATACTTGTCCGTTTTGGATGATCTTTATGTCGTTGGAAATAAGAGAGAAAGATGAACAATTTTCATGTTGAAAGTGTTGCGAGATTCAGAATAGAAATTGGTCATAATTTCGTTTCAGATTCGGGTGATTGATGAGAGAAAATGGTTTTACCTATGACTCATCCACTTAACATAATTGCTCATTTATGGCTAGGAAAAAGTTATGTCCAAATGCTTGGAATGGAGGAAGGAGCCGTGGGTTTTGGGGTTGGATTTGGTCAAAGTTCTCAATGGCATTGGCTTGTAATTGTCATAAAAAGACAAGGGCAAAATGGTCATTTCATAGCAAAAATTCACTTTGTCATAAATGCGCCATTATGGCCATTATGACTCGGATAAGCTCGTCATAAATGCTCATCAAGTCGGTCAAATCCATCATCTCAGCTCCGTTGCCGACTCCTTGGTTCATCTGGCGCAAGCTTTTCCTAGAGATAATCTCGACGTATACGCCCGCAACAAATATAATATTTTAATTTTTTTACCAAAATTTTCAAAACTTCCAGTATCGTAGTAAATACGATAAAAACTTTTTTCATCTCGTTCACGAATCAAAATTAGGTCTTCTGAGCAGTAAACTTTTACTGTCAGTGAAAACACAGAAAACGGCAGACCGGTTTCCGTCTGAATTTTCAACCAAAAACTCCCCCGTAACCTGATGATAATAAGTATAACAAGGAAATGACCTTGGTTTATCCAAAATCATTTTCTAAGTCTCGGATAAAAATATATATTTATATATTTATTATCGATATTACGAAACAGCGAAAATCGGGGTGTTACATTACTACCCCACTAAAAAAAATTTTGTCCTCGAAATTTCGTCACTTGAAACTAAACAGGATTTTGTAATCTCCTCTTAACCTTAAGATTTTACATTGCCCTTCACATTGCTTCATTCTTCTTATTCCATAACACAATTCATTCTTATGTCATTTCTACATAGTCGTACTATCCTCAAAATTTCATCAGAGTTTATCACACTCGAAAAACAAAATCAAAACTTAATCACTTCTCTTATCAACATGGTTCCACCATAAACCTTATTCAAATCATCTAATTCTGAATAGTATCACTAATACCAACAATATCTACACAGCACCACGCATCAATTCCCTACTCAAAATATTTAATCATAGTCTTAGTTCCTCTTGATTATAATTCACTACTCCAATTTAATATCACCTCACACATCTCATCCTCAAAATAACTTCATTGCATATCTTAATGCAATTAAACCAAAAGGGATTATAGAATAAAATTATCTAACTCTTAGCTTTCGAACTTTTCTATCAACTTAATTTTACTCAGGAACTTTTCTTTTCCATTCACATTCAACTTAGGTTAAACTACCATAGACACCTTTCTGTAATTCCTTCCAATCATACGATTAAATCTTAACGATGATCATTTTATCATTATCCTAGAGTTCCTTTAGCAAACTCTACCTCGATCATAACAAAATCTGCCAAAATCATCTTATTTACTGATGTTAATTCTAGAAATTCTCAGCTTACTAGTCACATCTACACCTCCATAAAAATCCACTCACCTCTTGTCGTGCTTAGATATTACACTTACTCTCAACTAACCTTCTAAGGATCAATTCCTTTCTTACTCATCCATCTAACTTAGGATGATAAGCTGAAAATTAACTTCAACTTGAATCTTAACACTAGATGTAACTTTGCCCAACACTCAAAGTAAGTTTTTCGGGCTTTACTCAGAACAATGTTGGAAGATTCCTTATCAGGTTGGATCAGTCCTCTGATACCTACCTCTGTTGGTTTTTCCACTACACAGTGGACCTAAGAAGGTAAAAAGATGTCGACTTCATCAACCTACTCCCAATACTTTGAAAATAGGTTTTCAAGACAAGAAATTTCTTGATTTTGCTTTCACAAGAAAGCACAAAGAATAATTTGACCAATCTGAAAGATACAAGTGTCCAATATGTAAAAAGATTCTTCAATAGGTTCGTGAGTGTAAAAATGCATAGCTAATACAAGTTTACAAACATGACTCTAATAAAGTTTCCTCCTTCATAAGAACTTTACTACACAACGATTTAAAAGATCATCAGTCCGACAAAAATTCAGACTGGACCACTTCCACCAAAAGTAAAAGTGAATCGACTAAGTCTCATCAAGAAACTTCTATCATCAAGAATTCACATATGTCGCATAACTCAAGAAATGCTCATAATACATTCCCAAAGAAGTATGAAAATATCTAGACTGTTAAAACCAAAGTCAGGATAGATTTTAAATCAAGGTCAGAAAAATGAATTTGGCATGTACAAAATGTACCGCTATGATTGTCTAATACAACCATAGGAATTCGAAAAGCAATTTGTCCATAAGGAACAATTCTTATGAATCCCGAGACCCTCACCTAAGGTTGAAGATTTAAATCTATTCGCCTTGGTTTCTCACAAGAACCATGGTCTTTTATGACGTACTTAGTGTGGTCTCCCTGAATCGGCACGATTCTGATAACTTGGTCAATCTCTCAGACACACGAACAGTTGATCTTGCTTCACAAGCTGAGTTTACAGTACAAAATCTTTAATAAGTCCTAACTCCAATCTGGTGGTAACTTGTTCTCAAGTCGATCCTTGAATATATAACAACTCCTTGCGAGGGATTTGTAACACTTGATACAGAGGTCTCTCTTACTCCTCGTGACTCTTAGAGTAAACGAGAACATCATCGATGAAGATGATGACTAACTTATCGAGAAATGGACCAAAATTCCATTTCTTGAAGTCTAACCCAACTAACTTCGTTGGCGATATCCTACACAAAGCAGTTGAGATCTGGCTAAATCTAGAAACTAGATCAACCAGAAACTCAACATCCATCCGTCCTTACAAACTTGGGACATTCTCAGAAAATTTTCCCAAAAACTTTCGATGACAGGTACCTTATTCAAATGTCTGATATCGTCCCAAGGGATAAACGAATGTATCAACATGAACATAAGTACCCTTTACTAAACATGAGTTCACACAAAGTCTCAACCCAATCAGAACCCACCAAAACATACTTACTTGTGTGTCAACACACATTGTTTCAACCAAGAAACAATTCAAACAAGTTTCGACCAGAGATCACACAACAAAAACCTAACAGACCTATTTCCCAACATTCCCGAAAGACTCGACCAGCTCTGATACCACTAATGTGACACCCTAAACTCGGGTCATCACATGTTTACCCATTTTCGGAAAAAAAAACTTAATTTGCTGGTTGCTTTCGGAAAATAATGTTTTCTCAACGTTCATCTTTTCAAAATATGGTGATAAAATTTTTTCTTCTCTTTAACCTCATAACAACAACAACATACTCAAATCACACTTAAATACAAAAGGTATATAAGTCATACAACTATACTGCATCATATGTTTCCACATCTAGATCATTATCAGTTTAGTTTATTTTCAAAACATAATCATAATATAACTTAATAGGACCTAAGCTGGTCGTAACTAACAGACACTACCGCCAACTGGAGCAGCACAGCATGCCTTAAACTAGACAGCCTTCTCCTTCTTGTAGAAATCCTACCCCTTATACGTCTCTGATATGTGTTGTAAGGGTGAGACACCAATATATGGATTTATCACCATAACTAAATGCTCGGCACAAAAGAAGACACATACACATATACATAAACATCTCAATTATAGTATACAGTTTATCAGTGGGTTTCACACCCCAAACGTCAACATTGGAAAACTATGCATGAACACTTCTATCCATCATCTAAACATTCACACTTAATCTCATGAGATATCTCCAACATGGTGATGAGTTGATCAGACTCGATAGTTACAGGCCCACAGCCACAGACACGCAGTCACAGACACGCAGTCAGAACACAGGCCCACAGCCACAGACACGCAGTCACAGACACGCAGTCAGAACACAGGCCCATACCCATAGACACGCAGTCACAGACACGCAGTCAGCATACAGGCCCACAACCAGAATACAGGCACGTCTGCCAAATGCATGGAAAAACACTCTGTTCTTGACACTTTTCTTTGTGCTCAATCTTTCTTTGCCGAAGCTCAAAATGGCTTACGACTCACACAGTTTTAACCATCTTTAAAACTTTCATTAAAACACAGGACCTCACAGTCCGAGTGCTCAATCACGACACCTCTCGACCTTGCAATCAGTCTTAGGTTCGTGGTCGTAGAAAACATCTTAAATGTTTCAACACAGTATACACAACGTATACAGTAGACACCAAGTCTACAGGACCTCAAAGTCCAAAGGACCCCAAGTCCATAACAACAAAGAACCTTAGTACCCCGACATCTCGGTTACTAAGTTCCACACCACTTTCAACACGGTTGAATTAATTTTGTTTTCGAAGAATCTTTTCACATGGAAAATTCTTCAATAAAGTCTTTAAATACCAAAACTTAGTTTTCACAAGGTGAGTCACTTGAGATTTTAAATTTACTTAAAATACGACTTGCCGTTTCAAGATACTTGTCGTTGACACTTTTCCAAATTTGCCGTCAAATATTATTTGTAAAGCTTTTTAAGCCAAAATTGGCTTTTTCCACTTAAATAATTTTATAAAATCATAATTAACTTATTTTCACCAATTAATTTCATAAAATAACATTTTCTAATATTCCGTAATTCCTTACATAAAAATTAGCACTGCAAAAATATTTTCACGGTTTCGCTCTCATTGTGACTCATAAATTACTTTTACACTAATAAATCATTAAAATAATAATATTTCTCAAAACTCCTTATTTTCCCAAAATAATATTTTCCACCACTATTACATTTCAACATTTCCCATAAAACATTGAATATAATTTTCACAGCTTATTAAAGCTTTTATCTGATTAATCGGTTGTGCACTGACTACTGTCAGGCTTCTGAAACAACACTCACAAACAACATAGTTATTGGGAAAATCCCTCAGGTAAGCTTCTCTTACCTCTTGAAGACTCGAACTAACGGTTCCAAATAATCTCCCGATTTGATCCGGTTTTCTCCGTCGGCTTTAGGTCAAACCAATCCGATCGATTCCTTCATAACGAATTGCAACCAAAATAAATCAAATAAAACAAAAACATCCTTGACTCATGGAGGTTAAGGTTCGGCCTCAACAACCTTTCTAGGTTAGGAAAGTTAAAATTTTGTTATCTTAGGGATTTATGATCCATAAGTAACTTAAACATGATTAAGCACTTAAACCAAGATTATGAACCAAGAACATGAACTAAAACTCATCTAGTTCAAAGAACTAGGGTTTCGGCCAAGGGCTGAGTTTGGGGTTAGAAATCTCTAAAATTTCTAAACTCTTGGATTTAATCAACATACAAAACCTAGAGTTGGATTCAAGTGTTACAAACAACTTTTGAATCACAAAACCATCAAGTGCTCATACCTAGGGTTTCGGTTTTGATGAGATCAATAGGTTAAAGTTTGATTTTTGATCTTCTATATACTTGAATACAAGAACTATCAAGATATAATCATGAATCAAGACATGAAAATGAATCAAAACCTAAGAACACAACTTTGACCTAGGTTCGGCCATGACCAGAAATCAAGGAAAGAAATTTCTATTGATCTTATGCTTCTAGATGATGAAAATAGAGATGATTATAAGATCATAGCAATTGGTTTCATGTAAAAAGGATTTTTCTAGAATTAGTTATGAATTTTTGAATCTAGCTCCATGAACTTTAGGTTAAATGAAGAACATGTTGATTTAAGCCATAAATCTACAAAAGTTGTGAAGAGAAAGGATTTAAATGACAACAGAAGAGGTTGTTACCTCTTGATGATCCAAGGAAAGAAAGATTTGGATGATGTTCTTCACAAATTTCTCATGGTGTTCTTGAGAAACTTAAAGAGAAAGATGAACATGATGAGGATTTAGAACAACTTTAGTAATTTAGGCATATCTATCAACATACTTGTCCGTTTTGGATGATCTTTATGTCATTGGAAATAAGAGAGAAAGATGAACAATTTTCATGTTGAAAGTTTTACGAGATTCAGAATATAAATTGGTAAGAATTTCGTTGCAGTTTCGGGTGATTGATGAGAGAAAATGGTTTTACCTATGACTCATCCACTGAACATAATTGCTCATTTATGGCTAGGAAAAAGTGATGTCCAAATGCTTGGAATGGAGGAAGGATCCGTGGGTTTTGGGGTTGGATTTGGTCAAAGTTCTCAATGGCATTGGCTTGTAATTGTCATAAAAAGACAAGGGCAAAATGGTCATTTCATAGCAAAAATTCACTTTGTCATAAATGCGCCATTATGGCCATTATGACTCGGATAAGCTCGTCATAAATGCTCATCAAGTCAGTCAAATCCATCATCTCAGCTCCGTTGCCGACTCCTTGGTTCATCTGGCGCAAGCTTTTCCTAGAGATAATCTCGACGTATACGCCCGCAACAAATATAATATTTTAATTTTTTTACTAAAATTTTCAAAACTTCCAGTATCATAGTAAATACGATAAAAACATTTTTCATCTCATTCACGAATCAAAATTAGGTATTCTGAGCAGTAAAATTTTACTGTCAGTGAAAACACAGAAAACGGCAGACCGATTTCCGTCTGAATTTTCAACCAAAAACTTCCCCGTAACCTTATGATAATAAGTATAACAAGGAAATGACCTTGGTTTATCCAAAATCATTTTCTAAGTCTCGGATAAAAATATATATTTATATATTTATTATCGATATTACGAAACAACGAAAATCGGGGTGTTACACTGCCTCATATGTTTTCACACCTAGATCATTATCAGTTTAGTTTTATTTCTCAAAATCTAATATAACATAATAGGACCTAAGCTGGTCGTAACTAACAGACACTACAACCAATAGGAGCAGCAATAACATGCCCCGAACTAGACAGCCTTCGTCTTCTTATAGAGATCATACCCCTTGTGCGGCTCTGATATGTTTGTAAGGGTGAGACGCCAATATATGGATTTATCACAATAACTAAATACGCAACACAAAAGAAGTCACATACACATATACATGTTTATAACAACATAAGCATTCATATTATAGCATATCGTTTATCAATGGGTTCCACACCCCAAACATCATCGTTGGAAAACTATGCATGAACACTTCAATATTTAGGCTCTAAAATTTCGTACTTAATCTCATAAGATATCTCCAACCTCATGATGAGTTGATCAGACTCGATTGCCACAGGCACGCAGCCACAAGCACACAGCCAAAACCCATCGCACACTATCCAACATCGTGGCACAGTGATAACATCGAGAATGGGGTCTCATTGTCCTCCCGGTACAATGCAGAACATCGTAGTATTATCTACCTGACACCGCAAGGTAATCACTCATAGAATCATAGCACGTCTGCCAAATGCATGCAAGAAAGACACTTTATTCTCTACACTTTTCTTTGTGTTATATCTTTATTTGTCAAAGCTCTCAAAAGCTTACGACTCATCATAGTTTTAAACATCTTTAAAACTTTCAATAATAACACAGGACCTCAAAGTCTAAGTGCTCAATCACGAAGTCCCTAGACCTTGCAATTAGTCTTAGGTTCGTGGTAATAGAAAACATCTCAAAATGTTTTAACTTCTTTAAGTAGATACCCAGTCTACAACACAACGAACCTTAATACCCCGACGTCTCGGTTATTAAGTTCCATATCGTCGTTTACGTCATTTTCATTATGTGACAAACAAATCCAAAATAAGATCTCTGCAACTAATCCAAGTTACCGTAAATACGTCATTGAGTAAACTCATTTACAGAAAATCCTTTCTACTTGAAATTCGTTTGTAAAACATCAAATCATAGAAAAATCCATTTTTCCTTTGGAAACTCATTTTTCCAAAAATAACGTCAATTCATCAAGAACTCTTTTACTGAAACTCCAACTCTAAAAAAATAAATCAATTGATAATAAATCTCTTCTCAAAATAAGTACTGATGTTTTTAAACTCCCACCGTAAATAATTTCGAAACTTGTCATCGTTTAGCATTTTCAAAGAAAACATTTTAAAGTCAAACTTTGACGTTTTTTTCTAAAATAATTTTCTTATATAATAAATAAGGTATTTTTGAATATTAATTTCACAAAATAACTTTTTACAATATTTCGGAATTTCTTACATAAAAATTAGTAGTACAAAAATAATTTCACGGTTACGCTCTCACCATGACTCAAAAATTACTTTTACACTAATAAATCATTAAAATAATAACATTTCTCAAAACTCACTATTTTTCCAAAACAATATTTTCCACCACTATTATATTCCAACATTTCCCATAAAACATTGAATATAATTTACACAGCTTATAAAAGCTTTTATCTGATTAATCGGTTGTGCACTGACCACTGTCAGGCCTCTCAAACAACATTCAACAACATCATCAGAATTATATCACCAGGCAGATCACGCATCATAGCAATATTATATACTACTGCAGATAATTAAAATAATTAAGAATAGATCAATCACCGATGCACTGATAAACAACACAACGTAAACAACATAAACAAATAACCATAACCACATATAAATTATATAAACTACACTGAAAGCAAATGGTTATTGATAAAAATCCCTTAGGTAAGTTCCCCTTACCTCTTGAAGCTCTTCATTGAAATTAAAAGAACTCTGTCAGTTGTCGGAAACCTTCGTACGCAGTAGAACAATTATCCTTCAACAACACATTCAAACAACCAATCAAAACAAGCAAAACAAACCCCTAATCCTCTCTAATAGGTCACGACCTCCTTAGGGTTTTGTGGCTCAAAATCTCCAAACTTGCTTAAGTCATGGATTAAAGATCCTAATATACTTGAGGAAATGGATTAAGGCTAAACAACAAAGTTAAGAATCAAAACCATCCTAACCCTCTAAATGGTAGATTCGGCCAACACAAGGACATAGGGTTAGGGTTTTTAGTTTAATGAACCAACTAGGATTCAACAAGTATACAAGTATGTATGATGAAAGAATAAAACTCCATCCATCCTTTCCTCTAGGATTCGGCCAAGATGGGTTTCAAGGGAAGAAAATTTTTGATCATCACATGCTCTTAGATACATACAATATACATGATTATAAGAACATAGGAAGTGGTTTCAACATCATGAGATTTTTCTAGAATTTGTTATGAATTTTCAAAGTTCTAGATCTAGAAACTTAAAAGTGATGAACATAGATGAAATAGACTTTGAATGCTTGTCACATCAGTCACATCAGTAATCTCAACTCGATGATTCATCTGACTCAGGTTTTCCTAGAGATATCTCGACGTTTTCGCCCGCGGCAAATATAATATTATATTTTTATGCTAAATTTTTCAAAACTTCCAGTATCGTAGAAAATATGATAAAAACATTATTCATCTCATTCACGAATTAAAATTAGGTTTTCTGAGCAGCAAACTTTTACTGTCAGTGAAAATGAAGATCTGGTTCCATCTGAATTTTCAACCCAAAATTTCATCGTAACCATATAATATAAAGCATGAGATAGAAATGACAGTGGTTTACCCAAAATCATTTTGAGTCTCGGATAAAAATATATATGTTTATATATTTATTAACGATATTAGGAAGTAGCGAAAATCGGGGTTACAACGCCCGTGTGATCCATGACCGTACACGGGTCAAATTAATATAGTAATTAAAAACTGTAGTACAAAGGCAAAACAACCTTGGTTGTCACACGAGGATCTTTAAAATTTATCAACCAATCAAGAATGTTAGAGAAAAATGGGGTAGGTCAACCGAGGTTTGGTGACCGTGACCCCCCGTGATAAGGCACCCACGGTTTGATGCGTTGGCTATCCATGGGGTTCACCCGAGGTTCGGTGAACTGCCGGTGTCGGTGCTTCTATGGCCAATACGGATATGTAACTCCGAAGTCGTTCATCCTGAGTTAGTTTGGATCCACATGCATAATGGAGTAGCGCAATAGTGTTGCATTGCACCAAATAGCATACTTGATTTTGATGATGTTGATGTACGATGATATATATATATATGATGATATATGCTATGATGTTGCCATGCTTGTTGTTTACCTTGCTTCCTATATCCATGCCGTATATATTTACATGATTCTTACTCCCCGTTTCCTGTTTTCTTGTTTGGCATGTTTGGTTTCATGCAGAGGATGACGAGCAGTCCGGAGAGGAGTGACTCTGAGGAGGCACCACTCGTAGTTAGCGCCTTTCTTTTGTTAGTCTAGTTTTCAGCTTTATTCCGAGGTTTTCCGAAACGGTTCTACCATCTCTGTTGTGACATCGGGTTGGGACGTTTTTTGTTGTTTTTTTGTTTTAAACTTGATTTTATTTCCGCGTTTTGAGAACTCGTTCATGTGAGACCTTTCTACCCATGGACAAATGTTTTATTTATTTCAGTAAATACATGATTTATTTTTCAACTTTTTCCTCTATTACTTTTTAACATACGGGGTAGCAGGGTGTCACAGAATTAGGGGTATAAGCAATCATGATCAGCATGGCCTGAACATATAGTTTAGTTGCACCATCATTTGTTGCATTTGCAGGATACAGATGCATCAATATCGAACTTTTGAATACCTTACAAACTTTTTATACTCAATGATACCAATCAATATATCAATGGTTTCAAATCTACAAATTAAATTAGGTACATGGACATTCAGCTTACATATCGTCCCTTAAGAATAGGACCTTCAAAACATAATTCATATTGGTACTAGTTACTTTATAACCTCAGCTATGTTAACTTTTGTTATTGCAGTGAATATTTTGATGCACTATGAAAGTGAATAAGTAGTGTCTCTCATTTACAAAAGGGTAAAGTTGTTCACAAGTCGGTTTGGTTCAGTTCCACGAGAAAAAAATTCGAATGAATCAAAATCAATTGGTTCAATTTGGGTAGAATTTGAAAAAATAAAATCAACAAACTCAAACCAAACTAATCCAATCAAGAACACACTAGGTCAGTTCGATTCTAAAAAAATACTTGTTCAAAAAACATGAAAAACTTATTAGATTTAAATCAAATTTATACTGTTATAATTCAAGTATGATATATAAATCATTTTAATGCATTATAAATTATTTTCGTGCATATAATTACATCATTATGGAAAAGTGCATAATATATATATGAGAATCCTTGAATAAACATATGGGTTTCCTTACAATAATGTTTCAGTTATTAGTTTTCTTACACGTATGGTTGAAGGATTAAAAAGACTTCTCTAACATGATTGCAAGATTAAAATTTCCTTACACGATTTATTGATTCATTTATTTAATATTGTAGAAGTTTTATTTTATTTAAGAGACATTTATATTTGTTTTGAAATCGATGATATATTAGCAATATCTTATCACTTGTACAATAATGTTTCAATTATCAAGGTTCAAACACTATTCACCAAAAAAATCAGAGTTCAAACACTTTCCTCAAGTGATATATTGATTCATATATTTAATTTTGTATCTGTTTTTATTTAAGAGACATTTATATCCTTTTGAAATCTATAATATATTAGTAATATCTTAGCACCTTTATTATTATTATTATTATTATTATTATTATTATTATTATTATTATTATTACTATTATTATTATTATTATTATAATATTTAAAAATTGAATTATTATTATTATTATTATATTTAAACATTGAACTTAATGCTAGCTAGTCTATTCTAAAATTAAAAATGCAAAGAAGACATTGGACCGTATAATTAATATCTTGAAGCATTGCTCTGAATATGCAGGTATCACACATTGATGAATTAATTTTTAATCAATCATGTTAAATTATTCATTAGAATCTGCAACTCATGGCCCAATACCTTCAGTGGCATCTCAAATGTGGATGGGGAATTCAACATGGTAAAACAATCATGAGTAGTATGAAAAATATAGGCGTGATATATAACAAATTATAGTAAAAAAATGAAACAAAAATAAAGAATACAAAAGTCATAACAAAAGCTATATGTTTTACAAATAGCATGATGCTTTTTCTTGTGAATTGAAATGGAATGGAAATATTATTTTTATTATATTATCAAACATACACCCACTTATTTTAAACCACCTTATCTATCTCTATCCTCAAATCTCCTTAAGTGACCAATACTCTTCAAGGATATCTATCCTCCATTGGTCAAGTTTTTTTTTTTCTCTCCCCTTTCACCAATTAGTTTCGGCAGAACCAAAGTGGGGAGGCGTGGGGTGTTTCATTTTCTTTCCTCCTTAACTAGAACAGCTCTCTCCCTTCCCTTTCTCCTCACAAATTTCAGTTTTACCCACACACCATTTCCATTCTCATTCCCTTCTTCATTCTTCCTAAAACTCTCATAAACCTATACTAAATTTCCTTCTAACCTTCTACCTCACAATTTCAACTCATCAAATACCTAAATCAAGCAAAATGGACAACATGCAAGACCTCTAGAATTTCGAAAATAGGAGCACAAATCAGATTAGGGAAGAAGCACAAGGAGATCAACACTCACCACTTTCAATCTACCACTTGGTTATGTGAGTTTGTTGTTTGTAATATTGGGTAATCATAAATCCCAATTTCTTGTTAAATGTTCAAATTGGTTTCTGTTGAATACTTTTTTTTGATCTGATATAAGCTTGTTGACAACTGGGTTTTCGAATTGCATGTTGATTAGAGGTAGTTTTTGATAAAAATTGACAAGGGGCTCTAAATCCTTCAACCCGTAATGCACCCTTGTTAGTGTTTTATCCATAATTTCTTCCATAGGGTTTGTTTTGAAGTGATCTTTATACCATCAGAAAATAGACTTGATTTACTTCGAGATAGGCTTTGGAACGATTCAATTTCATTGAGTATCAAGGGAAAAAAATAACATGCAATATGCTGTTTTTCCTGGAGACTCTGTGCTGACACTGTCTTAGTATTTAAGTTGTATTAAATTGTACAAATATTGGATTGACTTGATTCATGCTTTAATAGAAAATAGACATAATTTTTAACAACATAGGCCTTGGAAAGATTCAATTTTAGTATGTATTGAATGACAAAAATGATGTCAAATTGCTGTTGGTACTTCGAATTCTGAGCTGAAACTGTCTTAGTGTTTAAATTGTATTAAATTGTACACATATTGGTTTGAGTTGAATTCTGTGCTAATAGAAAGTAGACAGAATTTTTAACAACCTAGGCCTTGGAATTTTTGGAATTGAGTTGGTTTCGCTGGAGGAATCTCCATTGCAATTCACTGAAAATTCTGTTGCCAGTTTCCAGATTTGATAATACTTTGAAATTGCTGGATTTTTCTTGTTAGTGTAAACTTGAGTCTTGTTTACAATGTATTGTCGATATGTTCAGTTTTGATTAGTGTTATATGAGCTCCTAATTGTTTGAGATTGAATGTTAAACTTGGAATAAATGGTGGGGGTAGAAACTTTAGTCATTATCCTCCAAATTTGTGGTAATGTTGTTTGATGGTTTCGGTTTTGCTGTAATTTCACTCTTGTGGTCCAAACTATGTTTGGAGTATTTTTCTTAATCATGATAAAGTGAAGTATAGCAGGGCATTAAAAATCTAAAATGGTCTATATTTTGCTGAGACAATTGTTTCAAAACCAAATTAGCCATTAAGGCCACATAAGTATTTGTGGGTGAGATATGTTTTTGTAAGTCCTTCAATTCTTTGAAGGTTAGGATAATGTACTAGCAATTAAGGGATGCTTGATTGTTGTCATAGAGCTCTGACTGCCATATCAAAATCTATTAAACTAGAATACTACAAGTCCCTCACACTTGAAGTTATCTAGTAAATGTTTTAAGTTAAAGTGCCCATGCTCATACTCATTTTGGGTTGTTTATTAGAATTTAATTGTTTATATATGTATATCCTTGCTTGAAGCATAGCTCACTGAGAATTATTTTTTCTCACTAGGCTCTCTATTGTTTCAGATAAGCAGGTTTAGGTCCTTCGAAGGATTAAGGAGATAAAGAAGGAATTTCTTTAACTCAATATGTTTGATGGGAGCCTTAATATGTAACTGTCAGCTTGATAAACTGATTAAATGAAGTCCGAGAGTAGTTGCTTGTGTAATGATTTATATTGGTTTGAGTTTGTAAGGTTATGTGTGACCATTATGTTAAGACTATCTATATGACTATCATTTTTAATGTGGATGTCTTGTGTTTTCTTTTGAGACACTCACTTAAGGCATTACACTAAGTTTTAAAGAGACAAAAAGTTTAGCTTTACAAATTACAAGCAAAGATGTTTCCAAAAGAGAAATGTGATATACTAAAGAGTTTCTGGGGAAGGAAGAGAAACACAACTTAGACACCAAACAATATATAACCAAAAAGAAATCTTGTTGACACATGCCCATTTAAGTGACGGAACATCATGGACTGCGAACTGATCCGCGTCAGATAATTAGGGACCCAGTTGGTCCTTGATTTTGGCCTAATTTGACAATTCTTGTGAAACCTGAAATTGTAGGTCTCTTCCTTATCTTTCTAGGGACAGCTAGATCACCAAAATCAGATCTATGTAGCTCTAGTTATGCTTTGCTCAAGACAACAAGGTAAGGATGTGTGAAAAATCCGAAAATTAACTATGTTTAGCAATTAAGCCCAATAATGCAAAACTCAGCCAAATCACCAATATTAAACACATATAGAAATTAATTAGGCCAAGTATACAACACTAAAAGGTGACTCAAAATTGATTTATCGCACGCTCGTGCTTGAAAGGAAGCACGTCCGTTCTTCACTTATTTGACCAGCACGGCCGTGCAGGGGACAAGCACGCCCGTGCTTCCCCTCAAGATAGAGAACATAATTAAGGACTTAAAGGCGGTTTTAACCCCAATCTCCCCCAATAACGCTATGTTGACATGATTAATTAATGTTAAAGAGTGGATAACTCGGTTAATGGTTAATGAAGATAATTAATGATGATAAGATGTTTAAGTCGGTAACTGTTGGGTTATCGTACGTTGATAACTTTGGGGCTTATTGGCCAAAGTGGCCTCGATGCTTATTGGTCGAGGTGTTGATGATGTTAAGTCTTGGGTGATTATTGGCCAAAGCACGATAATGTTGAAGATGAAGTCTTGGGAGCTTTTTGGCCCGAGCAAAGGAGGTGGTTGTTATTGTTTGTTGTTGTACCATGCATAGAGCATTGGAGTTGATGGTTGAGGGGGAGGTTCGACATAGGGGAGATCACCCAAGAGTACGGTGATCTGACGATCCACGGTAGGTCACCCGAGGTTTGGTGACCGCGACCCCCCGTGATGAGGTGATAAGCCTCTGGCTCACCTAGTTTTATGGCTAGTATGACCAGGGTTTTGTGCAAATTATATCGTATTTTCACCCAAATTAGATTAGATTGTCCTCAAGCAAGGTTTTGAGTCTCTAGAGTAGTTTTAAGTTAATTTAGCTAGTTTTAAGTCAAAATAATACACTTATGGTTATTTCCTTGTTTTCAGGTTAAGTAGAAGTTGAGAAAATAAAGAGCAGGGGATTCGCCCCGCGAAGGACATGATCGCCACGCGACCCCGAAGCCTGACTGTTCCAAGAAAATGCTAAGTCTCTGGTTCGCCTCGCGAAGAAGGTCTCGCCCCGCGAGTATTGTAACCCTGAAAAAGTCAGAGACGATCACGGCTTGCCCGTGTTGAAGGTCATGGCCGTAGCAGTTTTGAAGTTGAAGAGTTTCGCCTCGCGAGCATCCATTCGCCTCGCGAGTCTGGAAGTCAGAGAGCATCACGGTTAGGCCCTGATGGCCATAACGGGCGTAAGGAGAAGACTCTTCAGATCCTCGCCTCGCGAGCAAGCCCTTCGCCTCGCGAGAATGCCAAAGGTTACTGACTCTTCATGAAATTCGCCTCGCGAATGTGTGCTCGCCTCGCGAGCTAGCTGAATTCAGAATTTGTATAAAAGGCTGTTCTGAACATTTTGTAAAGACTTTGGCTTCTCCATTTTTTCTGTTTTACGTTTTTCTCTGTGTGATTTCGTTTGTGTTATGGAGAACTAAGTTTCTAGGATTGATCTATTGTAATTGATTTCCATACACTTGAGGTTCTTGTATTTTCCTGTTTTGTATGCTTTTCCCTCTTCAATGCCATGCTTTGTATTTCTGTTTGCTTAATTCAGGAGTATACTGTATTGTGTTGATTTATTTCTGGTGATATCATGTTCCTATAATTAATCGCATCTGCTTAATTTGCGTGTGTACATTTCGTGTTCGCTTAGTTCACGAAGGGCTTAACCCCGTTTGCTTAATTCGGGAATAGGGACATGTATCTGTAGTAGTGGTTTCGCTTGTAAATTGCTACTACAACCAGGAGGGGATTAGAATCTGCGTAGGGCTTGGAAATTACATGAACCTATGATAGTTAGGAAATTGAGAACAATAGATCAATCTGTTTTTGGCTATTTGATAACCTCCTTAAACTGCTTGTTTTCAATTACTCTGTTTTTATTATTCTGTTTTCTTTGATTAAATCTCAATCCAAACCCCCCCCCCAAAAAACTTATTTTTGTGGAAAATAACATCTTAAGAGTCCTTGAGAGACGACATCCGAGTTGTTGCCCTAAACTACATTTTCAAACCCGCTCGTCCTTTTTGGCGCGTGCGCGACAGCGCGACCAAAAATTGGCGCCGTTGCCGGGGACTCTTGTTTTGTTATTTTCGCATTTTATTTTCTGTTTTTTCTCTTTTATTTTTTGTTTTTGTTTTGAATTAGTCTGGCTACTAGATCTAACTGCCCTGAACTGTGTGAATTTGATCCTGAGATAGAAAGAACATTGCATACACTCCGTAGAGAATTTTGGGCTAGTTCTAGTAGTGATTCTAATTCCAAGTCTGTTTTTGAAAACATGGGAGACCAAAGGACTTTGAGGCAGCTTGCTGCCCCTGATGTGAATTACAATGGTTTGTGCATTGCTTATCCTGGTGCTGACACCCCTTTTGAGTTAAAATCTGGGCTAATCCATTTGTTGCCAAGATTTAATGGTCTTGCAGGTGAAGATCCACATAAGCACTTGAAGGAGTTCCAAGTTGTCTGCTCCACAACTTTGAGGCCAGAAGGAGTAACTGAGGATCATATCAAGTTGAAGGCTTTTCCGTTCTCACTACAGGGAGCTGCAAAAGATTGGCTATTATACCTTGAGCCGAATTCCATTACCACATGGAACGACTTGAAGAAGCTCTTCCTAGAGAAATATTTTCCTGCCTCCAGAGCCGCCTCAATCAGGAAAGAAATCTGTGGAATTAGGCAAGGAAATGAGTCACTAGCTGAGTATTGGGAGAGGTTCAAGCAGTTGACATCTAGTTGCCCCCAGCATCAAATTTCTGAACAGCTTCTCATCCAATATTTTTATGAAGGACTACTGCCAATGGATAGGAATATTTTGGATGCTGCTAGTGGGGGAGCATTGGTTGACAAGACTCCATCTGCTGCAAAGCAACTCATTGAGAACATGTCACTGAATTCTCAGCAATTCACCACCAGAAGAAATTCTGTTGAGACTAGAGGTGTACATGAGATCCGCACTTCTTCTTCCAGCCATGACCGTGATGATAGAATTGATAGGCTCACTTCCTTGGTAGAGAAATTGGCAATGGATAGGGGTCAGCCTGCGGTTTTGTGTGGCATGTGCAGTTCTCCTGAGCACCCATATGAAGCATGCCCCATTTTGCAAGGAGGATCGATTCATCGAATCACCTCAAGCCTTTGCAGTCCATCCGTATAATCGTGGCAATAACGCAGCAGATACAAAGACTCGGACCTTTCAACAAATAGGTATCATCCCAGCTAGAGTAATCATCCTAATCTGAGGTATGGGAACTCATCCCAACAGAGACCGATGGCACCTCAGAATCCTCCTCCAGTGGCCACTTCTGCACCTTCCGGACCTTCAGTAGATGACATGCTCAAACAAATAGCTGCACAAATGGCTGCACAAAATCTACAGTTTCAGCAGCAAATGGGACAGATTCAGGCCTCACAGACACGATTTAGCAACAGAAACAAATGCCAGCATTAAAAGTTTGGAGACACAGCTTGGACAGATGGCCACAGACATGAATAACATACAGCAAGGTCAAAGATCCAGTCAGCTACCAGCACAACCAGTGATAAATCCCAATGCCTCCAACCCTAATGTGAGTGCCATATCTCTGAGATCGGGAAAAGTTGTTGAGGCCACTTCTGGAAAGGATGAAGAAACTGTTGAGGTTACTCCTGAGCCTACTGTTGAGGTTACTCATGAGCCCATGGTTGAAGTTGAAGCTGAGAAAGTGTATAGACCACCCATTCCATTCCCACATAGATTGCAGAAAAATAAGAAGGGTGGTGGTGAAAATAAGGAGAAGGAGATTCTTGATGTTTTCAGAAAAGTAGCTGTAAATATTCCTCTCCTAGATGTGATCAAGCAAGTACCCAGATATGCCAAGTTTTTGAAGGAACTATGCACCAACAAGAGGAAGATGAAGACTAATGAGAGGGTTGACTTGGGAATGAATGTCTCAGCACTTATCCAGTCTAAGCCAGAAAGAGTTGTTGCTTTAACCCCTACTCGTGCATCGCCACGAAGTGCAAGGATCCAGGCACCTTCACTATTCCATGCACTATTGGGGACAAGAAGTTTGAGAACTGCATGTTGGACTTGGGAGCATCAATCAATGTCATGCCTACCTCCATCTTTAACAACCTTGATCTTGGGCCATTGCAGATATCTGGTCTTACCATCCGGTTGGCTAACAGGACCAGTGCTCGACCCATGGGAATGGTAGAGGATGTGCTAGTGCAAGTTGATGATTTGATATTCCCTGCGGACTTCTATATCCTAGACATGGCGAGGAGAGACTCGATCCAAATAGATCACCTATAATCTTGGGCAGACCATTCATGATGACATCCAAGACCAAGATTGATGTTTATGATGGGACTATGTCTATGGAGTTTGGTGGTATTGTGGCCCGATTCAAGATCTTTGATGCTATGAAACACCCGAAGAGAGGAGCACTCTGTATTCCACTTAGAGTTGCTTTCCGAGCTTATTGAGGATACACAAGATGACTTTATTTCTGATTTTCCTCTTATTTCTGGTTTTGATGATGTATATACTTGTACTAACTGTACTAACACTAACCCATGTTACTGTGTTCACGAGTTTTTGGATTCAACCTTGCGGGGGGAGGGTGATAGTGATAGTGATAATGAGAGTGAAGCTGTCTTTTCAGCAAGTCCTTGACCCCATGGCACCATCTGTTGAGCAGCCACCTTCTTTGGAACTCAAACCACTTCCTGAGAACCTGAAGTATGCCTACTTGGGGAGGAATGCAACATTGCCAGTCATCATTTCCTCCAGCCTCAACTCTGATCAGGAAGCCAAGCTTTTAGAGGTTCTGAAGAAATACAAGAAGGCTATTGGGTGGACATTGGCCGATATTCCAGGAATTAGCCCCTCCAGATGCATGCACAGAATTTTATTGGAGGATGGGGCTAAGCCAGTCAGACAGGCCCAAAGGCGACTTAACCCACTGATTCTGGATGTGGTAAAGAAAGAGGTGACTAAGCTTCTATAGGCAGGTATTATCTACCCCATCTCTGATAGTACTTGGGTAAGTCTGGTGCAAGTTGTACCAAAGAAGTCTGGTCTAACAGTAGTTAGGAATGAAAATAATGAACTTGTGCCTACTAGAGTCCAGAATAGTTTGGCGAGTTTGTATAGACTATAGGAAGCTAAAAAGGCCACCGAAAGGATCATTTTCCTTTGCCGTTCATAGATCGAGATCTTTGGATCGGCTGGCTGGTCAGATCCCATTATTGTTTTCTAGATGGCTTTTCCGGGTATTTCCCAGATTCATATTGCCCCGAGGATCGGGAAAAGACCACCTTCACGTGCCCCTTCTGTGACGTTTGCTTATAGGAGGATGCCATTTGGCCTCTGTAATGCTCCTGGCACCTTTCAAAGATGCATGCTTAGTATTTTCTCTGATTTTATTGAAAATTGCATAGAGGTGTTCATGGATGATTTTACTGTGTATGGCTCCTCTTTTGATGCTTGTTTGCATAGTCTAAGTCTAGTTCTACAAAGATGCATTGATACTGATTTGATTTTGAATTATGAGAAATGTCACTTCATGGTAGAACAGGGGATAGTTTTGGGTCATGTAATTTCCAAAGAGGGTATTTCTGTAGATCCTGCAAAAATAAATGTGATTTCTTCATTGCCTTACCCATCTTGCGTACGCGAGATCCGTTCCTTTCTTGGACATGCAGGTTTCTACAGGCGCTTTATAAAGGACTTCAGCAAGATAGCATTGCCATTGTCAAATCTGCTGAAGAATGATGCCCTGTTCCAGTTTGATGAAAAGTGCAAGGAATCATTTGACTATCTGAAGAAAGCGTTGACTTCTACCCCTGTCATCCAGCCCCCAGATTGGACACTCCCTTTTGAACTGATGTGTGATGCTTCAAATTTTGCTGTGGGAGCAGTTCTGGCACAAAGGGTGGGCAAGGTTGCCCATGTAATTCACTATGCTTCTAGGACCCTAGATGCTGCACAGGCAAATTACACAACCACTGAGAAAGAGCTGCTAGCTATTGTATTTGCACTTGATAAGTTTAGGTCTTATTTGCTAGGTTCTAGGGTGACTGTTTTCACTGACCATGCAGCTTTGAAATATCTGTTGAAGAAGCCAGAAGCTAAGCCAAGACTGATCCGGTGGATGCTTTTGCTCCAAGAATTCAATGTGGAGATAAAGGATAAAAGTGGAGCTGAAAATTTGGTAGCAGATCATTTGAGCAGGATAGCAAGGGATGAGGATACTTTTCCCATCCAAGATGATTTCCCTGATGAGAGATTACATTTATGTATGGGGTAACCCCCTGGTTTGCCGACATTGTAAATTTTCTAGTTCTTTGGTGTTGTTCCCGCAGTACAAGTAGACATAAGTTCCACAAGTCAAGAGCGATGCAAAGTATTATGTGTGGGATGACCCCTATCTGTGGAAGTTTTGCAGTGACCAGGTTATTCGGAGGTGTGTCCCCGATCATGAGACGGAGTCCATCCTGCATTTCTCACATGCCTCTCCAGTTGGAGGACACTTTGGACCTCAGAGGACAGCAAGAAAAGTCCTGGACTCCGGGTTCTACTGGCCCACAATTTTTAGGGATTCATATGAGGTATACAAGAATTGTAAAGAATGTCAAATAACAGGCCCTGCAATCACTCGTAGGAGTGAGATGCCTCAGCAGCCAATGCTTTATTGTGAGGTCTTTGATGTGTGGGGGATGGACTTCATGGGTCCTTTCCCTCCGTCTTTTGGTTTTGTATATATTTTGTTGGCTGTAGATTATGTTTCAAAGTGGGTGGAAGCAATCCCCACTAGGACTAACCATGCTCAGATTGTTTCCAAATTTGTTAGGTCCAACATTTTTTTGCAGGTTTGGCATACCCAAGGCCATCATCAGTGACCAGGGCACACATTTTTGCAACAGAACCATGGAGGCCTTACTCAGGAAATATGGGGTTGTACATAGAGTGTCTACTGCTTACCATCCCCAAACCAATGGCCAGGCAGAAATATCAAACAGGGAGATTAAGCAAATTCTAGAGAAGATGGTGCAGCCAAACAGAAGGGAATGGAGCCACCGTCTGGAAGACGACTTGTGGGCCCGAGAGGATCGCTTTTAAGACACCTATAGGAATGTCCCCCTTCCGGCTTGTATTTGGCAAGGCATGTCACCTCCCGGTGGAAGTTGAGCATAGAGCATATTGGGCAGTAAAGAGTTGTAACTTGGACATGAAGAAATCTGGTGTTGAAAGAAAACTGCAGTTGCAGCAACTTGAGGAACTTAGGCTTGAAGCCTATGAAAGCTCCAGGATGTATAAAGAGAGAACAAAACTTTTTCATGATAGAATGATTGTTAGGAAATAATTTTTTGTGGGTCAGAAAGTCTTATTGTTTAATTCCCGCCTGAGATTGATGGCTGGGAAGCTTAGGTCTAAATGGGATGGCCCTTTTGTTGTGACTAATGTGTTTCCTTATGGTGCAGTGGAGATTCAAAGTGCAGGTACCAACAAAACCTTCAAGGTTAATGGGCAAAGGTTGAAGCCATTCCATGGTGTGGATCTTTGGTGACCCTGCGGATGCTAATGTTGAGGAGCTATCTTTGGATGCTCCAACCTACACTGATACTTGATCAGGGAGTTTCTTTTCCTTTCCCTCACTCTGATTGTATAATTCTGTTGTTCATTGGGGACAATGCATGATTTAAGTGTGGGGGAGGGAACTAGTTGTAGTTTTTCTTTTCTTTGAATAAAGTTTTATTTTCTTTGAATAAAGCTCCTGAATAATTTGAGAAGCTCAGGAGCATTTGTGTGTTAAGTTTTTAGTTGGCAAGTTTGCTAGATTTTGATTGATGTTGCACAGATTGCTTGCATGATTGATATGTGATGATTCCCCCTAGGCTGAAAAAATTTTTGATGTTGAAAAGTGATTCCCATGTGAAATTGAAAACTGAACTTTGGGATTTTGTTTTGATGGCATGATTTATGACAAGTTTGGGGTGATAGGAAGCACACACTAGGGATAGAATCTCTTTCAAACAATTTGCATGAATGTCCAGGTGAGGTTTTGAGCCTCTAGCATGTTTTAAACTGTGTGAAAATCACTTTCAAGTTGCACTTCCCTGGATTTGATTGAATCTCTTTTTGGTTTGCATGATTATATGTTTGCTTCATATGATTTAGGCATTTTCTTTGTAAATAGCTACTTAGCCTAAAATAAACCATTCCTAATGCATGTTCCCTAGTTAGCCCCATTGAGCCTATTAGCCTGTTAGTTCTTGATAACCTAATGTTATAAGCCCAAAAGTCTGGAAAACCATGTTAACCCGATCTTAGGATTAGGAGAGCATGTAATCTTAGAATGGGTGCAAGAAATTAAGTTTGGGGTGGCTGCAAGGTGTAATATGTTGTTGGGATTGAGAAAAAAATATATAAAAAACAAAAAAGAAAAAAAAAGAAAAAAAGTTGGAGCCAAAGGCTTGTGAAAGAAAAAGTGTACAAATGTTGAAAAAAAAAGGGAAATAAAAATACAAAAATGCAAAAAAAAAAAAAAAAAAAAGCTATTGGAAATAAAAAGGGCTGTAGCCACCCAGAAGTGTAAAGAAAAAAAATAAAGAAAGGAACTTGAGTGAATTTCAAAAGTGTAAATATAGTTCATGCTCTCTTAGTTCCTAGGGTCTTCAGCTTAGTTCCTTTTGTATATCCTACCCTTAGCCAAGCCCCATTACAACCCATAAAAGACCTTCTGATGTTGCATGCATGTTTTCTGTGGGAACCATTTTGAGATGAAAATCAAAATTTTTGGGAAGTGTTCTTGAAAAGTGAAACTGAGTGCAAGTTGTTAGCCTGACACAAACTGAGTGATTGAGTGATATACTAAATACCCTTGTGAGGAAGGCAGTTGTTTGGATTTGGTGATCTCCCTCTTGTGTGTGACTTAGATCCCCTGCTTAGATTGATGATTGTTTTCATGATGAAATTCTCAAATGTTTAGAATAAATGAATGTGGGGATTGCTTTGTTTGAAAAAGGGGAAACAATGAAGAAAACTGTTTTGATGAAGTTGCTTGAATTTGTGCAATGTTGATTGGATCTTTTAAGCTTGCCAGGTCTTGAGTCTTTTTGATTTTTTGAGTCTTAGTTTGCTTGGGGACAAGCAAAGTTTAAGTTTGGGGTATTTTGATAAGCCTCTGGCTCACCTAGTTTTATGGCTAGTATGACCAGGGTTTTGTGCAAATTATATCGTATTTTCACCCAAATTAGATTAGATTGTCCTCAAGCAAGGTTTTGAGTCTCTAGAGTAGTTTTAAGTTAATTTAGCTAGTTTTAAGTCAAAATAATACACTTATGGTTATTTCCTTGTTTTCAGGTTAAGTAGAAGTTGAGAAAATAAAGAGCAGGGGATTCGCCCCGCGAAGGACATGATCGCCACGCGACCCCGAAGCCTGACTGTTCCAAGAAAATGCTAAGTCTCTGGTTCGCCTCGCGAAGAAGGTCTCGCCCCGCGAGTATTGCAACCCTGAAAAAGTCAGAGACGATCACGGCTTGCCCGTGTTGAAGGTCATGGCCGTAGCAGTTTTGAAGTTGAAGAGTTTCGCCTCGCGAGCATCCATTCGCCTCGCGAGTCTGGAAGTCAGAGAGCATCACGGTTAGGCCCTGATGGCCATAACGGGCGTAAGGAGAAGACTCTTCAGATCCTCGCCTCGCGAGCAAGCCCTTCGCCTCGCGAGAATGCCAAAGGTTACCGACTCTTCATGAAATTCGCCTCGCGAATGTGTGCTCGCCTCGCGAGCTAGCTGAATTCAGAATTTGTATAAAAGGCTGTTCTGAACATTTTGTAAAGACTTTGGCTTCTCCATTTTTTATGTTTTACGTTTTTCTCTGTGTGATTTCGTTTGTGTTATGGAGAACTAAGTTTCTAGGATTGATCTATTGTAATTGATTTCCATACACTTGAGGTTCTTGTATTTTCCTGTTTTGTATGCTTTTCCCTCTTCAATGCCATGCTTTGTATTTCTGTTTGCTTAATTCAGGAGTATACTGTATTGTGTTGATTTATTTCTGGTGATATCATGTTCCTATAATTAATCGCATCTGCTTAATTTACGTGTGTACATTTCGTGTTCGCTTAGTTCACGAAGGGCTTAACCCCGTTTGCTTAATTCGGGAATAGGGACATGTATCTGTAGTAGTGGTTTCGCTTGTAAATTGCTACTACAACCGGGAGGGGATTAGAATCTGCGTAGGGCTTGGAAATTACATGAACCTATGATAGTTAGGAAATCGAGAACAATAGATCAATCTGTTTTTGGCTATTTGATAACCTCCTTAAACTGCTTGTTTTCAATTACTCTGTTTTTATTATTCTGTTTTCTTTGATTAAATCTCAATCCAAACCCCCCAAAACTTCTTTTTGTGGAAAATAACATCTTAAGAGTCCTTGAGAGACGACATCCGAGTTGTCGCCCTAAACTACATTTTCAAACCCGCTCGTCCTTTTTGGCGCGTGCGCGACAGCGCGACCATGAGGCATCCACGGTTTGATGCATTGGCTATCCATTGGGTTCACCCGAGGTTCGGTGAACTACCGGTGTTGGTGCTTCTATGGCCAATACGGATATATAACACTCGTTCATCCCGAGTTAGTTTGGATCCACATGCATAATGGAGTAGCGGAGTAGTGTTACATTGCACCACATAGCATACTTGATTTTGATGATGTTGATGTATGATGATATATATATGCTGATATATGCTATGATGTTGCCATGCTTGTTGTTTACCTTGCTTCCTATCTCCTCGCCGTATATGTTTACATGATTCTTACTCCCCGTTTCTGAGGAGCCACCACTCATAGTTAGCACCTTTCTTTTGTTAGTCTAGTTTTCAGTTGTATTCCGAGGTTTTTTCGGAATGGTTATACCAGCTCTGTTGTGACATCAAGTTAGGACGTTTGTTATTGTTTTATTTATTTTTTTGTTTTAAACCTGCTTTTATTTCCACGTTTTGAGAACTTGTTCATTTGAGACCTTTCTACCCATGGACAAATGTTTTATTTATTTCAGTAAATACATGATTTATTTTTCAACTTTGTCCTTTTATTACTTTTTAACACGCGGGGTAGCAGGATGTCACAAAATTAGGGGTATAAGCAATCATGATCAGCATGGCCTGAACATATTGCTGCGTTGCACCATCATTTGTTGCATTTGCAGGATACAGATGCATCAATATCGAACTTTTGAATACCTTACAAACTTTTTATACTCAATGATACCTATCAATATATCAATGGTTTCAAATCTACAAATTAAATTAGGTACATGGACATTCAGCTTACATATTGTCCCTTAAGAATAGTACCTTCAAAACATAATTCATATTGCTACTAGTTACTTTATAACCTCCGCTATGTTAACTTTTGTTATTGCAGTGAATATTTTGATGCACTACGAAAGTGAATAAGTAGTGTCTCTCATATACAAAAGGGTAAAGTTGTTCACAAGTTGGTTTGGTTCGGTTCCATGATAAAAAAATTCGAATGAATCAAAATCAATTGGTTCAATTTGGGAAGAATTTGAAAAAATAAAATCGAAAAACTCAAACCAAACTAATCCAATCAAGAACGGACTAGTTCAGTTTGATTCTAAAAAAATACTTGTTCAAAAAATATGAAAAACTTATTGGATTTAAATCAAATTTATACCGTTATAATTCAAGTGTGATATATAAATCATTTTAATGCATTATAAAATATTTTCGTGCATATTATTACATCATTATGGAAAAGTGCATAATATATATGAGAATCCTTGAATAAACATATGGGTTTCCTTACAATAATGTTTCAGTTATTAGTTTTCTTACACGTATGGTTTAAGGATAAAAAAAACTTTTCTTACATGATTGCAAGATTAAAAAAATTTCCTTACACGATTTATTGATTCATATATTTAATATTGTAGAGGTTTTATTTTATTTAAGAGACATTTATATTTGTTTTGAAATCGATGATATATTGGCAATATCTTATCACTTGTACAATAATGTTTCAATTATCAGGGTTCAAACACTGTTCACCAAAAAAATCAGGGTTCAAACACTTTCCTCAAGTGATATATTGATTCATATATTTGATTTTGTATCTGTTTTTATTTGAGAGACATTTATATCCCTTTTGAAATCCATAATATATTTGTAATATCTTAGTACCTTTTTTATTATTATTATTATAATTAAAAATTGAATTATTATTATTATTATTATTATTATTATTATTATATTTAAACATTGAAGTTAATGCTAGCTAGTCTGTTCTGTTTGAAAATGCAAATAAGACATTGGACCGTATAATTGAAATCTTGAAGCATTGCTTTGAATATGCAACTATCACACATTCATGAATTAATTTTTAATCAATCATGTTAAATTATTCATTAGAATCTGCAACTCATGGCCCAATACCTCCAGTGGCATCTCAAATGTGGACGGGGAATTCAACATGGTAAAACAATCATGAGCAGTATGAAAAATATAGGCATGATATATAACAAATTATAGTAAAAAAATGTAACAAAAATAAAGAATACAAAAGTCATAACAAAAGCTATAGGTTCTACAAATAGCATGACAATATATATATATATATATATAAGAGAATATTATAAGTAACACAAAAATCACGACCAAAGAGAATGCAACACCAAAATAAAAAGTTGTGAACCACACAAAGCAAATGGAAGTGGAAAGCATAAAGAAGAAGAAATTACCAGTAGAAGAGAAATCAAACCTAAGAATGGTAATTTCGTTGCACAACCGTCCTCTCATGCTTTCATGGTCCTTCGGTCAGAATGTGCAGAGAGACTATTCAAACAAAACTCAGTGTCAATCAATTTCATCTTCAAGAGAGATAAAGGAAGATACGTGGATGAACCATGTGGATGACCCAATGAAAAAAGGATATGATATACATCTGAAAAAAGGGATGAAAGTCGAATTAGGTTATAACAAAAAAAATGTATGTTGTTTGTGATTGCTTGTGAGTCGAGTTCAAATATTTATAGACCAGACCTAGTTTTAATAATAGAAGAGACAATGCATGAGAATGTGCTCTATAAATATATTATCTTAATTTAAAATTTAAAATTTAAAATTAAATAATAATTAAATTAATGGTGATTGATATTCAAATGGAAATATTTTCTTTTATGGAAGATATATCTCACCATGATGCTTTGATTCTTCCAAATGAGTCAATCAATATCTTACCATTAATGCATTGATTTAATTTCAAATTTCAAAGTTTGTTTATTATTTTTTTAATTAAAAAGAATATTGATTAAGCTCAAATTAAGGCTTGTTCACATCTTGTGATTGTGATGCCTAAATTAATTCTAGATCAACCACATCCCTATACATCCGAATTGCGGGTTTTGACTTTAATTATCACATTTATTTGGTCATCGATACTTAGGAATTTTTTTTTTTGAAAAAGCTCAAATTAAGGCTTGTTCACATATTGTGATTGTGATGCCTAAATTAATTCTAGATCAATCATCATAATTATTCGTATTTTGTTAGCTGATTATAGTTTGAAAATTTTATTGGAAGGTTATGATTGTATTCATTGTTTAGATTGTTTAATTTGTAATTTATTTATAATTTATAATTTATTTATAATTTATAATTTATAATTTATGAAAGTCTAGCCACCTCCATTAATTGTATTAGATTTTGAATGAGAGCATGACACCTAAGCAAAATTTAGAGGGAATGATTGTGCTTAAGCCACATGTGAAAAGTGGAGGCTCCTATGAGTGACACTTGGAGGTTACCAATTTGAGAATTTTCGCAAATGTATTCACTACAAGAAATTCAACTTCTAGTGACGGACAAAATCTGTCACTAGATGTCAAAAATCCATAGGAAAATATTAGATTGACTTTGACCTATGGACAAAGTGGGTGTCAATTTTAAGGGGACAAATAGCAATGTTTCTTTGTGTCACTATAACATTTACCTACGGACGACATACTTATACCTACAATTTCTAATGGTATAGGTAAAAGCCATTAACTTATAGCTACACCATCTAACTGTAACTAAAAATATGATGATACTAATACCATCTTAACTATTCATATTAATACATCCATAAAAATACGATGATACTAATACCATCTTAACTATTCATATTAATACGTTACACATTATTCAAACCGTCTTGCACAAGGGATAAACAAATGAATTTTATTAAATAGGTACAAACGGTACCATAACCCATAAAGATTACAAGCGAGAATCATAGTCCATAAAACCCATGTCCAAAACTCTGGTAGCACTATGTTTATAATAATTATATTGGCCTCCATGAATTATCAAGACAAGCACATTCAAATCTTGCACCTGAGTATTCTTCACTATATTTGTTGGTCATGACAGAGCAACCAGCTTGCATTACAGAGGCACATGTGAAATTTTCTGAGGGAATCAGTTCCAGCCCCTTCACCAAAAGAAAAAAACTATGTTAATCTTATGATCTTGGCATGACTAGACTTGTGGTGTATAACAACCTTAGTTGTTTTCCCACCATAATTAGAATAAAGGCCGGGACATCCCAACACTTTAAAAGTTATTAGAAAATAAATTAAATAACACTTATGTACCATCTGTCCATCACAATTTCTTTCAATTCTGGTATCAAATAAATTCATAAGTATAAAAAGACTGATAGTAAAATACTCTAATCATGCAAAAAAGAAGTTTCAAACAAAAAGATATATACACAATATTAGCTACCATTTGTGAGAAAGTAAAGCCAAAGATGTAGCCAATAATGGCTGAACTAAGTAAATAGAGAATGTATGTGCTTGCTCGTATTTGATCAAATTCACCAGAAGATATGCTAAGAATATTTTCATACCTATAACTTTACATGTAGCAAGTCCAGTGGCACAAAGATTTTAAGAGAATTCACTAAGAACTAGAAGAAGCTCAAGTTAGCAATTGTAAAGCATGAATTAAATTACCAATGATGCACCATTCCCAATTGCAAATAGCTTTGCTCCATCACGCTGCATGATAGTCCAAAGCCACCTGTTGAAAAAATGAAAACCAGTGAAAGTAATATTTAAATATAATGATTAATGACAATCTTTATTAAAATAATACATAATAAATAAAGATAATGAAAAGTAACTTAAAAAGTGTTAACCTGGAAAGCATTTCCAGGGCAGCCATAGAAGAATTTAGCAATAGGTCCAGCACTGAGAGCAAGCGGTGGTCTGAGAGAAACTGTGGGAGCAAGGAGCCACACAAGCATAAAATCTGCTACAATGGCCATTACCTGGTGGGGACAAAAAAGAATTAAAGAATGACTAATCTGTGGTGTAAAGAAACAGGATAAGCTGAGTTTTAAAGAGACAAAAAGTTTAGCTTTACAAATTACAAGCAAAGATGATTCCAAAAGAGAAATGTGATATACTAAAGAGTTTCTGGGGAAGGAAGAGAAACACAACTTAGACACCAAACAATATATAACCAAAAAGAAATCTTGTTGACACCTGCCACATCAGCACTTAAGCTCCTTAGTAAGCAATAGCTGACTCAAAAGATGTCTATGCCAGCTTTTGAAAACAACAGCAAGCTGAAAAAAAGATCTTCATTTTTTTTTTGACAATGTAAGAGAATTAGATTTACCAGTAGAAAACTTGAAGTTTAAATGCATCAAGTAGATAAGCATGACCATCTGATGACCATGACTATGATTATCTTACTTTGTATTTATTGAATATCTTTGTCAGTCACACCATGACCATCTGATTCACTAGAATATCCATTACGCATTACATTTGCATGTCCATTAGCTTCATTCTGTAATTTACGAGACAACCACTCAAATTGCGAAGAGCATTCTTGACCATCTTTGTCAATCTTAAAGGTTTCCTGCAGAAAAAACAAAATATGACATGAAATGAAAGAAACAAAAGTGATTTAGGATAGGTCATAAAAGAAGGATATATGTAGTTCTAGCTGTAAAACCAACTGTAACTGTAGTGGCACAACTAATTTTGGGACGATTCATGAGTGCACCCCTCTATGCCACCATCGTTATTACTTAATGAATGATATAAATACTTTTTATTATTATTATTACAAATGATATAAATACTTTAGTACAACATTTCTCCATTTTGCACATGATAAAGTTTAGCTTAAAATGAATAAATGCAGAATCATCTGCTATTAAGAAGAGCATTAACATAAAAAACTGGTGCTCTAGATTCTTTCATGTGGGGACTTTATCCTCGTCATATATGCCCTTAAATTTACATATTTAGCTGTAACCTGAAGTTACCAAAATTTGAATCAAATGTAGTTCACCGTGGAGTTAGTTATCTTATTAGAAATAAATTATTCGAATTAAGAATCAGCTATGAGATGACCTTCAAATCAAAACCTTAGCAATGTGCAAATGCATAGAATACAAACACAATCAGTAACAGAACACTCAGTCTAAACTATCTACACCAAACCAGAAGCAATAAAAGAGAAGATACAGCAATAGTCGTGGCTAATAAAACCAAAAACTGGCATCAAGTAAACCATTAGAGCATCAAAGAAAGCTAGAAAAATTCATAACAACAACATGGCCTCCAGATCAACCACAATTTTCACACCAACACACACAAAGCTCACTACTTTGTTTCAATTAAAAGTTGTACATTCCACAATGCAAAATCCAAACTATAGTAAAGTCAAGAATCAACAAAGATCGTCATGCCTAAACAAAATTAATAGCAAAATTAATTATTCAAATCAATAATTAGATATGGGATGACCTTCAAATCAAAACTTTCAATTGTTATAAGCAGATGTAAAACGAATAATTACTCAGAAGCTTGAAGAAGAGTGCATCATCAGTGGAAACCCTTAAGCTGTCTCGAAGGAAGAAGAAGAAGGCTCAAATTCAGATCAAGAAAATAAAATTGCAAATTACTCAAAAATCGAACTCAAAATTCGAAGATTGAGAAAAATTGACGAACAGAGCTAAGGAGATATGAGATTTGAACAAAATAAGATGAAAATGGAAGAGCGAAACATCTGAGATTCAAGATATAGAGCTTCAAATCAGTTTCCAAAATTGAAAATGAAAATCAATCAAATGATTCAAACCTTGATGATGGCGTCAAACAAGATCTAGATTTATGATCGAATTTGGATATGGATGATGGCGACGAAGAAGATCGAATGGACGCTAGGGCATAGGGTTCTACACTGAAGCTATATCCATCGTAAATACCAACCCCAAAAAATTGCTTTGTGCAGCAATCATGAGTTCATGATGGAAGTGAATAGAAAAAGGAAGGTCAAAGAGAAAACAGGGGAGGGAGCTACGTCGAGAAATAGGAGAAAATTGAAAAGTTAGAAAAATTGAAAAGAGGAAAGGAGAAATACCTACTCACAAAACCAAACCGTAGGTAAAAATTTTAATAAGTAGTGACGTGTTTCTAAAATCATAGGTAAAAGTTACTTTTAGTGACAAATTATTTCATCAGTAAAAGTATCCTTCTGTAGATGGTGGTTTTCTTGTAGTGATTATATATAGATATAGATATAGATTATCTCGTTATTATCGGTATGTTTTTGACTCCAAGATACCACAACCAATCATCACCTTAATTTTTTTATTAAAAAGTAAAATAAAATCTAGAGTGCCTCTTTTATTATAGTTATTTCTTCGTAAGACTTGTATACCATTTCAACTTTATACACAATATACAATCACATAAAATATGATATCCTATGTAGTGTTGCATCTAGGATGCCTATTTTTTCTTTACATTTTCTAAAGTATTCTTTCATATCTAAGATGTAGTCTTGCATCATAATGCTTTTATTGTTTGTTCATTTTCAGATGAATTCAAATGATAACGTTCAACACTTTAACAATAAGACGAGGAAACATGAGGATAACATTAATTTCCTCAATTCTCAATTAAATCACTTAGTTCAGTTTACAGCTGACTTACATGGTATGTTCTAGAATTTACCATTTTTTGTTAAGTAAATCACATTGGTTAAACATTTCCTATGAGTTATTCTTTGGCATTTTTATCTACTGATTGATCTTATTAACTTATTAGCGAGTCTTGGAATGTTTCATTCAAATGGTGTGACAGATAATGGAAATGGCACCTTCTATACCGAAGAGAAGAAAATAATGCATACTGAAATGGAAACAATAAAACAAATGTTGAAACAGGAGAACTCCGCTACTGGTATATTTCGAATTTCAAAGCCAGTTCTTTGGTTCGACCATTGAATTTGCCACATGCAAATGAAGCTGTGGGAATTGTGGCAACACTTGCAAGGGTTGAGAGTGATGAAATTAGCAGGTCAACATCATTGTTTCTTTCAAATATTGGAAACCCTTTAGCTTTCCGGTTTCAATCTTGCAGTATGCAACCACACTTGTGGTCACATGATCTATCAAGTTCCCAATTACATTACTATTTACTACTAATGTGAATATAAAAACTTGATTACCATACTCTAATTTCTCTAGTCTATTTTTCACTAGCATGGTTATGAAGAGAGAATCTATATTTTTTAAAAACCTAACAATTTTTTCTTCTAAATTCAGGACACTTTCTGAATATTTAGGCTTGGCAAATATGCTTGCTATTGTTTGCAATACTTATGAAGGTGTTAAAGCAATGGAGGGATATGATGCAGAAGGCAAGATAAGCTATGATGTTAGCTTGCATAGGATAGGATCTTCAATCGGAAGGAGCGTAAATGGCTGATTCACTATCATATGTCTCCAAGAATTAAGGGAAGGTATAAGTCACATATATTTGTGTGTATTAGTTCAAATTGAAGATGATGCTCTTTGCTTATATTAAAAATGCACATACTTGATCATTTTCTTAGTTGCAGTCCATTTGTGGTTGGTATTGTAGCCAAGGATTCACAAAGGAAGTTGGCTCTTCCAAAGCCGAGATTACCAAATGGGGAGTGCCCAGCTGGGTTTCTTGATTTTGCAGTGAACATGGTCCATTTGGATTCTAACCATTTATCTTTGCTTACTGTTAATGGGCATGGTCTCAGAGAGACACACTACGACAAAATGTACTTTTAGCGGCAATTATTATGACCTTTAGCGTCAATAATAATGGCCGCTAAAACTTTTACCGGCAATTACCAATTTAACCGGCGTATCCAATGTCGCTAAAAGATTTCCAGGCAATTGTAGAAAATGCTGGTAAAGACCCAATTAATTGCCGCTAAAAGTCGGATGATATAGCGGCAATTATTGCCGGCAATTGTAATTGCCACTAAATATGATTTTTGAATTGCCTTCTAAGATAATTTACCAGCTTATTTTATTGCCGCTAAAAGTTCTACTTGGCTTTTGCCAGCAAAGGTCAAGATTAATTGCCACTCAAATTATGCATTGCTTGATTCACAAAAAGTTTAGCTACAATGATTTTTTTCTCCTAAAAAACTATTTTTTTGACACCTGCTCCTAAAAAACTTAAACAATAGTATACAAACATTTCAAATAAATCATACTAAAATTCATTATATAAAAACAAAATACATTTCATTAACTCCACAACAAAAAGAAAACAAATATTAAGTGTTAATTAACTTTTTGAAGTGTCATCAACAAAAGATAAAAATTACATATTTGAATCATATAACTACCGTCATTTTAAGTCTAATAATAGACATTTCATATATATATATATCTTCAATTCTTAATCATGGGGACTGCACAGACACACTCCACGGAGTATTCATAAGGAGTTGGGCATGCTAGACTGGGACAGATGACATTGGAGTTGCCATTTGTGCCAATGGTACTTTCTGATCCACAGAACTGAACAAAGGTGTCATTTGAGCATAAAGGATTTCCCTTAAGCCTGAAAAACAGTCATTTTCAATTAATAATGTGACAAGTTATCCAAATGGAACTTATGTTGAATGGTCATGTTCGAGATTTTTTTTACTTCTAAACATGCAAAACAAGAAGAAAAAGACGGAATAAACTGATAAATAAGTTCAAAAGCATACGGGAGTGTGACATTTGGAGGAAGATGGATATTGCCTAATATGCTTGTAAGTTGATTATTTTTCAAGTCCCTATAATATCACAAACCCATGTGGAGCAAGTCAAAACTGCAAAATTCACTTGCTTCTATGCAGGAGGAAATACAAAACTGTAAATTGTGCAATTATCATTTCATGTCTTACAAGAGAAGGTTATCGGTTCCATTAAAGTCTCGCTCTGCCAAATAGTGGAAGGAACATTGCCACTCAATGAATTCTTTGCAACTAACCTGTAATAGGGAAATATATGTCTTTGAAGGCCATTAAAAATATAGCATGATTTACAAAATCATAAATATTAAAAATTAATAAATCTTGGCTGTGAAATTCAACAATAAATGATTCTTGAGTAAGATGAGGTGATTGACAGTTAATGTTATTTGGCTTATAGTACACCGTAGGAAAATATACATTGAAAATCCAAATAATTGAATAGAAGACCAAAAAATGACAAATGGACAATAGAAATCCTTACATGGTTGTGATATTTTCATAAAGCTTGTTAGGAGGAATTGTTTCATTCAAGTGATTGAAACTGAGTTCACTGAAATTTATACAAGAAATAGTCAGTATAAACAGTTATAAACAATATTAGATTGTCTTTTAAACATGTATATCCAAATCTTCACTTTGTCAGGTGCAGCCACTACCCCGGTTGATGATACACTACATCTACAACTAAATTCTAGGGACATGATACAACTAAGATGATGTACAACTAATATCAGTTGATGATAAAACATAATAATTTTCACAAAACAAAGTGAAAAATATAGAAGTAAGCTCAAAAGGATAGTAGAAAACTTGAGGAATAAAATATAGTTTTATTGTAGATTTATCAATTGAAAATATAGGGCTTGAAAATTGAATAAAAAATAGGTCCTGTCTAGTGCAAACACCAAGTAAGAACATCAACTTGAAATGCATTGCCAAAGACTCCCTGATGAGAATATTGATATGGAAGCTTTATTGGCAGAATCAGTGCCCATTGCTCTTCCTCCACCATCGGTCAGACTTCTAACTACTAAATCTCCCGAGCCTAAGCCTGCTCTTCATTTCAATACTTGGATCAACATGTTGGCAGAGGTTAGGCGTAAAGATTTTGCCAACTCTTCATCAACCCAGTACGACTCCAGTGACTCTCGAGTCATCAATCTTATGCATGATTTGACAGCTCTTCTTGACAAATCTTTTAACACTCTTTACTCTGATGTTAATAGTCAACAAGAGTTGTCAAGACGGATTAAAGAGATTACTCCTCTTCATTCCAATCTTCCTATGTCGGGCCGCACTCAGTTCCTTTCAATCTACAAATTCTGGGAACATCTCTCTCAAAAGTTAGAGAAAATGTCCTCTGTCATTCCTTCTTATGAAGAGGAGGAAAAGATTAAGAATAACCTCTTAGCCAAGTTCCAAGATTTGGAGGTTTCTAAACAAAAAGAGCTTGACCTCATCTTGACAGGCACTCAAACCAAAGAATCCCTTGTGGAATATCGGAAAAGTTTGCTGGCAGAGATTGAACCGACACATCAAAAATGCGCCAAGTTTGGCAAGACTCTGGAAAAGAGCAGATACAAAGTCAAGGCTATTGATGATGAATCTGTCCAACTTAGTCAAAGAGCTAAAACTATGGTTGGTAAACTTCGTGCTCTATAGCCTGACTATGATGCTGCAATTGCCGACAAAGCTAATCTTACTTTTACATGGGACCAATTGTCTCTCGATGTCGACTTGGACAAGAATCAATCGTTGTAATTTTGTTTTCTGTCAGCCAAATTCTGTAATTATGACACTTATTTTTTATTGTCTATTCAATAAGAATGGCTCTTGGTTTACCTGCATGTTTATCCATTGTTTAATGTAACTTCTTTTTTCCAATAAGTTTCGTAACTCATATCTGTTCAAATTATAATTAATGTTGTGATGAGTTTCAAAACATCAGAAAATTTCTTGCATTTACTTTCTTGTCTCCCCCTATCGGTTATAAATAGTGAGGTTTGTAACTCTTAACATTTCTAAACTTGAAAATCATTACTTAAAGTAAGCCATGTTCTTATCAGAAACAAACTCCCCTTTATTCTTCTTGCTTCCTCCATGGGAACCTGGGTTTATAACCTTTGAACCTCAGAGTCAAGGTCTTTGTCTTGATGGTCGTTTTCTAACTAAAGACCAGTAACCAACGTAATGGACACGGTAGAGATCAGCAATCAACGTAACCACTAGAGCTGACCACCGTTACCCACCTCTGGTTAGAGTACACTTGAAACAGAACGGGTGCATCTGTTTCCAGTTCCATCATCTTCTTCTCAGGGGTGATTATCTCCCCTGGTGTTGTTCTTACTTCACCATAAGCAACAACCACCTTCTGGGTTGAATGATGGTGAGATCCGCTCGTGCCAGATTTTTTTTTACACTCTGCGCACCCTCGACATATGAAGCAGATGAAATCTCATCAAAGGGGGAATGAAGCCTCAACAAATTAGATTATACTGCTGCATTGTCGAAGAGTGGGGAGACAAAATCTGCTAATTTCATCAGAGTTTTGGGCTCTTAGTCAACTGTTAGGAATAAGTTAACCTCATTTTAAAATTTGTACTTTTGCCAAATACTGACTAATTTAGACTGACAACTTGTACTTTTGACAATGTATGGTTATGTTGCCAAGTTAGAGAATAAAATATTTTCATTTCCTTTCACTTTTTGTCAATATTTACTTTCAGTATTGCCGGTTTATATTTCTTCAAATACTTGCCATTAATTGAATTAATTCTTAGGCTCGCATTGACATCGACAAGTGCATAAGCATCTCCAGAAAATACTTTGGAAATCTTAAATGGTCCTTCCCATTTTGGTGACCACATACCATATTCCTGGCAACGTTTATCCATGGGCAAAATAACTTTCCATACTAAATCATCCACTTTAAATGATTTAAATTTAACTCGACTATCATAGAATTTTGTAATTCTTTCTTTCTGTCGAATCAAATTTTTCAATGCAACCAACCTTTCATCACTTAATTCGTCAAATTCATCCAACATTGCATTCCAAATTTGGTCGACAGGCAAGTCATCTTGCCTTTGAATACGAGTTGATTGAAGATTAATTTCGATAGGTAACACAGGATCGTACCTATATACTAACCTTAATGGCGATGTCCCCGTCGACTGTCAAGGTGAACTCCTATATGCCCAAAATATTTGATCAAGGGTGTTATGCCAGTTTTTAGGCTGTCGACCCACATGCTTTTTAATGAGGCCGGTGATAATTTTATTTGCGGCCTCGACTTGACCATTGACCTGTGCATAGTATGGGGTAGATGTTAGCATCTTTATATGCCTAGAACTTGGATAATCTACAATCTTCTTACGAGTAAAAACTGACGCTTGGTCAGTTGTCAAGGTTTGTGGTATTCCAAACCGACAAAAAATGTGATTTTCAATAAAGTTAATTACATCTTGTTGAGTGACTGCTTTAAAACAAACTGCTTCCACCCACTTGGTAAAATAATCGACTCCAACTAAAATCAACCGATGTCTTTTCGTCGAAGAAGGATATATTTGGCCAATTAAATCCAAGGCCCATCCTCTGAATGTCCAAGGTTTAACAATAGAATGTAATTCGCTGACCGGGACATTTTGTATGTGGCCATGTTTCTGGCATTGCTCACAAGACTTGGCAAACATAATGCAATTCTTCACCATAGTTGGCAATAATACAAACTTCATCGAAGTACCCATTTCATTTTTTCACCTGCTTGTTGGGCTCCGCATATACCTTCGTGAACCTCTGACAAAGCTAAATAAGCATCTTGCTCACTTAAGCATTTGTGTAAAGTTCCGTCAACATATCTTCTATGTAGTAGTCCACCTTTCATAGTATAATTCAATGCCGTATATTTTATCCTTATATATGCATTTTGACTTGGATTTTCCAAATAATCAATTATTGGCAACCTAGCTCCAGTCATTCGACAGGATTACATCATTGACTAAAACATCTCTTTCTTCCAGTGGATATAATAATTCTCTAATCTCCATTAATCCTGACAAGGTCTTTTGAGATATCTCGTACCCTGACGCCATTTGGGCTAACTCATTAGCTTCTTGATTCATTTCCCTGGGGATATGCTTAACAACTACGTCATCGAATTTTCTCCTTAACTTACTTGCTATAATGCAATATTTGGTCAAGTTATAACTAACACACTTGTATTCTTGGGTAAGTTGTTTAATAATCAACTGAGAATCCCCAAAGATATGCACATCTCGTGCTTCCATCTCCATTAGTATCTCTAATCCGACAATCAAAGCTTCATACTCAGCTTCATTGTTAGAACATGGATACTTAAGCTCAAACATGAACTTAGTAGGAGTTCCTTGTGGAGTCACGATTAAGATTCCTACTCCACTACCTCCTTGATTCGTCAAAGTAAAGTTTCCAAGGTTGTAAACTGACAAAGTTTATTTCCGACACATCCAATCTTGGATATTCTACCAAGAAGTCGGCAACTGCCTGACCTTTGACAGCATTGGTTGCCACGTATTGTAAAGAATATTCCAACAAAGCAATGGTCCATTTACCAATACACCCATTAAGGAATGGTTTTGACAACATATACTTTATTACATCAGTCTTAGAAATTACAAATACATTACAAGGCATCATATAATATTTGAGTTGGTACATGAAAAATACAATGCTAGACATAATTTCTCTATAGCACTATATCTTTTCTCAGCATCATTGAGAACTCTGCTTAGATAATACACAGCCCTTTCGACATTTTCATAGTCATCCTGGGCCAAGAGACATCCTATAGTATCTTCAGATGCTGATATGTACAACGTCAACGGTCGACGAGGCATAGCAGGCATCATGACCGGTGGATTGACTAAGTATTGCTTGATCTGGTCAAAAGCTTCTTGGTGACAAGATTCCTATACGAAAATTTGTTCTGCTTTCAACTTGACAATGGTGCAAATACTCTTGTTCTTCCCAACAAATTCCATATAAACCTCCACAGAAAGTTAACCTTTCCTAGTAAGGACTATAATTCCTTCTTATTTGTTGGTGCTGCGGCTTCCATAACTGCTTTAGCTCTATTTTTGTCCACCTCGATTCCTTTATTATGAACTAAAAAGCCCAAGAATTCGGCAGCCGATACTCCGAAGCTGCATTTCTCTGGGTTCATTTTGAGGTTGGGTCTTCTCATCCTTTCAAACCCTTGCTTCAGGTGCTCTAAGTGGTCATCTTTAGGTTTTGAATTGACAACCACATCATCAATGTATACTTCTATAAATTTCCCAATCACATCATAGAAAATAGTATTCATTGCTCGTTGATAGGTGGCTCCTGCATTCTTTAAACCGAAAGACATGACAATCCATTCATATGTTCCAATTGCTCCTGGACACTTGAAGGTAGTCTTTGAAACATCTTCTTCGGCTATAAAATTTTTATTATAACCTGCATGGCTATCCACACAACTTAAAATTTCATTTCCTGATGCTGAGTCGATAAGCATGTCGGCTATTGGCATCAGATATTCATCTTTAGGGGTAGCAGTATTTAGATTTCTAAAATCTATGCATACCCTCATTTTGCCATCCTTTTTAATAACAGGAACTACGTTAGAAAGCCAATCGACATACCTGGTTGTTCGAATGGACTTTGCTTTAAGCAGTCTCTCTACTTCCTTTTTGATTTATGGACCACCTCTAGGGCAAATCTTCTGCTCGCCTGTTTGACAGGTCTGCAATCCTCCCTGAGTGTTAACCGGTGTTCGACAAGATCCCTGCTTAAACTAGGCATTTCATCGTAGTCCTATGCGAAGCAATCTTTATACTTTGCAATTAGCCTGACAAGTTTTTGTTTGTAATCCTCTGGCAGAAAAGCACTCACAAAGATTGGCCTTTTATTTTCCTCCGTACCTAAGTTTATTTCTTCCAGGGGATCTTCCACTTCCAAATTTTGCTTAACTTCGGCTCCCTTTTCAAAACCCAAAGGACCGTTGTCAATGATACAGTCCGCTAACACACTTTCTAAAGTGTGTACTTCTTTGTCATCCAGATAGGTCGACAATCTTCTCGGTTGTATTTCAAGGCTCATTGTCGGAATTTGACCGAGATTTGTCGGCCTTTTCCTTTATCTTAACGCCAAATTGACAGAGAAGACTCGCTTCCAATGCATCCTTGTCAATGACCCATTCGTTGGCAGTTATTGGTCTGACGTTTGGTGAATATACCTTGAAATCAACATGTAATTGCTAAGCATAACAAGCGTTGTCATCTGCTTCGACTATTTCTACCCGATCTTGCGCATTCCACAAGATTACTTTCCGATGCACTGTTGACGGAATTGCTCCCACAACATGAATCGAATCCCTGCCAAGTAATAGGTTGTAGTTTGACTTGACGGGAATTATCACAAACAGTGTCATACTTTCGACTGTGCCAACTTGAATATTCAACAAAATGATGCCATCTGACGGAGAAGTTTTGCCACTGAAATCAGTAGCGACCATATCTATCGGAATTAAATCCGACTGATCCTTCCCTAGCTTTTTGAACATTGCTCTTGGCATCAGATTCACGGCAGCTCCCCTGTCAATTAAAACCCCGTTGGTAGGTCTTCCAACTATTATGGACTTTACATGCAAAGGCCTCAAATGGTTTCTTTGCTCATCGGTGGACTTCTTTAACTGGGCTACATTGTCGAATACGGTAACCAAGTTCTCTTGAACGTACATCCAAAAATCGCCTGGATCTCTATCATTGTTGACGACATCATCATTGTCGGAGAAGTCAACTTCGAGATATCCCGTCGGAGCCTCTACAATCTTCTTTTTTGGCTCTTAGATACGGGTGGCTGAGTTGACGGTCCTAACAACCCAGGTCCTGTCATCTGAGCGTTCTGAACCAATTGCTCTCTTTGGTAATCTTCATTCCAGAAGGAGGAATTCCAATCATTAAACTTATTCTTTCTCACCCATTTCTGCTTTCGTAACTCCAGATAACGGGCCATAGCAGAATTTTTTACCCATCGATCCACCATTACGTTAGATGGGGGCTTCCTGGTCTTGATGGAATTGAATCCTCCATCGACAGATTTGTTGCTTCCAACTGATTCTCTGATTGGCTCTTCAAGCCAACCTCTAATGTTATGTTGTTTAGGTCTTGTCTGGTACATATGTTGCTGACAGCTTCCTGTTTGCTTGTTAACAACATGCGTAGTATTCCTGTGCACACTGTGAGACCCAGCATGGCTGTTCGGGTGCGAGAACCTGCCTTGACTATTACCATCATGAGACTTAGTTATGTCTTGTCAGTGATATGATGGCGTTTTCTTCCCCCTTGCCTTCTTGGCAGTAGCATCGTCGTAAAATCCTTCACATTTTGGTCAAACTTTGAAGATACCACCATATTTCTTACGTGTCATGAAGTCGACAAGCGGTTCCCCTGGCTTTGGATAGATATCAAATGAATCTGTCAGGTCCATTTGAATATTCTGTCTGGCTCTTATATTGACCATGCCTATTCCCATAAGGACTTGGCGGTCGATTTTGTTAACTTCAGGACCGAATGGTTTGTATCAGTCTTCATGTATGGTTTCTTGTCTGAAAACTTTAGTCTTCCTTCTGTCAAAAATTTCTGAATGATGTCCCTGAAATATAAACAGTCATAGTTACATGACCAAAAGTATTATGAAACTTACAATACTTCCGATCTTTTATTTCATGGGCTTTCAATAGCCTATGACCATCTGACAACTTTAACTGCTTATCTTTGAGCAGTATTTCAAATATTTGGTCGGCTTTGGTCACGTCAAATGTATACACTTTCTTATTGATGAAAGGAATCATTTCTCTGGCCCTTGCAGGCCTTAAGGCTTGACATGTATAAGGGGGACCAATTTTCAATTCAACATAGTCTACCTCATATTCTTCAGAATTATTGCCCTCTTCGTCGGAATCACTACATCCAACAAAATTAATCTTTTCTCTTTTGAGGAATATCCTCTGCTTGAAAACCTTTTCGGTCTTCAGTTTTTCAATTTGTCGGACTTTGTCCCCCAACTGGGCAAGAATAATTAGGTGTTAGTTGACCAATTTCTTCCTCAGGGATAGGGGTGAAGCAACGAATCCTCATTTGACGGAATCGGGCAAGCTAATCATCGACAGACCCCTAAAGAATTGATCATGAAAGCTCCTCTCTAATTGATTCCAGGAATGTATGGAATTAGGTCTCAGGGTTGAAAACCAAGAAAAAGCATTCTTAGTTAATGAACTAGGAAAGAACTTCATTTTTAGTCCCTCCTCTAAAGCAAAGTCTCCTAATTCAATCGTATATCAGGAAATGTGCTAGACAGTTGATTCTCCACTTTCCCCCGAGAATTTTGACAATTTAGGTATTTTGTATCCTCAAGGAATTTCTCCCTGTTGGACCCAATCAGGAAATGCCGATGCAAAAAATGGTTGATTGGCATAACCTATATTAAAACCAAATCTATTCAATGCTTTCTCGATAACTTGGTTAACATTCTGGTTTAGAACATTTTGACAAAGCGCTCCAAGAGCGCCCTGGTTTATGACAAAGTCTTCATCTTCCTTTGGCTGTAGAATGTGTACATTTCCACGTCTCAAAGGGACTTGACGATGGGACTGTGGCCGCTCGTCATCTTCTTCGGATCTGTCAAGTTGGATAACTTACGGTTGTTCAACCTGTGGTTGGTTATTCTGACCCTGGTTGACATTCCTATTGACATTTCTATTGGGATTTCTATTGGCATTTTGGTTATCGTCTGGGGCTAACACAACCAAGGCTTTATTTAACCTACGTATCTCATTTTCTAATCACTATACCCATTTGTTGAGTAAATGTATTCACCATGTCAAAGTTACTAGAATCAATTTGTTGTCGAACATTGGCTAATGTAGCCTCTGACAGACCAACAATATTTTGCGGGGGTTGTCTAAGTGGAGATACTTGTGGCCTTACTATTGGAACCAAAGTGGTTCCGATTTATTTAATCTCTAGGTTTTGATGTTAACAAAAATGATTAAATTTGCTTGGCAAAGAGTTAGTTGAGATCTAACAAGTGAGTTCAGTTTATGCAGGAATATTCAAAATAATATAAGGTATACAATGCTTGGACTCTTACAAAGAGTTACTCGTCCAAAGGTTATTTAAACTGTTTATATTTTAATCGTTAAGTAGGTAACTAACTAAAAATCAGTAGACATCCATAGTAGCCACGTCAGCAGACGAGTGCTCTCCTCGAAACTCAAGTAGACATCCATAGTGCCTAACTAAAATTCAGTAGACGTCCATAGTGCCACGTCATTGGACGGAGTTTCTCTAAGGACTTAGCAAGTCCAAAGAATTGTGTGGACGAGCTTCTACCACATCAGTGGACTAGCAGAATAAAACCTTGTGTAGACACGTTCTAAAACTAAGTGCCAGTAGATGGTTCTACATCGTCTATATCTTTACTACCTTGAATATGATTTAATGCAATCTGGACCACATTGAATTTATTTCAAATGGTTGATATTTATTTCAAAGGAATATATGTTCTTTATAATTGTTTTATCTGGTTAATGCCTTGTCTCTTTGTAAGAAAATTCATAGTACTATCAAAGAAATACAAAAAGCAAACAGTACAATTGGAATTGCAAACGATTTGTACGATGACATCTTTATTGCCGGACAAAACCTGGGTTATAGACAAAGGAGGAAAGAAAGTTTTTAAGGTACAATTGCTCAGAACAGTGAGCCTCCATTTTGTGATTTTTTGATAACCAAGGATGCTTTTCAACACGGACAAAATCAAGCTATCAGTCTCAACAGATATAATGCATTTAATGCTATCTCTATAACGGGACTATTCAAATAACAGTTGAAGATTTATAAGAGAAATTGAAGACCACTATATACAGTGGGTCTCAAGCACTAAAGAATAACTTTTGCCATTTGAACATTTGCAAGATATTCAAATCTCATATTCCCTTTGTAAAGTAAAAGTCTGTAATTCTTAAGGATTGAATATTTGAAAAATATTCAGTAGATCTAAAACCTACATACCCTCACATATAGTGAGTTAGAATGATCTTAGAAAAATCTCTGTAACAGAGTTAGAGCCTGAAGAGGCTTGGCAAGAAAGCAATACTTGTAGCCTGGAGAGGTGAAGAATACTTGTTGTAAAAACTATTTGGAAATAGTGGAGAAAATCCTTCAAGTAGAAGGGACTGGATGTAGCTCTTGGTTGGAAGAGAGTGAACCAGGAAAAAATACGTGAGTGAATTTTCTATCCCTTATCTTATTCAGTTTTATTCCGTTATACTAACTGTGGGATTTGATCTTGGTTTTGTTAATCTTATAAAAAGGAGTTCTTATGTGCTTAATCTTTTTATCTTCTGCTTGTGAAAGGGTTTTTACAAAAATAATTAACAAACACAACTCAACCCCCCTTCTTGTGTTTGCCTGTGCCAACTTTAGTTGGTATCAGAGCTTAGCCTTGACAGGGTTGAGCATCTAACAAGTTCTAAGGCAATACGATCCTACAATCATGGATGCAGAAGAACAAGCTATCAACAGACCCCCTCTCTTTGATGGAACTGATTATGATTATTGGAAAAAGAGGATGATGGCATTCTTGGATGCACAGAATGCTGACATCTGGGAACTGATATAAAATGGCTACACTGAGACAAGGAGTGAAGCTGGAGCTGCAGTGCCTAGAGCTAAATGGACTCAAGAGTAGAAAAGCCAACATCAACTAAACTTGAAAACTAAGCACTATCTCATGTGTGATATCACCATATCTGAGCATCACAAGGGTCATAGTTGCAACACTGCTAAAGAAATCTGGGATACTCTTGCACTAGCTCATGAAGGTTCCTCACAAGTGAAGGAATCAAAGATAAGCATGCTGGTTCAATAGTATGAGCTATTCAAGATGGCTGATCATGAAACTATCAACCAGATGTTTGGAAGATTTCAAACAATCACCAACAGTCTCAGGTCTCTTGGAAAGGTCTATGAGAATAGAGATCATGTGACAAAAATTTTGAGAAGTCTCTCAAAACAGTGGAGACCTAAGGTAACCGCTATCCAGAAAGCAAAGAATCTGAATACTCTTTCTCTGGAAGAGCTTCTGAGATCATTAAAAGTTCATGAACTTGAACTTAATGAAGAGGAAAACTCCAGAAAAGGAAAATCCACTGCCTTAAAGGCCAAGAAAGCTAGTTCCTCAAAGGTGCTTAAAGCTGCTGAGTCCTCAGGTGAAGCCGATTCATCAAATAATGAAGATGACTCAGATGAGGATGAACTATCTTTCATCTCCAGAAAAATCCAACACATGTGGAGAAAGAAAGGTGGATTCAGAAGGAAGCAGTTCAATAAAAAATTCTCCAAGGAGAAGTCAGATTCCAAGGAGAAAATCCCACCCCTGTGCTTTGAATGTAAGAAACCAGGACACTTCAAAGCTGACTGCCCAGAGCAAAAGGAGAAAAAGAAATTCTTCAAAAATAAGAAAGGCTTGATGGCTACATGGGAGGATCTTGACCTGTCTTCTTCAGATGAAGAAGATGAAGCGGGAGAGGAAGCAAACATTTGCTTCATGGCTACACTGCATCAGAAAGTGAATTCACTGATGCTGAGGTAATGGACTCTAATCCATCCGCGACACCTGACAGCGTGCGACGCGCGAGCGAGCGCACTTGAGATTCCGGCAAGTGTACCGGACTGTCGCCAAGTAATAAAAGATATCGATCCCAGGTAGACTGTGATCTCGAATCGCAATTAATTTTCAAATTAGGTAATCTGGACTGTGTAAAAAGGATTTGAATTTTGAAAAGGTTTTAAGAGATAGATAAACAGAAAACAATTAAAACAGAAAACAAATCTTTTTGGTTTTTCAGATCTAAATGGGTTCCTAGGGATTTAGGTTACCACAAGATCGTTTACGTTGCTAACATGATTACCCTTGTTAATTACCGAAATTGCCTTGAAGGCGAGTTTATCCTTTAATAGTTTAAGCTCCCTCTCGGGTTACAAAAACCGTGCCCAATCGACTCAACTCCTACTCTCGTGGTAGTTGATCTCAGATTGAACCCCTTGCGTTTCGTGACAACTCGTTGATCCTCGAGGGACGGCTTCTAACTCTCGTGATTTCAGTCCCAAGTCTGACTTCTATAGATCCGACACCTAAGTTCACCGCTAGGTTCCTCCTTAGAATGTCTAAGTCATGCAAATAACCCTAAGTTCACCGCTAGGTTCCTCCTTAGATCATCCACATCTTACAAACAAGCGGCCGCCAAATTTTACGAGTGAAAAACTCTAGAAATCCCAAGTTCACCGCTAGGTTCCTCCTTAGAATATCCACGTCTCGCAAATGAGTGGTTGCCGAATTTACAAGTGAATAAAACACTAGAAATCAGATCTAAAGAAAAATCGAAATAACAAAGATATTACATCAAATTCAGCATCGTAAACAAAACTCGGGCAGAGCCCCTATCCCTAGAAACAAACTACTACTCAAGTCTTGCCATGGAGGTGACAAGCTTGGTTGACAACATCATGAAAATACAAAAAATCAGAGAAGAGAGGAGGAGAGGAGAAGAGAGAGATCTATGCATAGAGTCCTAGTTGTTATGGATGATCCTGATGTTGCTTCTGCATCTACCTGGTCCCTATTTATAGAATTGGGAAGTTAGAGTCCCAATCTAACTCAAATTCTGATCCAAATTCGGTTTCTTCAGGTCCAAGTAATGCGCGTCACGGCCGTGATGGTCATCATGGGCAGACCGTGACGGTCTCTGACTTGTGGGGGTTTTTGGTCACGGCCGTGATGGCTATCATGGCTAGGCCGTGACAGACTCTAACTTCAGCCTTTCTTCTTTTTCAGTTTTGCTCGATCATGGCCGTGATGGCTATCACGGCCAGGCTGTGATGGGCTCTGTTTGGCTCATTTTCTGTACTTTTAAAGCTCCAACTTCATCCAAACTCCATCATGGTTGATCTTGAGCATTTTACCCTTGATTTCTGCAAAACAACACACGAAAACCGCCTTACCCGTTCCAAAGGAAAATTACCCTAAAATCTAATTAAAAATGCCTAAACTACATGAAAAAGGCTTGCAAAATGATAGACAAAGATGATGTGAAATCACACTCATCAAATCACCCCAAGCTTAAAACTTTGCTTGTCCTCAAGCAATTACTCAGGCCATAAGATATAAATCATTCAAAGCATGGATAGTGAACCAAGAACCCTAGCAATTAATCCAAGTGACGGCATATTCAAATAAGTCCTTAAGAGATAATCAATTTCAAGTCCAATTAGAATCTTAGGTTTTTCAAATTCATATTCTCACTGATTCGGGCACTCTTCTCACCTCACTCAAGTATTTTAGGGTATATGACAATTCGCTCAGTTTCCTCAAGGAAAGTACTCTAACATAGGCTTGACTATTAACCAAATCTCTACTTTATTAATGAAAACACATAAGAATCAAGAGGTCTTTTATTTTGGTTGTAATGTGGCCATGGGATTTATTGTTAGGTGGGAAAATCAAGGAAAGGGAATTTCAAGAAGGCAAGACAAATCATCAAACGTTGCAAAGCATGACACCTTCTAAAATACCTCTTTTTGGGCTTTGATTTACTTTTCCACCTCTTTTTTCTTCTTCTTTTCTTTTCATTTCTCACTTTCTTTGTCATCCCCTTCTCCATTTTATTTTTTTTCTTTTGTGTTTATTTCATTTTCATTTATTTGGAGAAGGGGGGATTTATAGCTCAAGAGAAATATTTTCTAATTTTCTCATCCCATACTTTTTCAAACTACCATTTTACCCTTTTGTAATACTTTAAAAGGTGTCATACCAAGTATTATTCATCAAAACATTTCATGGTACCAAGAAAAGTATTTTATTTCTTTTAGGCTCAAAGTTGGGCAACTAAGGGGTAGCATTTAATCATTCAAAACTCAGAAGGCCGGAAAAATACCTAGTGCCCCAATCATTTTCAAAAAATGTTTTAAAAAATTTTCAAGTTTCAAAATGGTTTCAAGTCAAGTTCTAGAAAATACAGTCCAAGAGGAATTAAATCACTCTATCACAAGGAATGGGGCATATTTAGTGAGTACCCCTTTTTGGCTCAAAATCTTACATTTAGTAGTTCAAAAATCAGTGAGAAATACAAATCTAAGGAACCACATGCTAATTATCAACTATCAAAAGACTATCTCAAGAATTTTTATTTTTAGCCTCGTCAAAAGAATAATAAAAATTGGGTTCAAAAATTCACTATCTCAATTCATTTGTCACCAAGTTCTTACAATTGGATGCATATTCTAAGTGGGGGGCAATCTAGAGAATGTGATCATACCAAACTATGCCTATGAGAATGCAATATGAATGCAATAATGCAAATGCAAAAGATACCCCTACCCCAAGCTTAACACTTACATTGTCTCCAATGTAAATGGTCAAGTCGGAGAGAGGAGAAAAATGGAACAACTTACCGAGGTGGTAGCGGGTGTTGGCTCACATTCCAGTCAAAACTTGGGTGGAAATAGCATCACGGCCGCGAGGCTCATCACGGGCAGGCCGTGATCAATTATGGTCTTGGCATCCTACTCATCACGCCCGTGATGGATATCACGGCTAGGCCGTGATCCTTTCTGTGCTCTTGTATTAGTTCATCACGGCCGTGACCACTGTCACGGCCAGGGCGTGATGGCTTCTGACTTTATTTTTCTCTGCTCTTCTTCCCTTTCTCAACCTGAAAACACTAGACAAACCTATTAATGATATTTTTGCCTCTTGATCTTCTCAAATTATTCAAGAGGTTAAATCAAAATCAAAAGGAAAAGGGAAAGAAAACTTGGGTTGCCTCCCAAGAAACGCTTGTTTACGGTCCTAAGCTTGACCATACTTCTTTCAATCAACCGGGGTCGGCTGGGCGTAGAAGTGCAGGAACACTTCTCTTCCATGGAACTCCCTCAAAAAGCCGTTTCTGCTCATACGGCCAATAACGCTTCCGCTTCGCTCTTTTCTCTCGGAGCTTCCTAGCCTTCCTTCCTCCCGGCGGAAGTTTTGTTTCCGCATGGACAGCAACTCCAACTTCGTCACCTCTGGGTGCATCATCAGCCATGCATATCTTCGGATTTGCTTCCATGTTGAGTTCTTCTTTTACCACTGGAGACGTGATATCGATCCTGCACACATGGCTCTCAAAAGGAGGGTTATTATAAGAGTTAGTAAATTCAAAATCGACCCTACCTTCCTCTACATTTAGAGAGAGTTTACCATTCCTTACGTCTATTACTGCTCCAGCGGTGGCCAAGAATGGCCTTCCTAAAATGATGGGGAATTTAGAATTCCCTTTCATATCCAATACCAGGAAGTCGGTAGGGATGAAGAATTTCCCTACCTTCACATGGACATTCTCTAATATGCCTAGAGGAGTCCTAGTTGAGCCATCTGCAAATTGTAAGGAGAATTTGAATGGTCTCAACTCTTTCGTTCCCAACCTTTCCAAGATAGTGAGCGACATCAAGCTCGCACTAGCCCCTAGGTCACATAAGGCTTGGTCGATTTGCACCTGTTCGATCGAGCAAGAGATGGAGAAACTACCTGGGTCTTTCAGTTTAGTAGGCATTTTAGTCTCTACATCTACTTGCTTTTTCCTGACCAACCTTTGTGGGAAAGGTATCGGGGGTTGGTACGGTGGTGGAGGGACATACTTCGGTTCTGGCTCTTCCTTTTCGCTCGTGTCCTCCTCCGGTTCCACCTCTATTTCAGCTACCCCCACCCCAAGCTTATCATCCCTCAAGTGTATGGCATTACAATGCTCAGTGGGATTAGGGCCGGGTGACCAGGAACGTACCCTTAGGTCTAGTGTATTGGCTGGCTTGTTGGGCAATCTGGGTTTCTAGCATCTTGTTATGAGTTGCTAAGTTGTCTACCTTAGATGCTAGCTCCTTTATTGCCTCACTCACTGCCCTTCCTTGTTGTCTAAACTCCTCATTTTGTTTTGTCTGAGTTTCAACAAAACTTTCAAATAAAGTCTCGAGTTTAGACTGCTGTACTTGAGGATACCCCGGAGCGGGTTTCCTATTACCTTGGCCCTCTTGGAACTCATGGTTGAGTGTGTTGCTGTAGTTGCCATAAGAGAGGTAAGGGTTGTTCCTCCTTTGGTTGTAGGGATTTGGGGGAGCATAGTTGGGCAGCTTCGGGTTAGTGTCGTAGAAGTTGTGACAAGAGTTCACTTGTTCACCCGAAGCACCGGATCCATGTGGGCATTCCATCATGTCATGTCCCTGCATTCCACAAATCTCACAAACAAGGTTAGTAGCACCTAATGCACTCACATTAGCTCTTTCAAGCCGATCAAAACGTTTATTAAGTGAGTCTATCTTTGACATGATGAGATCAGTGCTATTTACCTCAAACTTACCCCCCGAAATCTTGTTCGGGTTATTACCTCTTTCGGAACCCCATTGGTGGTAGTTGGTGGCCACGTTATCAATGATGTTGAATGCCTCAGTCAAAGGCCTATTCATAAATGCTCCACCAGCTGCAGAATCGAGTGACACCTTCGAAGAGTAGTCCAATCCGTTGTAGAAGGTGTGCACTAGTAACCACCTCTCGAGTCCATGGTGTGGGCAAGACTCCAGCAGTCCCTTGTAGCGATCCCAAGCTTCCGATAAGGATTCTCCGTCTTTTTGGAAGAAGCCGGTGATCTGGGTACGTATGTAGGCCGTCTTGGATGGAGGGAAGAATTTTTCCAAGAACGCCTGCTCCAGTTGGTCCCAAGTAGTCAGGGTGTTAGCGGGGATTTGCTTTAGCCAAGCTTTCGCTTTTCCAGTGAGAGATGAGGGGAACAGTCTCAAACATACAACATCGACCGAGGCTCCATTAATCCTGATTGCGTCGGTGAACTCCAAGAATGTTTCTATATGGTCAGTCGGGTCCTCCGAAGGCAATCCTCCGAATTGATGTTGCCTAATCATGTTGATTAGCATAGGCGGTATGGTATAGTTCTCCGCCTCAATCTCTGTCCTAGCAATCCCAGTTCGCAAGCCTCTCGCATTTGGGGCTGCGTAGTCCTTCAAAGGTTTTGTATCCGGGAGATTCGCCATGAGTGGAATGGGAATCGACCTTTCTCCCTCTCTTTGTAGTCGCCTACGTCTATGGAAGGTTCTCTCGATCTCTGGATCAACTTCACCAAGGCTCCCAAGACTTAGGGATCTTTGCATAAAACACACAGAGAGATGGATACAATAGAAGGAAAGATATACTTTTGATTTTTGATTTTTTTTTCAGAAATTAAAATCAAATAAAAAAGAAAAAGGTCCAGAAAAATCAATTTAAAAACTAAATTGAAATTCGAAAAGGCATAGTCCCCGGCAACGGCGCCAAAAACTTGACAGCGTGCGACGCGCGAGCGAGCGCACTTGCGATTCCGGCAAGTGTACCGGACTGTCGCCAAGTAATAAAAGATATCGATCCCACAGAGACTGTGATCTCGAATCGCAATTAATTTTCAAATTGGGTAATCTGGACTGTGTAAAAAGGATTTGAATTTTGAAAAGGTTTTAAGAGATAGATAAAACAGAAAACAATTAAAACAGAAAACAAATCTTTTTGGTTTTTCAGATCTAAATGGGTTCCTAGGGATTTAGGTTACCACAAGATCGTTTACGTTGCTAACATGATTACCCTTGTTAATTACCGAAATTGCCTTGAAGGCGAGTTTATCCTTTAATAGTTTAAGCTCCCTCTCGGGTAACAAAAACCGTGCCCAATCGACTCAACTCCTACTCTCGTGGTAGTTGATCTCAGATTGAACCCCTTGCGTTTCGTGACAACTCGTTGATCCTCGAGGGACGGCTTCTAACTCTCGTGATTTCAGTCCCAAGTCTGACTTCTATAGATCCGACACCTAAGTTCACCGCTAGGTTCCTCCTTAGAATGTCTAAGTCATGCAAATAACCCTAAGTTCACCGCTAGGTTCCTCCTTAGATCATCCACATCTTACAAACAAGCGGCCGCCAAATTTTACGAGTGAAAAACTCTAGAAATCCCAAGTTCACCGCTAGGTTCCTCCTTAGAATATCCACGTCTCGCAAATGAGTGGTTGCCGAATTTACAAGTGAATAAAACACTAGAAATCAGATCTAAAGCAAAATCGAAATAACAAAGATATTACATCAAATTCAGCATCGTAAACAAAACTCGGGCAGAGCCCCTATCCCTAGAAACAAACTACTACTCAAGTCTTGCCATGGAGGTGACAAGCTTGGTTGACAACATCATGAAAATACAAAAAATTCGAGAAGAGAGGAGGAGAGGAGAAGAGAGAGATCTATACATAGAGTCCTAGTTGTTATGGATGATCCCGATGTTGCTTCTGCATCTGCCTGGTCCCTATTTATAGAATTGGGAAGTTAGAGTCCCAATCTAACTCAAATTCTGATCCAAATTCGGTTTCTTCAGGTCCAAGTAATGCGCGTCACGGCCGTGATGGTCATCACGGGCAGGCCGTGACGGTCTCTGACTTGTGGGGGTTTTTGGTCACGGCCGTGATGGCTATCACGGCTAGGCCGTGACAGACTCTGACTTCAGCCTTTCTTCTTTTTCAGTTTTGCTCGATCATGGCCGTGATGGCTATCACGGCCAGGCTGTGATGGGCTCTGTTTGGCTTATTTTCTGTACTTTTAAAGCTCCAACTTCATCCAAACTCCATCATGGTTGATCTTGAGCATTTTACCCTTGATTTCTGTAAAACAACACACGAAAACCGCCTTACCCGTTCCAAAGGAAAATTACCCTAAAATCTAATTAAAAATGCCTAAACTACATGAAAAAGGCATGCAAAATGATAGACAAAGATGATGTGAAATCACACTCATCAACACCCTAAAACCCGGCATCACAGGGTTACCTGTTTGCGGAAAAGAAAGTTATTTAAAATGCTGGTCGCCTTCGGAAAAATAACCTTTTATATAAGGTTACTGAAAAAGGGTACTCATTTTTTTTTGTAATAGTATGAGGTAGTTAAGGAAAGGTGATGAACACTCAAAACATGTAAATAAACATCATACATATAGATATAACTGTCCCACTTGGGATCTTAGGTTTGATTACAGGACAGGCCTTGTCGAACTGGCCAACATACACTGATACAGATACTGAAGAAATAGGTAAAAAGATAACATCACACTGGGAATAGGGAATCGGGTATAAGACTCAAAAAATGGCTCTAAAAGCCTAGGGACTATCGGGACAACTCCAAAAGCCAACAAACGATCTACCCATGCCTCCTGCATGCAGAGTGACCACAGACGCTACCTTCAGATGAGACATCAGTTACTGGATCAATAACGTCACCGCCATCATCGATAGGGATGTCGTCGTTGCCGGGATCCTGTAGAAGGTACTCTAGCTCCTCCTCCTCCTCGTCCTCGACCTCTATGAACTCAAAAGGTTCTTCCTCAGGATCCTCTTCGGGATCCTCTTCCACTGGATCCTCTGCGAGCGGTTCAACTGGGTCAAAGTACTCATGAAGGAGTCCGGTGACTTGTAGCGTATGGAGGTAGTACCATGGAGGTGGAAGCGTCACAGTCCTTGTCTCGAAGGTATGGATCCTTCGTATGGGCACTTTGGTCGCGCTGTCGCCACGCGCCAAAAAGAACGAGCGATTATAGAATAATGCAGTATAGTGCGACAACTCGGATCGTCTCTCAAGGACTCTTTAGTTGTTGTTATTATTAACAGAAAATTAATAAAAGTTAGAAATGGGGGTTTTGAGATTAAAACTAAAATAAAGAAAACAAAACAAAAACAGAGTAAGAAAAGAGATTAACAAATAAACAAAAGCGATTAACCTACTGTTCTCAGTTTCCCACTATCATTGGTTCATGCAAATCCTAAGCAGATACTAATCCCCTCCCGGTTGTAGCAACAATTAACAAACGGAAACCGTTTACTGAGATGTATGTTCCTATTCCCGAAATAACAAACGGGGTTAAGCTCTCATGAACAAACGAACATGAATGAACACACGCGAAATAACAAACGCGATTATATATAGGAACATAGCATCCAGAAATGAAACAATACCATACTATATATTCCCGAAATAACAAACGAAACATACAAACATGGTATTGAAAAGAGAAAAGCAAATGATCATGAAATACTGTAACCTCAAATGTTAACAGAAACCAATTACAGTAGATTAATCTAGGAGACTAATTCTCCATTACAAAAGAAAGACAACAAACTAAAAGGAAAACAATAGCTAACAAGTTCAGAAACTAGCCAAAACTGGCTAATTCTGACTTTTTTCTTCATTTCTGCCTAAACAGGCTTATATACACGTTTCTGGAGTCAGAGTACTCGCGAGGCGAATCACTGCTCGCGAGGCGAATTACATGAAAGGTCTGCAACTCTTTGTCTTCTCGCGAGGCGAGCACATCCTTCGCGAGGCGAACTCTTCAGCTTCCAACTGTTACGCCCGTGGCATTCAACACGCCCAAACCGTGATGGCTTCTGATCTTCCAAGACTCGCGAGGCGAAGGAATGCTCGCGGGGCGAATGCTTCAACTTCAGGATTGCCACGGCTGTGATCTTCAACACGGGCAAGCCGTGATCGTCTCTGACTTTTTCATGGTTGCAATACTCGCGGGGCGAGAGATTATTCGCGGGCCGAGTGGCTCCAGATTTATTACTTTTTATTAACCTGAAAATAGAAAATAAAAGTAAATACTTTATTCACTCTAAATCAACTAAATTAACCTAAAAACACTTTACAGACTCAAAACACTACTTAGAGACAATCAAGTCTAATTTGGGTAAAAAGGATATAAAATAAGCACAAAGCCAAGGTCTTTACTAGTTATAAAACCAGTCAAACAGAGGCTCATCAAAATACCCCAAACTTAAACTTTGCTTGTCCCCAAGCAAACTACACTCAAAAACTTAAAAAGACTCAAGACCTGGCAAGCTCAAAAGATTCAATCAACTTTAGCACAGATTTCAAGCAATATTTCAAAACAATTTTTCTTTCAATGTTCCCCCCTTACAAGCAAAACAATCCCCACATGCATTTATTCTAAACAATTGAGAAATTAATCATTCAGACAATCAGAAATCTAAGCAGGGGATCTAAGTCACACACAAAAGAGAGATCACCAAATTCAAACAAATGCCTTCCTCACAAGGGAAATTTATGTTCACTCAATCGCTCAATTTGTTTGTCAGGCTATCAACATTTCACTCATTTTCACTTTTAAGAGCACTTCCCATAAATTTGATTTTCATCTCAAAATGATTCCCACAGAAAACATGCAAGCAACATCAACAGGTCTTTTATGGGTTGTAATGGGGCCTGGCTAAGGGTAGGATATACAAAGGAACTAGGCTGCGGACCCTAGGAACTAAGAGAGCATGAAACATTTTTTACACTTTGAAATTCACTCAAGTTCCTTTTTCATTTTTCATTTTGCCTTGGGTGGCTACAGCCTTTTATTTTCTTTTTGGCATTTTTGCACTTTTATTTTTTTTCTTTTTTTTTTTTTTCTATATTTTTTTCTTTTTTTCTTTTTTTCCTCTTTTTACTTTTCTATCATTTGAATTTTTTTCACTTTTTTTTTTTTTTCCCAATCCCAAACAACACATTGCACCGGGTAGCCACCCCAAACTTTTGTTTCTTGCACCCATTCTAAGATTACATGCTCTCCTAATCCTAAGATCGGGTTAACATGGTTTTCCAGATTTTTGGGCTTACAACATTAGGTTATCAAGAACTAACAGGCTAATAGGCTCAATGGGGCTAACTAAGGAACATGCATCAGGAATTGTTATTTTAGGCTAAGTAGTTTATTTACAAAGAAAATGCCTAAATCATTTGCTACACACATATAATCATGCAAACCAAAAAGAGATTCAAGCAAATTCAGGAAAGTGCAACTTAAAAGAGATTCTCACAGTCAAAAACATGTTGGAGGCTCAAAAACCTCACCTGGACATTTTTGCAAATTATTTGACAGAGATTCTATCCCTAGTGTGTGCTTCCTATCACCCCAAACTTATCATAAATCATGCCATCATAACAAAATCTCAAAGTTCAGTTTTCAATCATATGGGGATCATTTTTCAAAAATTTTTCTCAGATCCTAGGGGGAAAACAGTCAACACATAATATGCAATCCATCTATGCAAAAATCAATAAAATCCATCAAACTTGCCAATACCAGACTCAACACACAAATACTCCTGAGCTTCTCAAATTATTCAGGAGCTTTATTCTATTCAAAACAAAACAGAAATAAAACAAAGCAAAAGAAAATTAAAAAGGAGAAAGGGTTAAGAAAACTCATTGAAGGGCGGTTCCGCCAGGATCCCACTGCTTGTAGCATAAGTCCCACATGGTAGCCAAAGGACTGAAATTTGTTCCAAGCCTCCCTAACTTGCAGCTTTGATGTGGGAGTGAGCATTTGACAATTATGATGACTTCGCCGAGTGCGGCGGACTTCTCACTCCCCTTCGGGTCACAGCTGACCTCCTTCTCAATAAAGTCTCCCCAATAGAAGTGGGGCTCAACCTCTTGGACCGGCCATGGTGCAAAATCCAAGGGCTTAAACTCCATCACTGGTTCCTCAGGGGAAAGTGGCAAACAGTTAGAAAGTTTTACTGGTGCTGCTTCAACTTCTGCAATGTCATCATCCACTGCACTAACAAAATTTTCACCTGCTATACACGCAGAAATTTCAGCACACACCAGGCAAAGGTTAGAGTTAGTACATATATTACAAGAAAATGAATCAGAAAAATCTACAATGTCTGAAAATTCTTCAATCAGTTCATCCACCCCATTACTCTCAACACATTCAATTGTTTTACTTGCATCATCTACTCCCAAAGGTTCTTCTTTATCTTCAGGCACGGGGAAGCAGACGTTCTCCTGATCCATATGGATGCTTTGCTTAACATACCTTTCAAAATAGCAATCTACACACAAAGCATTGCCATCACAATAACAATCATCAGGGGATTCAACACACAATTCAGTAACAGAAGTATCAGTATCAAACTCATCCTCAGAGGTATTTTCAAGAATAAATTGTGCCTCTGTAGGTTCTTCAATGGGCTGTGGAGCTAGCATTGCAGCTGAGTTGGTGGTAACTTGATCAATTAGAGCCCACAATTTCCGAGATTCAGCTTGGCTCCTTTGGTATTCAGCCTCCATCCTCTGTTGAAATTCCTCTATCATCCGTTGAGTTTGCTCGGCCATCCGTTGATTGTTCTCTTCCATTTGTTGTAGCATTGAAGCAATTTTATCCAAGGTGCTCTGTGAAGGTTCGGAAGGTGCAGAGGTGGTCGCTTGGCTAGGATAGTATGGTGGTGGCTCACTAAAATTAGGATAATACATGCAAGGTTGCTCATAATAAACATTAGGAAAATATCCATACATGTAATTATCCATGGCAATCAAACAACCAGACAAAGCAGACAACACTAATTAGCAAAGCAAAAAGTTTTTTTTTTTTTTTTTTTTTTTAAATGTAACTTTCTGCTAATAACAACAAACAAGAGTCCCCGGCAACGGCGCCAATTTTTGGTCGCGCTGTCGCCACGCACCAAAAAGAACGAGCGATTATAGAATAATGCAGTATAGTGCGACAACTCGGATCGTCTCTCAAGGACTCTTTAGTTGTTGTTATTATTAACAGAAAATTAATAAAAGTTAGAAATGGGGGTTTTGAGATTAAAACTAAAATAAAGAAAACAAAACAAAAACAGAGTAAGAAAAGAGATTAACAAATAAACAAAAGCGATTAACCTACTGTTCTCAGTTTCCCACTATCATTGGTTCATGCAAATCCTAAGCAGATACTAATCCCCTCCCGGTTGTAGCAACAATTAACAAACGGAAACCGTTACTACAGATGTATGTTCCTATTCCCGAAATAACAAACGGGGTTAAGCTCTCATGAACAAACGAACATGAATGAACACACGCGAAATAACAAACGCGATTATATATAGGAACATAGCATCACCGAAATGAAACAATACCATACTATATATTCCTGAAATAACAAACAGAAACATACAGCATGGTATTGAAAAGAGAAAAGCAAATGATCATGAAATACAGAACCTCAAATGTTAACAGAAACCAATTACAGTAGATTAATCTAGGAGACTAATTCTCCATTACAAAAGAAAGACAACAAACTAAAAGGAAAACAATAGCTAACAAGTTCAGAAACTAGCCAAAACTGGCTAATTCTGACTTTTTTCTTCATTTCTGCCTAAACAGGCTTATATACACGTTTCTGGAGTCAGAGTACTCGCGAGGCGAATCACTGCTCGCGAGGCGAATTACATGAAAGGTCTGCAACTCTTTGTCTTCTCGCGAGGCGAGCACATCCTTCGCGAGGCGAACTCTTGACTTCCAATCATTACGCCCGTGGCATTCAACACGCCCAAACCGTGATGGCTTCTGATCTTCCAAGACTCGCGAGGCGAAGGAATGCTCGCGGGGCGAATGCTTCAACTTCAGGATTGCCACGGCTGTGATCTTCAACACGGGCAAGCCGTGATCGTCTCTGACTTTTTCATGGTTGCAATACTCGCGGGGCGAGAGATTATTCGCGGGGCGAGTGGCTCCAGATTTATTACTTTTTATTAACCTGAAAATAGAAAATAAAAGTAAATACTTTATTCACTCTAAATCAACTAAATTAACCTAAAAACACTTTACAGACTCAAAACACTACTTAGAGACAATCAAGTCTAATTTGGGTAAAAAGGATATAAAATAAGCACAAAGCCAAGGTCTTTACTAGTTATAAAACCAGTCAAACAGAGGCTCATCACACTTCGTTAGCATTTATTTCGGTGGTCGTGACTGGTCCCCGATATGTCACGGTCGTCGCTCCCTCGTGTATAGTCCAATTCCCCACCGACCCAGCGTGATAAAAAACCTCGCTCCTCGAGTTCGTCGGTGCCAAGGGAACGTCCGGATCCATCTAAGAGCATGTGCATTTCCGATATAAGAAGAAAAGAACAAAACATACAGTTGTGCAAGAGTGAGATACCGTCATAAGATATATCCCACAACAACCATATACATGATACATACAACACAGAATCATATAAGCAGTTAAATCATGCATATACATAGCATAACCATGTTATATCAAAGGGTCTCAAACCCGCACAGTCAACCTTTGAAAATATCCATGGCACTTCAATATCAGGCTCTAACATAATCTCATGAGATATCAATACCGTTTTCCACTGGAGAAGAATTAGAGTTGGTCAATCTCTAGCCCACCGGGCAGTTGCCTACATACCCTCATGCATTTAAGGTCTCAGGACGAGCAACGTCACATGTGCCTCTGAACTCGGTTTACATGGACAGACTCCCAGATACCACCTTGTATCTGATATATAAGAAAGCACGTCTGCTTGGGGAAATGCACATGAGAAAATATTTTATTTAAAAGGTTTTCTTTGTGTTCATTCTTTTTCGCTGTCGCAGCTCAAAGCTAACGACTTAATCATCATTTCCCCATCACTTAAAAACTTAGAAGCATAGGACACATAGTCTGAATGCTCAATCACAACGCCCGAGACCGATGCCGCAGTCGAGGGTTGTGGTCGTAGAAAACAACATTCACCTTTAACAATGTTTATCACAACGTGGTTAGGACACACAGTCCACAACAACGTGATTAGGACACACAGTCCACCACTACGAAATCAGAACGCACTGTCTTAAATTTCGAGAATTGGACTCTCAGTCCATAACATCATGAATAGGACTCATAGTCCTGAATTAACACTGATCCAAGATCACGTGCGCATAACTGAATACTAGAGGCGACGTCTCGCGTACTAGATTCTCTTTCTTTAGTACTTATTTTTCGTTCAGTGAAAAACAAATTCAAAACCGAATCCTCGATAACCTATCCAGGCTATCGGAAAGTTTCTAAAACATTTAGGAGAAAACATTTTCTTTGAAAATCTTTTGTAAAGCATATTTGAAATACTTTTATCTTTGAAAATCCGCAATAGGATATTGCCAAAAAAAATCTTGAAAGTTTTCACTTGAAGACACATAGTTCGAAAAGGATTTTTCTCTCATAAAACAATAGTTCACCCAAAACCATTTCAACATTTAAAACAAGTATTTTAAGTTAATGAGATTTTGGAAAAGAACACCAATCCCTTCATCTTCAAAGCTTATTAAGGTTTTTAATCCTTATAACAGTTGAGCACAGACACAAGTCTGGCTTAGCAAACTTTCAATCAACAGCAGTACATATTATCAGTTCAATGCTAATATTACAGTTGAAAGCAGTTCATCACAGATATGCATTATAACATTTAGAACAAGTACAGTTCAACATCAGATAATAACATAATAGTTCAAGTACATTAGATAACCAAGTAAGCTCAATCAACATGTAAATATCCAGCTAAACACATACACACATGCATACAGTTATTGAATATCTTTAGGAAATCCCCTCTTACCTCAAGTAGGTAAGAGAATGCGAGAAAATAAATAGTTTCACGATCGTTCTTCAAAGTTGGTTAGGATGCAAGTCTAGGTTTCAAGACACAAGGTTCAAAGAATTAGAACTCAACCAAGAACTTAGGGCTAGAAGTTTCCAAAACACATGCAACTTAGGGATTTATGATCCTTAAGTGCTAGGAGTTTAAAACATGATTACTTTAAACAAAGTTGAACAAAAATCCCACCAAGTTACACTTGATGGAGATTCGGCCTTGACCAATAAGATAGGCTAGGAACATTTAAACTTTCCAATCTCTTTGGTTTAGCATCCATTAATAGTAAGGAGCTCAAAACCATGATCACTTTGGAAAATGAAAAACGAAACACCCTAGGTCCATAACCTTTAAGATTCGGTCATCCTTGGGTTTTCATGATAGAAATTTTTAAATTCTTCCAATCTCTTAGACCTTTTAGCATCCAATAACTTATGGAGCTCAAGTCTATGATCATCTTGAAAGCAAAATAGGACTTTAAATAACAAAGCTCATAAGCACATAAAGTAAGAACAACATAAGCCTATAAGTAAATAAAGCATAAAGACATAAGTAAATGAATCATAAATGACATAAACATAAATGACATAAAAGTAAATGACATAATGTAAATGACATAAAGTATATGGCATAAATATAAATGACATAAAAGTAAATGACATAATGTAAATGACATAAAGTAAATGGCATAAATATAAATGACATAGAATAAAAGACATGAATATAATGACATAAAAATAGAGTAAAAATCTTTAAACTTTCCAATCACTTAGGCATAGCATCCTTTAACATAAAGGAGCCTTGGTCCATGATCATTTTGGAAAACAAATCTTTAAACTTTCCAATCACTTAGACATAGCATCCTTTAACATAAAGGAGCCTTGGTCCATGATCATTTTGGAAAACAAATCTTTAAATACAAACTCATACTTGTAAAAGTTGAAACAAGATCCATCTAAACCATATACATGGTTTCGGCCTCATTAGAAAGAAGAGGTTAGGAAACTTTGTTTTACACAACCCTTTAGTATGTTAAACTACAAGTAAATACAAGACCATAGAAATTGGTTTCAACTCAAAAGGAGCTTCCTACCATTTTTGAGAGATTTTTGAAAATAAAAGCTCATATATGACATAAAGAATAAACTTTAGAAAAATATGAAGTTTTTAAAGAAAAGAATACATGAGAGTATTACCCTAAGCAAGAGGAACAACTTTGATGAAGAACACTTAGTGAAAAGAAGAAAAAAAACTAGAGCTTTCGAAGCTTGAAGTTAAGAACACTAGTGCAATAAGTGCTTTTTACGTCAGTTAAAATTGATTTTTTACGTCAGAATACTGACTGACATAAATACAGCTGACGTTAATAGTTAATATTTTAATGTCAGTTGAGAACTGACGTTAAATATAACACTATTAACGTCAGTTCCTTAACAAAACCGATGTTAATTTTGTAAAAATTAACGTCGGTTTTTTAAACAACTGACGTTAAACTAAAACTATTAACGTCAGTTCTTTAATACAACGGACGTTGATTTTGTTAAAACTAACGTCAGTTGTTATAAAGAACTGACGTTAAAGGTTTAATTTTAACGTCAGTTGTAATAAACAACTGACGTTAATAGTGTACTGTATATTTTATAAAATACTATTAACGTCAGTTGTTTGATACAACTGACGTTAATAGGTTTTTTTTTTAAATTCAGTTTTAAAATATCACTCCCCTCAGCTATCCCTGCATTCAGTCCCAGTAACACAGAATATCACACACATTACAGAATTGCAAAGGAAAATTGAACAATGGGGTGACTTAAAACCAAAACCCATGTACATATATAAATAAATTTTAGTTCCAATGTCTAAAAAACAAAACTATCTAAGGATATATATATACATGTTATTAATTAGTTTCTAAAGTCTAACAAAAAAACTATTTATCTAAGTAGTGCGGAGGTATGTTGTCAATTCCTTTTCCAGCCGCATACTTGAAGAAGAATTCAGCGAAGCGCATCCTCAAGTCTCTTAACTCATCTTCTTGAATAGGCGATTGGTCGATAAATGCCTAGACACGTTCAAATAATAACAATAACATCAATGCAAGTCATCTTCAAAACTATAATATATAATTTAACAAGTTGTTTAAATATTACATTCTTCCATCCATCCGTAATAGATGCGGAGACTATGTTCAGCATATGAAGCATCACATAATAGCCGCACGACCAACTGTCAGTTTGAAATCGAGACTACCAACAAAATTAATTTCAACGTCAGTTGAATATACACATAAATTAGTAATTATAATATTAATTATTTGATAAATAAACTACCAAACCTTGAGGATGTTCCATACAGGATTTGCTTTAGCCTTAGAAGTCCTACTTCTCCCGTTGGCGCAACTTATGCTACTCACCTTCAGCGCGCTATCATAAACAAATAATCATGTCGATCAATTAACAAACTCATATATCATGTATGTAATAAACTAAAAACAACTGATATTAAAACTTAAATTAAATTTAAGATTAGTTACTTACATATTTACAGCTTCCACCACCTTCGGTGGCAGATCATGGTGGAGAGAGCAGAAGAATATGACAGTATGCCTAGACGGGTGAAGTACGAACAACTGCCAATGGCGATCCATACAGTAGGGAGCCAGATATAATTATTTCGAATTGCCTCCCAACAAGTTCCCTAAGTATTTACTCAATGCATCGCCAGCAAAGAACTCGGGCAGAAGGATTGACGGATCTAAGAAACCGTAAACTGATGCAACGCCCTTATCAAGCTAAAGACGATGGAGATACCTAAGATATGAAAAGGGTGTGGATGTTAATTACATAATATATATACTGAAATTAAAATAAATTATTAAATGGAAAAATACCAAAAATAAATAAGTTATAAAATTAAAATTAACTTACGTGCACCAGAGACTGATGACATTGCTGTTCATCCAGACGTTATTTCTGCAGGCGTTCCCGAGATCGTCACCAACGAAGGAAAATATCCTCTGTTGATCTGGGCGTTGATAAGCCTCTGGCTTATCTAGTTTTATGACTAGATGAACTAGGGTTTATGTGCCAATTAGTCGAGTTCACTCTCGTTTTCGCCCAAATTTTGCCTTGTTTTGTTCCTAAGTTGGACTTTGACTCGTTTTGCGTCTTTTGAGTAGTTTTTAGCTTATTTTGGATAGAATTATGCTTTTGGTTGCTTTTTGTGTTTTCAGGTAAATAAAGTGAAGCTCCGGGAGTCAAGGAAAGCAAAGAAATAGTGGAAATTGAAATTTTGAGACACTCGCCCCGCGAGTGTACTCTCGCCTCGCGAGAGCATGAAGACTTGGAAGTCAGAGACATTCACGGCCTAGCCGTGATGAAGGTCACAACCCAGAACTGAGATACTCGCCCCGCGAAAGGTGTCTCGCCTCGCGAGTCCCTGAAGACCATGGAAGACAGAGACCATCACGGCTTAGCCGTGATGGATATCACGGCTGTGACAGATTAGGGTTTGAAGACTCGCCCCGCGAATACAAGCTCGCCTCGCGAAAATACAAAATTTGAAGCGCGCCAATGCTTAATTTCGCGTCGCGAGAGTAAGCTCGCCCCGCGAGCAGGCGAGAAATAGAATCCTTATTTAAAGGCCATATCAGATCAGAATGGGGTATCAAATTGTTAGCCACTGTTTAGATCAGAATAGGAGTGCGAATCCTTGTCTCTGGAGCTGCGTCTCCCTCTTCTTTTCTTTTCTTCTTTTAGTTTGTTATCATGGAGATTATCGCCGATTGTTTGTGCGTCGTCACGGGCATGAGGAACTAATCCCATCATCCGAGGGATCGATGAAGCCACCCATGGCTGTGTAGTGTTCATATGATGTATGTGTTTCTCCCCTCTTTTTAATTGATGATTTCCGATTCTGATTTGAATGTTTTATCATACGTGTTGCATGATTAACTTGTTAACGTGTATGAGGCCAAACGGCGAGTCGCGTTTTAGAACTTGAATTGGAATCATTAATCGAATAATGAGCACGACCGTGGATTTATTTGATTAGTGCAACCATATAGGGAACAAGGTTTAATAGAATTCGAGATTAGGGTTATGAGATCGAACAAGTAATTAATCTAATCGTCGAATACGTCCTATTGAGCACGACGGTGGATATAGGAGAATTTAGGGGTCCCGGTTGACATTAAAATTGAACTTAGGGAGGAATACATCATCACTTGGGTGCTTAACATGATTGGGTAGGTGGATTTGAGACCTTGGATGCATTTAATTTCTGATTTTAATCACTGTAGCGTTATTTGATTTGATTCTTGAATTGCAATCTCAATCTCTTTCTCTCAACCACCTTCCGTAACTTGACCGAACGTATCTGATTTCCCGCGGATTAGTCGAATTGGTAGCCCAATCCTTGAGTTCGACCTCGGTAATTACTTACCGTGTTATTTTTACTACTTGCGACGACCCGGTACACTTGCCGGAGTCACATCAAGTTTTTGGCGCCGTTGCCGGGGAGTGGCACAACCAGTTTTCCTAATTTTTAGGAAATTTGATTGATTGGTTAAGTTGATTTTTCATTTTATTTTTCTGTTATTTCTTTGTTATTATTTCTCTACTTCTTTGATTCCACTTGGTCTTGCCGTGTTTTTGTATGCGAGGTACCCTTCTACAAGAGGACTTGCTATTCGATTCAGAGATCACCAGGACCGAGAGGCAATTAAGAAAAGAGGCCAGAGAAAGGAAGAGGTTGGAAGCAATTAAAATAGAGGACATGGCTGAAGAAAATCCTCCTCCTCCTCCTCGTTACAAGCCTCTCTTCGAGTACGATTTACCAAGCTTGGGAGATTGTGACTCTTCTATTGTGAGGGGCAACCTGAATACAGACTCTTTCAGAGTGGAAGCATGTGTCACATACCAGATCCATGAAAATCAGTTTGATGGGAGTGGCAAACAGGACCCTCATAGACACATCACTCGCTTCCTTGAAGCTTGTGACCTACAGAAGACAAGAGGAGTCTCACAAGATGAGTTTCGCTTGCGGCTTTTCCCTCTCTCTCTTAGGGATGTCGCTCACGATTGGGTTGACAGTTTGGATAGGAACAGCATCAGAACTTGGGAGCAAATGGCACAGAAGTTCCTAACCAAATATTTTCCTCCTCAGAAAGCGGCACAAGCAAGAATAGCCGTTACATCTTTCAGGCAGACAGAGGATGAAACATATAATGAAGCTTGGGAGAGGTACAATGGCATATTGAGAAGGTGCCCTTCAGCGTTCTTTGACCCCGTCTCCAAAGTTCAGCACTTCTTTAATGGGTTGAGGGGACGCTATCAGATGAACTGTGATGCCGCAGCTGGCGGTTCTTTCTCATATTTATCGGCTGAGGATGGATGGGCATTATTGGAGAAAATGTCATATAATGATTACAACCGTGGTAGGGAAAACACAAGTGGAGTCAGTGCTGGAACAATGGAAGCCATTCTAGAGCAAGTCAAATCATTGAAGATGCAAGTGGCGGCTTTGTCAGAGAACAAGAAGGCTAATGTGATATACGAGGGAATGCCTCCAGGTTGTGGTAATTGTAATGGAGATCATGACACTCGAAACTGTCCATTCAACTTCCCTCAGGAACATGTGGACTCATGCCACAACTTTTATGACACTGTGCCCCAGAATAACTATCAGAGGAACAGACAAAATGACTACAATCAGAATCAAAATAGGGGGTACATGAGGAGAGACCATCCAGGTTTCGCTTGGAGTAATGTTAATGGTGGTCTAACCGGTCAACAACCTCCTCAGCAGAATTGGCAACAACCTCAGCAGGGTATAAGGCCGAACATTGGAATTCAACAGAGCAATACCCAGCAGGCTCTTCCAGGGGCTAGTTAGTTGCAAATAACAGATGGTGGAAGACAACCGTGGGAGGTGGCTATTGAGAAGATGAGTGCAGCAATGGAAAAGATGATAATCAACACAGACACAGTGAATACGAAAGTTGACAAGTTAACAACGCATACAGGGGCGGCAATTCACAATTTAGAGACACAGATGGCCCAACTCGCAAAGCAACTTAATGAGCGTCTCCCAGGCACTTTCCCAGGTAATACCGAGAACAACCCCAAAGGACAATGCAACGTCATATCTACTAGAAGCGGAAGGGTGTTGGAATCTAACAGGGGTGCAACTAGTTCTCAGGATGACAAGGCCCCGGAACAACCACATGTTGAAGAAGAGCAACCTGAAAAAGAGAGGTTAGCAAGTGACAAGGAACCGGAGCAAGGGGGAAGGCTGAAACTTGTAGATGAAGAATTCCGAAAGAAGAAGTGGGTTGAACCCCAAGACCTCCCACCTTACATGAAGGTACCGTATCCTGAAAGATTGAAGAAGCCTCAACAGGATAAGCAATTCAATAAGTTCCTTGATGTCTTCCGAAAACTTCAGATTAACATTCCATTTGCGGAAGCCTTGGAACAGATGCCATCATATGCTCGGTTTATGAAGGAGCTTCTCACCAAGAAGCGGAGGATAGTGGATGAGGAAACGGTTGCTTTGACCGAGGAGTGTAGTGCCATTCTTCAGAGAAAACTACCTCCAAAGTTGAAGGATCCCGGTTCTTTTTCGATACCATGCACCATTGGGGGAATGACCTTCGGAAAGGCATTATGTGATCTGGGGGCAAGCATCAACTTGATGCCCCTCTCGATGATGAAGAGGCTAGGGATCAAAGAAGTAAAGGATACGCGAATGTCACTCCAACTGGCCGATCGTTCTATCAAATATCCCTATGGAGTAGTCGAAGACTTGCTCGTGAAAGTTGACAAGTTCATATTCCCAGTAGACTTTGTGGTGCTCGATATGGATGAAGACGCTGAGATCCCTCTCATATTGGGTAGGCCCTTCTTGGCCACCGGGGGTGCCTTGATAGATGTGCGGCAAGGGAAACTCACTTTAAGGGTGCATGATGATGAGGTGGTCTTCAATGTCTTTGAAGCGATTAAGCACCCGGAAGAGAAGTCAGCTGTGTATCGAGTGGATGTGGTGGACCCAACTGAAAAGGTAAAGGCAACTCGAGAAGACCACGATCCTTCACTTGCAACAGTATCGGTAGAATCTCATAAGGAAGACAGTGAGGAGAAAGGCCCTTCGGGGGATGAAGTCTACCTTGAGTGGCTACGAGACATGGAACCCATACCGAGTCTCCCAAGGGAAGAATGTGCAAAGGAAGAGCTCAGCTGCAAGGGCAAGAAAAAGAAGGGTAAAGCACCAAGGTTGAAAGGTAGCGCAACCGTGGTGGTCAATGCAAACAACGAGTTGATCCCAAAAAGGACCATCACGGAGTGGAGAGTTCGTGCTGATTATAGAAGGATGCTGGACTTAAATGAGTTGTCCGGGAACAGTAGGAGAGCTTATGAAAGGGCAAGAGCCTACAGAATACGGACTGAGGCACGGAATGACAAGCGAGATCTACATCCGGATTAACCATCTGGGGTGACTTGAGTCAGGCTCGGGACGTTAAACAAGCGCTACTTGGGAGGCAACCCAAGCTAGGTATCTCTCTTTTCCTAACTTTTGTTTTGTTTTTGATGTTCGTTTTGTTTTTGTTTGTCACTCTTGAATAATTTGAGAAGATCAAGAGTTTTTGTATGAAATGTCGTGTCGGCAAGCTTGTTGGATTTTAATTAGATTGAGCGTAGATTGATTGCATGAATTATTTGATCATTGATGATTTCCCCCTAGGTTCTAATAATAGAAAAGTTTATCCCCACTTAAAAATTGAAAACTGAACTTTGAGGACTTTGTTGTGATTACTTGATTTATAATAAGTTTGGGGTGAGGGGGGTGCACACACTAGGAATCGTATCTCGGTCAAACAATTTGCAAAATGTCCAGGTGAGGATTTGAGCCTCCAACTTTGTTTTTGATTGTGTGAATCACTGTTAAGTTGCACTTCCCCGGATTTGCTTGAATCTCTTCATGGGTTGCATGTTTATGTGTTGCATCAAATGATTTAGGCAATTTTTCTTTGAATTAACTACTTGGCCATAAATTGAACCAACCTGGATGAATGATCCCTAGTTAGCCACATTGAGCCTTGAAGCCTATTGTTCTTGATGACCATACATCACAAGCCATTAACTCAGAAAAACCATGATTTTCCCCTATCCTAGGATTAAGGAGAGTATGGAATTTTAGCTTTGTGAGTGTTGTTGTGGAACTAAGTTTGGGGTGGCTACAAGTTCATGAATCATAGTTGAGAAAAAGAAAATCGGAAGTAAGGGCCTAAGGCTTGAAAAAAAAAAAAAAAAAAAAAAAAACAAGGTGATGAAAAGCATTGAAAATGTGCCAAAAAGGGCAAAGAGAAATAAATATAAAAAGGAAGAGGTGTGTAGCCACCAAGTGCAAGGAAGAGAATAGTATGAGAGTGAATTCAATTGGTGTTATATTAGTTTCATGCTCTCATTGATCCTAGGGACTTAGCCTCTATCCTTTGAATATCGTACCTTGAGCCAGGCCTCATTACAACCGGTAAAAGACCTTCTGATGTTGCATGCATGTTTTCGTGGGAACTATGTTTGAGATGAAAATCAAATTCATGGGAAGTGCTCTTAGAATGTGAAAATGAGTGAAAAGTTGATAGCCTAGACAAACTTGAGCGAACGAGTGAAATACTAAATGCCCTTGTGAGGAAGGCAATTGTTTGAAATAGGTGATCTTCCCTTGTGTGTATCTTTGAGCCTCAACTTAGAGTAATGATGGCATGAATGATAAGTCTCAAATGTTTAAAGTAAATTAATGTGGGGATTACGTTGATATAGGGGGGCAGATCATTGGAGAAAAAAAAATTGTTTTGATTGCATTAAATTTGTGCGAAATCGATTGGTTCCATTAGGCTTGCCAAGTCTTGAGTCGTTTTTGAGTTTTAAGCTTGCTTGGGGACAAGCAAGGTTTAAGTTTGGGGTGTTTTGATAAGCCTCTGGCTTATCTAGTTTTATGACTAGATGAACTAGGGTTTATGTGCCAATTAGTCGAGTTCACTCTCGTTTTCGCCCAAATTTTGCCTTGTTTTGTTCCTAAGTTGGACTTTGACTCGTTTTGCGTCTTTTGAGTAGTTTTTAGCTTATTTTGGATAGAATTATGCTTTTGGTTGCTTTTTGTGTTTTCAGGTAAATAAAGTGAAGCTCCGGGAGTCAAGGAAAGCAAAGAAATAGTGGAAATTGAAATTCTGAGACACTCGCCCCGCGAGTGTACTCTCGCCTTGCGAGAGCATGAAGACTTGGAAGTCAGAGACATTCACGGCCTAGCCGTGATGAAGGTCACAACCCAGAACTGAGATACTCGCCCCGCGAAAGGTGTCTCGCCTCGCGAGTCCCTGAAGACCATGGAAGACAGAGACCATCACGGCTTAGCCGTGATGGATATCACGGCTGTGACAGATTAGGGTTTGAAGACTCGCCCCGCGAATACAAGCTCGCCTCGCGAAAATACAAAATTTGAAGCGCGCCAATGCTTAATTTCGCGTCGCGAGAGTAAGCTCGCCCCGCGAGCAGGCGAGAAATAGAATCCTTATTTAAAGGCCATATCAGATCAGAATGGGGTATCAAATTGTTAGCCACTGTTTAGATCAGAATAGGAGTGCGAATCCTTGTCTCTGGAGCTGCGTCTCCCTCTTCTTTTCTTTTCTTCTTTTAGTTTGTTATCATGGAGATTATCGCCGATTGTTTGTGCGTCGTCACGGGCATGAGGAACTAATCCCATCATCCGAGGGATCGATGAAGCCACCCATGGCTGTGTAGTGTTCATATGATGTATGTGTTTCTCCCCTCTTTTTAATTGATGATTTCCGATTCTGATTTGAATGTTTTATCATACGTTTTGCGTGATTAATCAGTTAAACGTGTTTGAGGCCTAACGGCGATTCACGTTTTAGAACTTGAATCGGGATCGCAATGTTTTCCAATTCTGATTTGAATGTTTTATCATATGTGTTGCATGATTAACTTGTTAACGTGTATGAGGCCAAACGGCGAGTCGCGTTTTAGAACTTGAATTGGAATCATTAATCGAATAATGAGCACGACCGTGGATTTATTTGATTAGTGCAACCATATAGGGAACAAGGTTTAATAGAATTCGAGATTAGGGTTATGAGACCGAACAAGTAATTAATCTAATCGTCGAATACGTCCTATTGAGCACGACGGTGGATATAGGAGAATTTAGGGGTCCCGGTTGACATTAAAATTGAACTTAGGGAGGAATACATCATCACTTGGGTGCTTAACATGATTGGGTAGGTGGATTTGAGACCTTGGATGCATTTAATTTCTGATTTTAATCACTGTAGCATTATTTGATTTGATTCTTGAATTGCAATCTCAATCTCTTTCTCTCAACCACCTTCTGTTGCTTAACCAACGTATCGGATTTCTCGACAATTTAGTTGATTTGGTAGCCCAATCCTTGTGTTCGACCTCGGTAATATCTTACCGTGTTTTTATTACTTGCGACGACCCGGTACACTTGCCGGAGTCACAACAGGCGTGCCACCCATCCATCGTGATCCAATGGACATTCAAAAATCTCAAACGCATAATCCTCACCAAGTGAGAACAAACGAGTGATAGGTGACAGCGACACCGACGTCGACTTGGCCTTCAGTTTAGGAAAAATAAAATATATAAGTTTTTGATAATTAAAAAAAACACAAGTAATTATTTGACTAATTTGGACATTAATAATGAATAAATACCTTTGCTAACATTTCGAGCTCACGTCGTTTGGAGTCCAACTCAAGCTCACGCCTTTTCATTTCCAACTCATGCTCATGGCGCTGGACTTCCAACTCCCGTTCCCTAGCTGCCAACTCATCATCCTCCACATGTGCCATACTAAAACTCTCTTTTGTGATCACATGTGAAGCGTTGGCAAGCCTTGCGGTGTCCTGGGATGTACCGACGGAGGAAAGCTCTCTGGCAAGCGCCTGCTTGAATTCTGGGTTGGCTATTAAGCCTTGCATCAGATGTGTTGTAATATCTGGGTTGGTCATGAGGTGCTGAGTAATGTCAGCCAAAATTGATGCTTCATTGACCACCCGCTTTCGTGAAGCAGACTTGCCATAATATTGTTTGATGGTCACGTTCCTAGGAACACCGAGAACCCGACCAGGATGGTCTTTCTTGCCTAGAGCAGTCATCAAGACGTCCTGCCGTCCAGAAGGGACGAATGCGCCCGGGGAGGATTTTGCTTTAAGATCCATCTACAATGAAAAAAAATGAAAAAACGTGCAAGTGAAAAGTGTTGCAAATATCTATACAAATATCAATTTAAATCAAGTTAATTATTTACTTACAATCTTATCTGCCACTTCGCGAGTGGCATCAACTTTAAAAGATCCCGCCTTTGTCATGCGGCCGGCTAACCAGACATCCTCGCGGTCGATGTCCGACGGAGGACTTGATGGTGTGCCCTCAGGCACCTCTCCTCTTTCAATCCTAGCAGAGTGCTCTTCCTGCTTCGCCCTCAGCCTATCCGCCATCATCTGTTGGATCCGAGTATGGTACCCACCCTGAGACATGGTGTGGCGGTGGACGTTCTTCGCCTGATTCTGTCGACCCTTATTTGCCTTAGCCTATTCAAACAAAAACACATAATTAAATACAGTTAAATGATCTACAATAAGCATACGAAATTAACTTAATCAACCAACCTGAAATTCTCCATCCTGTCGACTCCTGGCAAACATATCCCAAGTATCCTGATCAATCCAGGGATAATCCGAGAACATTTTATCAAGCCGCTTCTTCCCAGATACATAGTACCTGGTAAGATCATGCTTGAACCCATTCCAACGCTTTGATGCCATTTTCATACATTTATGACGATGATCCTCATCATTTGGCACAGTCCAAGCTACCTACACATTAGATACATATATAACAACTGGATGGATTATAACTCGGATAATTATCTAATAATGTAAATCAAACGAATGTAAAGGTAAAATACCATGATAGCCTCCCAAATCTGATCCTTAACGTTCTGTGGAACGTCATTCCAGTGGTTGTAGTTGATGCTTACGTGCTGCTTCGCTTGTAGAAACACCCACTTATTAAATTCTTTAGCACGGGGTCCCTGGGCATTTAGATTAGCATCGAAGGACACCTCAAGCTTCTGTCCGCTCTGCCTGTCCTTCTCTAGTTTCTTCAACGAGGTGGCTCCTCTACCCCGTTTCCTATGAGCCTGGGATGTCTGTATGGAAAAAAAATGATAAAATAGAGGGTTGTAACATTATAAACTTACATTAACAAGAAGGACTAAAGATAGTATATAACATGTAAACTTACACTAGAATCAGGCGTAGGCGTGATCGGGTCCTGCGAAACCCCCACAGTGTCCTCCCGTGCATGTGGGCTATCCGACTGATCCATATGTATGCCTGTTCAGAAACAATATATATGTATTAACATAGGTTATAACTCAAAGTAAATACAGAAGTATAAATAAAAATAACTAGATAGGTCCTGTAGATATACAAAACATCTATATATCCAATATAAGGACAATACGGGAGATTGAAAACTATAGTTTTTGAAGATTGCCAAGCACTGGTCACGGCTTGGCTGTGATGTCCATCATGGCCGTAACGTGCCAACTAAACCAGACCCTCATAGGCAGAACTGATCACGGCCTAGCCGTGATGAGCATCACGGCCGTGACAGATCAACCAGCAGAGCAACATGCACTCAAAACCAAAAATAGAGACATTCCAAACAACTCAAACTCACGGTTTAAAGTTACAACTACTGAGACTACAGTTTCAACATACACTCAAAACCAAAAATAGAGACATTCCAAACAACTCAAACTCACAGTTTCAAGTTTCAACTACTGAGACTACGGTTTCAAACCAGCAGAGCAACATGCATGCACTCAAAACCGTGAATAAAAAAATGTGCCCTAATTAAAGACTCACCAGAAATAGGCGCTCGCGTGGTGGTGGGGGGGAAGCTCGAGTGGTGGCCAACGTTCGATGTGGTTACTGAGAGCAGAGGGACAAGGAGAGTTAGTGCGCGGGAAGGCCAGGGGAAAGAGAGATGTCAAGTTATTGCAAAGAATGAGAAGGAAAGACAGAGTTAGGGGTTAAGAGTGTACCTCACGGTGGTGGCGAAGAAGCCCTCGCGGTGGTTGCGGTGGAGATGAGCTCGCGATTAGGGCAGAGTGAGAGCGAGAGTGAGGGTTGAGCGTGATGAAAAGAGAAAAGACGTACAGAGAAGTGGAGAAGGTGCGCGGGGGTAAACGTTATAATTAAAATAAAACAACATTTTACGTCAGTTTTTGGTAAAACCTGACGTTGAAGATCATATATTTAACGTCAGTTGTCTTAATAAACGGACGTTAAAAACTCTCACACTTATTACGTCAGTTGTTAGTAATAACTGGCGTTAAATGTCATATATTTAACGTAAGTTGTATTAAGAAACTGACGTTAAAAACACTCACAACTTCTTACGTCAGTTGTATTACACAACGGACGTTAAAGGTTTATTAGTTTCTACAAAAACATTCATTCCCTTGACTACTGTGCTACTTACCCATTCACCTTTGTACCTAATCCTCTTAATGAGCATTAAGTTTATAGATAAGTTTTCAAGAAAATCAGAATAACTTAGTAACTTCATCCACTACTGCTCCTATAAATAGCTTCCTTCCATCCTTTTAATTAATTTTCTGCTTCACAATATGGCTCTGCCGTGGAGATTAACTTCATCACTCTTTCTTCCTATTCCTAGACTCAAAGGTCTTTGTCTTAATGGTCAAACAACTTCTGAGTTTGAGTAAATCACATTACATGGATATTAAGGTTGGGTGAATCACGTAATGTGATTCTCTCACTTTATTTCATCCCCGTCATCCCTTTCACTTTGCTTTGGAAGCAAGTGATTGTGGATTCAAGATGATGCATCAAGGAACTCCACTGAAGAAGAAAGATGCAAAGATCCATTTCACTTTGCTTTCGCTGCTAGTGACTGAGGATTTACTTTACATCTTGGAATTCAAGTGAGGGAGGTGATGCATCCATTGGAGATTCTGATGACAGGACTGAGAAGAAAATAACTGACGTTAAAGGTCATATATTTAACGTAAGTTGTATTAAGAAACTGACGTTAAAAACACTCACAACTTCTTACGTCAGTTGTATTACACAACGGACGTTAAAGGTTTATTAGTTTCTACAAAAACATTCATTCCCTTGACTACTGTGCTACTTACCCATTCACCTTTGTACCTAATCCTCTTAATGAGCATTAAGTTTATAGATAAGTTTTCAAGAAAATCAGAATAACTTAGTAACTTCATCCACTGCTCCTATAAATAGCTTCCTTCCATCCTTTTAATTAATTTTCTGCTTCACAATATGGCTCTGCCGTGGAGATTAACTTCATCACTCTTTCTTCCTATTCCTAGACTCAAAGGTCTTTGTCTTAATGGTCAAACAACTTCTGAGTTTGAGTAAATCACATTACATGGATATTAAGGTTGGGTGAATCACGTAATGTGATTCTCTCACTTTATTTCATCCCCGTCTTCCCTTTCACTTTGCTGTGGAAGCAAGAGATTGTGGATTCATGATGATGCATCAAGGAACTCCACTGAAGAAGAAAGATGCAAAGATCCATTTCACTTTGCTTTCGCTGCTAGTGACTGAGGATTTACTTTACATCTTGGAATTCAAGTGAGGGAGGTGATGCATCCATTGGAGATTCTGATGACAGGACTGAGAAGAAAATGATGTTGATGCAGAAACTTTTTTATATTTTAGGGCTATGTTGCAGAAATTTTTTATCTTTTAATCATGTAATTTTAACTTATGAATCGCTTCAATGTCATACGATTTGATTATACATATAACTTGTTTTATGTTAAGTGTTTATTTATTTTAATTTGCACAATAATTTGTTTACTAATTCAAGCTAATTAATAAAAATTAAAAATAAACTTGTATAAAAAAAAGGTTTAGAAATAAACTGCAATACTATATGGAGTGATCTGCGTTAAGAGGGACAACAGGGACATAACAACCAATGAAATGAGTTTCATAATTATTTACGTCAGTTATTTATAGAACTGACGCAAATAGTTTACCCACCACCTCATTTTTAACGTCAACTTAATTGATGACTGCCAAGTTCCCGTATATTAATTACATTATTTCCAATATTCATTATGCACGTTTATAATATATAGGATTATTTACGTCAGCTATTTATTTAACTGAAGTAAAAATCAAACTTTTAACGTCGCTTTATAAAAAAGCGGCGTTAACAATTAATATTTTTTATTTGAAAAACACTTTTAACGTCAGTTTTTTTAAAAAACTGACGTTAAAAGTGTATAGATATTTGCAAAAACATTCATTCCTTTGACTGTACTGTGCTACTTACCCATGCACCTTGTAACTCAATCCTCTTAATGAGCATTAAGTTTATAGGTAAGTTTTCAAGAAAATCAGAATAGCTTAGTAACTTCATCCCCTGCTCCTATAAATAGCTTCCTTCCATCCTTTTAATTTTCTGCTTCACAATATGGCTCTGTCGTGGAGATTAACTTCATCACTCTTTCTTCCTATTCCTAGACTCAAAGGTCTTTGTCTTAATGGTCAAACAACTTCTGAGTTTGAGTAAATTACATTACATGGGTGATAAGTCTGAGTAAATTACATTATGTGAGTTGCTCACCTTATCACCTTCCGGAGAATCAGCTGCTGGAGGGCTAATCAGGTGCTCGGGGGTCACAGTTCCAAAACCTCAGCTTTGGCAGCAAGTGACCGTCTTGGAAGTCTCTGGAACCACTGCCTTTGCTTGAAACAGATCTAGTGCACCTGTTTTTGCCTCTCTCTTGAGCTCTCTCATGCCCCCGCTTTTACGAGGTCTTCGGAGTATAGTTTTCCCTTTGGCATATTTCATAAAACTCTCTGATGGGATGTAGCTTTAATGTTTAGGATTTTAAACCCTTTCAATGTAACTTTTTATAGGATTTTAAACCCTTTCAATCTTCTGTATCAGTCTGTATTAGAGTACTTCATGAATGAGATCCGGTTTGGGTTATTGATTCAACTTATAGTTTTCAAAACAGAAACACAAAACATCAAAGCAATTCATGTGAAACTGAAACTTTGAGGAAGGCAATGCGGAAGGGATCGTATACTAGATAAAAAAATTATTAAAATAACCTTTAACGTCTGTTGATGTAAGGACTGACGTTAAAAGTGAAGTGACTTACTTTTAACGTCAGTTCTTTATAGAACTGATGTTAAAATCTTCGATGGTAATGTCAGTTTTTTATTGAACTGACGTTAAAAGTGAGTCACTTCACTTTTAACATCAGTCATTAAAACAACTGATGTTAAAATTGAATTAATGAACTCTGATATTTACAAAACTGCCACCGCCTCCTTTTTAACGTCTAGCTTTTGGTTAACTGACGTAAACCTTTACCGTCTAATGTATATTTTCCACTAGTGGAAAAAGATGAAAGCTTAAGAGTTTTAAAAGGAAAGTGATGAAGTGAAGTTGAGGAGTGGTATTTATAGAGGAAATGGGGAGGGTGCACGGTTTTGAGAGGGAGAAGAAGAAAGAAGGTGAGTTGCATGTAGAGAGGATAAGGAGTTAAGATGATGTGATGTGATTGGAGAGAGAAAGATGAAAAAGTAAGATTTTGGAATGAAGTCAAGATTCACTTTTTCTTAGGTGTGTCATAACCTTCACATCAAGTCACTCCATGTCACTTCATCCTCTTGATACTCTGCTCCATTGCGTATCAGATAACTTCCCCGACCGTATTTCCCGACGATTTCGCCCGGGAAATCCCTAAGATTTGGCCCCGAACAAGATTTTTCAAAAATTTCCAAATCCACACAAAACATCATAAAAACACTAACCGTCTCGTTCACGAATTAAAATTTTGTCTCTAGCTCAGTAAACTTGTACTGGCAATGAGAACCCAGACCGGTTTTCGTCTGATTTTTCGATCGAAAATTTTACTGTGACTTCATACAGTAAAACAATACAAGAAAATGATTTTATTTTAAATAAAATCATCCTCTGGATTTTATCAAAAATAAATACATTAAGGCATGTATTTACTGATAAAGAAGCATACGAAAAATAGGGTGTTACACCATCTACTTTTCCAACTGTTTTTGATGAATTGCTGCATGAATCATGCATATTGTCTAAAAAGTATAAGGGTCTCAAAAAGAAGTTCATTAAGCTCTCTAGAGATTATGATAAGGTCTGCACAGAAAATCAAAACATTAAGGATGAGAATGAAGCATTAAAATCAAACAATGTTAGTCTGGCAGACAAGACGAAGTGTAAATCTAATAGCTCTTGTGAAGTTGAACAACTGAAACAAGATGTGACATACTTGACAGACTCTCTATCAAAGCTGGTTGGTAGCTCAGATAAATTAAACCTTATATTAAGATATTCTAGATCACCATGTGACAAATTTGGCATTGTTTATGATAAAGAGAAGTAACATGAATCTCTAAATAAACCAAGACTTCATACACAATATAAGGCTTCTAAAGTTCGTCCACAGTACACTAAGTCAAAACTAAGCCCTTCCAATACTTACTGCAAAGTATGTGGAAAAAGTGGGCATGTGTCATCTAAATGCATACATAACAAGCATGCAGAACATTCACGACCTATGATCACTAACAAGAAAGGACCCAAGTCAATTTGGGTACCAAAAGATAAGATAATCCTTGTTGCAGATCTGCTTAACAACAGGAAAGAAACAGAAGTCCTGGTACTTGGACAATGGGTGCTCACGACACATGACATGAGAAAGGTATATGTTCCAAGACATTAGACCCAAATATGGTGGCTGGGTCACTTTTGGAGGAAACCAAAAAATAAATATCATTGGTATAGGTAAAATTGGTAAACATCCTTTTCCCTCCATTGATAATATTCTGTTAGTAAATGGTCTTAAACACAATCTGCTTAGCATTAGTCAATTATGTGATAATGAGTTTGCTGTTTCATTTAATAAGAATATGTGTGCTGTCAAGAAAGCTGATGGATCACTCTTATTCACTCCCCAGAGGTAAAACAATCTGTATAAGATTGACTTAGAGGACTTCTCAAATCAAAGTGTCTTATGTCTAGTGTCCATTGAGGATGAACGATGGATTTGGCACAAAAGGTTGAGTCATGCAAGTTTCAGATCAATAACTGAAAAAGCATAACCTTGTAAGAAGTCTACCCAACGTTAGTTTCAAATCGGATGCTCTCTGTGATGCATGTCAGAAGGGAAAACAAGTCAAAGATTCTTTTGAATCTAAGGATGTTGTTAGTACCAACAGACCACTAGAATTGCTACACCTTAATCCTTTTGGTCCTACAAGGACTGCCTCTGTCAGTGGTAAGAAATATGGACTTGTAATAGTGGACGACTACATTAGATGGACATGGGTTATGTTCCTTGCTCACAAGGATGAGTCATTCAAGGTCTTTTTCTGTATTCTGCAAACGTGTATAGAATGAAAAAGGCATGTGTATAGCTTCAATTAGAAGTGATCATGGGGAAGAATTTGTCAATGAGCTATTCCATGAGTTTTGTGAAGAAAGTGGTATTCAACACAACTTCTCAATACCAAGAACACCATAGCAAAATGGTGTAGTAGAGAGAAAGAACAGATCTCTTCAAGAGATGGCTAGGACTATGCTCAATGACAATTATATCCCTAAGCACTTCTGGGCTGAAGCTGTGAACATTGCCTGCTAAGAAGGTCAACCTACAGAGAACAAAGTGATTCTGCTCTTATCTCTGAAATGTGAACAGAAGACAGTGGACGAAGCTCTACTGGACGAAGGATGGATTCTAGCTATGCAAGAAGAGCTTAATCAGTTTGAGAGAAGTGAAGTCTGGACGCTTGTACCCCTGCCTGAAGACAAGTCAGTTATTGGAACAAAGTGAGTCTATCGAAACAAACTTGATGAAGATGGTAAGGTTGTGATAAACAAGGCAAGACTTGTTGCTCAAGGCTACTCTCAAGAAGCAGGTATAGACTATACTAAAACTTTTGCACCTGTTGCTAGGCTAGAAGCTATAAGAATCTTAATATCGTTTGCTGCACATCATAGCTTTATGCTTTTTCAAATGGATGTTAAAAGTGCCTTTTTAAATGGCTTTATTAATGAAGAAGCATACGTCATGCAACTTCCTGGTTTTGAAAATACAAATCACCCTGAACATGTTTATAAGCTAAAGAAAGCACTGTTTGGACTTAAACAAGCTCCTAGAGCTTGGTACGATAGGTTAAGTTCGTTTCTAATGGAGAGTGGTTTCAACAGAGGAAAAGTAGACACAACTCTATTTAGAAAAACTATTAAGTCAAACTTTATTATAGTACAGATTTATGTCGATGATATCATTTTCGATGCTACTAATGAATCTCTATGCAAGGAATTTTCTAAGTTAATGCAGAAAGATTTTGAAATGAGCATGATGGGAGAACTCAAATTCTTCCTTGGACTTCAAGTTAAATAGTCTATGGACTAGGTGTACATACATCAGACTAAGTATACAAAGGAACTTCTAAAGAGGTTTAAGATGGATGATTGCAAACCAATGAATACTCCTATGCATCCCACTTCAATACTGAACAAAGATGATAAAGACAAAAAGGTAGACCAAAAGGTATATAGAGGTATGATAGGATCTCTTTTATATCTGACTGCATCTAGGCTTGATATAATGTTCAGTGTTTGCTTATGTGCTCGTTTTCAATCTGATCCTAGATAGTCTCATCTCTCAGCAGTTAAAAGAATATTTAGGTATTTAAAAGGTACTACTAATCTGGGCTTGTACTTTATGAAAAATGATTATTACAGATTAGTTGGTTTTTGTGATGCTGACTACGCAGGAGATAGGATTGAAAGAAAAAGCACAAGTGGAGGATGTCACTTCATTGGAGCTAACCTAGTATCATGGTCAAGCAAAAGGCAAAGTACCATTGCTCTATCAACTACTGAAGCAGAATACATATCAGCTGCAAGCTGCTACTCACAACTTCTATGGATCAAATATCAATTGGATGACTACAATGTATTTGTAAGTGGTATTCCACTTATTTGTAATAACACTGCTGCAATCAATTTATCTAAGAATCCATTATTGCATTCTAGAGCTAAGCATATAGAAATCAAACATCATTTTATTTGGGATTATGTGCAAAAAGGTGTGTTTGATGTTCAATTTGTAGATACTGACCACCAATGGGCAGATATCTTCACTAAACCTCTTGCTGAGGACATATTTATCTTTATAAGAAATCATTTAAATATGTTATATGTGGATTAAGTTAGTATATTTATTGTAAAGTTGGTCGTCTATTGCATGTTCTCTCTGCATGTCCACTAGTCATGGTGTCCAAAGCACGTGAAATTTACGCATCCACTCTTAGTCTTGTGTGGATTCGTCAATGCACACATTTATTGCTTATATTAATTTTTCCTTGAACATATTTATATAAAACGCTTCTTTTTCCTTGCTGATTAAGCTACCTTCATCAATCCCATCGTAACTTTTTACGGTCCCAAGTTACCAACGCCGTTTTACACTTAATGACATGTCTTGTTTTTTTTTTTTGGAAACTATTGTTTTTCAGAAATCTTTAAAAGTAACCTCTTTCCCTCTCAAAAACATTTTGCATCTCATCATCCCTGTCAACCTCTCTCTCTGAATCATTCGAACTCTCTGTCTCCCTTGTTCTTCCAAACCTTAACTTATCTTACTCAAACAATGGCTTCAACCTCTGCCCCTGTGCCTGCTTTTGCAACTGACACTATGTCCATATCTATGGAACATCACTTCAACTTTGGAATTATACAAGAATACAATCTGGATGTGAGTAAGTTCATTAACGCTGCTGGATGGGATGGAATCTTTCTGGAAAAAGTCTCAGTGTATCCAGATTTGATAAGGGAATTCTGGAGAAGACCAAAAATCTCTGAAACAGAAGTTGGTTGGTTTGTGTTGGGAAGGAAAGTGATAGTATCCGAGAAAACCATCTCTGATGCGATTGCTTGGAAATCCTCTAAGATGAAAAATCACATCAGGATTCTTCACCAAATTCTGAACAAAGTGGTGTTGCATAAGATTGGCTCTAAGGACAACTTATCAGCTATTCACAAGTTCCGCCTTTGCCATCTGGTTTTTGAAACAAAGATTAATCTACCCTGGATTCTGTTTCATCGCTTCAAGAATGCCATTACCAACACAGAATCTGCTTCTCACATTACTTTCACTCATCTTCTGTCAAAAACTTTCAAGCAGCAAGGCGTGTGCGATGTTCTAAGTGCAAAGCCTAAGTATGAACAAGAAAGATTCCTTCGTGAGAAAGGATTGCAAGCTGTTGCTTTTGGCAGAGTTAATCTCAATGGCATGTAACTCAGCACTTACAAGCAAGTGGAGTTGGCAAAGCTTGAGGAAAAAATGAAGATTAAGGAAGAATCACTTGAGTCCAACGATGCTGCAATTCTTGGTTTAAAGAAAGGAACCAAAAGGAAGATTTTGACTGTGAGGCAAACCATTTCTAAGAGGACTACTAGAGGATCTGTCCTCTCTATATCGTCTAGTGCTACTATTCCACCTGCACCAAAAAGGACAAGGAAAGTAATCATGTCTGAAGAAGAAGATGATGATGAACTACCTATCGAGGCCATTTTAGAAAAACAAGCTGCTGTTGTTGCTGGTCCAATTGCTAAGAATAAGAGGCAACCAACAAAAAGGACTAGAACAACTATGACTTCTAAGGTAGTAATCTCTGCTGATGATCATGTTAGGTTAACAGTAGATGGACTAGTGTCTAATTTGGGAACTCATGATGATAATATCTCTGCTCTACATGATGTGGATGATGTTTATGTCCCCACCCTGCCACAATCACCATACTCACCACTAACACAAATACACAATAGCATTACTATTGGAGCCCCCTTTCCTAAACCTTTGAAAACCTTGTTTCCACCCATAATTCATTCTTCCTCTCTGTATAATGGCAAATCTGAAAACTGGGCCAAAGTACAGAAAGAATGGAAAACACTATTTCACACCATTCCAAAAGAACCATAACCTATTCTAACCAAATGGTATCCCCTGGCTGAGTATGAGTATGAACCCCTCACCATCTATCCATACTGGGTCAACCCTGAACTCCACACTCCAACTGGCCCATTCCCCTCCCAAATGTTCAATGAACATGGACCTCTCCTCACCCACCTTCCCCAATAGAGGTTCCCTACCATAAAAATCTACCCCAATCTAGTGAAACTTCCACCCCTTAAACCATTCACTGATGGAGTAGAGAGAGTTATAATATCTGATTGACATACTGATCCCAGCAAGAAGGATCTTGGGAGTGTTCTCGAGAAAAGAACCAGATCCTTCTGGAAAATACCTTTTGTCATGGACAAGACTACAAAATGGATGACTTTCAAGCACCCAAGAGTATATGGAGCTGTTGTTGACCAGTTTGTGGACACTCTCATGTATGAGATTCTGAAAGGGGAATTCAACCACTTCAGAGCAGACGGGGCTGCACGGTTTGTCCCTCCAACCTGGTTAAGACACTCCACTTCCACAATTGTTGGAATCAAGCCCTGCAAGATTTGTCATAGGTTGTCAACGATCGATCTAAACAAGGACAAGGATCGGAAGCATCCAAGGCACAAAGGAAAGATGCCAGTAGTTGAAGGCATTATGCTAGATCTCAATTCTGAACCCTTTGACCACTCACAGATGGATTACATTCAATCCGTGCCAATTGAGATGGTAACTGAGGCTAACTATGTAGGAGCTTTCTGGCAATCCCACCTTGATTCACTGCACTGGAGAAGCCTCCACTTCTGGCCTGTCTGCTGAAGCGAAAAAGAAAACTCCAAAATTTAGAGGTAGGTGTGGACTCTCTCGTGTCAGATATCTAATCTTCAAGGATCTTTGGGGTCTGCCAATAACCAGTCCTAATGTGGAAATTCCTAATCCTATTCACTGGGCAAAGGATGTCCCTGAGCCAATTATACAATATGCCTTTGCCTCAGCTTCAACCTCACACTCTGAACATACAACTGAAGAATTAATTGTAGAAGACCCTGAGCTGAATGTTGAAATCTTCTCAAAACCTGCTTCTGAACCTTCAACTCCTTTAGCTGATGCCATTGTTGTTGCTACTATTGACCCAACTCTGACAGAGCAGTCTGATGAGATCTGTGCTTCTAAGCAAGGTACTGAGTCTGCTAAGACATCTTCTCAACCATTAGCTCTTGCTATGGTTCATCCACCAGCCCAAGCTCAAGACACTGTCTCAGACTCTGCTGAGAGTTCAAGAAAATTATCGTTGCCACCAAATCATGAGGACATCATTGGAAAAATTGTTGATGATAAGGTTGGTAAGATAGTTGAAGATAAGACATAACAGATTGAAGAAAGGGTACTAAAGCAAGTTCAAGATACCTTGGCCCCTACAAATGCTATGGTGACTCAAATACTGGCTTTGTTAATGGATTTTCAGAAAAGCCAAAATCCAAATCCAAACCAACCCCCTCCACCACCGCCTTCTACCTAACTCCTTTCTTTCTTATCTTATTTGTTTTTGCTGACTATGATGGTCCACTCCTTTTACCTTTTTGTCTGATGACAAAAAAGGGGGAGAAAGGAAAGAGATTAAATTTTATAATTAAATATTATATAACATATTTTGTCTCCATAAGTTTAATCTATTCACGTTTAATCTATTCATCTTTTTGATACATTGCCTTGACTTCTTATGCCTAAATTTTGTCTATAAAGTAAATTATGCTCTGATACTAGTTTGAACTATTTATTCACAAATGTTTGATAGGCTTCTATCTTGGTTTGATAACTTGTATTATATTGCAAATAAAACTTGGTTTTATATGCCTTAACTGCTTTGATCTGTTGAATGTTATGTCTTAGGGGGAGCCTTGCAAACTCTCTTAGACTTTGCAATTTAAATTTAATTAGTTTTTGTCATCATCAAAAAGGGGGAGATTGTTGGAACCAAAGTGGTTCTGGTTTATTTAATCTCTAGGTTTTGATGTTAACAAAAGGATTAAATTGCTTGGCAAAGAGTTAGTTGAGATCTAACAAGTGAGTTCAGTTTATGCAGGAATATTCAAAATAATATAAGGTATACAATGCTTGGACTCTTGAAAAGAGTTACCCTTCCAAAGGTTATTTAAACTGTTTATATTTTAATCGTTAAGTAGACGACTAACTAAAAATCATAAGACGTCCATAGTAGCCACGTCAGTAGATGAGTACTCTCCTCGAAACTCAAGTAGACATCCATAGTGCCTAACTAAAATTCAGTAGACGTCCATAGTGCCACGTCATTGGACGGAGTTTCTCTAATGACTTAGCAAGCCCAAAGACTTGTGTGGACGAGCTTCTACCACATCAGTGGACTAGCAGAATAAAACCTTGTGTAGACGCGTTCTAAAACTAAGTGCTAGTAGATGATTCTATATCTTTTATATCTTTACTACCTTGAATATGATTTAATACAATCTGGACTACATTGAATTTATTTCAAATGATTGATATTTATTTCAAAGGAATATATGTTCTTTATAATTGTTTTATCTTGTTAATTTCGTGTCTCTTTGTAAGAAAATTCATAGTACTATCAAAGAAATACAAAAAGCAAGCAGTACAATTGGAATTACAAAACGATCTGTACGATGACATCTTTATTGCTGGACAAAAGCTGGGTTATACACAAAGGAGGAAAGAAAGTTTTTAAGGTACAATTACTCAGAACAGTGAGCCTCCATTTTGTGATTTTCTGATAACCAATGATGTTTTTCAACACGGACAAAATCAAGCTATCAGTCTCAAGGGATATCATGCATTTAATGCAATCTCTATAACGGGACTATTCAAATAACCGTTGAAGATTTACAAGAGAAGTTGAAGACCACTATATATTGTAGGTCTCAAGCACTGAAGAATAACTTTTGCCATTTGAACATTTGTAAGATATTCAAAGCTTATATTCCCTTTGTAAAGCAAAGGTATGTAATTCTTAAGGATTGAATAATATTCAGTAGATCTTAAACCTTCATACCCTCACATATAGTGAGTTAGAAAGATCTTAGAAAAATATCTGTAATAGAGTTAGAGCCTGAAGAAGCTTGGCAAGAAAGCAATACTTGTAGCATGGAGAGGTGAAAAATACTTGTTGTAAAAACTATTTGGAAATAGTGGAGAAAATCCTTCAAGTAGAAGGGACTGGATGTAGCTCTTGGTTGGAAGATAGTGAACCAGGATTAAATACCTGAGTGAATTTTCTATCCCTTATCTTATTCAGTTTTATTCCTTTATACTAACTGTGGGATTTGATCTTGGTTTTGTTAATATTTTAAAAAGGATTTCTTGCGTGCTTAATCTTTTTATCTTCTGCTTGTGAAAAGGGTTTTTGCGAAAATAATTAACAACCACAATTCAAACCCCCTTCTTGTGTTTGCCTGTGCTAACTTCACTTACTACTAGACGCTCTTGTCGAGTACGGGTCATCACCACAGACCCTGTTATCTCATTCACTTGACTGAAGATTTGCCCCCCAGTCTATGGTCCTGCCTGCCCAGATGTATGGGCAGCCGTCGTTACTCCATTTGGATATGGTATGTATGCGAATGGGATATTTGGGTTGACAGTGGTCGAACCGTAAGGCATTCCATACAAAGGTTGTGGCAGAGGTTGTGTAGTCCCTCTTGGGTTTGAATTCACAACACTCCGTGGAGACAATCCGGTAGCTGGCGGATTTATTTGTTGTAAAACTGGGGAAGTTGGTGACGGGAGTGTTCCTTGACCAACTTCGTCAAACCTATTTACAACTTGAGCATAGGAAACGCCTCTTCTCCCCACTAAATTGTTAGTCCTATTATTTCCTGCATTAGTAGCGTTAGCCATGATTGCAGGAATATTATCAGCTGGCGCAACAGTTGTTATAGGATTAGCATCCACTGTTGACTTGCACTACTCATATTCACAGAGTTTTGGGAATTAGATGACGTTTGAATCACTCTCCCACATCGTAGATGCATACAATAAATTTGTATGTCAGAGTTCGTGAAACTATACGAGTTACTCTAAACTCGTCCCATCGGGCGTGCCAATTTGTTAATGTGGTTTTTTGGTTTCTGACCAAAATTCCTTCGTTGCAAATAATTAAAGATCAAATGAGTGTGGGACCTACGAGTTATGCGGTAATCTCGTCAAGAATAGGTATGAACTGTCTGGCAAGTATGAATTTGACAAGTTAGTCAAATCTAGTAATATACTGGCAAGGACTTGATGCTATGACAAGTATATGAGTTTGAAAATGGTGTTTAAAATTATCGTAAATAATGAAAGGTAACTTTGAAATTTAAAAGATGAAGGTAGTTTCTGTTGTAGAAAATAACTTCCTAATCGAACTAAGTTTATAACGAACAAGAGACAAAAGTCTTGAAAATAAAGGTTAAGTAAAATAAAATCTAAGAATAGAAATTACTTGCGAAAAGTAAAAGAAATTAGAAGAATAATTTGAGAGGAATACTGGAAATAATTAAGAACAAGTGAAGAACTTGAAAGACATAACCAGTTTTGTACTGGGTTTTCATATTGAATTGAAATAACAAGGGTGGAGAGAATACTTGAATGTTATCCATCAATCTGCTGTGTGATCGAGATGTGTAGGATGTGTATCAAGTAACCGACACCTTTTTACATTGTGTTTACCAGAATTTATAGGCAAATAAAGTAACTACTTATTACTAACTACCTATCTTAATGACTGCCACGTATATTGGCAGTTTCTAAACTTTAAATTTGAACTGCTTGTCAAACAACTTTGGTAACTGCTCAATTCCTTGAACTACTTGTTAGACTCAATGACTTAGAGATTTTGATATATGACAAATACAACTTAATGTGTATGCAAGTGTTTTTAGTGTCAAATTGTAAAGACAGGTATCAAGCAATAATCAACAGGTTCAGTGAGCAATTAAAGGAGAATATTAAAGGAAGAACTTGAAGGAATCAAAGAGCAAAGACAAAGATCAAGGAATCATCAAGACAAGAGCTTAAAGGAGAAGTTAGACTTAAGTCTTAGATGATTTGTACGAGATGAAATCTCTTATTCACAAATAGCTCATTTAGAAAGATGCATGAAAGAAAATCAATTTTCATAACCTGTATTAAAAGGAATAAGTTTTCATTAATGAAAAATAATTTTTGGAAATAAGATTTCATAAAAAGCGCTCGTCCAACACAAGTGATAGAAGCGCACGTCCAACACAAGTAATAGAAGCGGACGTCCACTAAAGTGATACAAGCGCTTGTCCACTAAAGTGACAGAAGTGCTCGTCCACTAAAGTGATACAAGCGCTCGTCCACTAAAGTGAGAGAAGTGCTCGTCCACTAAAGTGAGACATGCGATCGTCCACTAAAGTGACAGAAGTGCTCGTCCACTAAAGTGACAGAAGCGCTCATCCACACTAGTCTTTGGACTTGCTAAATGAGAAGCTTCATCCAATGACGTGGCATATGGAGCTCGTCTACTAGCTCGTCCGATGTAAAATCTTAATTCAAAAAATGGCTAGATGGACGCGCTTACTTTCAAGATGGACGCGAATTCTATAAGAGCAAATATAGAATCTTATTTCAAGAACCAGAATCAAGAAAATAGATTTTGTTATCCGATCCAAATCTATTTTAATTGATCCCAACGACTATAACTAGTTTTCTATATAAAGAAGGATCAAAGAAACACTTTCATAATTAACACATTGAACATATCAGAATTACACGAAATCAATTGTGAAAATCATTCATCATCTTTCTTGAGCTTATTGTGAAAAGATTGTTTCAATACTGATAAGTGATTCACTTTGTTTATCTGACTATTGAGAATTAGGAATCAATTTTTGTTTTACTTTTCGATTGTAAAGAGAGAGGGAGTCTCTCAGTTATTAGGGTGATATATCCCTAAGGAAGAACATTGAGGCTCTTCACAAGAGTGTGGTATCTCAAGGTGAAGGATTGCTATGTGGTGTAAAGGTTTTTCAAGCTGCCTGGCAAAGCTTGTGTGTTTGTGTGTGAAATCCCACAGGTGGAGTGAGGACTGGATGTAGGTCACAGTGGAGGTGACTGAACCAGGATAAATCTGGTTGTGTGGTATCTCTAAACTCAAACTCGTTTACTTTCTGTAATGATCAAGAACCTATGATTTTGATGTTTAAAGTTCCATATAATTTATGTTCTTGATCTGTATAAACTGTATTGAAACCTAAGACTGATAGTAATCAAGATTGTATTATCTGCGTTCAAAACTGAGTTGATCAAAACCATTCTTGATTGCTGAAACTGAACTAATACTGAAACTGAAACCTGCAAGTTTGTTCTTGATTGTTAATGCTTGTATCTAAAACTTGCATAACTTGTTCTTAACCTTTAAAGGCTTAATCAACTTTTGTATTTTGTTATTACCGAGTTTGAACCTGAATCTATTCTGTGATCTATCAATTTTGATTAATCTTTCTTATCCTCATCATCTTTCAATTCAAGATTTTATATAAACCCTTCATTGATTTTGTAAAAGATCCTGATGCCACAAATCCGCAACTCTGATTTGAAAAGTTTTTAAGAGGGAAATATCTTAAGAAAACTCAATTCACCCCCCCCCCCCTTGAGTCGTTGAAGCCAAAACAACAATTGGTATCTGAGGTAAACTCTTAAGTTTGTCTTAACAGCTATGATAGCATGGCTTCCAATGACTGTTTGAATGAAGGGGCTTCCCTTGCACGCCTTCCTGCCTTCAATGGATCTAAGTATATCTATTGCAAGGAAAGAATGGTAATCTTTCTTGAGGCTGCAGGTGCTGACATATGGGATGCAGTAGAAAATGGACCATTTGTCCCTTCTACTGGAGATGCTAATGGTGCTCCGAGAAATAAGCCTAAAACTGAATGGAATGAGGATGATAAGAAAAGAATTCAATATAATGCACGTGTTAAGAATATTATAACTTCTGCTTTAAGCCGTGATGAGTTTTTCAGGGTTTCAAATTGCAAATCCGCAAAGGAGATGTGGGATACATTGCAAGTAACACATGAAGGAACCACAGACGTCAAAAGAGCAAGAGTGAACATCCTCACACATGAGTATGGGCTGCTCAGAATGAATCGAGGAGAACCTATGACTAAAATGATAAAGAGATTCACACACATTGTAAATCAATTGGCTGGTCTTGGAAAGACAATCTCAAATGAGGATCAAATTAACAAAGTAATGAGATGCTTGAGCAGGGAATGACAACCTAAAGTCACTACAATCTCAGAATGTAGAGACCTCTCATCAATGACCATTGCCACATTGTTTGGAAAATTGCAAGAACATGAATTGTAGTTGAACAGAATGAATGAGAGTGAAGAAACTGATAAAAGAAAGAAGGGATTGGCTCTGAAATCACAAGTCAAAGAAGTAGAGACAGTGATGATAATAATACAGAACAAGAGGATGAATCTAAAGTAGAGATGGGAATGCTAGTTAGAAAATTCAAGAACTTCCTAAAGAAGAAAGGCAACTTCAAAAGAAAGCCATCCACTTTTCAAAGGAGAGATTTCAGCAAAGGTGACAACTCTTCCAACAATATCACATGCTATGAATGTGGAAAGATTGGCCACATAAAGCTTGACTGTCCAAAGCTGCAAAAGAAGGACAAAACTGTAAAATTTGACTCAAAGGACAAGAAGTGGAAAAAGCCCAGAAAGGCCTACATTGCTTGGGATGACAATGATGTAGATTCCACTGAAGAATCTGAATCTGAGGAGGCAAACTTGTGCTTGATGGCCAGCAATGACAGTGATTCAGAAAATGAAGTAAGTTCTAATTATCAACCTTTTTATAATGAATTGCAAAATGCGTTTGAAGAACTTCATAAAGAATCCATTAGACATGCTAGATTGCTAATTAAGTCCAAGAAAACCATCACATTCCTAGAAGAGAAAAATTATGTTTTAAACAAAGAGCTAGATGAATTAAAAACAGAAAATTGTGCTGTAAAAGAAAAATTAGCAACTGTTTTAGATGCATCTATATGTGATAATTGTCCTAAGTTGGAGACACAAATAAATCGTTTGACTGGTGATCTATCTAGAGTTACTAGCTCTAATTGTTCTAAGTGTTGTACATTGACTAAAGAAGTTGAAAAACTGAAAAATGACTTAGCCAAGTTCACAAATGGTAGAGATAACTTGAATGCTTTATTAGGACAGCAAAAATGTGTTTATGATAAGGCTGGAATAGGCTATGAACCTAAGATACATGAGAAATCTTTCAAGAAATTTTTTGCTGCACCTAAGACATCAAACACACCAATTGTTAAATATAATTTTTGTGCTAGAAAAAGTCACACAGCTTCTACATGCCAATACAGAAAATCAGCATACAATAAATCCAAGTATATATGGGTTCCTAAAGGAACTATTGCTGCAACTAACTCAAAAGGACCCAAACAGATTTGTGGTACCTAAAACACAAACATGATTCTGTTTTGTAGGTGTGTTGGAAAGCCAAGAATATGAAATGGTATCTTGACAGTGGCTGTTCCAAGCACATGACTGGAGACAAAACCAAGTTCATCTCCTTTATCCCTAAGTCAAGTGGTAGTGTTACCTATGGAGACAACAATAAAAGGGGAATACTTGGCATTGGCAACATTGGAAGTGACTCAACAGCAATCATTGACGATGTACTATATGTTGAGGGATTGAAACACAACCTATTAAGTATCAGTCAACTATGTGACAAAGGCTTCAAGGTAAAATTCAATTCCAATAGTTGCTTAACATAAAATCGCGCATGATGAAAATTTGAAATTAATTGGACATAGGACAGATAACATCTATATGCTTGATTTAGATAATATATCTTCAAATACTGCATGCTGTCTTATTTCAAAAGAAGAAGAGAATTGGCTTTGGCATAGAAGAATTGCACACATTCACATGAACCACTTGAATAAACTGATTCGTAAAGATCTTGTAGTTGGTTTGCCTAAACTGAAATTTGTGAAAGATGGACTATGTGATGCATGTCAAAAAGGAAAGCAAGTTAAGGTCTTTTTTAAACCAAAGAACATTGTTTCAACAACTAGACCCTTGCAACTTTTACACATGGATTTATTTGGTCCATCTAGAACCAAAAGCTTGGGTGGTAACTCGTATGCATTGGTAATAGTAGATGATTACTCTAGATATACATGGACATATTTTCTATCTCACAAGGTTGATTCATTTGCTACATTTAAGAAAATGGCAAAAATTGTGCAAAATGAAAAGGACATGAAAATTGTTTCTATAAGAAGTGATCATGGGGGGAGAATTTCAAAATGAAGTGTTTGAAAACTTCTGTGATGAGCATGGCATTCAACATAATTTTTATGCTCCTAGAACTCCACAACAAAATGGAGTAGTGGAAAGGAAGAATAGATCATTAGAGGAGATAGCAAGAACTATGTTGAACGACTCTAGCTTGCCAAAACAGTTTTGGACAGATGCTGTCAATACAGCTTGCTATGTGCTAAATAGAGTCTTGATAAGATCAATCTCAAAGAAAACCCCTTATGAGCTTTATAAAGGAAGAAAACCAAATATAGCACATTTTCATGTTTTTGGTTGCAAATGCTTTGTTCTTAACAATGGAAAGAATAATCTTGGAAAATTTGATGCAAAGGCTGATGAAGGAATTTTCCTAGGTTACTCCCTATCTAGTAAAGCTTTTAGAATATATAATAAGAGAACACAAACTATTGAGGAATCTGTGCATGTGACATTTGATGAGTCTAACCCAAAAAGGTTGGGAAAGGATTCTATTATTGATGATCTTCCATATTCAATTGAGAAAAATCTCCTAGAAGAGAAACAGGACAATGAAAAAGATGAAAGCTTAAATATTGAATTGCTGTAGCAGGAGCAAACAGAACAACAGCCTGACCTACCAAAGAATTGGAGGACTGTTAGAAATCATCCAATTGATAACATCATTGTTGAAATTACAAAGGGGGTAACTACTAGACAATCTCTTAGAAATGCTTGTAATCATATGGCATTTGTGCCTCAAGTAGAACCTAAGAACATAGATGATGCTATAATTGATGAATATTGGATGATGACTATGCAAGATGAGTTAAACCAGTTTGAAAGAAACCAACTTTGGAAACTAGTGCCTAAACCCAAGAACTGTCAACTAATAGGTACAAAATGGGTTTTTAGGAATAAACTAGATGAAAATGGTATAATTGTAAGAAACAAGGCTAGAATGGTAGCCAAAGGGTATAACCAAGAAGAAGGCATAGATTATGATGAAACATATGCACCAGTAGCAAGATTAGAAGCTATAAGAATGCTACTTGCTTATGCTTGCATAATGGAATTTAAATTGTATCAAATGGATGTTAAGAGTGCTTTCTTAAATGGATTTATACAAGAGGAAGTGTATGTTGGTCAACCACCTGGTTTTGAGAATAATGAATTGCCTAACCATGTTTATAAACTGTCTAAAGCACTATATCACTTAAAGCAAGCTCCCAGATCTTGGTATGAAAGGTTAAGTAATTTTCTCATTGAAAAAGGATTTAAATGAGGTAAAGTTGACACAACTTTGTTCACTAAGAAAAAGGCACACAACATTTTACTTGTACAAATATACGTGGATGATATAATTTTTGGTGCCACTAATGTGCATTTGTGCAATGAGTTTGAAAGTCTTATGCAGAATGAGTTTGAAATGTCAATGATGGGTGAGCTGAACTTTTTCCTTGGACTGCAAATAAAGCAAACTAAAAATGGAATCTTTGTTAGCCAAACCGAGTATTGCAATGAGTTGATCAAGAAGTTTGGCATGGAAAATGCTGAGATGGCTACTCCAATGAGTACCTCCTGTTATCTGGACAAGGATGAGCAAGGTAAACCTATTGATGTTTCTAAATTCAGAGGTATGATAGGCTCACTACTTTATCTTACTGCTTGTAGGCCAGATATCATGTTTAGTGTATGCATGTGTGCTAGGTATCAAGCAAATCCAAAAGAATCACACTTAACAGCAGTTAAGAGAATGATTAAGTATTTGTTAGGAACAAAAGACATGGGATTATGGTATCCCAAGGGAGCTACATGTACTTTAATTAGCTATTCAGACTCTAATTTTGCTGGTTGTAAACTAGATAGAAAGAGTACTAGTGGAACTTGCCATTTACTAGGAAACTCATTAGTATCATGGTTCAGTAAGAAACAATCTAGTGTGGCTTTATCCATTGCAAAGGCTAAATATGTAGCAGCTGGTAGCTGTTGTGCACATGTTTTATGGATGAAATAACAATTAGTTGATTATGGTGTGCAACTAAACCAAGTTCCTATTAGATGTGACAATACAAGTGCAATTAACCTAACTAAGAATCCCATAATGCACTCTAGAACTAAACACATAGAAATCAGACATCATTTCATTAGAGATCATATTCAAAGTAGCGAAATTGAGATTGAATATGTTGATACAACTAAACAACTTGCTGATATTTTTACCAAGCCATTCAACAAGGAAAGCTTCTTTTTCATTAGAATAAAATTGGGCATAATCAATCAATCCTATATCTAATCTCTAAAGAAACTGTTTATATGACTGTATCTTTGTGTAAAAATGCTCTGATTCTTGTATGATTTGATTTGACCCAGCACCTATCCCTCTATCATGAACAATTTTATATGCTATGTTTGAATGTTTAAATGCTTACCTTCTCTATTTCTTTGAATGTTTCTTTTCTTTACCTTTTTTATAATGCCAAAAGGGGGAGGAAAAGTATGATATAGAGAAAAGGGATAATAACAAATTATACATGAAAAAAAAGTATGATATAGAAAAAAAGGTATAATAACGAATTATACATGCATATGTGGAGGGGGGGCTTAAAAGCTTACATGATTAAGGGGGAGTAAATATAAGCTTACATGATTAATGGGGTGTAAATCAAATTCTTCTATGATAATATTTTTTTGTTCTGATATACTTTTTCTCTGACTGCTCTAATACCATGCTATAAATCTGTCAAAAACACTTGGCTTCTGCTACACTTATACTTGTTGAGACGAATCTGGGCAACTATACCCAGTCGTGCAAGTAATACGGTGGTGAGACCGTTTATCGTTCCCACGAGGACTGTGACAAGTACTAGCACGTACCGAATCAATTACTATCTAAGCGGATATTTGGATCAAAGGGAGCTCAATAGTAAATACCAAGCCCAATCAGATTTAAAACCAAAAATAAACAAAATAAAGAGAAAAGTTGTTTTTGGTTTTTTTTTCGAACACTTGGAAGGCAGATAAAAGGATTCTTCAAATATATGAAAGATGTTGGGATTAGGTTCACTAAACTTCATTCCCATGCAATGAAATGATGAATAACATAGTTTCTACTTCAAATATGACAATCAATCCACTAGATTACTCAAATCCTAATCCCTTAGATGATAAGAGCCTAAATCCCCAAATTAAACCCTAATTCCTTAAGAGGCTTAATTAGTGAATTTGCATGACGATTAGGGATTACACGATTGCTAATAAACCTAAATCCATTCCTAGATGCAAGGTTTACTAGGTGGTTGATTTCAAGTCTAGTTCTAATAAGAACTTTCCAATTGCATATTGATGCGTATTTTTAGAATAAAGACAAGTGCACCTCGTCGCAAACAAGTAATACGGTGGTAAGACCGGTTATCGTATCCACAGGGATCGGTTGTCAATTACCAATTCACAAACTCGACAACTATCTAGACTAAACTATGGTATGAAGAGATCATAAAATAAAGAAATAAAATATTTTTGGTCTTTTTGGAGTTTTATCGAACACTTGGAAGGCAAAAGAAATGCGGTTGAGATTGTCAGGGTTAGACTACACTAATCCTCCCTTAATTGCAATGAAATGGCGTCTAACACAAGTTCTAGTTCAATAATGACAATCAAGCCTTTTCTAAAATACTCAAGCCTAATGTCTTAGGTGCATTGAGCCTAAAACCCCAAATTAAACCCTAATGTCTTAGGTGGAATAACCTGAGATTTTGCATTAAGTCAAGACTTATAAGATTGCAAGCAGTCAACACCTATGTCTAGATTCTTGAACTACTTGGCATATTTCATGAGCATGCCTTAACATCAATTTGTCAATTGTCTATCAAAGCAACATATCATTCCTATGGGTAGCTAAGCCAAGGAAAGCATTAAGCAAAGAATCACATACTCATAAAGAAATAGAGACTTGCATTGAAACCAAATCAAATACAAACAAGTTTAGAAAAGCTACATCTAACCCCAACAATGGGGGATTTAACTACTCATGAAAAATAAGAATACAAAAGAGAAAGAGAGAAGGGATGAAGCAAACTCCATAGAAGAATCCTCCAATCTTCTTTCAGTCCCAGAGCAAGGAAAACATCCCCTACTAGGGTTGAAACCCTAATCTAGCCGCAGCTCCAAGTGCCTCCTCCAAGAGCTCCCCAAAAAACTCCTTGTAACACCCCGTTTTTCGTATGCTTCTTTATCGGTAAATAATGTTTTAATGTATTTATTTTCGATAAAATACAGAAGATGATTTTATTTAAAATAAAATCATTTTATTGTGTTGTTTTACCATATGAAGCCCCAATAAAATTTTCAGTCGAAAATTCAGACAAAAACCGGTCTGGGTTCTCACTACCGGTACAAGTTCACTGAGCCGGAAACAAAATTTTAATTCGTGAACGAGACAGTTAGTGTTTTTATGATGTTTTATGTGGGTTGGTAAATTCTCGAAATTTTGTTGTCCGGGAATAAAATATAATATTTTATCCGGACGAAACCTTCAGAAAATACGATCGGATGTGCAACCGGTTACGTATTTAAGCAGTTAAAGAAACCCTAAAGAAGGAGAAAAGACTTGATGGGAATCTCATTTAATGTTATGACACACCTAATGGAAAAGAAAATCCTAATTACACTTCAAAATCTTACTTTTCACTTTCTCTCTCCAATCACATCACATCACATTAACTCTTAATCCACTCTTCAAGAAACTCAACTTCCTTCTCCTTATTCCTCTTAAGGCCGTGCACTTCCACCCATCCCTCTATAAATAGCACTTATCAACTTCATTTAAACACTTTCCTTTCTCCTACTTCATTCTTAAGCTTTCATCTTTTCACTTCAAGCTTCCAAAGCTCTTGTTTTTACTCTTCTTTTCACAAAGTGTTATTCATCAAAGTTGTTCCTCTTGTTTAGGGTAATACTCTCATGTATTCTTTTCTTTAAAAACTTAATCTTTTTCTAAAGTTTCTTCTTCATGTCATTTATGAGCTTTTATCTTCAAAAATCTCTCAAAAATGGTAGAAAACTCCTTTTGAGTTGAAACCAATTTCTATGGCCTTGTATTTACTTGTAGTTTAACATACTAAAAGGTTGTGTAAAACAAAGATTCCTAACCTCTACTTCTTAATGAGGCCGAACCATACCTATGGTTTTGATGGATTTTGTTTCAACTTTTACAAGTGTGAGTTTGTATTTAAAGATTTGTTTTTCCAAAATGATCATTGACCAAGGCTCCTTTATGTTAAAGGATGCTATGTCTAAAGTGATTGGAAAGTTTCAAGATTTGTTTCCCAAAATGATCATTGACCAAGGCTCCTTTATGTTAAAGGATGCTATGTCTAAAGTGATTGGAAAGTTTAAAGATTTTACTCTACTTTATGTCATTTACTTTTATGTCATTCATGTTTATGCCATTTACTTTAAGTCATTTACCTTATGCCATTTATATTTGTGCTATTTACTTGATGTCATTTACATTATGTCATTTACCTTATACCATTTATATTTGTGCTATTTACTTTATGTCATTTATATTTATGCCATTTACTTAAAGTCATTTACTTTACGTCATTTATATTCATACGATTTACTTTAAGTCATTTACTTCATGCCATTTATATTTATGTCATTTACTTTATGTCATTTCCATTATGTCATTTACTTTTATGCCATTTATATTTATGCCATTTACTTTAAGTCATTTACCTTTTGTCATGCCATTTACTTTATGACATTATACTATGTTGTTTCCAAGATGATCATGGACTTGAGCCCCATAAGTTATTGGATGCTAAAAGGTCTAAGAGATTGGAAGAATTTAAAGATTTTTATCATAAAAACCCAAGGATGGCCGAACCTTAAAGGTTATGGACCTAGGGTGTTTCGTTTTTCATTTATCCAAAGTGATCATGGTTTTGAGCTCCTTACTATTAATGGATGCTAAACCAAAGAGATTGGAAATTTTAAATGTTCCTAGCCTATTTTATTGATCAAGGCCGAATCTCCATCAAGGTGTAACTTGGTGGGATTTTTGTTCAACTTTGTTTTAAGTAATCATGTTTTAAACTCTTAGCACTTGCGGATCATAAATCCCTAAGTTGCATATGTTTTGGAAACTTCTAACCCTAAGTTCTTGGTTGAGTTCTAATCCTTTGAACCTTGTGTCATGAAACTTAGATTTGCCTCCTAACCAACCTTGAAGAACGTCCGTGAAACCGTTTATTTTCTTACATTCTCTTACCTTCTTAAGGTAAGATGGGATTTCCTAAAGATATTCAATAACTGTATGCATGTGTGTAGGTGTTTAACTGGATATTTATATGTTGATTGAGCTTACTAGATTATTTAATGTGCTTGAACTGTTGTGCTATTATCTGATGATTGAACTGTACTTGTTCTAAATGATATAATGCATATATGTGATGAAATGCTTTTAACTGTGATATTACCATTACACTGATGATATACACTGTCGTTGATTGAAAGTTTGCTAAGCCAGACGTGCGTCTGTGCTCAACCATAAAAAGGATTAAAAACCTTAATAAGCTTTGAAGACGATGGGATTGATGTTCTTTTCCAAAAGCTCTTTAAACTTAAAGTACTTGTTTTTTTTTAAATGTTGAAATGATTTTGGTGTACTATTTTTATACAAGAGAAAAATCCTTTTTCGAACTATGTGTCTTTAAGTGGAAACTTTCAAGATGATTTGGCAATATTCAGTGATGTGCACGTGATCTTGGATCAGTGTTAATTCGGGACTACGAGTCCTGGCTATGATATTAGGGACTTGGGTCCTAATCACGTTGTGTTGGACTGTGTCTTCTAACCGCGTGTGATGATTACGATTAAAGGTGAAGGTTGTTTTCTACGACCACAACCCTTGGATCGCGCCACGGTCTTGGGCATTGTGATTGAGCATTCGGACTATGAGTCCTATGCTTCTGAGTTCTCAAGTGATGGGGAAATGATGATTAAGTCGTTAGCTTTGAGCAGCGACAGTGAAAAGAATGAACACAAAGAAATCCTTTAAATAAAATATTTTATCATGTGCATTTCCCAGCCAGGACGTGCTATTGATGATTAAATCAGATACAAGGTGGTATCTGGGAGTCTGTCCATGTAAACCGAGTTAAGAGGCACATGTGACGTTGCCCGTCCTGAGACCTTAATGCATGAGGGTAAGGGGGTAACTGCCCAGGTGGGCTAGAGCTTGACCAACTCTAATGATTCTCCAGTGAAAAGAGACGGTGTTGAGATCTCATGAGATTAAGTTAGAGCCTGATTTTGAAGTGCCATGCATCTTTTCGAAAGATTGGCTGTGCGGGTTTGATGCCCTTTGATATAACACTGATATATTGCTAATATGCATGATTTAACTGCGTATATGATTCTGTGATGTATGTATCATGTATATGGTTGTTGTGGGATATATCTTATGACGGTATCTCACTCTTGCACAAATGTATGCTTGTTCTTTTCTCTTTGCTTCGGGAACGCACGTACTCTTAGATGGATCCGGAAGTCCCTCTGGCACCAACGAGATCGAGGAATGAGGTCTTCGACCATGCTGGGGCAGCGGGGAGTTGGACCATTCATGAAGGAGCAACGACTGCGACCTACCAGGGACCAATCACGACTACTGAGACTAATGCAAACGGAGTACCTATACGGAGGATCCACACAGTCGAGTCTCGGACTGTGGCACTCCCACCCCCGTGGTTCTACCTCCACACGCTACAGGCCACCGGACTTCTTCACGAGCACCTTGACCCTGTCGGACCGCTCGAAGAAGATCCAGTGGAGGAGGAGGATCCCGAAGAGGATCCGGAGGAAGACCCCGACGAGTTCATAGAGATCGAGGAGGAGGAGGAAGAGGAGCCCGAGTACCACCCGCAAGATCCCGACGACGACGACATGATTATCGATGATGGCGGCGAAGTTGTCGATCCGGCAAGTGGTTCCTCGTCTGAAGGTAGCTTTTGCGGTCACTCCGAGTGCAGGAGACATGGATAGTCCGTCGTTGGTTTTTGGAGTTTGCCCTGATGGTCCCTTGGCTTCTGGAGCCTTCTTTTGATCCTTATGCCCGATTTTCCCCAGTCCAAGTGTGATGAAAATCTTTTACCTACATCTTCAGTCTTTGTATTAATGTGAGTTGGCCAGTTCGATAAGGCCTGTTTTGTAACCAGAAACCTAAGATCCCAAGTGGGTCGGCTATCTATTGATATGTATGATGTTTATTCACATGTTCTGAGTGTTCATCATTGTTTCTTAACTACCGCTTACAAGAAAGAAGAAAAAATAAGTACCCTTTTTCGGTAACCCTTCTAACAAAGGTTATATTTCCGAAGGCGACCAGCGTTTTAAATAAGTTTCTTTTCCGTAAATGAGTAACCATGTGATGCCAGGTTTTAGGGTGTCACATTAGTTGGTATCAGAGCTAGTCGAGTCTTTCGGGAATGTTTGGGTTTAGGTCTGTTGTGTTGAAGTTGTGTTTTTCTCAGACTGGATATTGTTTGAATTACCTCCTTGAGGTAATGTGTGATGAACCGTAGTTCACACCCCTTTTCTGGATGACATCTGACTGCTTGTGTGGTATAGGTCAGTATGAACCAAAGAGGTGCTCGTGGAGGTGGACGAGGCAACGGAGGAATGGATTTTGCTGCCCAAGCACTGGCCGACGTGGCTGCGGCCATAGCTCTCCAAACAGCTAATACTGCTGCCCAGAACCAACAAGAGCAACAGAGGGCAGAACAAGCAGCAGAAGGAAGGCATCTGAACGCTTTCCGACGTCAGAATCCGTCGCAGTTTGATGGAGACGTGGATCCAATTAAGGCTGACCTTTGGATTCAGGAGCTAGAAAAGATCTTCGACCTGGTACACACTCCAGAGGAATCTAAGGTACCTTATTCCGTGTTCCAGCTAGTGGGAGATGCTGAGTACTGGTGGAGGGGCACCAGGCAGTTGTTGGAGGCTGAGCACCAGGCGATCACCTGGGGAGTATTTCGTGGCAAGTTTTTAGACAAATACTTTCCTCAGAGTGCCAGAAAAGAGAAGGAGCAGGAATTCATGAGGCTGAGTCAGCAAGACCTGACAGTAGGGGAGTATGCGGCAAGGTTTGAATCCCTTGCCAAGTATTTCCGTTTCTTCCAAGACAATCCGTGTGAGGAATGGAAGTGTGAACAATTTGAAGCCGGTTTGCGCTTCGAGATTAAGGAATTAGTATTGCCATTGGAGATCAGGAACTTCCAAGCACTAGTGGAGAAGTGCCGGAAAGTTGAGATGATGCACAGAGGAAGGGATAACAAGGGAAGCGCAGGAGGACCTGTTCGTCCTAAGAGCCAGAATCAAGGCCAGAATTCAAAATGGAAGCAGAACCAGAGGAAGCCGTATTACCAGGCGTCTAGCTACAACCAGAAACAGCAAGCTCGTCCCAATGTTTCAGGGACAGGAAGTGGAGGCCAGAGAAACAACGAACAAGGCCAAGAGAGGAGATGTTACAGGTGTGGAGATCCGAGCCACCTGGCAAATACTTGTCCAAAGAAGGATAACAAGTGTAACAACTGTGGCATTGTGGGACACTTGGCGAAGGTGTGTCGTGCACCAAAGAGAGAGCATCATGTCAACCATACTAGGATGAACAAGCCAACCGTTAAGGGAAGAGTGTATACCATGAGTGGTGCTGAGGCATCGAACTCCGATGATCTCGTGCAAGGTAAGTGTGACATTGCTGGTAATCTTTTGACTGTACTTTTCGATTCAGGCGCAACTCATTCTTTTATCTCGATGGATCGTGTGAAAATTCTAAATTTGCCTGTTTCTTCCTTACCATATAATCTGATTGTTTCTACCCCAACTGCTGAACCTGTGATCGTTAATTCGGTTTGCTTAAACTGTCCTATCATTGTTCAGAATAGACATTTTCTTGTAGACTTGATCTGTTTGCCTTTAGTACATTTAGATGTAATCTTAGGCATGGATTGGTTATCTTTCAACCATATCCTAATAGATTGTGCTCAGAAAACCTTAATCTTTAGGGAGGAGATTTCTGGATTTTTATCTGCTAGTCAGGTAAGAGCTTCTTTGAAAGAAGGAGCTCAAGGTTACATGTTCTTTGTTTTCCTTGGACGTCGAGGGCGAGTATGACTTGGATTCCATACCTGTCGTTCGAGAGTTTCCGGAGGTTTTTCCTGAGGATGTACCTGGATTGCCACCTGTTCGGGAGATCGAGTTCGCGATTGATCTGACTCCAGGCACCGGACCAATATCTATGGCGCCATATCGTATGTCGCCATCAGAGTTAGAAACCTTGAAGGACCAACTTGAGGAGCTGATGAGGAAGGAGTTTATACGACCTAGTGTGTCACCGTGGGGAGCTCCAGTCCTACTAGTAAGGAAGAAGGATGGAACTGCTAGACTGTGCGTGGACTTTCGTCAGCTAAACAAAGTCACGATTAAAAACAGATATCCTCTTCCAAGGATCGATGATCTTATGGATCAGTTACGTGGAGCGGCAGTATTTTCAAAGATCGATCTGCGGTCAGGATACCACCAGATACGAGTAAAAGCGGAAGATGTTCCTAAGACAGCGTTTCGAACACGCTATGGGCATTATGAGTATTTGGTGATGCCGTTTGGAGTGACGAATGCACCTGCTATATTCATGGACTATATGAATAGGATCTTTCGTCCCTTTTTGGATCAGTTCGTAGTCGTCTTCATTGATGACATACTGATCTATTCTCCGGACAAGGAGACCCATGCTGAGCATCTTAGCATTGTTCTTCAGATCCTGAGAGAGAAACAGCTCTATGCGAAACCAGAGAAGTGTGAATTTTGGTTGGAGCAAGTTCAATTCTTGGGGCACGTAATATCCCCCATGAAGGAATCGCTGTGGATCCAACGAAGGTCGAGGCTGTTTTGGAATGGGAAAGGCCAACAACGGCAACGGAAATCCGTAGTTTTGTAGGTTTGGCTGGCTACACAGGAGATTCATTGAAGGATTTTCCAAGATTGTAGGACCTCTCACTCGGTTGACGCGTAAGGACCAAACGTTCGTGTGGACGAAGCTTTGTGAGAAAAGCTTCCAAGAACTAAAAAGGAGATTGACCACCTCACCAGGTGTTGATCCTACCCGATCCCAAGGAATCTTTTGAGGTTTCTTGTGATGCTTCGCATCGGGGTTTTGGGCTGTGTCTTGATGCAAAATCAGAAAGTGGTGGCTTATGCTTCGAGGCAGTTGAAGATTCATGAGAGGAACTATCCGACGCACGATTTAGAACTAGCTGCTGTGGTCTTCGCTTTAAAGATCTGGAGACATTACTTGTATGGAGCTACTTTTAATGTTTTCAGTGACCATAAAAGCTTGAAGTACCTGTTTAATCAGAAGGAATTGAATATGCGTCAGAGACGTTGGTTAGAATTCCTGAAGGATTATGATTTTCAACTACAGTATCACCCTGGAAAGGCGAATGTAGTGGCTGATGCTTTGAGCAGAAAGACAATTCACGCATCGGCAATGATGGTCAAAGAACATGAACTACTGGAAAAATTCCGAGATCTAAGTTTGTTAGTGGAAAGTACACCGGGAAAATTGTGTCTGAACAGGATCACCGTGTCAAATGGACTAATGAAGCAGATAAAGGAGAAGCAAGAGACTGATCAGTATCTACAGATAGAAAGAGACTTGGTACGCCAAGGAGCTCTGTCAAAATTTAGAGAAGGAACAGATGGAATTTTGAGGTTTGGCGAGAGAATCTGTGTACCTGATGATGCTGAGCTAAGAAAGCTGATTTTAGAAGAGGCCCACAAGAGTAGGTTGAGTATGCACCCAGGGGCCACCAAGATGTATCAAGATCTTAAGAAATTATATTGGTGGTATGGAATGAAGAGAGATGTAATGGAATACGTCGCTTCTTGTTTGATATGTCAAAAAGCCAAAGTGGAACACCAGAGACCAGCAGGAATGTTACAGTCCTTAGATATTCCAGAATGGAAATGGGATGGAATCTCAATGGATTTCGTGACCAGTTTACCAAGGACTAAGAAGGGGTATGAGGCTATATGGGTAATAGTGGACCGACTGACTAAGTCAGCTCACTTTTTGCCAATCAATATGAGGTACTCTATGGAGAAGTTAACCCAACTGTACATCGGAGAGATTGTTAGGCTGCATGGTGTGCCTTCAAGCATTGTCTCCGACTGAGACCCGCGATTTACATCAAGGTTTTGGCAGAGTTTGCAAGAATCACTTGGAACGAAACTCAGATTGAGTTCCGCATATCATCCACAGACGGATGGGCAATCGGAAAGAACAATCCAGTCACTAGAGGATTTGTTGAGGGCTTGTGTTTTGGAGGATGTCGGGAGTTGGGACGAGACCCTACCATTGATAGAATTTACCTACAATAATAGCTTCCATTCAAGCATTGGAATGGCACCTTATGAGGCCCTGTATGGTCGACGATGTCGAACGCCTTTGTGTTGGTACCAGGATAGTGAAAGTTTGTTATTAGGTCCAGACTTCGTGCAACAAACAACGGAAAAGGTGAAGATGATCCAGGAGAAAATGAGGGCAACTCAGAGCCGACAAAAGAGCTACGCGGACAAGAGACGACGACCTCTAGAGTTTGAGGAAGGCGAACATGTATTCTTGAGAGTCACCCCAACGAATGGGATTGGCAGAGTACTAAAGTCCAGAAAGCTTACACCCAAGTTCATTGGACCCTACCAAATTCTTCGTCGTGTAGGCCCAGTAGCTTATAAAATATCTTTACCACCCTTTCTTTCCAATATCCATGATGTTTTTCATGTCTCTCAGTTGAGAAAATACATTCCCGATCCATCACATATCATAAAGCCTGATAAGGTGCAGTTAAAAGAGAACCTGTCCTTTGTGACTTCGCCGACACGAATCGTGGATAGGATGACAAAGCAGCTCAGAGGTAAACAAATTCCTTTGGTCAAAGTCATCTGGAATGAGACAACCGGAGAAGCAACGTGGGAGGCTGAGGACAAGATGAAGTTGCAGTACCCTGAGTTATTTCAAGGTACGTAATTTCGAGGACGAAATTCTTTTTAGAGGGGTAGAGTTGTAACACCCCGTTTTTCGTATGCTTCTTTATCGGTAAATAATGCTTTAATGTATTTATTTTTGATAAAATCCAGAAGATGATTTTATTTAAAATAAAATCATTTTCTTGTGTTGTTTTACCATATGAAGCCCCAATAAAATTTTCAGTCGAAAATTCAGACAAAAACCGGTCTGGGTTCTCACTACCGGTACAAGTTCACTGAGCCAGAAACAAAATTTTAATTCGTGAACGAGACAGTTAGTGTTTTTATGATGTTTTATGTGGGTTGGTAAATTCTCGAAATTTTGTTGTCCGGGAATAAAATATAATATTTTATCCGGACGAAACCTTCAGAAAATACGATCGGATGTGCAACCGGTTACGTATTTAAGCAGTTAAAGGAACCCTAAAGAAGGAGAAAAGACTTGATGGGAATCTCATTTAATGTTATGACACACCTAATGGAAAAGAAAATCCTAATTACACTTCAAAATCTTACTTTTCACTTTCTCTCTCCAATCACATCACATCACATTAACTCTTAATCCACTCTTCAAGAAACTCAACTTCCTTCTCCTTATTCCTCTTAAGGCCGTGCACTTCCACCCATCCCTCTATAAATAGCACTTATCAACTTCATTTAAACACTTTCCTTTCTCCTACTTCATTCTTAAGCTTTCATCTTTTCACTTCAAGCTTCCAAAGCTCTTGTTTTTACTCTTCTTTTCACAAAGTGTTATTCATCAAAGTTGTTCCTCTTGTTTAGGGTAATACTCTCATGTATTCTTTTCTTTAAAAACTTAATCTTTTTCTAAAGTTTCTTCTTCATGTCATTTATGAGCTTTTATCTTCAAAAATCTCTCAAAAATGGTAGAAAACTCCTTTTGAGTTGAAACCAATTTCTATGGCCTTGTATTTACTTGTAGTTTAACATACTAAAAGGTTGTGTAAAATAAAGATTCCTAACCTCTACTTCTTAATGAGGCCGAACCATACCTATGGTTTTGATGGATTTTGTTTCAACTTTTACAAGTGTGAGTTTGTATTTAAAGATTTGTTTTTCCAAAATGATCATTGACCAAGGCTCCTTTATGTTAAAGGATGCTATGTCTAAAGTGATTGGAAAGTTTCAAGATTTGTTTCCCAAAATGATCATTGACCAAGGCTCCTTTATGTTAAAGGATGCTATGTCTAAAGTGATTGGAAAGTTTAAAGATTTTACTCTACTTTATGTCATTTACTTTTATGTCATTCATGTTTATGCCATTTACTTTAAGTCATTTACCTTATGCCATTTATATTTGTGCTATTTACTTGATGTCATTTACATTATGTCATTTACCTTATACCATTTATATTTGTGCTATTTACTTTATGTCATTGATATTTATGCCATTTACTTAAAGTCATTTACTTTACGTCATTTATATTCATGCGATTTACTTTAAGTCATTTACTTCATGCCATTTATATTTATGTCATTTACTTTATGTCATTTCCATTATGTCATTTACTTTTATGCCATTTATATTTATGCCATTTACTTTAAGTCATTTACCTTATGTCATGCCATTTACTTTATGACATTATACTATGTTGTTTCCAAGATGATCATGGACTTGAGCCCCATAAGTTATTGGATGCTAAAAGGTCTAAGAGATTGGAAGAATTTAAAGATTTTTATCATAAAAACCCAAGGATGGCCGAACCTTAAAGGTTATGGACCTATGGTGTTTCGTTTTTCATTTATCCAAAGTGATCATGGTTTTGAGCTCCTTACTATTAATGGATGCTAAACCAAAGAGATTGGAAATTTTAAATGTTCCTAGCCTATTTTATTGATCAAGGCCGAATCTCCATCAAGGTGTAACTTGGTGGGATTTTTGTTCAACTTTGTTTTAAGTAATCATGTTTTAAACTCTTAGCACTTGCGGATCATAAATCCCTAAGTTGCATATGTTTTGGAAACTTCTAACCCTAAGTTCTTGGTTGAGTTCTAATCCTTTGAACCTTGTGTCTTGAAACTTAGATTTGCCTCCTAACCAACCTTGAAGAACGTCCGTGAAACCGTTTATTTTCTTACATTCTCTTACCTTCTTAAGGTAAGAGGGGATTTCCTAAAGATATTCAATAACTGTATGCATGTGTGTAGGTGTTTAACTGGATATTTATATGTTGATTGAGCTTACTTGATTATTTAATGTGCTTGAACTGTTGTGCTATTATCTGATGATTGAACTGTACTTGTTCTAAATGATATAATGCATATATGTGATGAAATGCTTTCAACTGTGATATTACCATTACACTGATGATATACACTGTCGTTGATTGAAAGTTTGCTAAGCCAGACGTGCGTCTGTGCTCAACCATAAAAAGGATTAAAAACCTTAATAAGCTTTGAAGACGATGGGATTGATGTTCTTTTCCAAAAGCTCTTTAAACTTAAAGTACTTGTTTTTTTTTAAATGTTGAAATGATTTTGGTGTACTATTTTTATACAAGAGAAAAATCCTTTTTCGAACTATGTGTCTTTAAGTGGAAACTTTCAAGATGATTTGGCAATATCCTATTGGGGGAAATATTTCAAAGATAAAAGAATTTCAAAGATGCTTTATAAAAGATTTTCAAAGAAAAAGGTTTTCCTAAATATTTTAGAAACTTTCCGATAACCGGGATAGGTTATCGAGGATTCGGTTTTGGATTTGTTTTTCACTGAACGAAAAATAAGTACTTATGAAAGTGAATCTAGTACGCGAGACGTCGCCTCTAGTATTCAGTGATGTGCACGTGATCTTGGATCAGTGTTAATTCGGGACTACGAGTCCTGGCTATGATATTAGGGACTTGGGTCCTAATCACGTTGTGTTGGACTGTGTCTTCTAACCGCGTGTGATGATTACGATTAAAGGTGAAGGTTGTTTTCTACGACCACAACCCTTGACTGCGGCCACGGTCTTGGGCATTGTGATTGAGCATTCGGACTATGAGTCCTATGCTTCTGAGTTCTCAAGTGATGGGGAAATGATGATTAAGTCGTTAGCTTTGAGCAGCGACAGTGAAAAGAATGAACACAAAGAAATCCTTTAAATAAAATATTTTATCATGTGCATTTCCCCAAGCAGACGTGCTATTGATGATTAAATCAGATACAAGGTGGTATCTGGGAGTCTGTCCATGTAAACCGAGTTAAGAGGCACATGTGACGTTGCCCGTCCTGAGACCTTAATGCATGAGGGTAAGGGGGTAACTGCCCAGGTGGGCTAGAGCTTGACCAACTCTAATGATTCTCCAGTGAAAAGAGACGGTGTTGAGATCTCATGAGATTAAGTTAGAGCCTGATTTTGAAGTGCCATGCATCTTTTCGAAAGATTGGCTGTGCGGGTTTGATGCCCTTTGATATAACACTGATATATTGCTAATATGCATGATTTAACTGCGTATATGATTCTGTGATGTATGTATCATGTATATGGTTGTTGTGGGATATATCTTATGACGGTATCTCACTCTTGCACAAATGTATGCTTGTTCTTTTCTCTTTGCTTCGGGAATGTACGTACTCTTAGATGAATCCGGAAGTCCCTCTGGCACCAACGAGATCGAGGAATGAGGTCTTCGACCATGCTGGGGCAGCGGGGAGTTGGACCATTCATGAAGGAGCAACGACTGCGACCTACCAGGGACCAATCACGACTACTGAGACTAATGCAAACGGAGTACCTATACGGAGGATCCACACAGTCGAGTCTCGGACTGTGGCACTTCCACCCCCGTGGTTCTACCTCCACACGCTACAGGCCACCGGACTTCTTCACGGGCACCTTGACCCTGTCGGACAGCTCGAAGAAGATCCAGTGGAGGAGGAGGATCCCGAAGAGGATCCGGAGGAAGACCCCGACGAGTTCATAGAGATCGAGGAGGAGGGGGAAGAGGAGCCCGAGTACCACCCGCAAGATCCTGACGACGACGACATGATTATCGATGATGGCGGCGAAGTTGTCGATCCGGCAAGTGGTTCCTCGTCTGAAGGTAGCTTTTGCGGTCACTCCGAGTGCATGAGACATGGATAGTCCGTCGTTGGTTTTTGGAGTTTGCCCTGATGGTCCCTTGGCTTCTGGAGCCTTCTTTTGATCCTTATGCCCGATTTTCCCCAGTCCCAGTGTGATGAAAATCTTTTACCTACATCTTCAGTCTTTGTATTAATGTGAGTTGGCCAGTTCGATAAGGCCTGTTTTGTAACCAGAAACCTAAGATCCCAAGTGGGTCGGCTATCTATTGATATGTATGATGTTTATTCACATGTTCTGAGTGTTCATCATTGTTTCTTAACTACCGCTTACAAGAAAGAAAAAAAAAATAAGTACCCTTTTTCGGTAACCCTTCTAACAAAGGTTATATTTCCGAAGGCGACCAGTGTTTTAAATAAGTTTCTTTTCCGCAAATGAGTAACCATGTGATGCCAGGTTTTAGGGTGTCACACTCCTCCTTTCTGCCCTAAAACAACAACTTATACCAATCAGTTCTGCGCGAGTTCGCGAGGCCAGTGGATTCTCGCGAGGCGAATATTAAAATCTGCTGTTGCTGAGAAATGGGCTCTCGCGAGGCGAGAGTTTCTCGCGACGCGAAATCGAAAGGTTCTTCTCAATTACGCCCGTGAGGAGCATCAGGGCCTGGGCGTGATGGCTTCTGATCCCCAGACTCGCGAGGCGAGATATGGTTCGCGAGGCGAACTAGAAAGATGACATTCTGCTGCAACAGTCAGCTTTCAGGGTCGCGGGGCGAATAAAGTCTCGCGGGGCGAATCTCCAGAATTCTGCTTGGCTCAATTTCTTCTCTTTTCAGGCTCTATTTCATCCAAGCATCCATCAAGGCTAATTCTGAGCATTTTTCCATTAAATCCTGCAAAACAACACCAAGACACCGCTTCACCCGTTCCAAGGGAAAATCTAACTAAATCAACTAAATAATGCCTAATCTATATGAAAAATGCATGCAAAAGTATATAGAAAATATCATGTAAAATCACACTATCAAATCACCCCAAGCTTATTCAATTGCTTGTCCTCAAGCAATCACTAAGGCCAGAAGAACATGGATAGTGAACTAAGAACCCGAGCATATAATCCAAGCAATAGGCAATTCAAACAATTCAGTAAGAGACAATCAATTCAAGTCCAATTAGAGGCTTAGGTTCCTTAGAATCATGTTCTCACTGATTTGGACACTCTTTCTCACCTGAAGCTCACCCCAAGTTTGTTTATTTGCTTGGCTCTCTTTCTACCTCACTCAAGTGATTAGGGGATAAGACATTTCGCTAAAATTTCCTCAAGGAATTAATCCTACCATAGGCTTGACTATCAACCACATCTCTACTTTATTAATGAAAACAATTAAGAATCAAGAGGTCTTTCACTTGGTTGTAACGTGGCCATGGGATTAATCGTTAGGTGGGGATAACTAGAAAAGGACATTTCAAAAGGCTACATAAACATCAAGCTTTGCAAACATGACATTCTAAAATACCTTCTTGGGTTTTCAATTCACTTTCCACCTTTCTTTTCTTTCTTTTTCTTTTTATTTCTCACTTTTCTTTTTGTCATCCCCTTCTCTATTTTTTTTTCTATTTTTTTCTTTTTCTTTTATTTTGCTTGGAGAAGGGGAGATTTTTCAACTCAAGAGAATTATTTTTTTTTTTCTGATTCTTTTCCCAAACTTTTTCAACTACCTTCCTACCCTTTTGTAATACTTTAGAAGGTCCCTTATCAAACATATCTATCAAAACATTTCAGGGTACCAAGAAAAGCATTTTTATTCTTACAGGCTCAAAATTGGGCAACTCAGGGGTAGCATTTCATCATTCAAAGCTCAAAAGGCCAGAAAAATACCTATTGCCTCAATCATTTTCAAAAATGTTTTCAAAAATTTTTAAGCTTTAAAATGGTTTTAAGTCAAGTTCTAGAGAAAACAAACCAAGAGGAATAACACTCTAACACAAAGAATGGGGTAGATTTAGTGAGTACCCCTTTATGGCTCAAAATCTCACATTTTAGTAGTTCAAGAATCAATGAAAGGCACAAATCTTCAGAACCACATGCTAATTATCAACTATCCAAGATTATCTCAAACATTTACATTTGCAGCCATATCACAAGAATGAAAAAAAAATTGGGTTCAAAAATTCACTATCACAATTTAATTGGCACTTAGTTCTCACAATCGGATGCAAAATCTAAACAAGGGCAATCTGATCATGTGATCATGCAAAGCTATCATGCAAAACTATATGAATGCAACATGAAAAATGCAAATGCAAAATACCCCTACCCCAAGCTTAAGAATTTACATTGTCCCCAATGTAAACAATCAAGATAGAGAGAGGAAAAAAGAAAAGAAAAATTGGAACGACTTACCGAGGCGGTAACTGGTGCTGGTTCACATGCTTTTTGGCTTTGTTTCTCCCTGCTCTTTTTGCTTCTCCTTCCTTATTATCCTGAAAACACTTAACAAATTTATTAATAAAAGAAAACTCTTGATCTTCTCAAATTATTCAAGAGTTTAAAAGTCAAAAACAAAAAGGAAAAAGGAAAAGAAAAATTGGGTTGCCTCCCAATAAGCGCTTCTTCAATGAAAGGCACAAATCTTCAGAACCACATGCTAATTATCAACTATCCAAGATTATCTCAAACATTTACATTTGCAGCCATATCACAAGAATGAAAAAAAAATTGGGTTCAAAAATTCACTATCACAATTTAATTGGCACTTAGTTCTCACAATCGGATGCAAAATCTAAACAAGGGCAATCTGATCATGTGATCATGCAAAGCTATCATGCAAAACTATATGAATGCAACATGAAAAATGCAAATGCAAAATACCCCTACCCCAAGCTTAAGAATTTACATTGTCCCCAATGTAAACAATCAAGATAGAGAGAGGAAAAAAAAAAGAAAAATTGGAACGACTTACCGAGGCGGAATCAGTCTTGGTTCACATGCTTTTTGGCTTTGTTTCTCCCTGCTCTTTTTGCTTCTCCTTCCTTATTATCCTGAAAACACTTAACAAATTTATTAATAAAAGAAAACTCTTGATCTTCTCAAATTATTCAAGAGTTTAAAAGTCAAAAACAAAAAGGAAAAAGGAAAAGAAAAATTGGGTTGCCTCCCAATAAGCGCTTCTTTAATGTCACTAGCTTGACTTATTAAAAAGCATCACCTGGATCCTCCTCCCGGATCAAATGGAAATTGGGGTGGTGATTGCAACAGTAAAATAACTTTATCCTCAGCTCCACCCAGCCAATGTGTGAAAACTCCATTGACCTTTGCAATTATGAATGTACTTCCTCTCGGGTCAAGTGGAATTTTCAAGAGGAAGTTTGTCAGACAAGTGGAAGGGTTTAGTTTTGCAGCGTCCACACATGCATGCAAGCCAACATATTTGTCCAATGTTGAAAGTTCAAATTCCTTAGCAAGCATGGCGGAATCCACTACCACTTCGTCTTCATTTTGATCCATCTCCCCAACCATATTCTGCTCAAACAATGCTTCATGTGGGTATTGTACTAGCTGTTTGCAAATCTCTCCCACTTGCATTTTGAAGCTTTGCATCAGAGCATCGATACAATCATAATTGGCTCTTGCCTTGGCCTCAGAGATGGATAGTCCTTGGGAATGTTGTTCTAGAGCAATTTTCAGAGGTGTTTGTTCATTCCATTCCCATTCCTCCTCATGCTTCATGATTACACTGTAAGCTTGTGCATGAGGGCATTGATATCCCCAGAGCTCATAGTCTCCCAAGACTACATTGGGCCCAAAGGAATATTTTGTGACTCCATCCAAGGCAGGAAAATAGTAAATCTCCATGTGTTACAATCCACCTTGAACAGATAAAACTCAAGAGAAAAAAATCAAATATATACAGAAAAAAAATCAAATATACACAGGAAATAAAAATTAAGAAAATGTCTAAATTAGTTGTCTCCTTTGTTACTAATGATATTGACAAAACCAATCCCCGGCAACGGCGCCAAAAACTTGATGCGTATTTTTAGAATAAAGGCAAGTGCACCTCGTCGCAAACAAGTAATACGGTGGTAAGACCGGTTATCGTATCCACAGGGATCGGTTGTCAATTACCAATTCACAAACTCGACAACTATCTAGACTAAACTATGGTATGAAGAGATCATAAAATAAAGAAATAAAATATTTTTGGTCTTTTTGGAGTTTTATCGAACACTTGGAAGGCAAAAGAAATGCGGTTGAGATTGTCAGGGTTAGACTACACTAATCCTCCCTTAATTGCAATGAAATGGCGTCTAACACAAGTTCTAGTTCAATAATGACAATCAAGCCTTTTCTAAAATACTCAAGCCTAATGTCTTAGGTGCATTGAGCCTAAAACCCCAAATTAAACCCTAATGTCTTAGGTGGAATAACCTGAGATTTTGCATTAAGTCAAGACTTATAAGATTGCAAGCAGTCAACACCTATGTCTAGATTCTTGAACTACTTGGCATATGATTCATGAGCATGCCTTAACATCAATCTGTCAATTGTCTATCAAAGCAACATATCATTCCTATGGGTAGCTAAGCCAAGGAAAGCATTAAGCACAGAATCACATACTCATAAAGAAATAGAGACTTGCATTGAAACCAAATCAAATACAAACAAGTTTAGAAAAGCTACATCTAACCCCAACAATGGGGGATTTAACTACTCATGAAAAATGAGAATACAAAAGAGAAAGAGAGAAGGGATGAAGCAAACTCCATAGAAGAATCCTCCAATCTTCTTTCAGTCCCAGAGCAAGGAAAACATCCCCTACTAGGGTTGAAACCCTAATCTAGCCGCAGCTCCAAGTGCCTCCTCCAAGAGCTCCCCAAAAAACTCCTCCTTTCTGCCCTAAAACAACAACTTATACCAATCAGTTCTGCGCGAGTTCGCGAGGCGAGTGGATTCTCGCGAGGCGAATATTAAAATCTGTTGTTGCTGAGAAATGGGCTCTCGCGACGCGAAAACGAAAGGTTCTTCTCAATTACGCCCGTGAGGAGCATCAGGGCCTGGGCGTGATGGCTTCTGATCCCCAGACTCGCGAGGTGAGATATGGTTCGCGACGCGAACCAGAAAGATGACATTCTGCTGCAACAGTCAGCTTTCAGGGTCGCGGGGCGAATAAAGTCTCACGGGGCGAATCTCCAGAATTCTGCTTGGCTCAATTTCTTCTCTTTTAAGGCTCTATTTCATCCAAGCATCCGTCAAGGCTAATTCTGAGCATTTTTCCATTAAATCCTGCAAAACAACACCAAGACACCGCTTCACCCGTTCCAAGGTAAAATCTAACTAAATCAACTAAATAATGCCTAATCTATATGAAAAATGCATGCAAAAGTATATAGAAAATATCATGTAAAATCACACTATCACATATCAAAACAATAATCAAGTCATGGAGGATCAAGCCACAACAAGCATTAAGAATGGAAATCAATCACTCATAATGAAGCAAAAACTGTATTAAAAGGTCAAGTCAAATACATGGAGAATTCAGAAATAGCTACATCTAATCCCAACAATGGGGAATTAGCTACTCGTGGAGAAAAAGAACACAAAAGAAATATAGATGAAGGAGGGAAGAAACTCCATGGAATCCTTGTGCAGCAGCCCTTGGTTCTGGTAGAATATCTTAGGTACCAAGTTCTGTTTTTTTTATGTTCTATAAACGTCCCTTGATGAGCCTCTGTTTGACTGGTTTTATAACTAGTAAAGACCTTGGCTTTGTGCTAATTTTATATCATTTTCACCCAAATTAGACTTGATTGTCCTTGAGTAAGATTTTGAGTCTGTAAAGTGTTTTTATGTTAATTTAGTTGATTTAGAGTTAAATAAAGTACTTATGTTATTTTCTGTTTTTCAGGTTAATAAAATAAAATAAAATAAATCTGGAGCCACTCGCCCCGAGAAGGATATCTCGCCCCGCGAGTCACGCAAGCCTGAAAAGTCAGAGACGATCACGGTTTACCCGTGTTGAAGATCACGGCCGTGCCAGTTTTGAAGTTGAAGAGTTCGCCTCGTGAGCATACATTCGCCTCGCGAGCCTTGGAAGACCAGAAGCCATCACGGTTTGGGCATGTTGAAGGTCACGGGCGTTACAGTTGGGAATTTGAAGAGTTCGCCTCGCGAAGATATGCTCGCCTCGCGAGAAGACCAAGAGTTGCAGACCTTTCGTATTATTCACCTCGCAAGCAGTGATTCGCCTCGCGAGGACTTGGATTCCAGAAATTGTATATAAACTGCTCTATGGCAGAATGAGGGGGGAGGTTGGGCTAGTCAGTTTTGGCTAGTCTTAGCTAGTCAGTAGTTGTAGTTTGTTTTGTTTCCTTTTCTGCTTATGTTTGTTATGGAGAACTAGTCTCCTAGATTAATCTACTGTAATTGGTTTCTATCCATACTTGAGATTCTTGTATTTCCTGTTTTCATTTCCTTTTCTCTTTTCAATGACATGCTTTATATTTCTGTTTGCTTAATTCAGGAGTATATTGTGTTGTGTTGGTTTATCTCGGTGATATCATGTTCCTATATATAATCGCGTTTGCTTAATTCGCGTGTGTACGTTTCGTGTTCGCTTAGTTCACGAAGTGCTTAACCCCGTTTGCTTAATTCGGGAATAGGGACATATATCTGTAGTAGTGGTTCCGCTTGTGAATTATTGCTACAACCGGGAGGGGATTAGAATCTGCTTAGGGCCAGGAATTTGCATGAACCGATGATAGTTGGGAAACCAAAAGCAGTAGGTTAATCGCTTTAGTTTATTTGTTAATCTGTTTTACTGCTTTGTTTTCATTGTTTTGTTTTCTTTATTTTGTCTCAATTCAAAACCCCCCATTTCTAACTTTTACTAATTTTCTGTTAATAATAACAACACTAAAGAGTCCTTGAGAGACGATACTCGAGTTGTCGCTCTATACTACATTATTTTAATAATCGCTCGATCTTTTTGGCGCGTGGCGACAGCGCGGTAAAAAATTGGCGCCGTTGCCGGGGACTCTGGTTTGTTGTTATTAGCAGAAAATAAAATTAAAAAAAAAAATCTTTGTTGAATTAGATTTGTCTGTTTTGTCTGGTCTGTAAATTTTAGCACCCCCCATGGATAATCACATATATGGTTACATGCCTAATGCTTACTATGAGCAACCACCATGCATATATTTTCCTGATTTTCTTGGTTTATCGTACTGGTTGCCAAGGTTTAGTGGTTTTGCAGGTGAAAATCCGCAGGAGCATCTAAGGGAATTCCAGATTGCTTGTTCTATAATGCTGAGACCTGCAGGAATAACAGAGGAACACATTCAGATGGAAGCTTTCCAGTTCTCACTTGAAGGCGCTGCAAGGGATTGGCTGTATTGTCTTGATGAAAATTCCATCTCAAGCTGGTTTGATTTGAAAGAAGCCTTCCTGTGTAGATACTATCCTGCCTTCAGAGCTGCACCTTCCGAACCTTCCCTAGAGGACCTGTGCAAACAGATGACTGCACAGATAAATGCACAAATGGAAGCAAACTTTCTCGAAATTCAACAGATGATGGAGGCGAGCAATCTTGAATTTCAACAGAAGATGGAGGCTGAATACCAGAGGGACCAAGTTGAATCTCGGAAGTTGTGGGCTCTAATTGATCAAGTTACCGCCAACTCGGCTGCAATGCTAACTCCACAGCCCCTTGAAGAACATAAAGATTCACAGAAAGTTATTCCTGAAAATATTTCTGATGATGATTGTGATAATATTTCTGTTGATGATGAATTGTGTGTTGAATCCCCTGACTCTAATGCATGTGATGATTGTTATTGTGATGGTGGCACTGCTTTGTGTATACACTGTTATGCAGCTTTATACTGTTCAGGTTCAGGAAACACAGAAAATGAGGATAAGGAGGATCATGAGGACATCTGCTTCCCCGTACCTGAGGTTAATGAAGAACCTTTGGAAGTAGATGATTCAATTAAAACAGATGCATGTGTTGAGAGTAATGGGGTGGATGAATTAATTGCTGAATTTCCAGACATTCAGAACTTTAATGATTCATTTTATTGTGATATATGTACGGACTCTACTAACTCTAACCTTTGTGTGGTGTGTGCTGAAATTTCTGCATGTATAGCAGGTGTTGAATTTGTTAGTGCGGTGAAGGAAGACCTTGCAGAAGATGAAGCAGCACCTGTAACCCCATCTAACTGTTTGCCACCTCCCACTGTGGAACCACCATTGATGGAGTTCAAGCCTCTGGAATTTGCACCATGGCCAGTCCAAGAGGTTGAGCCCCACTTTTATTGGGAGGATTTTATTGAGAAGGATGAAAAAGAGGTCAACTGTGACCCAAGAGGAAGTGAGAAGTCTGCCGCACTGGGCGAGGTCATCATAATTATCAAGTGCTCACTCCCAATTCAGGGCTACAAGTTATGGAAGCATGGAATGAACTTCCACCCTTTGGCTATCACGTGGGCCTTATGTTACAAGCAATGGGATCCTGGTGGAACCGCCCCCCAATGAGTTTTTTCTTACTCTTGCTTCTTTTTAATTTTCTTTGCTTTGCTTTATTTCTGCTTTGTTTCCAATAAAGCTCCTGAATAATTTGAGAAGCTCAAGAGTTGTGTTAAGTCTAGTATTGGCAAGTTTATTGGATTTTATTAATTTTTGCATAGATGGATTGCATGTTATGTGTTGACTGTTTCCCCTAGGATTTGAGAAAAATTTTTGAAAAATGATCCCCATGTGATTGAAAACTGAACTTTGAGATTTTTATTATGATGGCATGATTTATGATAAGTTTGGGGTGATAGGAAGCACACACTAGGGATAGAATCTCTTTCAAATAATTTGCATGAATGTCCAGGTGAGGTTTTGAGCCTCCAACATGTTTTAAACTGTGAGAAAATCACTTTTGATTGCACTTTCCTGAATTTGCTTGAATCTCTTTTTGGTTTGCATGATTATGTGTTTGCTTCAGATGATTTAGGCATTTTCTTTGTAAATAGCTACTTAGCCTAAAAATAACCAATTCCTAATGCATGTTCCCTAGTTAGCCCCATTGAGCCTATTAGCCTGTTAATTCTTGATAACCTAATGTTATAAGCCCAAAAATCTGGAAAACCATGTTAACCCGATCTTAGGATTAGGAGAGCATGTAATCTTAGAATGGGTGCAAGAAATTAAGTTAGGGGTGGTTACCCGGTGCAATGTGTTGGTTGGGATTGAAAAAAAAAAAAAAAAAGGGGAAAGTGTAAAAATGTGGAAAAAAAAATGAAAAAAAAAGAAGAAGAAGAAAAGCGTAAAAATGATAGAAATAAAAGAGGCTGTAGTCACCCAAGGCATAAAGAAAAATGAGAAAGGAACTTGAGTAGAAATTCAAAGTGTAAATAATGTTCATGCTCTCTTAGTTCCTAGGGTCTTCAGCCTAGTTCCTTTGTATATCCTACCCTTAGCCAGGCCCCATTACAACCCATAAAAGACCTTTTGATGTTGCTTGCATATTTTCTTTGGGAATCATTTTGAGATGAAAATCAAATTTATGGGAAGTGCTCTTAAAAGTGAAACTGAGTGATAACCTGACACAAATTGAGCGATGAGTGAACACAAATTTCCCTTGTGAGGAAGGCAGTTGTTTGGATTTGGTGATCTCCCTTTTGTGTGTGACTTGGATCCCCTGCTTAGATTGATGATTGTTTGAATGATGAAATTCTCAATTGTTTAGAATAAATGATGGTGGGGATTACTTTGTTGAAAGGGGGAAACATTGAAAGAAAAATTCTTTTGCAAAATTGCTTGAAATCTGTGGAAAGTTGATTGAATCTTTTGAGCTTGCCAGGTCTTTAGTTCTTTTTAAGTTTTTGAGTTTTAGTTTGCTTGGGGACAAGCAAAGTTTAAGTTTGGGGTATTTTGATGAGCCTCTGTTTGACTGGTTTTATAACTAGTAAAGACCTTGGCTTTGTGCTAATTTTATATCATTTTCACCCAAATTAGACTTGATTGTCCTTGAGTAAGATTTTGAGTCTGTAAAGTGTTTTTATGTTAATTTAGTTGATTTAGAGTTAAATAAAGTACTTATGTTATTTTCTGTTTTTCAGGTTAATAAAATAAAATAAAATAAATCTGGAGCCACTCGCCCCGCGAAGGATATCTCGCCTCGCGAGTCACGCAAGCCTGAAAAGTCAGAGACGATCACGGTTTACCCGTGTTGAAGATCACGGCCGTGCCAGTTTTGAAGTTGAAGAGTTCGCCTCGCGAGCATACATTCGCCTCGCGAGCCTTGGAAGACCAGAAGCCATCACGGTTTGGGCATGTTGAAGGTCACGGGCGTTACAGTTGGGAATTTGAAGAGTTCGCCTCGCGAAGATATGCTCGCCTCGCGAGGAGACCAAGAGTTGCAGACCTTTCGTGTTATTCGCCTCGCGAGCAGTGATTCGCCTCGCGAGGACTTGGATTCCAGAAATTGTATATAAACTGCTCTATGGCAGAATGAGGGGGGAGGCTGGGCTAGTCAGTTTTGGCTAGTCTTAGCTAGTCAGTAGTTGTAGTTTGTTTTGTTTCCTTTTCTGCTTATGTTTGTTATGGAGAACTAGTCTCCTAGATTAATCTACTGTAATTGGTTTCTATCCATACTTGAGATTCTTGTATTTCCTGTTTTCATTTCCTTTTCTCTTTTCAATGCCATGCTTTATATTTCTGTTTGCTTAATTCAGGAGTATATTGTGTTGTGTTGGTTTATCTCGGTGATATCATGTTCCTATATATAATCGCGTTTGCTTAATTCGCGTGTGTACGTTTCGTGTTCACTTAGTTCACGAAGTGCTTAACCCCGTTTGCTTAATTCGGGAATAGGGACATATATCTGTAGTAGTGGTTCCGCTTGTGAATTATTGCTACAACCGGGAGGGGATTAGAATCTGCTTAGGGCCAGGAATTTGCATGAACCGATGATAGTTGGGAAACCAAAAGCAGTAGGTTAATCGCTTTAGTTTATTTGTTAATCTGTTTTACTGCTTTGTTTTCATTGTTTTGTTTTCTTTATTTTGTCTCAATTCAAAACCCCCCATTTCTAACTTTTACTAATTTTCTGTTAATAATAACAACACTAAAGAGTCCTTGAGAGACGATACTCGAGTTGTCACTCTATACTACATTATTTTAATAATCGCTCGATCTTTTTGGCGCGTGGCGACAGCGCGTTCATCCCTATTTATAGATTAGGATTCGCGTCACGGCCGTGATGGCCATCACAGCCAGGCCGTGATGACCATCACGGCCAGGCCGTGATGCGTTCTGCCATGGCACGCTTTCAAATTTTCATCTGTCACGGCCGTGATACTCATCACGGCTAGGCCGTGATGGGCTCTGTCTGTGAGGGTCTGGTTGTCACGGCCGTGATGGACATCACGGCTAGGCCGTGACCAGTTCTGCCTGTTGAGGGTCAGGTTCAGCTGGCATGTCACGGCCGTGACAGATTCTGACTTTTGCCTTCTTTCTTCCCAGCTATTGCTCGATCATGGCCGTGATGGCCATCACGGCTAGGCCGTGATGGGCTCTGTTTGGCTCCTTTTCTTCACTTTTCAAGCTCTATCTTCATCCACGCTCTATCAAGGCTAATCCTGAGCATTTAATCATTAATTTCTGCAAAACAACACCACGAAACCACCTTACCCGTTCCAATGTAAAAACTATCTAAAAATAAAATTAAGTATGCCTAAACTATATGAAAATGCATGCAAAATGATATACAAATATGAGGTGTAATCACACTCATCAAATCACTCCAAGCTTAAGACTTTTGTTTGTCCTCGAGAAAACACTAAGGCTAGAAGATATAGATAATCAGAGCATGGATAGTGAACCAAGAACCCGAGTAATTAATTCAAGTAACAGGCATTTTCAAATAATTCACCAAGAGACGATCAATTTCAAGTCCAATTAGAAGCTTAGTTTCCCTAGACTCATATTCTCACTGATTCGGGCACTCATTCTCACCTCACTCAAGTGGTTTAGGGATATATGACAATTCGCTCAGTTTCCTCAAGGAATGAATTCTACCATAAGCTTGACTATCAGCCAAATCTCTACTTTATTAATGAAAACACATCAGAATCAAGAGGTCTTTTACTTTGGTTGTAACGGGGCCATGGGATTAATCGTTAGGTGGGGAAATCAAGAAAAGGAAATTTCAAAAGGCTACACAAAACATCAAACATTGCAAATCATGACACCTTCTAAAATACCTTTTTGGGTTTTGATTCATTTTTTTCACCTTTCTTTCTTTCTTTTTATTTTATTTCTCACTTTCTTTTATCATCCCCTTCTCTATATATATTTTTCTTTTCTTTTGTTTTTCTTTTATTTGGAGAAGGGGAGATTTTCAGCTTAAGAGAAATATTTTTCTACTTTTCTCATCCCATACTTTTTCAAACTACCTTTTTACCCTTTTGCACAATACTTTAGAATGTCTCCTATCAATCATCATTCATCAATCTATTTCAAGGTACCAAGAAAAGTATTTTATTCTTTCAGGCTCAAAATTGGGCAACTAAGGGGTAGCATTTAGTCAATCAAAGCTCAGAAGGCCGGAAAAATATTTATTGCCTCAATCATTTTCAAAAATGTTTTAAAAAAATTTTAAGCTTCAAAACGGTTTCAAGTCAAGTTCTAGAGAATACAATCCAAGAGGAATAACACTCTATCACAAAGAATGGGGTAGATTTAATGAGTACCCCTTTTGGCTCAAGAATCTCACATTTAGTAGTTCAAAAATCAATGAGAAACACAAATCTACAGAACCATATCCTAATTATCAACTATCAAAGATCATCTCAAGAATTTTTATTTTTAGCCTTATCACAAGAATAAAAAAAAATTGGGTTCAACAATTCACTATCTCAGGTTAATTGGCACTCAGTTCTCACAATTGGATGCATAATCTAAGCAAGGGGAAATCGAATCATGTGATCATGCAAAACTATGCCTATATGAATGCAACATGAAACATGCAAACATGCAAAAATGCAAAAACACCCCTACCCCAAGCTTAAGAATTTACATTGTCCCCAATGTAAATAATCAAGTTGGAGAGAGGAGAAAAATGGAACAACTCACCGAGGTGGTAGCAGGCGCTGGATCACAAGCCTAGGCAAAGGGATGCTGGAAAGTGCGTCATGACCGTGATGCTCCTCACAGGCAGGCCGTGATACATTCTGGTCCATATGGGTAGCCTGTCACTGCCGTGACCTTCATCACGGCTAGGCCATGATGCTCTCTGATCTTCAGGGGCCTTTCATCACGCCCGTGATCGGTATCACGGCTGGGCCAAAGTGTGTATGCTAATATTGAAACACAGTCCCCGGCAACGGCGCCAAAAACTTGTTGAGACGAATCTGGGCAAGTATAGCCAGTCGTGCAAGTAATATGGTGGTGAGACCGTTTATCGTTCCCATGAGGACTGTGACAAGTACTAGCACGTACCGAATCAATTACTATCTAAGCGGATATTTGGATCAAAGGGAGCTCAATAGTAAATACCAAGCCCAATCAGATTTAAAACCTAAAATAAACAAAATAAAGAGAAAAGTTGTTTTTGGTTTTTTTTTTCGAACACTTGGAAGGCAGATAAAAGGATTCTTCAAATATATGAAAGATGTTGGGATTAGGTTTACTAAACTTCATTCCCATGTAATGAAATGACCAATAACATAGTTTCTACTTCAAATATGACAATCAATCCACTAGATTACTCAAATCCTAATCCCTTAGATGATAAGAGCCTAAATCCCCAAATTAAACCCTAATTCCTTAGGAGGCTTAATTAGTGAATTTGCATGACGATTAGGGATTACACGATTGCTAATAAACCTAAATCCATTCCTAGATGCAAGGTTTACTAGGTGGTTGATTTCAAGTCTAGTTCTAATAAGAACTTTCCAATTGCATATCAAAACAATAATCAAGTCATGGAGGATCAAGCCACAACAAGCATTAAGCATGGAAATCAATCACTCATAATGAAGCAAAAACTGTATTAAAAGGTCAAGTCAAATACATAGAGAATTCAGAAATAGCTACATCTAATCCCAACAATGGGGAATTAGCAACTCATGGAGAAAAAGAAAACAAAAGAAATAGAGATGAAGGAGAGAAGAAACTCCATGGAATCCTTGTGCAGCAGCCCTTGGTTCTGGTAGAATATCTTAGGTACCAAGTTCTGTTTTTTTTCTGTTCTGAAAACGTCCCTATTTATAGATTAGGATTCGCGTCACGACCGTGATGCGTTCTGCCATGGTGCGCTTTCAAATTTTCATCTGTCACGGCCATGATACTCATCACGGATCGGCCTTGATGGGCTTTGTCTGTGAGGGTCTGGTTGTCACGGCCGTGATGGACATCACGGCTAGGTCGTGTTGGTGTAAGCCCTAGCGACCAGTGTATTTCTTAGACTTACATTTGTATCTTGCTATTTTATATATATATATATATATATATATATATATATATATGATATGAGGCATTCCAGTTTATTGTGTTACTTGTTTAAACATAATAAAGTCCTTAGAATAGAAATTTCAGTTTAATAGAATATCAAGTATATGACTTGATCGTGAGACACTATTGAACAATGAAATCCTATTCTTAAATATCCGTAGTCAAGTATTTTATTAATAAGGACAACAATAATACAATTGAGACTATTATGTGTGCAGACTGATGACCATATCTCACGGGTCATGGATATGAGATATCGAGTCGCCACATAGGTACACATTAGAGTAATGATGTACTGGATTGACCCACCATGAGAACACTACATGGAGCGTTATGTGAGTGTCATAAGTAGTTCTCATAGTGACAATGATGTATGCAATCCTTCGACCTGAAATCGCTACGATCCCTACATGAGGAGTCGTGTGCTTTAATATCGTCAAACGTCATCTGTAATAGGATGATTATAAAGACGGTCATTGGGCATACCACGAGCCATGCAGAGGGATGTGAGTGACCTAGATGGAATTTGTCCCTCCTACATAACAGGAATAATATCTGTGGGCCCCCTGATAGAGTGAGACTGTAAAATGCATGGCCGTGTTGAAATGAGTCAATATGAGATATTGGCCTCAATTGTTGTTAAGTCTACTCGGGTATCAGGGAACATGATATTGAACCATACAAGGGTGACACATTCTATGTCTTGTGTTCAATATAGATATATGGACAAAGGGATAATAATGCACATGAATATTTGTCACAGAAAGGTTTCGTCAAATCACTGACTTTCTCACTACTTAGGTAGCAGTGATGTATTGCTAGATACCGCTCACTGTTTGTAATATTAAATGGGATTTAATATTATTACTAACGTTTTGGGAACCTATAGGGTCACACACATAAGAGCGGATTAAAATAAGCATTAAAAGGAGAGTTGGACTTTTCTATTGGGCCTAGCGCATAGTACATGGGGCTTAGGTCAAACGCTGCTCACTAACTCACTTAAGGAGGTGCTGCTATAAGTAGACCACTTAAGCTATTGTGCAGATACGGTTTTGTTTTACCCTAGCCGCACATAGAGAGTGATAGTGAGCAGCAGGTCTCGATTTTCGAAGCTAGCACTGTGAGACAGGGACGCTTCGGGTTCGTGACGTTGGACGTTCACGGAATCTGCTCATGTGGATACCTTAGAGACATCGTTCGTGCGGTGTTCGTGATAGATGATTTTAATCAACTGTCATCGCTTCAAGAGGTAAATCTTCTAACCATGAATCATGACCATTCACAAGGATCCTTCGATGGGAATCTTTCCACTGCGTTATTTTTTTTTTATATATACACAAATTCCAAACAGGCCGTGACCAGTTCTGCCTGTTGAGGGTCTGGTTCAGCTGGCATGTCACGACCGTGACAGATTCTGACTTTTGCCTTCTTTCTTACCAGCTATTGCTCGATCATGGCCGTGATGGTCATCACGGCTAGGCCATGATGGGCTCTGTTTGGCTCATTTTCTTCACTTTTCAAGCTCTATCTTCATCCACGCTCCATCAAGGCTAATTCTGATCATTTAATCATTAATTTCTGCAAAACAACACCACGAAACCACCTTACCCGTTCCAAGGTAAAAACTATCTAAAAATCAAATTAAGTATGCCTAAACTATATGAAAATGCATGCAAAATGATATACAAATATGAGGTGTAATCACACTCATCAATACTCTGATCTTATAATTTGTTAAAAGATTTGTCATAATCAAAAAGGGGGAGATTGTTAGACTCAATGACAAATACTACTTAATATGTATGCAAGTGTTTTTAGTGTCAAATTGTAAAGACTGGTATCAAGCAATAATCAACAAGTTCAATGAGCAATTAAGGGAGAATATTCAAGGAAGAACTTGAAGGAATCAAAGAGCAAAGACAAATATCATGGAATCATCAAGATAAGAGCTTAAAAGAGAAATTAGACTTAAGTCTTAGATGATTTGTAAGAGATGAAATCTCTTATTCACAAATAGCTCATTTGAAAAGATGCATGAAAGAAAATCAATTTTCATAACCTGCATAAAAAGGAATAAGTTTTCGTTAATGAAAAATGATTTTGGGAAATAAGATTTCAGAAGAAGCCCTCGTCCAACACAAGTGATAGAACAGCACGTCCAACAGAAGTAATAGAAGCGGACGTCCAATAAAGTGATACAAGTGCTCGTCCACTAAAGTGACAGAAGCGCTCGTCCACTAAAGTGACAGAAGCGCTCGTCCACTAAAGTGATACAAGCTCTCGTTGTAACATCCCTGACTGCTTTATGGATTGACAACTGACCCCATAGACCAAAACGGGACTTTTCGGTGTGCTTTGTCCTCACTCACACGCTTCCTGGGAAAACTTCCCAGGAGGTCACCCATCCCCTGTGGAGTTCTAAAGTGATGGGCTACCGAAAAGAAGATGCATCTTGTTAGTATAGGTAGTACCAGTCAATTCATATAAGCCTTCCTCAACTGTATAGTCCCATACCTATAAAGTCTCACGATACCTCTCATTCAAGTGTGTTATTGGTTCATTCATGTGTCCCTCCTCCTAGAAGCCTGTCAGGAGCCGTTCCTTGTCCGTGCCTTCTTGCACCGGCAATCACTCCCCGCCCCCATTGAAACCCGGGTGTTACATGCCCACCATCTTCCGCATGGTTCGTCCCCAAACCACACCGTACTGGGAGAGGTGTCGCTCTGATACCACTTGTAACACCCCCACTAGGTATTACTACGTAACACATGCTCATCCACTAAAGTGGTAGAAGCGCTCCTCCATACTAATCTTTGGACTTGCTAAATGAGAAGCTCCATCCAATGACGTGGCATATGGAGCTCGTCTACTAGCTCGTCCGATGTAAAATCTTAATTCAAAAAATTGCTAGAAGGACGGGCTTACTTTCAAGATGGACGCGAATTCTATAAGAGCAAATATAGAATCTTATTTCAAGAACCAGAATCAACAAAACAGATTTTGTTATCAGATCCAAATCTATTTTAATTGATCCCAATGACTATAACATGTTTTCTATATAAAGAAGGATCAAAGAAACACTTTCATAATTAACACATTGAACATATCATAATTACACGAAATCAATTGTGAAAATCATTCATCATCTTTTTTGAGCTTATTGTGAAAAGAGTGTTTCAATACTGATAAGTGATTCACTTTGTTTATCTGACTATTGAGAGTTAGGAATCAATTTTTGTTTTACTTTTCGATTGTAAAGAGAGAGGGAGTCTCTCAGTTATTAGGGTGATGTATCCCTAAGGAAGAACATTGAGGCTCTTCACAAGAGTGTGGTATCTCAAGTTAAAGGTTTTTCAAGCTTCCTAGCAAAGCTTGTGTGTTAGTGTGTGAAATCCCACAGGTGGAGTGGGGACTAGATGTAGGTCACAGTGGAGGTGACTGAACCAGGATAAATCTGGTTGTGTGGTATCTCTAAACTCAAACTCGTTTACTTTCTGTTTATGATCAAGAACCTGTGATTTTGATGTTTAAAGTTCAATATAATTTATGTTCTTGATCTGTATAAACTGTATTGAAACCTGAGACTGATTGTAATCAAGATTGTGTTATCTGCGTTCAAAACTGAGTTGATCAAAACCATTATTGATTGCTGAAACTGAACTAATACTGAAACTGAAACCTGCAAGTTTGTTCTTGATTGTTAATGCTTGTATCTTAAACTTGCATAACTTGTTCTTAATTTTTAAAGGCTTAATCAGTTTCTGTATTTTGTTATTACCGAGTTTTGAACCTGAATCTATTATGTGATCTATCAATTCTGATTAATCTTTCTTATCCTCATCATCTTTCAATTCAAGATTTTACATAAACCCTTCATTGATTTTGTAAAAGATCCTGATGCCACAAATCCGCAACTCTGATTTGAAAAGTTTTGTAAAATTTTTTTAAGAGGGAAATATTTTATGAAAACTCAATTCAGTCCCCCCTCTTGAGTCGTTGAAGCCAAAACAGCACTACTATGTGTCAACTTGATTGTCTTTGACGGTTTGGTTGCTTGACAACTTGTATTGATAACCTTTTGTCAGATCAGGGACTTAGCCAATTTCTTCACTTTCTTTCTCTTTTGACAATTCTTCCTTTTGGCTAGTTATATTTTCTCTTTTGCTTCATCAAGAATCCATCTGTCGAATTCTCCCCTTTTACCAGACTATGTTCTTTTCTTGTCGACTAAACAACTTAAATACTTAAAAAAATCTTAGTCATCACTCCGATTTTCTCGTTAGCCTGTCGAAAAAACATCTGTCAAAAATCCAAAATTTCATCCTTAACCGGGGGTCGGGCTGACTTATTTATTTATGAAAATATAAAAACCTAACTAACCCGAAAACCTTTTTAAAGACTCCTTGAAGATATTTATATATAGGTTAAGAAACTTTTGTTTTTTTGACAAAAAAAGACTTTTCAATCTTGAAATATATTAAATCTTTGACAAAATATTTTATTGTATGTAAAATAAATATATCATATTAATATACAATTAGTAAATTATTAAGTATCAGAAGTTTTTAATATTATATATATATATATATATATATATATATATATATATATATATATTATAAATAGGCTAATTCAATAGGCTAAATATAGTATTTCAAAAGATCAAGCGTTAACTTATATAGTTATAAAAACTTTTTTATGAGATGTCTAAGTCTAACTTATTTGCTTAGCGCATGTTTGGAAAGCCTGTTGGGAGCATAAAAATCACGTTTGGACGTGATATTTAATAAGCTACATTATGTAACTTCTACTACATCAACTCATGTCTAACCATTTCGAACATAATTCTGCATTCCAAACACCCTATAAATAGATCAGATTTATATAGGCCGAGATTAGGTTAGGTAGTAGACACCAAGGAATCATCGAACCTATTCTCATCCTAATGTATTGTAAATGTTTTAGATAATTTGGTATTCTTCAAAATACTTTTAATTGTATTATACTGCTTAGATGAGCCTGTACTTCCCCTTTATTAAGTTTTAATTTGTGCCTCTAAAATGAAAAGGTAATGATAGGAAGCTTCTAACTATGCAGTGTGAAATAATGAAACTATGATGATGATAATAATGTCTAATAAAAAAATTTAATTAATATGCATAGTCGGTGTAAAGATTTTTTATACGGTCTGTAACACCCCGATTTTCGTTACTTTGTAATATCGGTAATAAATATATAAATATATATTTTTGTCCGAGACTTAGAAAATGATTTTGGATAAACCAATGTCATTTCCATGTTATACTTATTTTCATAGGGTTACGGGGAAGTTTTTGGTTGAAAATTCAGACGGAAACCGGTCTGCCGTTTTTTGTGTTTTCATCGACAATAAAAGTTTACTTCTCAGAGAACCTAATCTTAATTTGTGAATGAGATGAAAAATGTTTTTATCGTATTTACTACGATACTGGAAGTTTTTAAAAATTTAGTGTAAAAATTAAAATATTATATTTGCTGCGGGCGAATACGTTAAGATATCTTTAGGAAAAAACCTGCGTCAGATGAACCAAGGAGTCAGCAACGGGGATGAGGTGATGGATTGGACTGATGTGACAGGCATTTATAAGGATCCTATCTGAGTCATAATGACCATAATGGCGCATTTATGACAAACGAATATTTTACCTAGAAATGACGATTTTACCCTTGGCTCTTCATTAATTTTTCAAGCCATGCCATTGTAAATTTGGACCAAATTACCCCTAAACCCACGACTCCCCCTCTTTATCAACTCACTTTGGCAAATTTCTTCATTTCTTCATGACATCTCCTTCCTCCAAACTAAATGTTTTCTTAAGAACACACAAGAACAACCATAGGTGTTCGTACTCGCCAGATTTTTCCTATCGATTCTTACCATTCTCTATTCTGAATCTCGGAAAACTTTCTACATGAAAGTTGTTCCGCTTTCTCTCTTCTTTCAAACGGCATAAAGATCATAAAAAACGAACAAGTATAGTGAGAGATATGTCCAGATTACCGAAACTGCTCTAAATCTTCATCTTTCTCTCTAAGCTTCTCAAGAACACTTAGAACCCCAAGGTGATTTTGTGAAGAACATCATAAAGATCATCCTTTTCTTTGATCATCAAGAGGTAACAACTCTTTATCTTGCCATTTAAAGCCTTTCTCTTCACAACTTTTGTAGATTTATGACATGAATCATCATGTTCTTCATTTCACTCAAAGTTCATGAAACTAAATTCAAAAATTCATAACTAATTCTAGAAAATCCTTTTAACATGAAACCAATTGCTATTATCTCAAAATCATCTCTATTTTAATTATCTAGAAGTATGTGATCACGAGAAATTTCTTTCCCAACTTTCTGAACTGGACCGAATCCATGGAAAAAGTGATGTTCATGGGTTTTGTTTCATTTTCATGTCTTGATTAATGATTCAATCTTTCAGTACCTTGATAGTTCTTGTTTGTAAGTGAATAGAAGATCAAAAAAAATCAAACCCTAACCTATTTTTTTCATAAAGGCCGAAACCCTAGCTATGAACACTTGATGGATTTGTTATTCAAAAGTTGTCTCGTGACACTTGAATCCAACTTTATGTTATGTATGTTTGTTGAATCCAAGAGTTGAGAAGATTGAAAATCCCTAGACTTTTGGTATTGTGAGAATCGAAAACCCTAGTTCTTGGAGCTAGATGAGTTCCATTCAAAGTTCTTGGTTCATGATCTTGGTTTAAGTGCTTAATCATGTTTAAGTTACTTATGGATCATAAATCCCTTAGTTAGAAAAATTTTAACTTTCCTAACCTAAAATTTTAGAAGAGGCCGAACCCTAACCCTCTTGATTTAAGTGTGTTGTTGTTTGATTTTGATTTATTTTGGTTGCAATTCGTTATGAAGGAATCAATCGGGTTGGTTTGACCTAAGGCTGACGGAGGAAACCGGATCAAATCGGGAGATTGTTTGAAACTGTTAGTTCAAGTCTCCAAGAGGTAAGTGGAGCTAACCTGAGGGATTTTTCCCAATAACTGTATGTGATTAGTGTGTGGTCTGTGTTATTTATCTGTGGTTGTGGTGCTTGTTTCATTTGGTTCAAGTTGTTTAAGTTATATTATTTTTACCTGTGATGGTTGATTTGCTTTAAAATGTTTATCTGCAATTATATTATAATGTGTTGTGATGCATGATCTGCCTGGAAATATTTTGGTGATATTATGGTTGATAGTTGTTTGAGAAGCCTGACATTGGTCGGTGCTCAATGAATTAAACGAGGTAAAAGCTTTAAGAAGATATACTAAGAATATTCAATTTTTAATTGAGAGATATAGAAAGATATTATGATTTAAAATAATTGTTTGAGAAAACAAGGATTTATTTAAAATATTATTATTTTAATGATTTATTAGTGTAAAAGCAATTTATGAGTCACAGTAAGGGCGAAACTGTGAAATTTTTTCACAGGCTCTAATTTTTACAAAATAAATTCAATTTTATTATAAAATGATATTTAAAGTGATTAAGTTCCGAAAATAACGTATATAGCAGTCAGAACAATTACATTTGACAGATAAATTATTTAAGTAATAAACAAAATTTTATTGATTTATTTTGAGAAAATTAATTATTTCATTATTATGAAATTATGAGTTGAATTAGTAAATACTTTTTGGAAGTTGACTTTTATTGAGAATTATTTTCAGAAACGAAATAATCGGAAAACAAAAGAATTTATCAATGATTTTAAGGTTTCATCAACGTTTTTAACAGAAAAGGATTTCTATAGGAGAACTTTTATTCAGTAAAATTATTCCGTTAAACTTGGATAAGTTTTCGGAGCTTTTGTTTTGTATTTGTTTTTCACTGAGCGAAATGTTTTACAAGCAGATAAACGAACCTAGGAACCGAGACGTCGGGGTTGTAGTGTTCTGTGGACACGTAGATCAGGCATCTTTGTCATTGGACTGAGTGCCCTGCAATGATTTTTGTGAACTGTGTGTACTAAATTGATGTGGAAAGTGTGAGTTCCATATCTGCGAAGCCTAAGACTGGTGCATCGGTTTAGGGTTTCGGGACTAAGCACTCGGACTGCGTGTCCTGTGATGTTAATAAAAGACTTTAAGACATTGAAAACTACGTTGGTCGTAAGCTTTTGATCTTTGGCAAAGGAAAGATTATACACGAAGAAAACGACGAGAACAACATGTTTTATATGCATGCATTGGCAGACGTGCCCATGTCCTATGTCGGATGCCTTAATGATAGGGTGTTCATGCTATGTCCTATGTCGGATACCTTAATGATATGGTATTTGGGCTACAAAGTTATGTATGGTGCCTTGGTGAATAAGGTATTCCATGCTACAAAGTTATGTATGGTGCCTTGGTGAATAAGGTATTCCATGCTACGAAGTATGTATGGTGCTTTGATGAATAAAGTATTCCATGCCACGAAGTGCCTAATATACCTGGCTATCGAGCTTGGTCAGCTCATTTATGAGGTGTTGTGAACTCCGGAGATTAGGAAAAAGTTAGATGATGATTATTGAAGTGTACATGCATAGTTTTTCAAACGATGATGTTTCGGGAATGAAACCCAATGATGACTACTTGTTTATTTAAGAACTGATGTTGTATGAAAATATATATGTTTATATGCTTTCCTTTGAGTCGCGCATGCGGTTATTGTGTTAAATCCATATATTGGTGTCTCACCCTTACAAATATATCAGGTTTATTCTAGACTAAGGTAGTACTTTGGTACACTAGTACGGATGAAGCAAAGGAATTCAATGAGTCATTTGAAGACTTAACTCCTATATGCTTGAAGAAGCATTCGTTAGTGGGAATGTCACGAGGGTAATAATTCATGACCTACATCAAGTACGTTGACCATGGAGATACCTTTACCACCTCTCTGGATTCTTACCAGTCTTCTTCTAGATTAGGAACTTATATGTTCTGATACTTCCATAGTCCCGGGAGTAGAGGTATCCTCACCGGATATTTCGATAGGTTGGGAGAACTATGGTGGTCTTCCCAACAGTGATTACTAGTATTGACCAGTTATAGGACTTTTGGTGTCTTATAAAGTAATGGCACTTGGTTAGTCTGGATGTTTGGCTATTGAGAGTCATTCTTTTGAATTGTAATTCCAGATTACCGCTATGGTACAATTACGTCTTTATTTTCTTATGTTATGATTTTGGAGTTGACCTACTATGTGAAGGTCTAAATACAAAACTGTTATGATACCTATTTATATTATGTTAATGGTGTTGGATTGTATGTGGAGTAAAAGAAAACGAAAAAATTTTATCACCAATTTTGAAAGGGATAAGTAACTAGAAAATTATATTTTCCGAAAGCAACCAGCAATATTTTTTTATTTGAGTGTATTTCCGCAACAAGTTACTTAAATGTGATACCCTGAAAATGGGGTGTCGCATTAGTGGTATCAGAGCTGGTCGAGTCTTTCGGGAAACCTTGGGAAATAGGTCTGTTAGGTTTTTGTTGTGTGATCTCTGGTTGAAACTTGTTTGAATTGTTTCTTGGTTGAAATAATGTGTGTTGACACACGAGTAAGTATGTTTTGGTGGGTTCTGATTTGGTTGAGACCTTGTGAGATCTCATGTTTAGTAAAGGGTACTTATGTTCATGTTGATACGTTCGTTTATCCCTTAGGACGGTATCAGACATTTGAATAAGGTACTTGTCATTAAGAATTTTTGGGAAGATTTTCTGGGAATGTCCCAAGTTTGTACGGACGGATGGAGGTTGGGTTTCTGATTGATCTAGTTTCTAGATTTAGCCAGATCTCAACCGCTTTGTGTAGGATATTGCCAACGAAGTTAGCCGGGTTAGACTTCAAGAAATGGAATTTTCATCCATTTCTTGATAAGTTAGTCATCATCTTCATCGATGATATTCTCGTTTACTCTAAGAATCACGATGAGCATGAGAGACCTTCGTGTCAAGTGTTACAGATCCCTAGCAAAGAGTTGTTATATATTCAAGGATCGACTTGAGAACAAGTTACCACCAGATTGGAGTAAGGACTTATTAAAGATTTTGTACTGTAAACTCAGCTTATGAGGCAAGATCAACTGTTCGCGTGCCTGAGAGATTGACCAAGTTATCAGAAATTGTGTTGGTTCAGGGTGATCATACTAAGCACGTCATAACAGACCTTTGTGCTTGTGAGAAACCAAGGCGAATAGATTTAAATCTTCAACCTTAGGTGAGGGTCTCGAGATTAAGAAAAATTGTTCCTTATTGACAAATTGCATTTCAAATTCCTATGGTTGTAATAGATAATCATAGCGGTACATTTTGTACCAGTCAAATTCATTTTTCTGACCTTGATTTAAAATCTATCCCGACTTTGGTTCTGATAGTCTGGATATTTTCATACTTCTTTGGGAATGTATTATGAGTATTTCTTGAGTTGTGTGACATATATGAATTCTTGATGATAGAAGTTTCTTGATGAGACTTAGTCGATTCACTTTTACTTTTGGTGGAAGTGATCCAGTCTGAATTTTTGTCGGACTGATGTTCTTTTAAATCGTTGTGTAGTAAAGTTCTTGTGAAGGAAGAAACTTTATTAGAGTCATGTTTGTAAACATGTATTAGCTATGCATTTGTACACTCACGAACCTATTGAAGAATCTTTTTATATATTGGATATTCGTATCTTTCAGATTGGTCAAATTATTCTTTGCGCTTCCTTGTGAAAGCAAAAAATCAAGAAATTTCGTGTCTTGAAAATCCCTTTTCAAATTATTGTGAGTAGGTTGACGAAGTCGACACCTTTTACTGCTTAGGTCCACTGTGTAATGGAAAAACCAACAGAGGCATGTATTAGAGGACTGATCCAACGTGACAAGGAATCTTCCAACATCGTTCTTAATGAAGCCCGAAAGACCTACTTCAAGTGTTGGGCAAAGTTTACATCTAGCGTTAAGAGTGAGCCAAGTTGAAGTTAATGTTCAACTTATCATCCTAAGTTAGATGGATAAGTAAGAAAGGAATTGATCCTTAGAAGGTTAGTTGAGAGTAAGTGTAATACCTAAGCACGACAAGAGGTGATTGGATTTTTATTGAGGTGTAGATAAGATTAGTAATCTGAGAATTTTCAGAAGTAGGATCAGTAAGTAAGATGATTTCGGTAGATTTTGTTATGATCGAGGTAGAGTTTGATAAAAGAACTATAAGATAATGATAAAAAGATCATCGCTAAGATTTAATCGTATGATTGGAAGAAATTACAGAAAGATGTCTATGGTAGTTTTACTTAAGTTGAATGTGAGCGGAAAAGAGAAGTTCTTGAGTAAAATTAAGTTGTTAGAAAAGTTAAAAAGCTAAGAGTTACATAATTCTATTCTATATAATCCCTTTTGGTTTAATTACATTAAGATATGCAATGAAGTTATTTTGAGGATGAGATGTGTGAGGTGATATCAAATTAGAGTGGTGAATTATAATCAAGAGGAACTAAGACTATGATTAAATATCTTGAGTAGGGAGTTGATGCGTGGTGCCGTGAAGACATTGTTGATCTTAGTGATAATATTCAGAGTTAGATGATTGGAATAAGATTTCAGGTGGAACCATGTTGATAAAAGAAGTGATTAAGTTTTGATTTTGTTTTTCGAGTGTGATAGACTCTGATGAAATTTTGAGGATAGTACGGATATGTAGAAATGACATAAGAATGAATTGTGTTATGGAATATGGAATAAGAGGAATGAAGTGATGTGAAGGGCAATGTAAAATCTTAAGGTTAAGATGAGGTTACAAAATCCTGTTTACTTTCGAATCACGAAATTTCGAGGACGAAATTTTTTTAGTGGGGTAGTAATGTAACACCCCGATTTTCGCTACTTTGTAATATCAGTAATAAATATATAAATATATATTTTTATCTGAGACTTAGAAAATGATTTTGGATAAACCAAGGTCATTTCCATGTTATACTTATTTTCATAGGGCTACGGGGAAGTTTTTGGTTGAAAATTCAGACGGAAACCGGTCTGCCGTTTTCTGTGTTTTCACTGACAGTAAAAGTTTACTGCTCAGAAAACCTAATCTTAATTTGTGAATGAGATGAAAATTGTTTTTATCGTATTTATTACGATACTGGAAGTTTTGAAAAATTTAGTGTAAAAATTAAAATATTATATTTGCTGCGGGCGAATACGTCAAGATATCTCTAGGAAAAACCTACGTCAGATGAACCATGGAGTCAACAACGGGGCTGAGGTGACGGATTGGACTGATGTTACAGGCATTTATAACGATCCTATCCGCGTCATAATGGACATAATGGCGCATTTATGACAAAGGAATATTTTACCTGGAAATGACGATTTTACCCTTGGCTCTTCATGAATTTTTCAAGCCATGCCATTGTAAATTTGGACCAAATTACCCCTAAAACCACGACTCCCCCTCTTTATCAATACACTTTGGAAAATTTCTTCATTTCTTCATGACATCTCCTTCCTCCAAACTTAATGTTTTCTTAAGAACACACAAGAACAACCATAGGTGTTCATACTCACCAGATTTTTCCTATCGATTCTTACCATTTTCTATTCTGAATATCGAAAAACTTTCTACATGAAAGTTGTTCCGCTTTCTCTCTTCTTTCAAACGACATAAAGATCATCAAAAACGAACAAGTATAGTGAGAGATGGGTCCAGATTACCGAAACTGCTCTAAATCTTCATCTTTCTCTCTAAGCTTCTCAAGAACACTTAGAACACCAAGGTGATTTTGTGAAGAACATCATAAAGATCATCCTTTTCTTTGATCATCAAGAGGTAACAACTCTTTATCTTGCCATTTAAAGCCTTTCTCTTCACAACTTTTGTAGATTTATGACATGAATCATCATGTTCTTCATTTCACTCAAAGTTCATGAAACTAAATTCAAAAATTCATAACTAATTCTAGAAAATCCTTTTAACATGAAACCAATTGCTATTATCTCATAATCATCTCTATTTTAATTATCTATAAGTATGTGATCATGAGAAATTTCTTTCCCAACTTTCTGAACTGGACCGAATCCATGGAAAAAGTGATGTTCATGGGTTTTGTTTCATTTTCATGTCTTGATTCATGATTCAATCTTTTAGTACCTTGATAGTTCTTTTTTGTAAGTGAATAGAAGATCAAAAAAAATCAAACCCTAACCTATTTGTTACATAAAGGCCGAAACCCTAGCTATGAACACTTGATGGATTTGTGAATCAAAAGTTGTCTCGTGACACTTGAATCCTACTTTATGTTATGTATGTTTGTTGAATCCAAGAGTTGAGAAGATTTGAAAATCCCTAGACTTTTGGTATTGTGAGATCCGAAAACCCTAGTTCTTGGAGCTAGATGAGTTCCATTCAAAGTTCTTGGTTCATGATCTTGGTTTAAGTGCTTAATCATGTTTAAGTTACTTATGGATCATAAATCCCTAAGTTAGAAAAATTTTAACTTTCCTAACCTAAAATTTTAGAAGAGGCCGAACCCTAACCCTCTTGATTTAAGTGTGTTGTTGTTTGATTTTGATTTATTTTGGTTGCAATTCGTTATGAAGGAATCGATCGGGTTGGTTTGACCTAAGGCTGACGGAGGAAACCGGATCAAATCGGGAGATTGTTTGAAACTGTTAGTTCAAGTCTCCAAGATGTAAGGGGAGCTTACCTGAGGGATTTTCCCCAATAACTATATATGATTAGTGTGTGGTCTGTGTTATTTATCTGTGGTTGTGGTGCTTGTTTCATTTGGTTCAAGTTGTTTAAGTTATGTTATTTTTACCTGTGATGGTTGATTTGCTTTAAAATGTTTATCTGCAATTATATTATAATGTGTTGTGATGCATGATCTGCCTGGAAATGTTTTGGTGATATTGTGGTTGATAGTTGTTTGAGAAGCCTGACATTGGTCGGTGCTCAATTAATTTAACGAGGTAAAAGTTTTAAGAAGATATATGAAGAATATTCAGTTTTTAATTGAGAGATATTGAAAAATATTATGATTTAAAATAATTGTTTGAGAAAATAAGGATTTATTTAAAATATTATTATTTTAATGATTTATTAGTGTAAAAGTAATTTATGAGTCACAGTAAGGGCGAAACTGTGAAATTTTTTTACAGGCTCTAATTTTTACTAAATAATTTCAATTTTATTATAAAATGTTATTTAAAGTGATTAAGTTTCGAAAATAACCTATATAGCAGTCAGAATAATTATATCTGACAGATAAATTATTTAAGTAATAACAGAATTTTATTGATTTATTTTGAGAAAATTAATTATTTTATTATTATGAAATTATGAGTTGAATTAGTAAACACTTTTTGGAAGTTGACTTTTATTGAGAATTATTTTCAGAAACGAAATAATCGGAAAATAAAAGAATTTATCAATGATTTTCAGGTTTTATCAACGTTTTTAACAGAAAAGGATTTCTGTAGGAGAACTTTTATTCAGTAAAATTATTCCGTTAAACTTAGATAAGTTTTCGGAGCTTTTGTTTTGTATTTGTTTTTCACTGAGCGAAATGTTTTACAAGCACATAAACGAACCTAGGAACCGAGACGTCGGGGATCCAGTGTTCTGTGGACACGTAGATCAGGGATCTGTGTCATTGGACTGAGTGTCCTGCAATGATTTTTGTGGACTGTGTCCTAAATTGATGTGGAAAGTGCGAGTTCCATATCCACGAAGCCAAAGACTGGTGCATCGGTTTAGGGTTTCGTGACTAAGCACTCAGACTGTGTATCTTGTGTTGTTAATAAAAGACTTTAAGACATTGAAAACTACGTTGGTCGTAAGCTTTTGATCTTTGGCAAAGGAAATATTATACACGAAGAAAACGACGAGAACACAATGTTTTATATGCATGCATTGGCAGACGTGCCCACGTCCTATGTCGGATGCCTTAATGATAGGGTGTTCATGCTATGTCCTATGTCGGATACCTTAATGATAGGGTATTTGGGCTACGAAGTTATGTATGGTGCCTTGGTGAATAAGGTATTCCATGCTACGAAGTTATGTATAGTGCCTTGGTGAGTAAGGTATTCCATGCTACGAAGTATGTATGGTGCTTTGATGAATAAAGTATTCCATGCCACGAAGTGCCTAATATACCTGGCTATCGAGCTTGGTCAGCTCATTTATGCGGTGTTGTGAACTCCGGAGATTAGGAAAAAGTTAGATGATGATTATTGAAGTGTACATGCATAGTTTTTCAAATGATGATGTTTCGGGTATGAAACCCAATGATGACTACTTGTTTATTTAAGAACTGATGTTGTATGAAAATATATATGTTTATATGCTTTCCTTTGAGTCGTGCATGCGGTTATTGTGTTAAATCCATATATTGGTGTCTCACCCTTACAAATATATCAGGTTTATTCTAGACTAAGGTAGTACTTTGGTACACTAGTACGGATGAAGCAAAGGAATTCACTGAGTCATTTGAAGACTTAACTCCTATATGCTTGAAGAAGTATTCGTTAGTGGGAATGTCACGAGGGTAATAATTCAGGACCTACATCAAGTACGTACCAGCCTTTGACCATGGAGATACCTTTACCACCTCTCTGGATTCTTACCGGTCTTCTTGTAGATTAGGAACTTATATGTTCTGATACTTCCATAGTCCCGGGAGTAGAGGTATCCTCACCAGATATTTCGATAGGTTGGGAGAACTATGGTGGTCTTCCCAACAGTGATTACTAGTATTGACCAGCTATAGGACTTTTGGTGTCTTATAAAGTAGTGGTACTTGGTTAGTCCGATGTTTGGCTATTGAGAGTCATTCTTTTGAGTTGTAATTCCAGATTACCGCTATGGTACAGTTACGTCTTTATTTTCTTATGTTATGATTTTGGAGATGACCTACTATATGAAGGTCTAAATACAAAACTGTTACGATACCTATTTATATTATGTTAACGGTGTTGGATTGTATATGGAGTAAAAGAAAACGAAAAAAATTTATCACCAAATTTGACAGGGATAAGTAACTAGAAAATTATATTTTCCGAAAGCAACCAGCAACATTTTTTTATTTGAGTGTATTTCCTCAACAAGTTACTTAAATGTGATACCCTGAAAATGGGGTGTCGTACGGTCAATCACATATAAATCGTCAATTGTCATATTATTGAAAAAGTTTGACTTTGATCATAACGACCTTAAAAGTCATGTATAAGATGATTTATGATTGATTCTTAGTATAAAAAAACTTAACTTTATATTGAAAATGTATTAAAATTAAAGTCATAATAAAATTATGATGGTTGGACCTTTATGAATTTTTCCCCTGATTAATGCATTTTTTTATCGAGGCCATGACCACAGCTGCATGGGTTGTGAGAACACACTTGCGTTCATTTTTGTTTAAAGGAAAACAGACCAGCATTGAAGACTAAGTGTATGTTTGGATTCACTTTTGTGTGAGGCAAAAGTGATTTCTGAGACATAAAATTGATTTTGATATGTTTGGGTCTTCTAAACTAGAATTTATTTTGTCTCTACAATGGATTCTAACTTAAAGCTGGAATTTGGAGCTTTTTCCTCCAAACATGATTTTTAGTCTCAAATTTATTGTTCAACTCACTTTTACATGAATGTATTCCAACATAAACAACTTTACTTCAAATTCAATTTTATTGCAATCAATTCTACGAATCAATTTAATCCAAAATTACGTTTATCTAACGTTCATCCAAATCTACGTAAGAAAGTTCCTCACACCTTGAAATTGAATCACGTCACTTAACAACTTTGGCGGAAGAAAATTAAAACCTTATGCATATTCAATTACTCTTTTTTTATGATTACATTCAGTTGCTCTTTTTTCCATATATGTGCATGTGCAAAATGATCAATCATTATCAACAGTGTGCTTCGGTAATCAAATATTACCTAAATGATGTGTATTTTAGTTACTTATAATTTTCCATAAAGACAATGAAACAAAACAGTAGCTACAATACAGAAATTAGACTTTGAATTGACTAATCACATTGACATTTTTTTGGGTTTTTACACATAATAGATTGACCCTTGTTGATTCACCGGCAAGTGTACCGGGTCGTCGCAAGTAATAAAATAAACACGGTAAGTAATTACCGAGGTCGAACTCAGAGATTGGGCTACCAATTCAACCAATTCGCGGGAAATCCGATACGTTTGGTCAAGTGAGGAAAGTGGTTGAGAGAAAGAAATTAAGATCGCAATTCAATAACAAATCAAATTAAGCTAAGGTTTTAAAATCAGAAATTAAAATATCCAAGGTCTCAAATCCACCTACCCAATCATGTATAGTACCCAAGTGATGATGTATTCCTCCCTAAGTTCAATTACAATGTCAACCGGGACCCCCAATTTCTCCTATATCCACTGTCGTGCTCAATAGGACGTATTCGACGATTGGATTAATTACTTACTAGGTCTCATAATCCTAATCTCGAATTCTATTAATTCTTGTTCCCTATAAGGTTGCACTAATCTCCTACCCACTGTCGTGCAATATTCGATTAGTGATCCCAATTCAAGTTCTAAAACGTGAATCGCCGCTCGGCCTCAACACGTTTAACTAGTTAATCACGCAAAACATATGATCAACACAACCAAATCAGAATTGGAAAACATTCATTGAGAGAAGGGGAGAAAAACATACATCACATGAACACTATACCGCCATGGGCGGCTTCATTGATCCCTCGGACGAGGGGATTAGTTCCTCATGCCCGTGACGACGCACAAACAATCGGCAATAATCTCCATAATAAACTAAGAAAAGAAAAGAGAAGGGAGACGCAGCCCCAGAATAAGGAATCTAAAAGATCTACAATTTGTTCTGATGCCAAAAAGTTCTCCAAATCTGTTCTGCACTGCCTTATTTATAGGGAGGCCACGCGTCACGGCCGTGACGGTCATCATGGCTAGGCCGTGACGGCTTCTGTTTCTGGCACGTTTGTGGAATCCAGACCCTCGCGACGCGAAGGGTGTCTCGCGACGCGAGCCCTCTTTTTACAGCCCGTGATGTGAATCACGGCTACGCCATGACGGTCTCTGACTTGTGTAGGTTTGAGGTCACGGCCGTGATGTACATCACGGCTAGGCCGTGATGGTCTCTGTCTTCCAGGGTCTTCAAACTCTCGTGGGGCGAGCTTCCTATCGTGGGGAGAGCATCTCCAGAATGGCAATTTCCACTATTTCTTGACTTTCCTTGACTCCTGGAGCTTCACTTCTAACCTGAAACAATAAAAAGACACAAAAAGCGTAATTCTATTCAAAATAGACTAAAAACTACTAAAATTGCCTAGAACGAGTAAAAGTCTACTTAGGAACAAAACAAGGCCAAATTTGGGCGAAAACGAGATTGAACTCGAATAATTTGCATAAAAACCACAGTCCATCTAGTTATAAAACTCGATAAGCCAGAGGCTTATCAAAACACCCCAAACTTAAACCTTGCTTGTCCCCAAGCAAGCTAAAACTCAAAAAGGACTCAAGACTTGGCAAGCCTAGGGGATTCAATCGATTTAGCACAAATTTCATGCAATCAAAACAGTTTTTCTCCAATGATTGCCCCCCCTTGCATCAACGTAATCCCCACATTCATTTACTTTAAACAATTGAGAACTTCATCATTCATGCAATCATTAATCTAAGTTGAGGATCAGAGTCACACACAAAGGAAGATCACCAATTTCAAACAATTGCCTTCCTCACAAAGGTATGTAAAATTTCACTCATTCGCTCAAATTCGTCTAGGCTATCAACTTTTCACTCAACTTCACATATCAAGAGCACTTCCCATGAATTTGATTTTCATCTCAAAAATGGTTCCCACGAAAACATGCATGCAACATCAAAAGGTCTTATAAAGGTTGTAGTGGGGCCTGGCTGAGGGTAGGATAATCAAGGATACTAGGCTTAAGTCCCTAGGAACTAAGAGAGCATGAGCATGAGCATTTGACACATATTCCACTCAAATTCCTTTTTCCATTTTTCTTTTTGCCTCGGGTGACTACAGCCTTTTCCTTGCTATTTTTTCCTTGCTATTCCGGCAGGTCGGACCACAAAAACTTGTTGATTCACCGGCAAGTGTACCGGGTCGTCGCAAGTAATAAAATAAACACGGTAAGTAATTACCGAGGTCGAACTCAGAGATTGGGCTACCAATTCAACCAATTCGCGGGAAATCCGATACGTTTGGTCAAGTGAGGAAAGTGGTTGAGAGAAAGAAATTAAGATCGCAATTCAATAACAAATCAAATTAAGCTAAGGTTTTAAAATCAGAAATTAAAATATCCAAGGTCTCAAATCCACCTACCCAATCATGTATAGTACCCAAGTGATGATGTATTCCTCCCTAAGTTCAATTACAATGTCAACCGGGACCCCCAATTTCTCCTATATCCACTGTCGTGCTCAATAGGACGTATTCGACGATTGGATTAATTACTTACTAGGTCTCATAATCCTAATCTCGAAATCTATTAATTCTTGTTCCCTATAAGGTTGCACTAATCTCCTACCCACTGTCGTGCAATATTCGATTAGTGATCCCAATTCAAGTTCTAAAACGTGAATCGCCGCTCGGCCTCAACACGTTTAACTAGTTAATCACGCAAAACATATGATCAACTCAACCAAATCAGAATTGGAAAACATTCATTGAGAGAAGGGGAGAAAAACATACATCACATGAACACTATACCGCCATGGGCGGCTTCATTGATCCTTCGGACGAGGGGATTAGTTCCTCATGCCCGTGACGACGCACAAACAATCGGCAATAATCTCCATAATAAACTAAGAAAAGAAAAGAGAAGGGAGACGCAGCCCCAGAATAAGGAATCTAAAAGATCTACAATTTGTTCTGATGCCAAAAAGTTCTCCAAATCTATTCTGCACTGCCTTATTTATAGGGAGGCCACGCGTCACGGCCGTGACGGTCATCATGGCTAGGCCGTGACGGCTTCTGTTTCTGGCACGTTTGTGGAATCCAGACCCTCGCGACGCGAAGGGTGTCTCGCGACGCGAGCCCTCTTTTTACAGCCCGTGATGTGAATCACGGCTACGCCGTGACGGTCTCTGACTTGTGTGGGTTTGAGGTCACGGCCGTGATGTACATCACGGCTAGGCCGTGATGGTCTCTGTCTTCCAGGGTCTTCAAACTCTCGTGGGGCGAGCTTCCTATCGTGGGGAGAGCATCTCCAGAATGGCAATTTCCACTATTTCTTAACTTTCCTTGACTCCTGGAGCTTCACTTCTAACCTGAAACAATAAAAAGACACAAAAAGCGTAATTCTATTCAAAATAGACTAAAAACTACTAAAATTGCCTAGAACGAGTAAAAGTCTACTTAGGAACAAAACAAGGCCAAATTTGGGTAAAACGAGATTGAACTCGAATAATTTGCATAAAAACCACAGTCCATCTAGTTATAAAACTAGATAAGCCAGAGGCTTATCAAAACACCCCAAACTTAAACCTTGCTTGTCCCCAAGCAAGCTAAAACTCAAAAAGGACTCAAGACTTGGCAAGCCTAGGGGATTCAATCGATTTCGCACAAATTTCATGCAATCAAAACAGTTTTTCTCCAATGATTGCCCCCCCTTGCATCAACGTAATCCCCACATTCATTTACTTTAAACAATTGAGAACTTCATCATTCATGCAATCATTAATCTAAGTTGAGGATCAGAGTCACACACAAAGGAAGATCACCAATTTCAAAAAATTGCCTTCCTCACAAAGGTATGTAAAATTTCACTTATTCGCTCAAATTCGTCTAGGCTATCAACTTTTCACTCAACTTCACATATCAAGAGCACTTCCCATGAATTTGATTTTCATCTCAAAAATGGTTCCCACGAAAACATGCATGCAACATCAAAAGGTCTTATAAAGGTTGTAGTGGGGCCTGGCTGAGGGTAGGATAATCAAGGATACTAGGCTTAAGTCCCTAGGAACTAAGAGAGCATGAGCATGAGCATTTGACACATATTCCACTCAAATTCCTTTTTCCATTTTTCTTTTTGCCTCGGGTGACTACAGCCTTTTCCTTGCTATTTTTTCCTTGCTATTCCGGCAGGTCGGACCACAAAAACTTGTTGATTCACCGGCAAGTGTACCGGGTCGTCGCAAGTAATAAAATAAACACGGTAAGTAATTATCGAGGTCGAACTCAGAGATTGGGCTACCAATTCAACCAATTCGCGGGAAATCCGATACGTTTGGTCCAGTTAGGAAAGTGGTTGAGAGAAAGAAATTAAGATCGCAATTCAATAACAAATCAAATTAAGCTAAGGTTTTAAAATCAGAAATTAAAATATCCAAGGTCTCAAATCCACCTACCCAATCATGTATAGTACCCAAGTGATGATGTATTCCTCCCTAAGTTCAATTACAATGTCAACCGGGACCCCCAATTTCTCCTATATCCACTGTCGTGCTCAATAGGACGTATTCGACGATTGGATTAATTACTTACTAGGTCTCATAATCCTAATCTCGAATTCTATTAATTCTTGTTCCCTATAAGGTTGCACTAATCTCCTACCCACCGCGTCGTGCAATATTCGATTAGTGTTCCCAATTCAAGTTCTAAAACGTGAATCGCCGCTCGGCCTCAACACGTTTAACTAGTTAATCACGCAAAACATATGATCAACACAACCAAATCAGAATTGGAAAACATTCATTGAGAGAAGGGGAGAAAAACATACATCACATGAACACTATACCGCCATGGGCGGCTTCATTGATCCCTGGACGAGGGGATTAGTTCCTCATGCCCGTGACGACGCACAAACAATCGGCAATAATCTCCATAATAAACTAAGAAAAGAAAAGAGAAGGGAGACGCAGCCCCAGAATAAGGAATCTAAAAGATCTACAATCTGTTCTGATGCCAAAAAGTTCTCCAAATCTGTTCTCGCATCGCCTTATTTATAGGGGAGGCCACGCGTCACGGCCAGTGATCGGTCATCACGGCCAGGCCGTGGACGGCTTCCTTTTCTCGCACGTTTGTGGAATCCGACCCTCGCGACGCGAAGGGTGTCTCGCGACGCGAGCCCCCTCTTTACAGCCCGTGATGTGAATCACGGCTACGCCGTGACGGTCTCTGACTTGTGTGGGTTTGAGGTCACGGCCGTGATGTACATCACGGCTAGGCCGTGATGGTCTCTGTCTTCCAGGGTCTTCAAACTCACGTGGGGCGAGCATCTCCAGAATGGCAATTTCCACTATTTCTTGACTTTCCTTGACTCCTGGAGCTTCACTTCTAACCTGAAACAATAAAAAGACACAAAAAGCGTAATTCTATTCAAAATAGACTAAAAACTACTAAAATTGCCTAGAACGAGTAAAAGTCTACTTAGGAACAAAACAAGGCCAAATTTGGGCGAAAACGAGATTGAACTCGAATAATTTGCATAAAAACCACAGTCCATCTAGTTATAAAACTAGATAAGCCAGAGGCTTATCAAAACACCCCAAACTTAAACCTTGCTTGTCCCCAAGCAAGCAAAAACTCAAAAAGGACTCAAGACTTGGCAAGCCTAGGGGATTCAATCGATTTCGCACAAATTTCATGCAACCAAAACAATTTTTCTCCAATGATTACCCCCCCCCCCCCCCACCCCTTGCATCAACGTAATCCCCACATTCATTTACTTTAAACAATTGAGAACTTCATCATTCATGCAATCATTAATCTAAGTTGAGGATCAGAGTCACACACAAAGGAAGATCACCAATTTCAAACAATTGCCTTCCTCACAAAGGTATGCAAAATTTCACTCATTCGCTCAAATTCGTCTAGGCTATCAACTTTTCACTCAACTTCACATATCAAGAGCACTTCCCATGAATTTGATTTTCATCTCAAAAATGGTTCCAACGAAAACATGCATGCAACATCAAAAGGTCTTATAAAGGTTGTAATGGGGCCTGGCTGAGGGTAGGATAATCAAGGATACTAGGCTTAAGTCCCTAGGAACTAAGAGAGCATGAGCATTTGACACATATTCCACTCAAATTCCTTTTTACATTTTTCTTTTTGCCTCGGGTGACTACAGCCTTTTCCTTGCTATTTTTTCCTTGCTATTCCGGCAGGCCGGACCACAAAAACTTGTTGATTCACCGGCAAGTGTACTGGGTCGTCGCAAGTAATAAAATTAACACGGTAAGTAATTACCGAGGTCAAACTCAGAGATTGGGCTACCAATTCAACCAATTCGCGGGAAATCCGATACGTTTGGTCAAGTGAGGAAAGTGGTTGAGAGAAAGAAATTAAGATCGCAATTCAATAACAAATCAAATTAAGCTAAGGTTTTAAAATCAAAAATTAAAATATCAAAGGTCTCAAATCCACCTACCCAATCATGTATAGTACCCAAGTGATGATGTATTCCTCCCTAAGTTCAATTACAATGTCAACCGGGACCCCCAATTTCTCCTATATCCACTGTCGTGCTCAATAGGACGTATTCGACGATTGGATTAATTACTTACTAGGTCTCATAATCCTAATCTCGAATTCTATTAATTCTTGTTCCCTATAAGGTTGCACTAATCTCCTACCCACTGTCGTGCAATATTCGATTAGTGATCCCAATTCAAGTTCTAAAACGTGAATCGCCGCTCGGCCTCAACACGTTTAACTAGTTAATCACGCAAAACATATGATCAACACAACCAAATCAGAATTGGAAAACATTCATTGAGAGAAGGGGAGAAAAACATACATCACATGAACACTATACCGCCATGGGCGGCTTCATTGATCCCTCGGACGAGGGGATTAGTTCCTCATGCCCGTGACGACGCACAAACAATCGGCAATAATCTCCATAATAAACTAAGAAAAGAAAAGAGAAGGGAGACGCAGCCCCAGAATAAGGAATCTAAAAGATCTACAATCTGTTCTGATGCCAAAAAGTTCTCCAAATCTGTTCTGCACTGCCTTATTTATAGGGAGGCCACGCGTCACGGCCGTGACGGTCATCACGGCTAGGCCGTGACGGTCATCACGGCTAGGCCGTGACGGTCATCACGGCTAGGCCGTGACGGCTTCTGTTTCTGGCACGTTTGTGGAATCCAGACCCTCGCGACGCGAAGGGTGTCTCGCGACGCGACCCTCTTTTTACAGCCCGTGATGTGAATCACGGCTATGCCGTGACGGTCTCTGACTTGTGTGGGTTTGAGGTCACGGCCGTGATGTACATCACGGCTAGGCCGTGATGGTCTCTGTCTTCCAGGGTCTTCAAACTCTCGCGGGGCGAGCTTCCTATCGCGGGGCGAGCATCTCCAGAATGGCAATTTCCACTATTTCTTGACTTTCCTTGACTCCTGGAGCTTCACTTCTAACCTGAAACAATAAAAAGACACAAAAAGCGTAATTCTATTCAAAATAGACTAAAAACTACTAAAATTGCCTAGAACGAGTAAAAGTCTACTTAGGAACAAAACAAGGCCAAATTTGGGAGAAAACGAGATTGAACTCGAATAATTTGCATAAAAACCACAGTCCATCTAGTTATAAAACTAGATAAGCCAGAGGCTTATCAAAACACCCCAAACTTAAACCTTGATTGTCCCCAAGCAAGCTAAAACTCAAAAAGGACTCAAGACTTGGCAAGCCTAGGGGATTCAATCGATTTCGCACAAATTTCATGCAATCAAAACAGTTTTTCTCCAATGATTCCCCCCCCCCCCCCTGCATCAACGTAATCCCCACATTCATTTACTTTAAACAATTGAGAACTTCATCATTCATGCAATCATTAATCTAAGTTGAGGATCAGAGTCACACACAAAGGAAGATCACCAATTTCAAACAATTGCCTTCCTCACAAAGGTATGTAAAATTTCACTCATTCGCTCAAATTCGTCTAGGCTATCAACTTTTCACTCAACTTCACATATCAAGAGCACTTCCCATGAATTTGATTTTCATCTCAAAAATGGATCCACGAAAACATGCATGCAACATCAAAAGGTCTTATAAAGGTTGTAATGGGGCCTGGCTGAGGGTAGGATAATCAAGGATACTAGGCTTAAGTCCCTAGGAACTAAGAGAGCATGAGCATTTGACACATATTCCACTCAAATTCCTTTTTCCATTTTTCTTTTTGCCTCGGGTGACTACAGCCTTTTCCTTGCTATTTTTTTCCTTGCTATTCCGGCAGGTCGGACCACAAAAACTTGTTGATTCACCGGCAAGTGTACCGGGTCGTCGCAAGTAATAAAATAAACACGGTAAGTAATTACCGAGGTCGAACTCAGAGATTGGGCTACCAATTCAACCAATTCGCGGGAAATTCGATACGTTAGGTCAAGTGAGGAAAGTGGTTGAGAGAAAGAAATTAAGATCGCAATTCAATAACAAATCAAATTAAGCTAAGGTTTTAAAATCAGAAATTAAAATATCCAAGGTCTCAAATCCGCCTACCCAATCATGTATAGTACCCAAGTGATGATGTATTCCTCCCTAAGTTCAATTACAATGTCAACCGGGACCCCCAATTTCTCCTATATCCACTGTCGTGCTCAATAGGACGTATTCGACGATTGGATTAATTACTTACTAGGTCTCATAATCCTAATCTCGAATTCTATTAATTCTTGTTCCCTATAAGGTTGCACTAATCTCCTACCCACTGTCGTGCAATATTCGATTAGTGATCCCAATTCAAGTTCTAAAACGTGAATCGCCGCTCGGCCTCAACACGTTTAACTAGTTAATCACGCAAAACATATGATCAACACAACCAAATCAGAATTGGAAAACATTCATTGAGAGAAGGGGAGAAAAACATACATCACATGAACACTATACCGCCATGGGCGGCTTCATTGATCCCTCGGACGAGGGGATTAGTTCCTCATGCCCGTGACGACGCACAAACAATCGGCAATAATCTCCATAATAAACTAAGAAAAGAAAAGAGAAGGGAGACGCAGCCCCAGAATAAGGAATCTAAAAGATCTACAATTTGTTCTGATGCCAAAAAGTTCTCCAAATCTGTTCTGCACTGCCTTATTTATAGGGAGGCCACGCGTCACGGCCGTGACGGTCATCATGGCTAGGCCGTGACGGCTTCTGTTTCTGGCACGTTTGTGGAATCCAGACCCTCGCGACGCGAAGGGTGTCTCGCGACGCGAGCCCTCTTTTTACAGCCAGTGATGTGAATCACGGCTACGCCATGACGGTCTCTGACTTGTGTGGGTTTGAGGTCACGGCCGTGATGTACATCACGGCTAGGCCGTGATGGTCTCTGTCTTCCAGGGTCTTCAAACTCTCGTGGGGCGAGCTTCCTATCGTGGGGAGAGCATCTCCGAATGGCAATTTCCACTATTTCTTGACTTTCCTTGACTCCGGAGCTTCACTTCTAACTCGAAACAATAAAAAGACACAAAAAGCGTAATTCTATTCAAAATAGACTAAAAACTACTAAAATTGCCTAGAACGAGTAAAAGTCTACTTAGGAACAAAACAAGGCCAAATTTGGGCGAAAACGAGATTGAACTCGAATAATTTGCATAAAAACCACAGTCCATCTAGTTATAAAACTCGATAAGCCAGAGGCTTATCAAAACACCCCAAACTTAAACCTTGCTTGTCCCCAAGCAAGCTAAAACTCAAAAAGGACTCAAGACTTGGCAAGCCTAGGGGATTCAATCGATTTAGCACAAATTTCATGCAATCAAAACAGTTTTTCTCCAATGATTGCCCCCCCTTGCATCAACGTAATCCCCACATTCATTTACTTTAAACAATTGAGAACTTCATCATTCATGCAATCATTAATCTAAGTTGAGGATCAGAGTCACACACAAAGGAAGATCACCAATTTCAAACAATTGCCTTCCTCACAAAGGTATGTAAAATTTCACTCATTCGCTCAAATTCGTCTAGGCTATCAACTTTTCACTCAACTTCACATATCAAGAGCACTTCCCATGAATTTGATTTTCATCTCAAAAATGGTTCCCACGAAAACATGCATGCAACATCAAAAGGTCTTATAAAGGTTGTAGTGGGGCCTGGCTGAGGGTAGGATAATCAAGGATACTAGGCTTAAGTCCCTAGGAACTAAGAGAGCATGAGCATGAGCATTTGACACATATTCCACTCAAATTCCTTTTTCCATTTTTCTTTTTGCCTCGGGTGACTACAGCCTTTTCCTTGCTATTTTTTCCTTGCTATTCCGGCAGGTCGGACCACAAAAACTTGTTGATTCACCGGCAAGTGTACCGGGTCGTCGCAAGTAATAAAATAAACACGGTAAGTAATTACCGAGGTCGAACTCAGAGATTGGGCTACCAATTCAACCAATTCGCGGGAAATCCGATACGTTTGGTCAAGTGAGGAAAGTGGTTGAGAGAAAGAAATTAAGATCGCAATTCAATAACAAATCAAATTAAGCTAAGGTTTTAAAATCAGAAATTAAAATATCCAAGGTCTCAAATCCACCTACCCAATCATGTATAGTACCCAAGTGATGATGTATTCCTCCCTAAGTTCAATTACAATGTCAACCGGGACCCCCAATTTCTCCTATATCCACTGTCGTGCTCAATAGGACGTATTCGACGATTGGATTAATTACTTACTAGGTCTCATAATCCTAATCTCGAATTCTATTAATTCTTGTTCCCTATAAGGTTGCACTAATCTCCTACCCACTGTCGTGCAATATTCGATTAGTGATCCCAATTCAAGTTCTAAAACGTGAATCGCCGCTCGGCCTCAACACGTTTAACTAGTTAATCACGCAAAACATATGATCAACTCAACCAAATCAGAATTGGAAAACATTCATTGAGCGAAGGGGAGAAAAACATACATCACATGAACACTATACCGCCATGGGCGGCTTCATTGATCCTTCGGACGAGGGGATTAGTTCCTCATGCCCGTGACGACGCACAAACAATCGGCAATAATCTCCATAATAAACTAAGAAAAGAAAAGAGAAGGGAGACGCAGCCCCAGAATAAGGAATCTAAAAGATCTACAATTTGTTCTGATGCCAAAAAGTTCTCCAAATCTATTCTGCACTGCCTTATTTATAGGGAGGCCACGCGTCACGGCCGTGACGGTCATCATGGCTAGGCCGTGACGGCTTCTGTTTCTGGCACGTTTGTGGAATCCAGACCCTCGCGACGCGAAGGGTGTCTCGCGACGGGAGCCCTCTTTTTACAGCCCGTGAAGTGAATCACGGCTACGCCGTGACGGTCTCTGACTTGTGTGGGTTTGAGGTCACGGCCGTGATGTACATCACGGCTAGGCCGTGATGGTCTCTGTCTTCCAGGGTCTTCAAACTCTCGTGGGGCGAGCTTCCTATCGTGGGGAGAGCATCTCCAGAATGGCAATTTCCACTATTTCTTGACTTTCCTTGACTCCTGGAGCTTCACTTCTAACCTGAAACAATAAAAAGACACAAAAAGCGTAATTCTATTCAAAATAGACTAAAAACTACTAAAATTGCCTAGAACGAGTAAAAGTCTACTTAGGAACAAAACAAGGCCAAATTTGGGCGAAAACGAGATTGAACTCGAATAATTTGCATAAAAACCACAGTCCATCTAGTTATAAAACTAGATAAGCCAGAGGCTTATCAAAACACCCCACACTTAAACCTTGCTTGTCCCCAAGCAAGCTAAAACTCAAAAAGGACTCAAGACTTGGCAAGCCTAGGGGATTCAATCGATTTCGCACAAATTTCATGCAATCAAAACAGTTTTTCTCCAATGATTGCCCCCCCTTGCATCAACGTAATCCCCACATTCATTTACTTTAAACAATTGAGAACTTCATCATTCATGCAATCATTAATCTAAGTTGAGGATCAGAGTCACACACAAAGGAAGATCACCAATTTCAAACAATTGCCTTCCTCACAAAGGTATGTAAAATTTCACTTATTCGCTCAAATTCGTCTAGGCTATCAACTTTTCACTCAACTTCACATATCAAGAGCACTTCCCATGAATTTGATTTTCATCTCAAAATTGGTTCCCACGAAAACATGCATGCAACATCAAAAGGTCTTATAAAGGTTGTAGTGGGGCCTGGCTGAGGGTAGGATAATCAAGGATACTAGGCTTAAGTCCCTAGGAACTAAGAGAGCATGAGCATGAGCATTTGACACATATTCCACTCAAATTCCTTTTTCCATTTTTCTTTTTGCCTCGGGTGACTACAGCCTTTTCCTTGCTATTTTTTCCTTGCTATTCCGCAGGTCGGACCACAAAAACTTGTTGATTCACGGCAAAGTGTACCGGTCGTCGCAAGTAATAAAATAAACACGGTAAGTAATTATCGAGGTCGAACTCAGAGATTGGGCTACCAATTCAACCAATTCGCGGGAAATCCGATACGTTTGGTCAAGTGAGGAAAGTGGTTGAGAGAAAGAAATTAAGATCGCAATTCAATAACAAATCAAATAAAGCTAAGGTTTTAAAATCAGAAATTAAAATATCCAAGGTCTCAAATCCACCTACCCAATCATGTATAGTACCCAAGTGATGATGTATTCCTCCCTAAGTTCAATTACAATGTCAACCGGGACCCCCAATTTCTCCTATATCCACTGTCGTGCTCAATAGGACGTATTCGACGATTGGATTAATTACTTACTAGGTCTCATAATCCTAATCTCGAATTCTATTAATTCTTGTTCCCTATAAGGTTGCACTAATCTCCTACCCCTTTGTCGTGCAATATTCGATTAGTGTTCCCAATTCAAGTTCTAAAACGTGAATCGCCGCTCGGCCTCAACACGTTTAACTAGTTAATCACGCAAAACATATGATCAACACAACCAAATCAGAATTGGAAAACATTCATTGAGAGAAGGGGAGAAAAACATACATCACATGAACACTATACCGCCATGGGCGGCTTCATTGATCCCTCGGACGAGGGGATTAGTTCCTCATGCCCGTGACGACGCACAAACAATCGGCAATAATCTCCATAATAAACTAAGAAAAGAAAAGAGAAGGGAGACGCAGCCCCAGAATAAGGAATCTAAAAGATCTACAATCTGTTCTGATGCCAAAAAGTTCTCCAAATCTGTTATGCACTGCCTTATTTATAGGGAGGCCACGCGTCACGGCCGTGACGGTCATCACGGCTAGGCCGTGACGGCTTCTGTTTCTGGCACGTTTGTGGAATCCAGACCCTCGCGACGCGAAGGGTGTCTCGCGACGCGAGCCCTCTTTTTACAGCCCGTGATGTGAATCACGGCTACGCCGTGACGGTCTCTGACTTGTGTGGGTTTGAGGTCACGGCCGTGATGTACATCACGGCTAGGCCGTGATGGTCTCTGTCTTCCAGGGTCTTCAAACTCACGCGGGGCGAGCATCTCCAGAATGGCAATTTCCACTATTTCTTGACTTTCCTTGACTCCTGGAGCTTCACTTCTAACCTGAAACAATAAAAAGACACAAAAAGCGTAATTCTATTCAAAATAGACTAAAAACTACTAAAATTGCCTAGAACGAGTAAAAGTCTACTTAGGAACAAAACAAGGCCAAATTTGGGCGAAAACGAGATTGAACTCGAATAATTTGCATAAAAACCACAGTCCATCTAGTTATAAAACTAGATAAGCCAGAGGCTTATCAAAACACCCCAAACTTAAACCTTGCTTGTCCCCAAGCAAGCAAAAACTCAAAAAGGACTCAAGACTTGGCAAGCCTAGGGGATTCAATCGATTTCGCACAAATTTCATGCAACCAAAACAATTTTTCTCCAATGATTACCCCCCCCCCCCCCCCCACCCCTTGCATCAACGTAATCCCCACATTCATTTACTTTAAACAATTGAGAACTTCATCATTCATGCAATCATTAATCTAAGTTGAGGATCAGAGTCACACACCTAGCAAGATCACCAATTTCCAACAATTGCCTTCCTCACAAAGGTATGCAAAAATTTCACTCATTCGCTCAAATTGCGTCTAGGCTATCAACTTTTCACTCAACTTCACATATCAAGAGCACTTCCCATGAATTTGATTTTCATCTCAAAAATGGTTCCAACGAAAACATGCATGCAACATCAAAAGGTCTTATAAAGGTTGTAATGGGGCCTGGCTGAGGGTAGGATAATCAAGGATACTAGGCTTAAGTCCCTAGGAACTAAGAGAGCATGAGCATTTGACACATATTCCACTCAAATTCCTTTTTACATTTTTCTTTTTGCCTCGGGTGACTACAGCCTTTTCCTTGCTATTTTTTCCTTGCTATTCCAAGTAGGACCACAAAAACTTGTTGATTCACCCAAGTGCAAGTCTTGGGTCGTCGCAAGTAATAAAATAAACACGGTAAGTAATTACCGAGGTCAAACTCAGAGATTGGGCTACCAATTCAACCAATTCGCGGGAAATCCGATACGTTTGGTCAAGTGAGGAAAGTGGTTGAGAGAAAGAAATTAAGATCGCAATTCAATAACAAATCAAATTAAGCTAAGGTTTTAAAATCAAAAATTAAAATATCAAAGGTCTCAAATCCACCTACCCAATCATGTATAGTACCCAAGTGATGATGTATTCCTCCCTAAGTTCAATTACAATGTCAACCGGGACCCCCAATTTCTCCTATATCCACTGTCGTGCTCAATAGGACGTATTCGACGATTGGATTAATTACTTACTAGGTCTCATAATCCTAATCTCGAATTCTATTAATTCTTGTTCCCTATAAGGTTGCACTAATCTCCTACCCACTGTCGTGCAATATTCGATTAGTGATCCCAATTCAAGTTCTAAAACGTGAATCGCCGCTCGGCCTCAACACGTTTAACTAGTTAATCACGCAAAACATATGATCAACACAACCAAATCAGAATTGGAAAACATTCATTGAGAGAAGGGGAGAAAAACATACATCACATGAACACTATACCGCCATGGGCGGCTTCATTGATCCCTCGGACGAGGGGATTAGTTCCTCATGCCCGTGACGACGTACAAACAATCGGCAATAATCTCCATAATAAACTAAGAAAAGAAAAGAGAAGGGAGACGCAGCCCCAGAATAAGTTATCTAAAAGATCTACAATCTGTTCTGATGCCAAAAAGTTCTCCAAATCTGTTCTGCACTGCCTTATTTATAGGGAGGCCACGCGTCACGGCCGTGACGGTCATCACGGCTGGCGTGACGGTCATCACGGCTAGGCCGTGACGGCGCCGCTTTTCTGGCACGTTTGTGGAATACAGAGCCTCGCTACGCGAAGGGTGTCTCGAGACGCGACCCTATTTTTACTGGGCGTGATGTGACTCACGGCTTTGCCGTGACGGTCTCTGACTTGTTTGTGTTTGAGGTCACTGCCGTGATGTACATCACGGCTAGGCCGTGATGGTCTCTGTCTTCCAGGGTCTTCAAACTCTCGCGGGGCGAGCTTCCTATCGCGGGGCGAGCATCTCCAGAATGGCAATTTCCACTATTTCTTGACTTTCCTTGACTCCTGGAGCTTCACTTCTAACCTGAAACAATAAAAAGACACAAAAAGCGTAATTCTATTCAAAATAGACTAAAAACTACTAAAATTGCCTAGAACGAGTAAAAGTCTACTTAGGAACAAAACAAGGCCAAATTTGGGAGAAAACGAGATTGAACTCGAATAATTTGCATAAAAACCACAGTCCATCTAGTTATAAAACTAGATAAGCCAGAGGCTTATCAAAACACCCCAAACTTAAACCTTGATTGTCCCCAAGCAAGCTAAAACTCAAAAAGGACTCAAGACTTGGCAAGCCTAGGGGATTCAATCGATTTCGCACAAATTTCATGCAATCAAAACAGTTTTTCTCCAATGATTTCCCCCCCCCTGCATCAACGTAATCCCCACATTCATTTACTTTAAACAATTGAGAACTTCATCATTCATGCAATCATTAATCTAAGTTGAGGATCAGAGTCACACACAAAGGAAGATCACCAATTTCAAACAATTGCCTTCCTCACAAAGGTATGTAAAATTTCACTCATTCGCTCAAATTCGTCTAGGCTATCAACTTTTCACTCAACTTCACATATCAAGAGCACTTCCCATGAATTTGATTTTCATCTCAAAAATGGATCCACGAAATCATGCATGCAACATCAAAAGGTCTTATAAAGGTTGTAATGGGGCCTGGCTGAGGGTAGGATAATCAAGGATACTAGGCTTAAGTCCCTAGGAACTAAGAGAGCATGAGCATTTGACACATATTCCACTCAAATTCCTTTTTCCATTTTTCTTTTTGCCTCGGGTGACTACAGCCTTTTCCTTGCTATTTTTTTCCTTGCTATTCCGGCAGGTCGGACCACAAAAACTTGTTGATTCACCGGCAAGTGTACCGGGTCGTCGCAAGTAATAAAATAAACACGGTAAGTAATTACCGAGGTCGAACTCAGAGATTGGGCTACCAATTCAACCAATTCGCGGGAAATTCGATACGTTAGGTCAAGTGAGGAAAGTGGTTGAGAGAAAGAAATTAAGATCGCAATTCAATAACAAATCAAATTAAGCTAAGGTTTTAAAATCAGAAATTAAAATATCCAAGGTCTCAAATCCGCCTACCCAATCATGTATAGTACCCAAGTGATGATGTATTCCTCCCTAAGTTCAATTACAATGTCAACCGGGACCCCCAATTTCTCCTATATCCACTGTCGTGCTCAATAGGACGTATTCGACGATTGGATTAATTACTTACTAGGTCTCATAATCCTAATCTCGAATTCTATTAATTCTTGTTCCCTATAAGGTTGCACTAATCTCCTACCAACTGTCGTGCAATATTCGATTAGTGATCCCAATTCTAGTTCTAAAACGTGAATCGCCGCTCGGCCTCAACACGTTTAACTAGTTAATCACGCAAAACATATGATCAACACAACCAAATCAGAATTGGAAAACATTCATTGAGAGAAGGGGAGAAAAACATACATCAGATGAACACTATACCACCATGGGCGGCTTCATTGATCCCTCGGACGAGGGGATTAGTTCCTCATGCCCGTGACGACGCACAAACAATCGGCAATAATCTCCATAATAAACTAAGAAAAGAAAAGAGAAGTTAGACGCAGCCCCAGAATAAGGAATCTAAAAGATCTACAATCTGTTCTGATGCCAAAAAGTTCTCCAAATCTGTTCTGCACTGCCTTATTTATAGGGAGGCCACGCGTCATGGCCGTGACGGTCATCACGGCTAGGCCGTGACGGCTTCTGTTTCTGGCACGTTTGTGGAATCCAGACCCTCGCGATGCGAGCCCTCTTTTTACAGCCCGTGATGTGAATCACGGCTACGCCATGACGGTCTCTGACTTGTGTGGGTTTGAGGTCACGGCCGTGATGGTCTCTGTCTTCCAGGGTCTTCAAACTCTCGCGGGGCGAGCTTCCTATCGCGGGGCGAGCATCTCCAGAATGGCAATTTCCACTATTTCTTGACTTTCCTTGACTCCTGGAGCTTCACTTCTAACCTGAAACAATAAAAAGACACAAAAACATAATTCTATTCAAAATAGACCTAAACTACTAAAATTGCCTAGAACGAGTAAAAGTCTGCTTAGGAACAAAACAAGGCCAAATTTGGGCGAAAACGAGATTGAACTCGAATAATTTGCATAAAAACCACAGTCCATCTAGTTATAAAACTAGATATGCCAGAGGCTTATCAAAACACCCCAAACTTAAACCTTGCTTGTCCCCAAGCAAGCTAAAACTCAAAAAGGACTCAAGACTTGGCAAGCCTAGGGGATTCAATCGATTTCGCACAAATTTCATGCAATCAAAACAGTTTTTCTCCAATGTTTCCCCCCCCCCCCCCCTTGCATCAACGTAATCCCCACATTCATTTACTTTAAACAATTGAGAACTTCATCATTCATGCAATCATTAATCTAAGTTGAGGATCAGAGTCACACACAAAGGAAGATCACCAATTTCAAACAATTGCCTTCCTCACAAAGGTATGTAAAATTTCACTCATTCGCTCAAATTCGTCTAGGCTATCAACTTTTCACTCAACTTCACATATCAAGATCACTTCCCATGAATTTGATTTTCATCTCAAAAATGGTTCCCACGAAAACATGCATGCAACATCAAAAGGTCTTATAAAGGTTGTAATGGGGCCTGGCTGAGGGTAGGATAATCAAGGATACTAGGCTTAAGTCCCTAGGAACTAAGAGAGCATGCGCATTTGACACATATTCCACTCAAATTCCTTTTTCCATTTTTCTTTTTGCCTCGGGTGACTACAGCCTTTTCCTTGCTAATCTTTATGCTTTGCCCTTTTTCTTTTGGCATTTTTTTTTATATATTGCCTTGGGTTTCAACCTTTATTTTTATTTTTCTCACCCCAATATGACACATCACCTTGTAGCCACCCCAAACTTAGTTTCCCACAACCCTTCTCTTGCTAAGTGTTCATGCTCTCCTAATCCTAAGATTGGGTTAACATGGTTTTTCAGATTTTGGCTTGTAATATAGGGTCATCAAGAAACAATAGGTCAATTAGGCTCAATGTGGCTAACTAGAGAACATGCATTAGGGATGTTTCTTTTTAGGCCAAGTAGTTATTCAAAGAAAATTGCCTAAATCATTTGATGCAACACATAAACATGCAAAATCATGAAGAGATTCAAGCAAATCCGGGAAAGTGCAACATGAAAGTGATTCACACAATCAAAAACATAGTTGGAGGCACAAATCCTCACCTGGACATTTTGCAAATTGTTTGACCGAGATACAATTCCTAGTGTGTGCACCCCCTCACCCCAAACTTATCATAAATCAAGTAATCACAATAAAATTCTCAAAGTTCAGTTTTCAATTTTTCACATGGGGATCAACTTTTCTATTTTCAGAACCTAGGGGGAAATCATCGATGGTCCAAATAATTCATGCAATCAAAATATGCTCAATTTAATTAAAATCCAACAAGCTTGCCGACACACATTCATACACAAACTGTTGATCTTCTCAAATTATTCAAGAGTGACAAACAAAAACTAAACACAAACAAAAACAAAAGTGAGGAGAGGAGAGGGTGCTCCCTGATCAATTTTCCATGGTTGCCTCCTCATCCAATTGGTCTCATAGGCTCCTTTCTATTGCATAGCATCCTGGAAGAACTCCTGCAAATTAAACCTTAATTGCAGATTCGCGAGGCGAGAGATTACTCGCGAGGCGAATCTGGAATTCCAACAGAGGATGATGCCCAGAATAGCGAGGCGAAAGTACACCTCGCGACGCGAGACAGAAAGGTGAGCAAGCCTCTGAGACTCAGGGCTTCTGTCTCGCGCGGCCACTGTGGATTCGCGTGGCGAATCAAGCTCTCCTCTTTTTTTTTTTTGATATATATATATATATATATATATATAAATGACAGAAACTAAAAATAAAGGATACCTATCTTGGGTTGCCTCCCAAGTAGCGCTTGTTTAACGTCCCGAGCTTGACTTATTAAGAAGCATCCACCTGGATCCCATAGCCTGTGGTACAAGGGCCAAGAGACGCTCATCATATCAAATCCTCCACCCGGATCCCATGGTTTGTGAAGTGGCCCTTGCAGAAGCAATACGACTCTATCCATACTTCCATCTAGTCTGAGTGTGAAAACTCCATTGACCTCTGTAATTATGAACTCACTTCCTCTCGGGTCCAATGGTGTTTTCACGAGGAAGTGTGCTAGATAAGTCGGAGGGTCTAACTTACCGGTGTCCACACATGCATGCAAGCCAACATATTTATTTAATGCATCAAAATCAGATTGCTCGGCAAGCATGGTGGAGTCTACTACCACTTTATCTTCATTTTGAACCCTACCCCCTTGCTCCGGTGCCTTGTCACTTGTCAACTCCTCTTCCTCCGGTTGCTCTTCCTCAACATGTGGTGGTTCTTCCTCAACTTCCTGAGAACTAGTTGCATCCCAGTCAGATCCCAACACCCTACCGCTTCTAGTTGTTGTGGCGTCGCATTGGTTCTTAGGGTTGTTCTCGGTATCACCTGGGAAAGTGCTTGGGAGACGCTCATTTAATTGCTTTACGAGCTGAGCAACCTGTGTCTCTAGATTCCGAATTGCCAACCCTGTATGAGTTGCCAACTTATCAATGGCTGTGCTTGTATTGATTGCCAACCTCTCAACTGCCGCATTCATCTTCTCAAGAGCCAACTCCCAAGGTTGTCTTCCACCATTCTGTTGAGGTTGTGGTTGCCAAGCTAGACCATTGCCAGCATTACTCCAAGCGAAATCCGGATGGTCTCCCCTCATATCACCCCAATACTGATTCTGACTCTGATAATTGTCCTGGGGCACGCTGTCATAGAAATTATGGCATGATTCCACATATTCTTGAGAGTAGTAGAAAGGACAGCTCCAAGTGTCATGGTCCCCATTACAATATTCGCAACCCGGAAGCATTCCCTCGTGTACCTCGCATACAAAACAAGGCAAGACCAAGTGGAATCAAAGAAGTAGAGAGAGATAATAGTAAATAAAAATAAAAATAAAAATAACTTAACCAAATAATCAAACTTCCCTAGAAATTAGGAAAATTGGTTGTGCCAATCCCCGGCAACGGCGCCAAAAACTTGTTGAGTCACCGGCAAGTGTACCGGGTCGTCGCAAGTAATAAAAAACACGGTAAGAATTTATCGAGGTCGAACACAAGGATTGGGTTACCAATTCAACTAATCCGTGGGAAATTAGATACGTTGGTCAAGTGACAGAAAGTGGTTGAGAGAGAGAGATTATTATCGCAATTCAAATACAAATCAAATAAAGCTAAGGTTTTAAAATCAGGAATTAAAATATCCAAGGTCTCAAATCCACCTACCCAATCATGTATAGTACCCAAGTGATGATGAATTCCTCCCTAAGTTCAGTTACAATGTCAACCGGGACCCCCAAATTCTCCTATATCCACAGTCGTGCTCAATAGGACGTATTCGACGATTGGATTAATTACTTACTAGGTCTCATAATCCTAATCTCGAATTCTATTAATTCTTGTTCCCTATAAGGTTGCACTAATCTCCTACCCACTATCGTGCAATATTCGATTAGTGATCCCAATTCAAGTTCTAAAACGTGAATCACCGCTCGGCCTCAACACGTTTAACTAGTTAATCACGCAAAACATATGATCAACACAACCAAATCAGAATTGGAAAACATTCATTGAGAGAAGGGGAGAAAAACATACATCACATGAACACTATACCGCCATGGGCGGCTTCATTGATCCCTCGGACGAGGGGATTAGTTCCTCATGCCCGTGACGACGCACAAACAATCGGCAATAATCTCCATAATAAACTAAGAAAAGAAAAGAGAAGGGAGACGCAGCCCCAGAATAAGGAATCTAAAAGATCTACAATCTGTTCTGATGCCAAAAAGTTCTCCAAATCTGTTCTGCACTGCCTTATTTATAGGGAGGCCACGCGTCACGGCTGTGACGGTCATCACGGCTAGGCCGTGACGGTCATCACGGCTAGGCCGTGACGGCTTCTGTTTCTGGAACGTTTGTGGAATCCAGACCCTCGCGACGCGAAGGGTGTCTCACGACGCGAGCCCTCTTTTTACAGCCCGTGATGTGAATCACGGCTACGCCGTGACGGTCTCTGACTTGTGTGGGTTTGAGGTCACGGCCGTGATGTACATCACGGCTAGGCCGTGATGGTCTCTGTCTTCCAGGGTCTTCAAACTCTCGTGGGGCGAGCTTCCTATCGCGGGATGAGCATCTCCAGAATGGCAATTTCCACTATTTCTTGACTTTCCTTGACTCCTGGAGCTTCACTTCTAACCTGAAACAATAAAAAGACACAAAAAGCGTAATTCTATTCAAAATAGACTAAAAACTACTAAAATTGCCTAGAACGAGTGAAAGTCTACTTAGGAACAAAACAAGGCCAAATTTGGGCGAAAACGAGATTGAACTCGAATAATTTGCATAAAAACCACAGTCCATCTAGTTATAAAACTAGATAAGCCAGAGGCTTATCAACCCTTATTTTAAATCCTTCCTAACTAACATAAGCTTGATAGCCAAAAGCTAGAAACATTATCCACAAATATTTATCCATTCTGTAATTGCATAAATAAACATCTCAAAACCAAAGCCGTGCATAAATTTTAAAAACTCTATTGTACTTTCTCTAAATTACTAAAAATACTTTCTTTTCATCCATAATCATATTCTCTCCAACTCCCCACTAAATTTATGAATCTTGCGAACAACTCATGAATATCAAGAATCCTCAAACACGAAAAGCATTATTTTCTATGGATGTTTGTGACGTGTCAATGTATCTTAGTGTTGATTTATTATCTTCCATCCCATTTTGTTTTATTGGGTGATGTTGTATTTACTTTCTCAAGCAGAAAATTATTCCATCGCAATTTTGTTTAAATTTTTGTGAAGATGGCTTGAATCCTTTATTCGGTTATGCTTGAGCTAAATGATCAAGAAGCAGTTTGTTGTACAAGAAGGTTCTAATTGTAACAGAAAGTTAGTTACTAACTGTAGTCTGTTATTCGGTTATGCTCCCTCTCTTAGTTGAGTACTCCTATAAATAGAAAGGAAGCTTGACTAGCTGATAGAGAGATAGTTAGAGTTCTGAGAATATAGAAAAGACATCATTAGAAAGAGTGTGAGAGAATAACTTTGTAATTCTCTAGAGGGTGATCTCAGCGGTGTACATACTGTAACCCTCTTGGTCATAGTGAATTTTTCGTTTGTTGCTGCCCGTGGGTGGATGTAGCCAAGTCTTGGTGAACCACCCACGTTAGTTCCTCTGTGTTCATCTATTATCATACTTCTCCTTTGCTGATTTGTTTTTTTGCAATCAAAAACACGCTTCCGTGCTTACCAAGCAAGCTTAGACCAGTTCGGTTTAATAACAAACTGGCATCAGAGCTCCCAAAAAGGTCCTGGGAGCAACACAATCCAAAAGATCGACTGGTTAGAATCATCAAGAATCCATCAAGAAGATGTCTAACACGATCAAGGTTGAGAAATATAGTTCGAAGCAAAGTTTCAGTCTCTGGCGGATAAAGATGAGAGCACTGCTGAAACAACAAGCTTGGGCACCTCTTTCTGGATCAACCTCAAAGATCAACAAAGAAGATCTTGCTCTGCAAGAAGAGAAAGCTCATTCACTGATCGTGCTTTCTCTCTCTGATGAGGTTCTATATGAAGTTGCTGAAGAAACAACTGCCGCATGCTTATGGCTGAAATTGGAGAAGCTGTACATGACAAAGTCAATCTGCAACAAGCTTCTGCTGAAAAGGCGGTTGTTTGGACTTCGAATGAAAGAAGGTACCCCTCTGAAAGACCATCTAGATGAATTAAATTCCATATTAATGGAACTTCGTGGAATTGATGTCAAGATAGGAGATGAAGATGCTGCCATGATATTGTTAGTCTCCCTTCCCCCTTCATTTGAAAATTTTGTAAGTTCTTTAAGTGTTGGAAAGGACTGCATAACTTTGGAAGAAGTAAAATCCAGTCTACACACTAGAGAACTTCAACACATGGCATCGGGAAATGGTGATGATTCTGCCTCTAGGTTAGTGGCCTCAAACTCGGGTAAAAATCAGAAAAAGAAGAAAGGTAAAGGGGGGGAAAAGGGTAAACAAGATCCAAGAGATATATGTAACTACTACAAAGAACCAGGACATTGGAAGAAAGATTGCCCCAAGAAGAAGAAAAAGGAATCTGTTGCAGCAACAGTACAAGAAGGCTTCTCTTCTGATGATGATTATGTTCTAACAGCAGCTGATCAAAAACATCAATCAACTGATCAATGGGTGCTAGATTCTGGCTGTTCTTTCCATATGTGTCCACAAAGATGCTGGTTCTTAACATATGAAAGTAAATCAGGTGGAAATGTCTTGATGGGAAACAATTCTCCCTACAAAACAGAAGGAATTGGCACAATTCTGATCAAGATGTTTGATGGCAAAATCAGAGCTCTTTCAAATGTCTGCCATGTTCTAGAATTGAAAAGGAATCTGATCTCAGTAGGAGCTTTGGACTCAAAGGGTTTCTCATGCAGTGTTGAAGGTGGAGTAATGCAGATAAGGAAGGGAGCAGTCATAGTCCTGAAGGGAACCAAATTGGGAAATCTTTACATTCTCCAAGGTTCTACAGTTATTGGCACTTCATCTATAGCATCTCAGTCAACAGAAAATGGGCCAAAAGAAAGCAGTCTTTAGCACATGAGATTGGGGCATATGAGTGAACAAGGTATGGCAATCCTCAGTAAACAAAGTCTTCTTGGAAGACATCAGAAGGTACAATTGCAGTTTTGTGAGCATTGTATGTTTGGCAAGAAACACAGGCATAAGTTCACAAAAGCAATGCACACTACAAAAGCCACCTTAGATTACATACACTCTGACTGTTGGGGAACATCCAGGGTATCATCAAAAGGTGGAGCTAGATATTTCCTATCCATAATAGATGACTATTCAAGGATGACTTGGATAATTATGCTGAAACAGAAAAATGAAGCTTTCAAGTCCTTTAAACAATGGAAGATTCTAGTAGAGAATCAGTCAGGAAAGAAGGTTAGAAGACTTCGTAGGTTTGGAATTCTGTTCAAAAGAATTCAATGAATTCTGCAAGAAAGAAGGGATTGTCAGACACCTCGCTGTCAGAAACACTCCTCAGGAAAATGGTATTGCTGAGAGAATGAACAGAACACTATTGGAAAGAGCTCGCTGTATGCTTTCCAATGTAGGTTTGGATAAGAGTTTATGGGCTGAAGCGGTATGTACATCTTGCTACTTGATAAATAGGTCCCCTTCTACTGCAATTAATGGCAAAACTCCAATGGAAATGTGGTCAGGAAGACCTGCAGATTACTCCACTCTTAGAATTTTTGGATGTCCAGCTTATTACCATGTCAATTATGGAAAGTTGGAACCAAGGGCTAAGAAGGGAGTATTTGTTGGCTATGGAGATAGGGTGAAAGGGTATAGAATCTGGTCATCTTCTGAAAGAAGAATTATTATGAGCAGAGATGTAACTTTTGATGAAGAATCTATGCTACACCATAGACCAAACTATGATGCCATTGAGCAGGTGGAGAGTGAAAGTTCAGTGAGCAAGCATAATGCTGAACTTCACCAAGATACAGAATCTCCAAAGTCCAACACAAGGAAAGATTCAACTATGTCTCAAGAAGATCAACAAATGGAAGTTGATTTTGAAGCATGTCAAAACAAAATAGTGCCAGAAATTTCAAAACTCTGAAGGTCACAGAGACAGATCAGGCCCCCTAAGAAGTATGGTTATGAAGACATAGTTGCATATGCCATGCAAGTAGAAGAAGAGATAGATCCTTATGAACCAGCTACCTATCAGGAAGCAATCAAGAGTAAGGAATCTGCTCAATGGATTGCAGCCATGGGTGAAGAGATGGAATCACTCCACAAGAATTGTACATGGAAGCTTGTTAAGCTACCTGAAGGCAGAAGAGTGGTTGGCTGCAAGTGGATTTTTAAGAAAAGGCAGGAATTCTAGGTACTGAAGCTATAAGGTATAATGCTCGACTGGTTGCAAAGGGTTACAGTCAAATGGAAGGTGTGGATTATGGTGAGATATTCTCTCCAGTTGTGAGACACGCATCCATTCGAGTACTATTGGCATTAGTGGCTCATCGGGATTTGGAACTTGAACAACTAGATGTAAAAACAGCTTCTTTTGCATGGAGAGCTAGAGGAAAATATACTAATGTAACAACCAGAAGGATTTGTTGTACAGGGAATGGAAGATCATGTATGTCAACTACAAAGGTCCTTGTACGGTTTGAAACAATCTCCTAGGCAATGGTATTAGAGATTTGACAAATTCATGACATCACATGGATATTAAAGAAGTCCATACGATTCATGTGTATATCACAAAAGGGTGCAGGATGGTTCTTTTATATACTTGCTTCTGTATGTGGATGACATGCTCATTGCAGCAAGTCACATTGAAACAATTCAACAACTGAAGTCTCTCCTCAGTACTGAGTTTGACATGAAAGATATGGGACCAGTCGAGAAGATTTTAGGGATGGAGATCTATAGAGATCGGGCTCATAAAAAGTTATTCCTCTCACAGAAGGAATACACAATGAAGATACTGTCCAGGTTTGGCATGTCTTCTGCTAAATCTCTTAGCACTCCCCTAGCTGCAAGCACGCATCTCTCCTCAACTCTTTCACCTCAAAATCAATCAGAAACAGAATATATGTCAATAGTTCCATATGTGAGTGCTGTAGGCAGTCTAATGTATGCCATGGTATGCACTGGACATGACCTTGCACATGCTGTCAGTGTGGTTAGCAGGTTCCTATGTCAACCAAGAAAGGAACATTGGCAAGCAGTGAAGAGGATCTTCAGGTACTTGAAAGGAACAACAGATGTTGGCCTCATATATGGAAGAGACACAAGATGTGTTCTAGCTGGATATTCTGATGCAGATTATGCAGTAGATCTGGACACAAGGAGATCTGTAACAGGTTATGCTTTCACCGTTGGAGACTCCTTGGTCAGTTGGAAAGCTACTTTGTAGCCCACTGTGGCATTATCCACAACTGAATATCAGTATATGACCTTAACAGAAGCTGCTAAGGAAGGTATATGGCTGAAAGGTCTCATCAGTGACCTTGGTTTAGCTCAGGAACATGCAGTAATTTTCTGTGACAGTTTAAGTGCCATCTGTCTGGCCAAAGATCAGGTGCACCATGAAAGAACCAAACACATAGATGTGAGGTATCATTTCATCCGTGTAGAGAAAAGAATTAAAGTTCAGAAAATTGGTACTAAGGATAATCCAGCCGACATGTTCACCAAACCAGTTTCTAAAAGCATGTTTATGCATTGCTTAGACTTGCTCAATATTGATTGTTGGAAATAGTCCTCTATGACAGGCAGCAACAAAACAACCTTATTTCAGAACTCAAGCTTATCAGATGATGAACGAAGCATTCAATCCAAGGTGGAGAATTGTGAAGATGGCTTGAATCCTTTATTTGGTTATGCTTGAGCTAAATGATCAAGAAGCAGTTTGTTGTACAAGAAGGTTCTAATTGTAACAGAAAGTTAGTTACTAACTGTACTCTGTTATTCAGTTATGCTCCCTCTCTTAGTTGAGTACTCCTATAAATAGAAAGGCAGCTTGACTAGCTGAGAGAGAGAGAGTTAGAGTTCTGAGAATCTAGAAAAGAGATCATTAGAAAGAGTGTTAGAGAGTAACTTTGTAATTCTCTAGAGGCTGATCTCAGCGGTGTACATACTATAACCCTCTTGTTCCTAGTGAATTTTTCGTTTGTTGCTGCCCGTGGGTGAATGTAGCCAAGTCTTGGTGAACCACCCACGTTAATTCCTCTGTGTTCATCTATTATCATACTGCTCCTTTACTGATTTGTTTTTTTGCAATCCAAAACACGCTTCCGTGCTTACCAAGCAAGCTTAGATCAGTTCGGTTTAATAACAATTTTAAAGGAGTTTAACTTCATAAGAAAAAATTTTAATGATATTTATCAATCAAAAGATTATTTAGGACATATATACCATATATTTTGCTAATATTTTTTTATTTATTAGGTTAGATATTTTGTACTTTTAGCATTTTTATTAAAAAAATATTTTAGTAAAGTTGACCTCCTTAGTTAGTAAAAAGAAAAAGTTCATTCTCATAACTAGTTTAGAATAAAAAGTTTAGGTCTAAAACAAACAATATTTAACATTTTTAATTGTGGTCAGGTAGTGTCAAAACACTATTAGGACTTTGTTTTTTTAACTAATTAAAGGTAAATTATCCACATCAAAATTAGAGAAGTCACAAGGTTTAAATGTATAGGTTATAACCATTGCCTACCCACATGTACATGCTTGTCCACAGCAAAGACAAACCCTCTTCAAATCATAATTTATTTTTCAGACATAGGTTTAGCGATACTTAGATTCACACTAATAAAGCTACACTCATACCAACAATTATACCTTTGAACTTGGTAAGCACTTGATCCATCAGACAACAGTCATCCGAACTTGGGTTAAGAATGCTTATGCCCCCTAGGCCATCTGGATATTTTGGCCGAAATCCAATTTATCATGTATGGCTTACAGCTCCTAGATCAGGCAATCGATGACAATGACTCGAGCATTGTTGGGTCAAATTAACTTGAATTAGATACGTATAATGCATTGGACTCTAACATATAGCATTGGGTAAGTACAGGATGTAGAGACGGCAAAGTATGTTAACCCACTTGACTCGCCATCAACCATCCTAAAATGGGTTTGGCATGCAAACAAAACACGATCCACGTAACAGGATGTAGAGAGGGCAAAGTGTGTTAACCCGCTCGACCCACCATCAACCAGCCTAAAACAGGGCGGGATGAGTTGGTCCGCTTCTCAAATGTGGGTTGAAAATATAAATTCACCTTGTTTTATAGCTGGTTGGTGGGTCAACCCGCCTAAATAATAAAAGTATAAAAATATTGATTTTTGAAAGACCAAAACTACAAGTAGCGGAATTTTTTAAAAAAAAATTTAAAGAAAATAATTTCTAAGAATACAAAATCTAAGTTCATTGACACTATAGAGCCTAATTGTTTGATTTATAGAATAAACATCAAACAAAGAATATAACCCATATGTTCTATTTCGTCCCATTTTGACATGTTTCCCAAATGCTACCTCATTGTATCTTATTATTTGTAGCATCGTTGTTTGGTAGCTAGAGCATACCTATGTGTTGCGGTCCAAATACGGTATAACATAGGGCCTAATCACTGGCTCATAAGGATCGTACCATCATAGGCCCAAAACACAAAAAGTCGAGCAAACAGCTCTCGGCCGACCGAAATACTTTGCCTGAAACCGACCGCAAAGAGTTGACTTCCTCGCCTCGGGAAGAAACCCATTCGCCTACTCATAGACACGTCAGGGATAGGCCGCCCCTCCTCCCTGACACATGCAATCTCCTCAAACCATCACCACGACCATCCCATCTCCCCGCTGACACAACATCTCACAGAGTGCTAGAACACCAACTCTTGAGGGTCAACACGCAACCTGGTAAGGGGCATCCTGCACAGTAATCATGCTTACTCATCTTAAGAGACCGCTATATAAACCTCCTAAAAGGATGTCAATGTATGGTTTTTATAATTAAGAACACATATACTATATCGGCTACATTCTTGCTGACTTAAGCATTGGATTGTCTTTGCAGGTACCCCCATTCGGTCCAAGCGTCAGAAGAAGTAGAAGAAGAAGAAGTAGAAGAGTTCTCAAACTAGTCACTGCCACCCAACTGGTATTGGGCCATTCAACACAAGCTCAATAGTTGAAGTTACTATTCGAGTTCTGGGCCTTTCTCATAACACTATGGATTTCGCATTTTTTTACCTCTGCTATAATATTTTGAGACTCATTCATTCGATCACGGTTATCCTCACTTGATTAGTTAGTGCATGATAAATCTACTCGTTGTGTAACTTAACAAGGAAAAAAAATAAAGATGAAACGGGATCACAGGGTTCTATTCTTCCATTCTTCCCATCAAATAATAATAATGATTTTTTTATTCCAAAATTGAGGTGGAAAGAATGGTTAACTTATAAGTGAAATCAAACAATATATTACATTATGTTATCTTCATTTATGGATTAGATCCCAAACAAGATAATAGTTTTCTATTTTATACCTCATTAATCTCCCAAACAAGAAGAAAGATAAATTTATTCCTTTCTTTCTATTCATTTTCTAGCCCATCCTTGCATGCTCCATCTCATTCCGTAAAAGGCAAATCCTCCAAACATTGTGTAAAGTGCCTTATCATAGACAAATCCAATTAAGCATGCAAGATTAACTATTGGGTGTTGATTTTCCCACCTCCTACAATAATTTTTTTCTACTATTTTACCTACTTTTCCCCTAACTCCCACCTACTCACATACATTAACCCAATACCATAAATCCTACCTATCTCACCTCTTTTTCCTTCTTACCTCCTAGTTTTCTCCTCCTAACCAAAGCCACTTCCCTAAGCCCTAACCATTTTTCTTCTCCCAAACCCACCTGCACCACAAGGAGTCCAGGCGAGGTGAGGCAGTGAGACGAAGGGAGTGGAAACCAATTTTTTAATACTTGCGGAAAGTACAGTTCTGCAAGTATCAAAACTTTTGATACCTTCAATTTTATATCAAATAGTTTTGATGGTACTTTAGACTAATTAAACATCGTGCGGCCTAGTGGTTGAAGGTTGATTGGTTTCGTTCACTTGGTCATGGTTCGATCCTAACCTGCTGCGATGAAGGCTTTTTGCTTTTTAAATAAAATGGTTTAAATTTTAATGTTTCGAAATTAGGATCGGATGGTGGAATTCGAACCAGGGACATTAGAGGTGCATGCATCTTGAAAAGAATGGGATGACCACCAGGCTAATCGTTCTCCATTATTATTTAAATATCTTTTTAAACTACTTAAACATTAAAATGTATTATTAGTTTTTTTTATACTTACGGAAGCTGTACAATTTCTGTAAGAATAAAAAAAAATTGATACTGCTGCGATGAAGGCTTTTTGTTTTTTAAATAAAATGGTTTAAATTTTAATGGTTAAAAATTAGGGTCGGATGGTGGGATTCGAACCAGGGACATTAGAGGTGCATGCATCTTGAAAAGAATGGGATGATCACCAGGCTAACAATTCTCCATTATTATTTAAATATATTTTTAAAACGTTTAAATGTAACATTAGTTTTTTTTATACTTACGGAAGTTGTACAATTTCCGTAAGTATAAAAAAAAATTGATACTTTTCGTAACTATATAAAATTTGGGGAAAAAAAAGACCTCGCTATTGTGTTTACCATTGTTGTGCCTCGCCTGTGCCTGGAGTGCGGTATGGTGGGAGGTGGGAGACTTGGAGTGAGGGAAAAGGGTCAACACAGGGGAAGGGTGAGAGAGAGATGAAGGAGAACAAATGGGGTGGGGGGTATTTTGGGGGAAAATTTAAAAAAAAAAAGGGGAAGGGAGGTTGGAATATTCAGTTGTGGGGTAAGAATATCAAGAGGCTAAACTATTATATGAAAACTGGTCCAACAGAATTATATCCGTTAGGCCACATATTTGATTCGCTGCAAGCCTTATTTCTCTCTCTATTTTTTTTACAAGCTCTTATTTCATTTAAATTATCTAGCAATGGTTGATGTACATCACAAAAGTTATGATATCATTAAAACTACTTTTCTATGTAATATTCTTAATCATCTACTTAATCTTGTTTCTTTGATTTTATTTTATTATAAGTTGTGATTGAAAACTAAGAGTGGGAATAATGCAAACAAACACTCAAATGTTTATCGCCAGACTTACATTAGATCCGGTCTATTAGATAAATAAGTTAAAGTAATGCATTTTTAAAAACTCTATTTACTTAAAACGTCAAACTCTTAGCCTCCAAAATGATTTTTTAACTTTTCACTGATTCTTTAAATAAATAAGAGTTTAATTTCTATACACTGTCAATGTAGAAGTTTTTTTTACCAACATGGTATGGCACGATTGGTAGATGAGGGTCCCTTAAGCATGTGGTCAGGGATTCGATTCCTGACTCATGTGTACAGAAGAATATATGTTAGGAGAGGTCAACCCTTTAAATGGATCTCCGTACCTCGAGAGATTAGTCTCCAGCTTCCGGCCAGGAGGATACCCGGGTTCACTCAAAAAAGGTAAAACACTTTTACACGGACATCCGATTATATCTTGACAAATCAGTATCATTGTTATTTCTCTCTTTTAGTTACTAAAATAAAAGCACACGTGTCAAAATGTCATTGAATGTTACACTGACAGTATATACTACTTTAATCCAATAAATAATATATAGACATTATTATTATTATTATTATTATTATTATTATTATTATTATTATTATTATTATTATTATTATTATTATTATTATAATATAATTATTAATTTGTAGATAGTACAGTATTCATATTAATTCAATAACTCTCGTATTCAATCTAACAAATAAAATATATATTGTCATTATATTTATTTTCTCACAAATCACGATCACTTGCAAACCCTTTGCACTGCAACTACTGTGAAACCCTACCCGAGCTAAGAACTACTGTCATAACCTCTCAATCATCCTAGCCAACCATAACTCATGATGCCCAAACAACAGACAATGATCAATCATAACCAATCAACCACCACCGACGCTGTAACCACTGCGAGGTCCGCAGTGCTCCCTCATTTGTTGTATAGTCAAACCCAACAACAATCTCCAGAATCACAATTGGTAATCTCCTTTTTTTTATTGTATCAATAATTATTTATTGTTTGGATCCTGTATTTCTTGTATACTTTCGTTAATTAATTATCCATTTTTGTATAATTGCTTATTTATAATAGCTTTTATTGTATTTTATGATTGCTTTCTTACTTTTATTGCTTGTTTTTTGTTAAACACTTGTACTCTTAGGCATATTCGAATCCTTGGGATTAGGTACTTTTAAAAGCTTGAATAAATTTGCATTGTAATTGGTGTATCTCATTATGATGGCGTATCTAGAGTGTTTGATTTTAGAGTAAAATCTCAACACTTGGCTAAATTTGGGTATTCAACAAACTTGTTTATATTGTTGGGGAAGTATCGGAGAGAGTTTCTTAGATAAGTCCCTAACACACAAGTGATCAATATAGGTCAACATGGATGTGTACCCATATATTCTCAACAAGACGGGTTTTTTTTTGGTAATCAAAAAATTATATATGATTGAGTACAAGGGGTACCTAAACCCATATACAAAGACCCAATGTTTACATCACAAATCACCCCAGCTACAGATAATGCATCAACCTAAAGCCATAGAGTACTATAAGGTAGAGATATAGCTATAGCCTCTACCCACCAATAATGAAGTTCCATAACATGACCCCCTGTGGCTAATCAACATAATAGAGGAAAAGCTAAAGCATACAAATTCATAAGCGTCAAAGTCAATGTTGCATAATATTTAAAGTTGAATTGCTAAGTTATAGGAAGTTATAAAGTGTAATCACTGAAGCAAAAGCAGATCCTCCAAAATACTCCTTGTCTGTTGACCCACAAAAAACAAGAATTTGACTTTCCACAAGCCGCATCTGTACTGCAATTCTGTGTAACTCACAGCAACATAAAAATTGACACACACTTTCCACTGAAACCCCATGTCCTTGTAGATCATCTTCTAGCCTTTATGCATTCTAAATGGTTCATACACCAATCCGAAAATGAGTTAAACGTTCCACTTGAAACCGAAAACCACTCCCAAGACCTACATTTTATACTATCTATTAATCTGATCATACCAGTAGGAGATTGCCTGAAAATAATAGCATTTGTTGGCAGCCAAATTGACCAAATAACCAGGTAACATAGTAAGCAATCCCTCTGTTTACATTTCCGACCCTGAAATAATCCTCCATGCTGCATATACAAGTCTGCAAGGTTGAAAGGCAAAACCAGATCTTGACCAAACCAACCATAAATCTTCACCCAAACTTGTGTAGGAAATGTGCATGTTAAAAACAAATGATCTGCAGTTTCTAAAGTTCCTGCGCAAAAAACACACAACATATTTTGTTCTCCAAGATTGATGTTCCTAGAGACCAAATTTGATTTTGTTGGTAAGCTATCTAGTATCACTTTCCAAGAGAAGGCAAGCACCTTATTAGGCACCTTTGTCCTCCAAAAATGTTTGAACAAGGGGCATTATGAACCCCCTCTGGAACCGAGGAGCTACATTCTAATTGAATCAACTTGTATGACGACAAAGAAGTGTAAGCCTTCGATCCATCAACAAACCAAATCCACTCATCATCACAATTGTTGGACAAAGGAACCGATAGAAGCAAGTTGTTCAACTCTTGTGAAATATCCTCCTCCCAACTAAAAAATGCCCTTCTCCAACCTAGCTTCCATCTCCAACACGCTTCCTGCCACTCACCGAGTTCTTCAATTACTTTACCTATATCCTCTGGCATGCTATAGAGCCTTGGGAATGTTTCCTTTAGACTCATATTACCCACCCAAACATCTTCCCAAAACTAAATTTTGTTCCCATGTATAAGTGTTGGAACCTCCTTTATTTATAAGTGTCTCCCATGTATACGCTTTAATGTATGTTTTACTAGTGATGCAACATTTACCTTCCTAAGTAGGTGTCAACTTTTGTGCTAAGTCTTTCCTTTGGTGTTCTCTATCCATAGGATTAATCCTCTAGGTACATACCTCCACAATATGACTTTGGAATTTTAGCTAGTACCCATTTTTTCTTGAAAACAACTTCACTATAGCTTCAAATTGCGAACTATATCAATTGATGTGACTACAACAATGTGGTTGTTGTTGAAATGAACATATATAAAACACTAGAAGGGGGTTGAATTGTGTTTTAAATACTTTTTGAAAAGTGTTGCAGTTTAACCTATAAGACACAAAGATGAGTCTGATAAAAGGAAGATTCACTTTTCAACCCGGTTAGCACAGTTAAAGTAAAGCAAACTGAAAAGATTAAGCTAAGAAAAGGAGACACGGAGATTTATACTGGGTCACACCAAACCTTGAGCTACATCCAGTCCTTGGCTTCACCAAGTATTTGCACTATAACTGATCAGGTTACAGAAGGTATTATTTGCACACCTAGCCTCTGCAGGCTTAACTAACAAGTATTGTTTGCACACCTAGCCTCTCCAGACTCAAACAAGTATTCTTTCTTCAAGCCTCTACAGGCTCTACAAACAGTAAAAGTTTGAATGAAGCAGCAACTTCACGGATTACAACTTTGCAGATCTACCGAGTAACACTCAGAGTGAATAAGAATTTAAGGTAGGTGAGATCGTCATAAAGACTTCTCAATAAATACAAATGATTTGAGCAGAGAAGTTTTCTATGAAGAACTTAAGAGAGCTTTGAGAGTATTGAATGCTTGAATTAATGAGTTCAGGTGTATGTCTTCAATGGCCTTCAAAGTCTTCTATTTATACTCAAGAGAGATAAGTCTGTTGAGGAGAGTTCTTCGGTTGAGTATTCTTTTGTTCTTCATTAGTAAATGTCAATAGAGTCGTTCTGGTCTCGCATTTAATGTTCATGATCATTGGTGAGCTTCAAGACAAATTGAACGTATAGGTTGCCATAACTTTATCAGAGTGCAGTTTGATTCAGAGCAGCGTTTGTTGTTTTTCAGACTTGGGCAGCGCTACTTTCCTTATTTGTGATAACTGGGTCTGCGTTCAAGTAAAGTTCATTTTGGTTATTGTAACAAAAGGATTCTTCAGGCATGGAATGATGGTTTGAGCTTTCTGATATCAAATTTATTTATTCGAAATAATATGAGAATGTTCGTTGTGTTTGAATATTGTTGAAGCGAGGAACTTTCAATCGCTTGATTAGAATTTTTTAGAGACCAAGTCTTTGTTCAGACACATCATATTACAAACGCATCCTTAAGACTTTGTTTATTTGTCATGAGACTCTTGTATACTGATCTGCACACTCAATAAACATGTTAGTAGATTTCACAGGGTTCACTTAAAATCATTCTTTGTTTAGATTCATCAAAATCAGAGATGTCTAAAGATGTAGTCTTAACAATTGTCACGTTGCAACTGTATCACTCAGCAATGGCGATGTAGTTTAGATTCAAAATGATGTGACTGCATTTGAATGTATTAGAGTACATTAGAGTCAACAAAGTTTTGAAGCACAAAAAAATTTACACCGTAAGGCTCTGCTTTGCTATGACTACAATTATCATAATTACGTTAACCACAACCATATTCACAAGGTAAAACCACGAACACCACAAGTATGAGCTATATCACGCTATTGTTTGAATATGTCAAGATTACAACAAATGAACTCGTCGTTGGTTCCTTCTTTAAATATTGCTTCTGATAGATGGGTTCAACAATATATTTTGGGATTTTGGACTCACATCCATATATAAGCTCAAATGTAGTTTCGCTCGTGGTATAAGGGGGAGTTGTGTCGTCTGCTCACATTGAATGGCTTTCTCTATTCAATCTCCCTTGGTGTTAGCTAGCATTTTCTCCAAAACTTGGAGGATTATATTATTTGTGGTTTATGGTTGTTGGTGTGTTTGAGAGTGTTTTATCAAGTTGAAGTATTGCTTTATGTGCAAGTCAAAAATTAGCTTATGCAAGTTTTGTTAGTGAACTAGGTTTTGTTGTCCATGACAAGGTACTTCAAGGTCCTAATAAATTGATAATGTTCTTGATTTTGAGATGCAAAACAAGAATTTAGAGTACCTATGTTTATTAGTGTTACTTTTTTTTTTTATAAAAGTTTTGTTACGTGGACACCTTAGAATACAATACCCCTATTGTATTTGTATATGATATACCATTTCAGTTTTACATACAATACACACGCACATCAAACATAATATTCTATGTAAGTGTAGCATTAGGTGTACAAAAATCATTTTTCTTTCTATAAAAATGATTCATGCAGCTATGATGCCTAATTTTAATATGGTTCGTCCACATCATTGAAACTTTTGTCGTTTGCTCTTTTTCAGATGAATCATATTTATAACGTAGAGAGTGTCGAGAATAGCATGAGGCGACATGAAGATAACATTAAATTCCTTAATTCACAGTCAAATGTGTTAGCAAAGTCTATAGCTGAGCTACAAGGTATGGTAGAAATCTATCAATTTAGTTAAGCATTTTTTGAGTTATTCTCCAACATTTTTATTTTGTGGCTGATCTGATCTACTTTTCAGCGAGTCTTGGAAGGTATTGTTCAACTATTGTGACAAAAGAGAATGAAAGTGATGGCATTCATGCTAAAGTGGAAATAAAACAAATATTGGAAAAGGAGAACTCTGCTGCTGGCATATTTCTCAAAGTCAATTCTTTGGTTCAGCCATTGAGTTTACCATTTGCAAGGGAAATTGTGGGAATTTTGGGAATACTTTCCAAGGTTGAAAGTGATGACATTAGCAGGTTAACATTTTTGTTCTTTCAAATACTGGAAACCCTTTTTGCATATTTTTCATTTTTTTAGCATGCAATAACACTTGATGTGTCACATGATCTGTGAAGTTTCCAACTACATTATTACCCGTGTATATTAAAATCTGATTACCATACTCTTATTTCTATAATCTATTTTTCATTAGCATGGTTATGAAAAGAGAAACTACACTTGTTATGAGAAGATACATTTTTTAAAAAGCTAACATTGTTTCCTAAATTCAGGACCCTTTCTGAATATTTAGGCTTGGCAAATATGCTTGCAATTGTCTGTGGGACTTATAAAGGTGTTAAAACAATGGAGGAGTATGATGCACAAGGCAAGATAAACTATGATGTTGTCTTGCATGGGCTTGGATCTGTGATCGGAAAGAGCATAAACAATCGATTTATTGTCATATGCCTCGAACAGTTAAGGCAAGTTATACATGTGTGTGTGTTAGTTTAAAAGTAAGCTCAAGTTGTTTGCTTATACTTTTTTATATAACTTATACTTGATAATTTTCTTGGTTGCAGTCCATTTGTGGGTGGTAGTGTAGCCAACGATCCACAAAGGAAACTGGCTATTCCAAAGCCAAGATTGCCAAATGGGGAGTGCCCAGCTGGGTTTATTGATTTTGCGGTGAACATGATCCATTTGGATTCTGAGCACTTATCTTTTCTTACTGCTAGTGGGCATGGTCTCAGAGAGACATTATTTTATGCCCTTTTCTCACGCATACAAATATATAAAACCCGTAATGAGATGCTAAACACGCTCTCTTGCATTCATGATGGAGCTTTGTCATTAGATGGAGGAATGACTAAGAAACGTGGCATATTTTCTCTTGGAAGCAGGTTCGTGCCGAATAAATATTGACCTTCTCAATGCATTAATTTCAATGGTTTTCTTTTCTTATGAATATTTGATGACTTTTTTTTTTGTCAATTAATTTTGAATGAACAAGTATTGTATCATTCAGTTTTGTTTATTTCAATAATCTCATAATATGTTGGTTTCTTAATCCAATTGATTTGTATTCTCAATTAGTCTTAATGTCAAGCCACTCCTCTTAACATAAATGTATTTGTATGTTGTGGAAGATTGAAAAATGAAAATGTTTCATCATTTCCATGACATGATTGTCACTGAATAAGTAATTGAAATAATTCTTAATTAATTGTTGTTAGAACTGACTTTGTTTCGACTTCCCCCTACTTGGTACCATGATGTGATAGCCATTATTTTTTTCCAAGATTAAAATTCTTTTCTTTCCCACTCATCTAAATATGTCATAGGGTTTACGTGTGATTTAGTTCCTTTGGTCTTATTATCAATGAAACTTCTAACAACACTCTCTCTCATTGTAGGAATGATGTAGAGGTGAAGTTTCCTCTAATATCTGGACCATCTAATGTCCCTGCAAAATATATTGAAGCCGTGGAAATGTTAAGGAAGTTGAAATGGGAAAGTACTAAACTTGCTATAGATGTACAAAGAGAGCGTCAATTATTGGATAATATACAAGGAAATTCACGGGTTAAGCATGAAAAGCTGGGTTAACAATATGTTAGGAACCATGAGCACCATATGTGTGCTTTAGCGACGAATGCTGTTGGCAAGAACTAGAGGGACATGATAGTATTCATGACGCTTTCAATAACTTGTAGGTTTGCTAGGTTGTTGTATGCGTTTGTTAGTATGTCAGATTGCTAATTGTAGTAAAAAAGAAAACCTATATCTTTTTGAGTTCTTTGCTTGAATATTGCAACTCTTATCGGGTATGTTACATGTTTTCTTAAAAATGAATATTTGAACTCTCGTCATTCTTGGCTTGTTTTTGACCCTCACTCAACCTTCAATCCTCGACTAATCCCCTGAAATAGAGACAAAAAAAGGTACTACTTCACATTTAATTATGTGTGGAGGACCAATAATTTTTTTTTGGACTAGATATTGGGAAGGAAGAACCGGTGAAGAAATACTTGTGCAGCAAGATGTGTCGCAAGAAAGGTCCAGAAAAATTTCAGGCATTTGAAGATATAAGTTATTTTATTTATGACAAATGCTAACCAATACATTGGTTAAGGAACCAGAAATAGAAAATTTACATTGGAATGTGGTGTGTTCAACACTTTGAAAATTCAAAAGTTACAGTTTCCAATAAAATTTTTCTATCTTTGGGTTCTTTAACCAATGTCCATAGGACACTGGTTAGAAAGACCTTTTATTTATTTATTTGTGACAATGAACCATATATATATTTACTATGGTTTCTTGATCTTTTAATTACAACCTTGTAGATTCTAGAACACCTTCATAATTTTAAAAACACAACGTTAATGGAAAAGAAGTTGTTTCTTTTAGAGAGAATTAGGGGTCACTAGTGCAGAAAAGGGATTCCACATCAGTTATTTTTGGCTTTTCACATCGGTTTTCAAACTGATGTTGAAACGACCGATGTTGTTTATTGTTACTTTTCACATCGATTTTAAAACCGATGTCTAAAGTACACTTTTAACAGCGGTTTTCTAAATAACCGATATGGAAAGTTCATTTTTCACATGGGTTATCACAAAACCGATGTGGAAATATCACTTTCCACATCGGTTTTGTTAAAACCGATGTTAAAAACCCAATGTTAAATGCATATTTTGCACTAGTGGGTATTTAACTGGTAGTGTGTTCAGGCATATATAGGCACAGGAAGGGTGTGTGACCAAGGTTCCATCGTGATCTTAAGCTTGGGCAATTGGATTAGAGTCCAATATCCAGCCAACTTGACCGTGGAACCTTGGTTGATGTTGATGAAACACTTTTTTTTATCAACAAAGTATAGATGTATATATATAATAATTGAAGTACAAGGTGTACTTAAGTAAGGCTTGGACTAAGTTGCATTATCCAAAATTTAAACCATCCATTGCACCACTCATGTGTCAAATTGTGTGCCAATCAAATAGGCATATGGGTGGGTCAAATTTTCAAACATTCACCATGAATTAAAGTCAAATGTCCAGATGTCAAAATAATTGGTTCAACACTTGCCACATGGGTGGTGCAATGGGTGGTGTAAATTTTGGGTGGTGCACCATAGAATGAACCCTTAAGTAATTACAGCCCAAAAGTTTACACAAACATAACCCCTCACTCTGTTTAGGTGTTTAAACCAAAAAACACCCAGCCAATTATACTATCACTGTCTAATTACAAACCAGAACTTCAAAAAGGCACAAACCAAGCACAACATAACAACCACAAAAGCAGTTCCATCGCAACAAAAATGCCTGCCAAATAACACCAAAATCTGTAGTAGTTCCTACATTACCACATCCCAATTTAGCAGAAAAACCACAGCATCCCATACATAAATTACTCCCCTTACTGAACCAGTATCACAGTCCCAAGAAATTTTACATTATCCCAGGTTGTTTCATTGTTGAACACTCAAGTGGACACATACACCAATCTGAAAACATAAGACGTCCATCCAGCTTACTATTTGTCCAATTCCATGATCCACACTTTACCAAATCTAACATCCTCGACAAGTCAGTTTTCTTATTGATAAATATCGCCTCATTCCTCTCAATCCAAATTGTCCATAGGACCGCATACCAAATAACCATCTAACGTAATGGCTCATCGATGGGTTAAAAATTCTGCTATGGCCCGTTATCCGGAGTTACGAAAGCAGAAATGGGTGAGAAAGAATAAGTTTAATGATTGGAATTCCCCCTTCTGGAACGAAGATTACCGAAGAGGGCAATTGGTTCAAAACGCTCAGATGGCAGGACTTGGTTTGTTAGGGCCATCAACTCAGTCACCCGTATCTAAGAGCCAAAAAAGAAGATTGCAGAGGATCCGACGGGGTTAAAAGAAAAAGCTTGCCCATCAAAGGGGCATCATAATAAAATAATTGCCTTCTCAGGATACTGGTTGCTTGGTTGCAATGGCTGACAATAAGGCAGACCAGAGTGGAGAAGTCAAGATGAAAAGCGTGATAGAAGCTCACCAGATAGGTGTCGATAGGAGGATGCATGTTACTCAAGTTAAGCAGAATAGACACATGTCACAGAACTACATAAAGAACAATAAGGCTTTAGAGATGGCATCACCACCAACAAAGTCCACAGGTAAATGGCCTGTTGGTTTGGTAGACATAGAAAAGGTTTCTGGACTTGAGAAAGAATTTGAGCCGAGAATGGAAGAACAGCAGTTGACAACGTTTAATCCCGAATGCAATCTAACCGAGGAAGATTTGTCTTTTGGTGCTGTCATCGAAGCACTGAATGATCCAAATGATGAAACAAACATCAGTAAAGACATGGATGTGGATAGACAAAATGAAGACCTAACTGACATTATAAAGGCTCAAGACAATTGCGGTGGTGGCATGGCCCGACCTTTGTTAGATAGGTTAGGATCAGATGACGAGGGCGATTTAAGAAGAAACCATGGCAGAATGGTTGGAGGTCCATTCTTGGATGAAGATCCATAAAATGAAATCATACTGGAACCAGGTTTGAGAATGAAGATAGGATTGATTCCGTTCACCCCAGCAGAATATGAGGGATATCTCGAAGTTGGCTTCTCCGACGATGATGATGTCGTCAACCATGATAGAGATCCAGGCGATTTTTGGATGTACATTCAAGAGAAATTGGTTACCATATTCGACAATGTAGCCCAGTTAGAGAAGCCCATCGATGAGCAAAGAAACCATTTGAGGCCTTTGCATGTAAAGGCCATAATAGATGGAAGACCTACCAACAGGGTTTTAATTGATAGGGGAGCTGATGTGAATCTGATGCCAATAGCAATGTTCAAAAAGCTAGGGAAGGATCAGTCAGATTTAATTCCGATAGATATGGTCGTTACTGATTTCAGTGGCAAAACATCTCCGTTAGATGGAGTCATTTTGTTGAATATTCAAGTTTGCACCGTCGAAAGCTTGACACTGTTAGTGATAATCCCCGCCAAGTCAAACTACAACCTATTACTTGGCAGGGATTGGATTCATGCTGTGGGAGCAATTCCGTCAACAGTGCATCAAAAAGTAATCTTGTGGAATGCGCATGATCGAGTAGAAATAGTCGAAGCAGATGGCAGCGCTTGTTATGCTCGGTAATTACATGTTGATTTCAAGGTATATTCACCAAACGTCAGACCTATAACTGCCAACGAAGGGGTCATTGACAAGGATACATTGGAAGCGAGTCTTCTCAGTCAATTTGGCATTAAGATAATGGAAGAGGCCGACAAATCTCAATCAAATTCCAACAATGAGCCTTAAAATACTACTGAGAAGATTGTCGGCCTATCTGGCCGACAAAGAAGTACACACTTCAGAAAGTTTGTTAGCGGACTGTATCATTGACGATGGCCCTTTGGGTTTTGAAGAGGGAGCCGAAGTTAAGTAAAATGTGGAAGTGGAAGATCCCCTGGAAGAAATAAACATAGGTAAGGAGGAAAAGAAAAAGGCCTATCTTTGTGAGTGCTTTTCTGCCATAGGATTACAAACAAAAACTTGTCAGACTAATTGCAGAGAATAAAGATTACTTCGCATGGGACTACGATGAAATGCCTAGTTTAAGCAGGGATCTTGTCGAACACCGGTTACCACTCAGGGAGGATTGTTGTTGAGTCACCGGCAAGTGTACCGGGTCGTCGCAAGTAATAAAAAAACACGGTAAGAATTTACCGAGGTCGAACACAAGGATTGGGCTACCAATTCAACTAATTCGCGAGAAGTTCGATAAGTTGGTTAAGTAACAGAAAGTGGTTGGAGAGAAAATAGGATTGCAATCAAACTAACAAATCAATTAAAGCTAAGGTATTAAAATCGGAAATTAAAATATCTAAGGTCTCAAATCCACCTACCCAATCATGCATAGAACCCAAGTGATGATGATTCTTCCTTAAGTTCAATTACAATGTCAACCAGGACCCCCAAATTCTCCTATATCCACTGTCGTGCTCAATAGGACGTATTCGATGATTGGATTAATTACTTACTAGGTCTCATAATCCTAATCATCAAAATCTATTAATTCTTGTTCCCTATAAGGTTGCACCGATCTCCTACTCACTTTCGTGCAATAGTCGATCGATGATCCCAATTCAAGTTCTAAAACGCGAATTGCCTCCTAAGCCTCATCACGTTTAACTAGTCAATCACGCAAGCATATGATCAACACAATCAAATCAGAATTGGAAAACATAAATTGAAAGAAGGGAGAAAGACATACATCACATCGAATTCTACACCGCCATGGGTGGTTTCATTGATCCCCTAGACGAGGGGATTAGTTCCTCATGCCCGTAAAGACATACAAGCAATCGGACCTAACGACCATACTAAAATAAGAAAAGAAAAGGGAGACGCAACTCCAAAGCGACAAGGATTCGTTCTTAACTGATCTAAACTACGTGGAAAAACTAGGATTAAAGAGATCCCTTTTTCGGATTCTGAAACAGCAATATATAGAGTTCTGATTCTGCGCGCGCTCGCGAGGCAAACAGCCTCTCGCGAGGCGAATATTAAAAATGGCGCGCTTTCAAAATTGGACTCTCGTGAGGCGAGAGTATGTTCGCGAGGCGAGTCTTCAAACTTTAATCTGTCACACCCGTGACCTTCATCACGGCTAGGCCGTGATGGTCTCTGTCTTCCAGGGTCTTCAGACTCTCGCGAGGCGAGAAGCCTCTCGCGAGGCGAGACAGAATTGATGATTGTTGCTGCTTTGCTGATCTTCAGGCTCGCGAGGCGAGCATCCACTCACGGGGCGAGTATTTCCAGAATGGCAATTTCCACTGTTTCTTGACCTTCCTTGACTCTCGGAGCTTCACTTCTAACCTGAAACAATAAAAAGAAACAAAAAGCATAATTCTACTCATAATAGACTAAAAACTACAAAAATTTCCTAGAACAAGTCAAAGTCTACTTAGGAACAAAACAAGGCCAAATTTGGGCGAAAACGAGATTGAACTCGAATAATTGACACATAAACCACAATCCATATAGTTATAAAACTAGATAAGCCAGAGGCTTATCAAAACACCCCAAACTTAAACCTTGCTTGTCCCCAAGCAAGCTAAAACTCAAGAAGGACTCAAGACTTGGCAAGCCTACAGGAATTCAATCAATTTCGCACAAATTTCATGCAATTTAACACAACCGTTTTTCTTCAATGATTTCCCCCTTGCATCAATGCCGTCCCCACATTCATTTACTTTAAACAATTGAGAACTTATCATTCATGCAAGCATTAATCTAAGTTGAGGATCAAAGTTACACACAAAAGGGAGATCACCAAATTCAAACAATTGCCTTCCTCACAAGGGCATTTAGTATTTCACTCATTCGCTCAAATTTGTCTAGGCTATCAACTTTTCACTCAATTTCACTTTTCAAGAGCACTTCCCATGAATTTGATTTTCATCTCAAAAATGGTTCCCACGAAAACATGCATGCAACATCAAAAGGTCTTTTAAAGGTTGTAATGGGGCCTGGCTGAGGGTAGGATGTTCAAGGATACTAGGCTTAAGTCCCTAGGAACTAAGAGAGCATGAGCATTTGACACATGAATCTCCACTCAAATTCCTTTTTTCCATTTTTTCTTTTTGCCTCGGGTGACTACAGCCTTTTCCTTGCTAATCTTTTTGTTTTGCCCCTTTCCCTTTGGCAATTTTTTTTTATTTTTTATTTTTGCCTTGGGTTTCAACCTTTATTTTTCTTTTTCTCAACCCAAAATGACATATCACCTTGTAGCCACCCCAAACTTAGTTTCTCACAATCCTTCTCTTGCTAAGCTTCCATGCTCTCCTAATCCTAAGATTGGGTTAACATGGTTTTTCCAGATTTTGGCTTATAGTATAGGGTCATCAAGAAACAATAGGCTAATTAGGATCAATGTGGCTAACTAGGGAACATGCATTAGGGAAGGTTCTTTTTAGGCCAAGTAGTTATTTCAAAGAAAATTGCCTAAATCATTTGATGCAACACATAAACATGCAAACCATGAAGAGATTCAAGCAAATCCGGGAAAGTGCAATTTAAAAATGATTCACACAATCAAAAACAAAGTTGGAGGCTCAAATCCTCACCTGGACATTTTGCAAATTGTTTGACCGAGATACAATTCCTAGTGTGTGCACCCCCTCACCCCAAACTTGTCATAAATCAAGCAATCACAACAAAATTCTCCAAAGTTCAATTTTCAATTTTTCACATGGGGATCAAATTTTCTATTTTCAGAACCTAGGGGGAAATCATCGATGGTCAAAATAATTCATGCAATCAATCTATGCTAAATTTAATTAAAATCCAACAAGCTTGCCGACACGACATTCATACACAAACTCTTGATCTTCTCAAATTATTCAAGAGTGACAAGCAAAAACAAAAACAAAAACAAGAGTGAGGAAAGGAGAGGGTGTTCCCTGATCAAGTTTCTATGGTTTGCCTCCTCATCCAATTGGTCTCACGGGCTCCCTTCTGTTGCATAGCATCCTGGAAGAACTCCTGCAAATTAAAACCTTAAGTGCAGATTAGCGAGGCGAGAGATCACTCGCGAGGCGAATCTGGAAAAATTGTTTTCACACTTTCCAGAATCGCGAGGCGAGTAGTATCTCGCGAGGCTAATATGGAATTCCAACAGCTGATGATGCCCAGAATCGTGAGGCGAAATCATCCCTCGCGATGCGAGACAGAAACGTGAGCAAGCCTCTGAGATTCAGGGCTTTTGTCTCGCGTGGCCACTGTGGATTCGCGTGGCGAATCAAGCTTTTTTTATATATATATATATATAAATGACAGAACTAAAAATAAAGGATACTAGCTTGGGTTGCCTCCCAATAAGCGCTTCTTTAACGTCACTAGCTTGACTTATTAAGAAGCATCCACCTGGATCCCATAGCCTGTGGCATAAGGGCCAAGAGATGCTCATCACGTGAGGTCCTCCACCGGGATCCCATGGTTTGTGAAGTGGTAATTTCAGAAGCAATGCGACTTTTTCCCCAATTCCACCTAGCCCGAGTGTGAAAATTCCATTGACCTCTTCAATTATGAACTCACTTCCTTTCGGGCCAAATGGTGTTTTCTCGAGGAAGTGTGCCAGACAAGTGGGAGGGTCTAACTTACCAGTGTCCACACATGCATGTAAGCCAACATATTTATTTAATGCAGCAAAATCAGATTGCTCAGCAAGCATGGTGGGGTCCACTACCACTTTATCTTCATTTTGAACTCTACTCCCTTGCTCCGGTGCCTTGTTACTTGCCAACTCCTCTTTCGTAGGTTGCTCTTCCTCAACATGTGGTAGTTCTTCCTCAACTTCCTGAGAACTAGTTGCATCCCTGTTAGATCCCAACACCCTACCGCTTCTAGTTGTTATGGCATCACATTGGTTCTTAGGGTTGTTCTCGGTATCACCTGGAAAAGTCCCTGGGAGACGCTCATTTAGTTGCTTTGCGCGTTGGGCAATCTGCATCTCTAGATTCTGAATTGCCGCCCCTGTATGAGTTGCCAACTTATCAATGGCTATGCTTGTATTGATTGCCAACTTTTCAACTGCCGCGCTCATCTTCTCCAGAGCCAACTCCCAAGGTTGCCTTCCACCATCCTGTTGAGGTTGTTGTTGCCAATTCTGTTGAGGTTGTGGTTGCCCGGCTAGACCACCGCCAGCATTACTCCAAGCAAAACCAGGATGGTCTCTACTCATATAGCCCCAATACTGATTCTGACTCTGATAGTTTTTCTGGGGCACGCTGTCATAGAAATTATGGCATGAGTCCACATATTCTTTAGAGAAGTAGAACGGACAGCTCTGAGTGTCATGGTCTCCATTACAATTTTCGCAACCCGGAAGCATTCCCTCGTGTACCTCGCATACAAAACACGGCAAGACCAAGTGGAATCAAATAATTAGAGAGATATAATAGAAAATAATAAAAAAATAAAAATAAAAATAAAAATAAAAACAAAAATAACTTAACCAAATAATCAAACTTCCCTAAAAATTAGGAAAATTGGTTGTGCCAATCCCCGGCAACGGCGCCAAAAACTTGTTGAGTCACCGGCAAGTGTACCGCGTCGTCGCAAGTAATAAAAAAACACGGTAAGAATTTACCGAGGTCGAACACAAGGATTGGGCTACCAATTCAACTAATTCTCGAGAAGTTCGATAAGTTGGTTAAGTAACAGAAAGTGGTTGGAGAGAAAATAGGATCGCAATCAAACTAACAAATCAATTAAAGCTAAGGTATTAAAATCGGAAATTAAAATATCAAAGGTCTCAAATCCACCTACCCAATCATGCATAGTACCCAAGTGATGATGATTCTTCCTTAAGTTCAATTACAATGTCAACCAGGACCCCCAAATTCTCCTATATCCATTGTCGTGCTCAATAGGACGTAGTCGATGATTGGATTAATTACTTACTAGGTCTCATAATCCTAATCATCAAACTCTATTAATTCTTGTTCCCTATAAGGTTGTACCGATCTCCTACTCACTTTCGTGCAATAGTCGATCGATGATCCCAATTCAAGTTCTAAAACGCGAATTGCCTCCTAAGCCTCATCACGTTTAACTAGTCAATCACGCAAGCATATGATCAACACAATCAAATCAGAATTGGAAAACATAAATTGAAAGAAGGGAGAAGGACATACATCACATCGAATTCTACACCATCATGGGTGGTTTCATTGATCCCCTAGACGAGGGGATTAGTTCCTCATGCCCGTAAAGACAGACAAGCAATCGGACCTAATGACCATACTAAAATAAGAAAAGAAAAGGGAGACACAGCTCCAAAGCTACAAGGATTCGTTCTTAACTGATCTAAACTACGTGGAAAAACTAGGATTAAAGAGATCCCTTTTTCGGATTATGAAACAGCAATATATAGAGTTCTAATTCTGCGCGCGCTCGCGAGGCGAATATTAAAAATGGCGCGCTTTCAAAATTGGACTCTCGCGAGGCGAGTCTTCAAACTTTAATCTGTCACACCCGTGACCTTCATCACGGCTAGGCCGTGATGGTCTCTGTCTTCCAGGGTCTTCAGACTCTCGCGAGGCGAGACAGAATTGATGACTGTTGCTGCTTTGCTGATCTTCAGGCTCGCGAGGCGAGCATCCACTCGCGGGGCGAGTATTTCCAGAATGGCAATTTCCACTGTTTCTTGACCTTCCTTGACTCTCGGAGATTCACTTCTAAGCTGAAACAATAAAAAGAAACAAAAAGCGTACTTCTTCTCATAATAGACTAAAAACTACAATAATTTCCTAGAACACGTCAAAGTCTACTTAGGAACAAAACAAGGCCAAATTTGGGCGAAAACGAGATTGAACTCGAATAATTGACACATAAACCACAATCCATCTAGTTATAAAACTAGATAAGCCAGAGGCTTATCAATTGCAAACCTATCAAATAGGCGAGCAGAAGATTTGCCCCAAATGTGGTGCATAAAATCAAAGAGGAAGAAGAGAGACTGCTTAAAGCAAAGTTCATTCGAACAACCAGGTATGTCGATTGGGTTTCTGACATAGTTCCTGTTATTAAAAAGAATGGCAAAATAAGGGTATGCATAGATTTTAGAAATTTAAATACTGCTAGCCCTAAAGATGAATATCCGATGCCAATAGCCGACATGTTTGTTGTTTTGGCTTCAACGACTCAAGAGGGGGGGGGGGGTGAATTGAGTTTTCTTAAAATCTTTCGCTCTTAAAAGTTCTTTTCAAAAACTTTTCAAATCAGAGTTGCCTCAAGATCTTTTACAAAAACAGTGAAGGGTTTTTTTATGAAATCTTGAATAGAATGTGATGAGGATAAGAAAGATTGATTCAGAATTAATAGATCACAGAATAGGTTTAGGTTCAAAACTCAATAATAACAAAATACAGAAACTGATTAAGCCTTTAAAGATTAAGAATAAGTTATGCAAGTTTCAGATACAAGCATTAACAATCAAGAACAAACTTACAGGTTTCAGTTTCAGTGATTGAGAAACAGAAATTATGCTATTCGAATTTGATCACATATGATGCAAGATTCAATTCAAATATTGATCCTTAAGAGTAGAATCGAATACACAGTTATTATTGCAGTTTACTCAAGATTCAATACTGATTATACAGATCAAGAACTAATATTAATTGAAAACTTAAAACATCATGATCACAGTTATATACACAAGATAAATTAAAGAGTTTGAGTTTAGAGATACCACACAACCAGATTTATCCTGGTTCAGTCACCACCACTGTGACCTACATCTAGTCCCCACTCCACCTGTGGGTTTTCACACACTAACATAACACGCTTTAGCCAGGTAGCTTGAAAAACCTTTACACCACAGAGCACTCCTTCACCTCAAGATACCACACTCTTGTGAAGAGCCACAATGTTCTTCCTTAGGGATACCTCACCCGAATCAACCAGAGAGACTCCCTCTTTCTTTACAATCAAATAAAACGATACATTGATTCCTAACTCTCAATAGTCAGATATACAAATTGAAGCACTTATGAGAATGAAACACTCTTTTCACAATAAGCTCAAGAAAGATGATGAATGATTTTCAAAATTGAGCTCTCAAATTGATTTCATGTAATTCTGATAAGTTATGATATATGTATTATGTTAAAAGTATTCCTTTGCTCCCTCTTTATATAGAAAATAAGGTATAGACATTGGGATCAATCAAAATAGATTTGGGTCTGATAACAGAATTTGTTTACTTGATTCTGGTTCTTGAAATAAGATTCTACATCGACGTCGTCTTCAATCCTCAGGGCTCGTAGTTGATAGTAACCGAGCTCCATATGCCACGTCATTGGACGGAGCTTCTTGTTAAGAACTTGGAAAGTCCAAAGACTTATGTGGATGAGCATTTCTGTCACTTGTGTGGACGAGCACTTCTGTCACTTTAGTGGACGAGCGCTTCTGTCACTTTAGTGGACGAGCACTTCTGTCACTTTAGTGGACAAGCGCTTGTATCACTTTAGTGGATGAGCACGATTAGAATCTTGTGTATTATGAGTTTATCAGACTAAAATCACAGGGGATCCATTCCTGATCAAATCTATTTCTTCTTTCCAAAAATCATTTTCATTAACAAAAACTTATTCCTTTTAATGTAGGTTATGAAAATTGTTTTTCTTCATGCATATTTTTAGTTGAGCTATTTTGTGGCTAAGAGATTTCTTTCTCTTACAAATTATCTAAGACTTAAATCTAAAATTCTCCTTTAAGCTTGGTCCTGATGATCCTTTGATCTTTCACTTTACTCTTTTGATTACTACATTTAGCTCCTTGATTCCTTCAAGTTCTTCCTTTAATATTTTCCTTGAATTTACTTAATGAACTTGTTGAGCACTTCTTGATACCTGTCTTTGCAATTTGACACTAAAACACTTGCACACACATTAAATTGTATTTGTCATATATCAAAATCTCTAAGTCATTGAGTCTTACAATGATTGTCGACTCAGCATCAGGAAATGAAATTTTAAGTTGTATGGATAGCCATGCAGGTTATAATCAAATTTTTATAGCCAAAGAAGATGTATCAAAGACTACCTTTAAGTGTCCAGGAGCAATTGGGACATATGAATGGATTGTCATGCCTTTCGGTTTAAAGAATGCATCAGCCACCTAACAACGAGCAATGAATACTATTTTTCATGATGTGATTGGGAAATATATAGAAGTATACATTGATGATGTGTTTGTCAAATCAAAAACTAAAGATGACCACTTAGAGCACCTAAAGCAAGGGTTTGAAAGGATGAGAAGACACAACCTCAAAATGAACCCAGAGAAATACAGCTTCGGAGTATCGGCTTCCAACTTCTTGGGATTTTTAGTTCAAAAGAAAGGAATCGGGGTGGACAAAAATAAAGCTAAAGCGGTTATGGAAGCCGCAACACTGACAAATAAGAAGGAATTACAGTCCTTCCTAGGAAAGGTTAACTTTCTGCGGAGGTTTATATCTAATTTGTCGACAAGAACAAGAGTATTTGCACCATTAGTCAAGTTGAAAGCATAACAAAGTTTCGTATAGGAATCTTGTCACCAAGAAGCTTTTGACCAGATCAAGCAATACTTAGTCAATCCACCGGTCATGATACCTGCTATGCCTCGTCGACCGTTGTACATATCAGCATCTGAAGATACTATAGGATGTCTCTTGGCCCAGGATGACTATGACAATGTCGAAAGGGCCGTGTATTATCTAAGCAGAGTTCTCAATGATGCTGAGAAAAGATATAGTGCTATAGAGAAATTATGTCTGGCATTGTATTTTTCATGTACCAAACTCAAATATTATATGATGCCTTGTAATGTACTAGTAATTTCTAAGACTGATGTAATAAAGTATATGTTGTCAAAAATAGTCCTTAATGGGCGTATTGGTAAATGGATCATTGCTTTGTAGGAATATTCTTTACAGTACGTGGCAGCCAAAGCTGTCAAAGGTCAGGCAGTTGCCAACTTCTTGGTAGAACATCCAGGATTGGATGTGTGATAAGCCTCTGGCACATCTAGTTTTATAACTAGTAAGACCATGGTTTTTGTGCTAATTATTCGAGTTTAATCTCGTTTTCACCCAAATTTGGATTTAATTGTCCTCAAGCAACACTTTGAGTCTCTTAAGTAGTTTTTAGGATATTTTAGTTAATTTTGAGTCAAATAAAGCATTTAATGCTATTTTATATTTTCAGGTTAAAAGGGAAGGAAGAGCAAAAAGGGAAGGACAATAAAGCAGAAGTCATCACGCCCTAGCCGTGATAGTGATCACGGCCGTGATCAGCTTAATGAGAAGATCAGAAAGGATCACGGCCCAGCCGTGATATCCATCACGGGCGTGATGAGAAGGACCCTGAAGATCAGAGAGCATCACGACCTAGCCGTGATGGAGGTCACGGCCTTGACAAGCCAGCTCCTATAGACCAGAATTGATCACGGCCAAGCCGTGATGGTGATCACGGCCGTGACAGACCAAAAAGTGAAGAAGCGCCCTTGGCAGAACCCTTCACGGCCTGGCCGTGATGGCCATCACGGCCGTGACGCACACTATTTAGATTCAAACTTCTTTCATCTATAAATAAGGCATCAGACTTTTACCCTGGGGGGAATTTTAGACTTGGAGGATGGAGGTGATTCTAACCCTAAAAAGGGATGTTTTCCCTGCTCTGGGACGGGAAGAAGATTGGAGGATTCTTCATGGAGTTTCTTCATCTATTCTCTCTTTCTCTTTTGTAGTTTCCTTTATCATGTGTAGCTAAACCCCTTTTTGCTGGGGTTAGATGTTTGCTTTTCTGAACTTGGTTGTCCTTTGATTTGGTTTTAATACAAGTTCCTACTTCTTTATGAGTATTTGATTCTATGCCTAATGCTTTTCTTGGCTTGATCACTGTTGGAATGATTTGTTGCTTTGATAGACAATTGGAAAATTGATGTTAAGGCATGCTCAGGAATCAAATGCCAAGTAGTTCATGAATCTAGGAATAGGTCATGGGGTGCTTGCAATCTTATAAATCTTGGCTCTTTATGCAAAATCTCATGTTAATCCACCTAAGGAATTAGGGTTTAATTTGGGGTTTTAGGCTCATTCCACCTAAGGAAATAGGGTTTGAGTATTTTAGAGGGTTTGATTGTCATAAATGAATTAGGACTTGTGTTAGTAACTATTTCATTGCAATCAAGGGAAGATTAGTGTAGTCTAACCCTGACAATTTTATCCAGTTGTTAACCACGTCTCTTTTTGCATTCCAAGTGTTTGATAAAATTCCCAAAAGACCAAAAATATTTTATTGCTTTTGTTGTTTTCTGTTTTGATCTCTCTTCATGCCATAGTTTAGTCTAGATAGTTGTTTGACTTGTGAATTGGTAATTGGCAACTGATCCCTGAGGACGATATCCGGTCTCACCACCGTATTACTTGTTCGACTAGGTATACTTGCCTAGATTTCGTCCAACAATATGCCGGAAATAAACTTTGTCAATTTACAACCTTGGAAACTTTACTTTGATGGATCAAGGCATCAAGGAGGTAGTGGAGTAGGAATCTTAATCGTGACTCCAGAAGGAACTCCTACTAAGTTCATTTTTGAGCTTAAGTATCCATGTTCTAACAATGAAGCTGAGTATGATGCTTTGATTGTCGGATCAGAGATACTAATGGAGATGAAAGCAAGAGATGTACATATCTTTGGGGATTCTCAGTTGATTATTAAACAACTTACCCAAGAATACAAGTGTGTCAGTTATAACTTGACCAAATATTGCATTATAGCAAGTAAGTTAATGAGAAAATTCGATGACGTAGTTGTTAAGCATATCACCAGGGAATTGAATCAAGAAGCTAATGAGTTAGCCCAAATGGCATCAGGGTACAAGATATCTCAAAAGACCTTGTCAGGATTAATGGAGATTACAGAATTATTATATCCACTGGAAGAAAGAGATGTCTTAGTCAATGATGTAATCCTGTCGAATGACTGGAGATTGCCAATAATTGATTATTTGGAAAATCCAAGTCAAACTGTAGATAGAAGGATAAAATATACGGCATTGAATTATACTATGCAAGGTCGACTACTGCATAGAAGATATGTTGACGAAACTTTACACAAATGTTTAAGTGAGCAAGATGCTTGTTTAGCTTTGTCAGAGGTTCACGAAGGTATATGGGGAGTCCACCAAGCAGGTGAAAAAATGAAATGGGTACTTCGACGAAGTTTGTATTATTGGCCAACTATGGTGAAAGATTGCATTCTGTTTGCCAAGTCTTGTGAGCAATACCAGAAACATGGCCACATACAAAATGTCCCGGCCAGCGAATTACATTCTATTGTTAAGCCTTGGCCATTTAGAGGATGGGCCTTGGATTTAATTGGCCAAATACATCCTTCTTCGACGAAAGGACATCGGTTCATTTTAGTTGAAGTCGATTATTTTACCAAGTGTGTGGAAGCAGTTTGTTTTAAAGCAGTCACTCAACAAGATGTAATTAACTTTATTGAAAATCACATTGTTTGTCGGTTTGGAATACCACAAACCTTGACAACTGACCAAGGGTCAGTTTTTACTCGTAAGAAGATTGTAGAATATGCAAGTTCTAGGTATATAAAGATGCTAACATCTACCCCATACTATGCACAGGCCAATGGTCAAGTCGAGGCCACAAATAAAATTATCATTGGCCTCATTAAAAAGCATGTGGGTCAACAGCCTAAAAACTGGCATAACGCCCTTGATCAAATACTTTGGGCATATATGAGTTCACCTCGACAGTCGACGGGGACATCACCATTAAGGTTAGTATACGGGCATGATCATGTGTTACTTGTCGAAATTAATCTTCAATCAACTCGTATTCAAAGGCAAGATGACTTGCCGTCGACCAATATTGGAATGCAATGTTGGATGAATTTGACGAATTAAGTAATGAAAGGTTGGTTGCATTGGAATATTTGATTCGATAGAAAGAAAGAATTGCAAAATTCTATGATAGTCTAGTTAAATTTAAATCATTTAAAGTGGATGATTTAGTATGGAAAGTTATTTTGCCCCTGGATAAACGTTGCCAGGAATATAAATTTGTTTGCCCTCCTTCTCTATTAATTCGAATCTACTACATAATCATGTAGGATTTAATCGATGAAATTGAAATCACAATCGCAATCCCTAATAATGTTGATTTATGCACAAATTCGATTAACTTAGGTTATCAATCGGTTCCCTAATCTATATTAGATTTTCAGATTGATCAATCCTAATTTCTAATTCAAATTCAATCATGAAAACTGAATCTACATCTAATCATACATGTGTAACACCCCCCTTGGGCATTACTAAGTAACACGTGCGGAAATAAATTAAAAAAATTATTTACCGGTTGCTTTCGGAAAATTAATCTACTTCAGGCCAGAAAACTCGGGAGTAAAAATTTTCTGCTACGAAAAACTCTGGAAACATGGTACATACATTAAAGTAGTGAGATCATACTGAATACCTTAACACATTCATAACTAGGTTACCACGACATACGCTGTTTTCTTAAAGAGCATCCATTTTCAAAAAGAAAAAATTATACCAAAACTTAACTTACAACACCACATTTAATTACCATTTTAAATCTACAACCCAACCAAGACTCCTAAGCTAGTCACTCTACAAAACACCAAATGGAATAACTCTTTAGTTCTCACCACTATTATCGACCTTTTCAAGGATCAAGATTAGTATCCCCGATTGAAGTTAAGACTTCCTCTGCACCATCTACTGCTGGTACCAAGGTACAGCCGCAAAAACGAGTAAAACCTGATATATTGTAAGGGTGGGACACCAACATATGGATATAAGCATGATAACTACATGCGTGACACACAAAACAGTATATAGACATATATAGTCATAACAACATAACTCAGAATTAACAAGTAATTTACAAATGAGTTTCATTGAAACTCTAACAGTCATTGTCATTTAAAAAAGAGATTAATGACACTACACAGTTCAACATCTAATCTTTATACCTAATCTCCTGGAGATTCACTCACCAAATAAATGAAATGATCAGGCTCTTGAATGGCACATTGTCCAAACTCTTGGTACAATGGTCAACAACATAATGGCACATTATCCGAACTCTCGGCACAATGGTCAACAAAATAAATGGCACATCGCCCAAACATCCCGGCACGATGGTCAACAAATCAAATGACACATTGTCCATTAAGGTACGATGGTCAACTCTAAATGGCACATTGATCATTAAGGCACAATGGTCAACTCTAAATGGCACATTGACCATGAAGGCACAATGGTCAACTAAAACATAAATATCACCATGATACCATGACTACTAAACACACTATAACATGAATATCCTCAAGATATCATGACTAATAAATAAACTATAACATGAATATCATCCAGATATCATGACTAACAAATACATCGAAACATGAATATCATAAAGATACCTTAATTAACACATACACTGTAACATGAATATCATCAAGATATCATGACTGACAAATACACTGTAACATGAATATCGTCAAGATATCATGACTAACAAATAAACCGTTAAGCAAAACTCGTTTATAGAAACTTCTTTATGTTGTAACTCTTTCATAAACGTCAAATCTTTCGCAAACTCATTTCTACCATAAATTCCTTTATAAAATTATCAAATTGCTAAGAAACTCATTTGCTTCTGAAAACCCTTCTCGAAAAAGCTTTAATACTTGAAAAAAAGGTGATCTAAAACTAAATCCATGTGTGAATGATTACTGCTATTTTTAAGAATACTTTCCGTAAATATTGTGAACACCTAATTTTGCCTGGATTTTTTTAATTAATGTTTTGAAAAATAGTAAACAAAAAATGATAAAATTAAAACAAAAAATGTTTTTATTCTTGGCCCATTATAGAATTAGTGTAGCCCATTTTCATTTTATTGTTGCAAATGGTTTGTTTAGCCCATGATCCAAAAAAAAAACTTCTATTTTTTATTTTAAAAAATATTAAAATAAATTTTAACTCCTTGTCCTTTTTTTTTTCCATCCTTGCTTTGTCTTCCTTCATTTAAAGTATATACCAGCTTTTGCTTTTCTTATTTCTTTTGTTTTTTGTGTTTTTTTTTCCAAAGCAAGGAAGTACTACCCCTGCACCATTGCAACCAAGCAAGGTGGTGGAGCAAAGGCTGATTTGCTCCCCACTACTTGTACTCACACCAGTTGGCCTAACAAGAAGATTTGTCATCTTCTTCATTTTTTGTGCTATAAATTAAGCATTCAACAGTGACAAGGGGGGGGGGGGGGGGGGACGAAAAAGACCCAGAGACCACAATCTTCTTGTTCCTCTTAGTTGCCATGACAAATAAAAAAAAAACAACAACAGCAACATAAAACGTGAGAAAATTCCATTAACCTCCAACATCACAAAAATAAAATACCAAACAGAATGACCTTCATCTCCCATCTTCAACTTATGGAATCTTTGCAAAGTGGTCCTTAGAACTTAATTGCATTTGAATCCTTTAGCAAGACAACTCATCATCATCTAGATCCTTCCAAGAGTGGCGCAAGCAAGCTCTATAAATACCATACTCTCACTTTTCACTTAGTTTCTTTTGCCATTTGTTTCCAAAAACCCTAAAGTTCATAAGTCTCTTAGTGATAGATTTGTGAAGCAAGTTTCTTGGATTTCCTTTGTCTTTGATCTTCAAGAGGTAAATCCTAATCTTCTTCCTTAATCATGCCTATGTTCTTTAGAAAGTTTCTTGATTTGAAGTTTGTTTCATAGTTGTTCATCACTTTAAAGTTTCTAACCCTAGAACTTTGAAAAGTCATAATAAATTCTAGAAAAATCCAATAATGATGAAACTACTTTCTATCTTCTTGATATCATGTATATTATCTAAATCCAAGAGCATGATGTAATCAAACATTTCTTTCCAAAAAACCTAGCCTTGGCCGAATCTAGTAAAGTAGGGTTGGTAGAGTTTTGTTCATGTGTTGTCATGTATGATCATGTATTCTATATGGCATGTATGTCTACACATTCTAATCCATGTTAGTTTCTTAAAATGAAAATCTTTACTCAAAAATCCTTATGTTGGCCGAAACCCTAGGTGGTTAGATTTGTTGAGTTTTTGTTCATAGTTTTCCTTAAAGATCTTGTTAATCAAACTCTTAGTATGTGTGCCTTATAAATCCAAGTTGATTTATTAAACTAAGAACCCTAGCCCTATAAACATGTTGAGGCCAAATCCTTGTATAAAAGAGTTAGGAAGTTTTGAGTTTGAAACTTAGTTGTTTAGTCACTAATCTATGATTTAGGTTAATCAAGGATCATTAATCCATGACTTAATCATGATTAGGAATTTTAGTTAGTCAAAAACCCTAGAGGCCGTGACTATGTAGTAGGGTTTTAGGATGTTTTTAGTTTCTTGAATTGTGATTGTTTGATTGTAATGGTTGAAGGTTAAGTATAAAGCGGTGTACGTGAGTTTTCGGCTTCCGACAAATTTAATTCAACTTGCTGTGGATCATCGAGAGGTAAGAGGGGTTACCTGACGGATTATTCGGATGACCATATGTCCATGTTTGTGGTTTGTATACATTTGTTTATGTGGTTGTGGTGTCTGGTTTGTTTTATTTGGCTATGTGTTTCTAGCTGTTGATCAGTGTTTTGGTTGTTTCTCTGCTTATAATTTGTTTAATTATCTGCAGTAATATCTTATATTGTTATGATGCATGATCTGTCTGGTGATATAATTTTTGTTGATGTTGGATGTTGTTTGTGAGGCCTGACAGTGGTCAGTGCACAGCCAATTAATCAGATAAAAGATTTAATAAGCCATGAAGAATTATATTCAATGTTTTATGGGAAATGTTGGAATATAATAGAGGTGGAAAATATTATTTTGGAAAAATAATGAGTTTTGAGAAATATTTTTATTTTAATGATTTATTAGTGTAAAAGTAATTTAGGAGTCACGGTGAGAGCGTAACCGTGAAATTTTTTTTAGTACTGCTGATTTTTACACAAGAAATTATGTAATATTATAAAATATTATTTTGTGAAATTAATATTCGAAATTTATTTATAAAAATAAAAATAAAAACAAAAATAATAATATAATAAAATAATATAAAAGTCAAAGTTTGACTTTAAAAACATTTTCTTGGAAAATGATAAACAACGACAAGTTTTGAAATTATTTATAGTGAAAGTTGAAAAACAGCAGTATTTATTTTAAGAAGAAATTTAATATGAATTGATTTAAAGAGTTGAAGTATCAGTAAAAGAGTTTTAAACGATTTGATGTTTTATAAACGAATTACAAGTAGAAAGAAATTAAGGTGAATGAGTTTTACTTAATGACTTAAAAGATGTATAGAACTTAGTAACCGAGACGTCGGGGTACTAAGGTTAGTGATGTTGTAAATTGGGTATCTACTTAAAGAGGTTAAAACATTTTTTTTAGATGTTTTCTACTACCACGAACCTAAGCCTGAGGCATCAGCCTAGGGTTTATGATTGAGCGCTTGGACTTCGATGTCCTGTGTTTTAACGAAGGTTTTTAAGACGTTTAAATTATGGTTGGTCAAAAGCTTTTGAGAGCTTTGACAAAGAAAGACATAACACAAAGAAAAGTGTCGAGAACAAATGTTTTCTTGCATGCATATGGCGAGGCGTCTTTGTGATTCTACGAGTGATTATCTTACGGCGTCAAGTATATCATGTAACGATGTTCCTCATTGTGCCCGGGGTTTGGACAATGAGACCCCATCTACGAGGTTATCACTGTGCCACGATGTTGGACATTGTGCGATGGGCGTCCCTGTGGCGGTGTGCCTGTGGCAATAGAGTCTGATCAACTCATCACGAGGTCGGGATATCTCATGAGATTAAGCACGAAGTTTTAGACGACGAATATGAAGTGTTCATGCATTCAGATTTTAAAAATGACGATGTTCGGGTGTGAGGCCCTTTGATATATTGTGTTGTATGCCAATGTTAAAGCTGAGAAATTAACTGATCTAGGTTTGTATATGTTTTGTTGTGTCGTACATATGGTTCTCGCGTTATGATCAAATTGTCGATTTCTCACTCTTGCATATTTTATTTGTGGTTTCTCTTCTTGGTTCTATGTGGTGGAATTCAGATGAACCTCTTAAGGACTATGGCGTCTGGAAGAAGAGGAGGTGTAGTTCGAGAAATGTTGATGCTGCTTCTTTTGTCGTAGTGTTTTGACCAGCTTAGGTTTAAGTTCAGTTATGTTTTGGGAATAATCTTTTTATTACAAATGTTTAAGTGTGAAACTTATGAGGCAGTATAGCTGTATGATATATATATGTATATATATAGATAGATAGATATATCTAAGTGTGGTTATGTGAACGTTGTTGTGATGATGTTGAAAAGAAAAATTTTTATCACCCATTTTGTTTAAGACAAACGTTCATAAAACATTATTTTCCGAAAGCAACCAGCAAATTAAGTTTTTATTTCCGCAAACGGGTAGCCATGTGATGACCCGGGTTAGGGTGTCACATTAGTGGTATCAGAGCTGGTCAAGTCTTTCGGGAATGTTGGGAAATAGGTCTATTGTGTTGACGTTGTGTTTTCTCTGAGGTGAGACTTGTTTGAATTACTTGTTATAAGTAATGTGCGGTAATGAGTACGTTTACGTTTCAGTTTCTGGTTTTGGTTTAACTGATTGTGGCTTGTAGGTCAGTTATGGAACCAGTTGTTGAACCAGAAGCTGGACGTGGATGGGGACGTGGACGTGGACGTGGACGCGGTCGTGGAAGAGGCCGTAGAGGCGGTCGTGTTGCCGGTCGTGGTAACATGAATGAGGACTATGAAGATGGAGTGGACTATGCCGCTCAGGCTATGGAGAACGTGGCAGCTGCGATTGCTAATCAAACTGCTACAATGACTGCCCGAGAACCAGCAGGAGCGAGCCGAGCTCGAGCCGAGCAGGAAACTAAAGGCAAAAATCTAACCGCTTTTCGACGTCAAGATCCATCACAGTTTCATGGAGGAGTGGATCCTGTGAAAGCTGACTTATGGATTCAGGAGTTAGAGAAAATTTTTAGGTTGATTCACAGTCCTGAAGGAGTAAAGGTATCTTATGCCACTTTTCTGTTGGTAGGCGATGCTGAGTATTGGTGGAAGGGCACTGAACAGCTGTTGGAAGCAGAGAACCAGGAGATTACTTGGGAGGTATTCCGAACCAGCTTTTTAAACAAGTACTTTCCTCAAAGTACACGAGTTGAGAAGGAGCAAGAATTTCTGCAACTTCAGCAGAGGAATTTAACTGTTGGAGAGTATGCGGCAAGGTTTGAATCACTTGCCAAGTATTTTCGCTTTTTCCAAAACAACCCAAACGAAGATTGGAAGTGCGAGCGTTTTGAAAGCAGATTGCGTTTTGAGATTAAGGAATCAGTACTACCGTTAGAAATTCGGAATTTCCAAGCCCTAGTCGAGAAGAGTAGAAAAATAGAATTAATGAGGAAAGAAAAGGACAACAAGGGGACTATAGGAGGACCGGATAGGTCAAAGGGTCAATTTCAGAACCAAAAGGGAAGACAAGCACAGAATGAACCTTATTCCCGTCCACCAGGGAATAACCAGAATCGATAACAACCTCATTCGAATTTTGTTGCATCGGAGAGTGGTGGCCAAACAAGCCAAAGTCAGGGCCAAGTTAGAAGGTGCTACAGATGTGGAGATCCAAATCACATGAGGAATACTTGCCCTGAAAAGGGGACTAAGTGCTTCAATTGTAATCAAATAGGACATTTGGCGAAAGATTGCAATGCGCCGAGGCGTGGATCGACTGTCAATAACACCAATGCTGTTAGACCAAAGACTACAGGGAGAATTTATACCATGATGAGCACTGAGACTCCAAGCTACGGCGGTAATCTCTTAGCTATAATTTTCAAGCTCGAGTACAATTCATACTTGTTTCGATGGATTGTGTGTGGATATGTTCAAATTATCTGTTTCTTTGATTTTCATGATGTCATTGTTTTGAACTCAAGATGAAATTATTTTATATACTTTCTTGTGAAAGTAAGGCTTCAGGATCTTTCATTCCTGTCTAGCTTCGTGTCACGAAATTTCGAGGACAAATTTTTTTTAAGAGGGGTAGTAATGTAACGCCCTGTATTTCACTGTTTTAAATAACAGTAATACATATAAATATGTTTATAAATTTATTAGAGTTTCAGAAAATTATTTTAAATAAACGGAGTTTACCACTCAATCCTACTTGAATGTAGGAAGCTACGATTAAAATTTAGGTTGGAAAGTCAGGCGAAACCCGGCCCGCGAATTCCATTGACAGTATAATAATACTGCTCAAAAGACCTAATTTTAATTGGTGAACGAAATACTTAAGTTTATTATTTTATTTTCTACAATTCTGTATTTTTAGATTTATTTCAGAAAAAAATAAAATAATTTACGCTTTTCAGGCGAAACACGTAATCGGGTAGACGACGGAAGGGAAATTAGAGTTTCTAAGAGCCGATAGAGGGTTTACTTTAGGATTTAGATATGATTCAAGGGTATGAATCATATTTTTAAGTCTAAAAGGTTTTTCAGGGTTAAAGTGAAAATTTGGGAATTTTACACTTAAGCCCCTGAACTTTCTGTAAATTACCCTTTTGTCCCTAAATTAGTTTTTAAGTTTTTTCAAGGGAATTGGGCTAGAATCCTTGTTTCCAATCTCAAATGGTCGTGTCTTAGAAGCCCAAAATTTTCTAGTTCATGGTTTGAGTCCATAAAGCCTAATTGAAACTATATAAGTTTCCTATCTTAAGTCTAATGCTTAAATTTTCAAGTAGGCCCCACAAGAATGAACCCAAGACCAAAATTACCCAGCCCATGCGCAAGCCCATGAGGATTTATGGCTTCCTCATTTGTTGTTGAATCAATTTTCTAGAGTTTTCCACAAGTTTCCACATTTTTCTACATTATCCTACATTATCTTTGATTTTTCCACAATGTTCTTGATTCTTCTCAAATTCTTGAATTATCTTAACCTATGTTTGACTCATAAATTCAGCCAACAAAGTCAAGATAAGCTAGCATTTAATGTGGCAAAATCATCATCATGACACTTTCTTGACAATTTGCAAACTAGTCCTTCAACTTATGGAATCTTTGCAAAGTGGTCCTTAGAACTTAATTGCATTTGAATCCTTTAGCAAGACAACTCATCATCATCTAGATCCTTCCAAGAGTGGTGCAAGAAAGCTCTATAAATACCATACTCTCACTTTTTACTTAGTTTCTTTTGCCATTGGTTTCCAAAAACCCTAAAGTTCATAAGTCTCTTAGTGATAGATTTGTGAAGCAAGTTTCTTGGATTTCCTTTGTCTTTAATCTTCAAGAGGTAAATCCTCACCTTCTTCCTTAATCATGCCTATGTTCTTTAGAAAGTTTCTTGATTTAAAGTTTGTTTCATAGTTGTTCATCACTTTAAAGTTTCTAACCCTAGAACTTTGAAAAGTCATAATAAATTCTAGAAAAATCCAATGATGATGAAACTACTTTCTATCTTCTTGATATCATGTATATTATCTAAATCCAAGAGCATGATGTAATCAAACATTTCTTTCCTAAAAACCTAGCCTTGACCGAATCTAGTAAAGTAGGGTTGGTAGAGTTTTGTTCATGTGTTGTCATGTATGATCATGTATTCTATATGGCATGTATGTCTACACATTCTAATCCATGTTAGTTTCTTAAAATGAAAATCTTTACTCAAAAATCCTTATGTTGGCCGAAACACTAGGCGGTTAGATTTGTTGAGTTTTTGTTCATAGTTTTCCTTAAAGATCTTGTTAATCAAACTCTTAGTATGTATGCCATATAAATCCAAGTTGGTTTATTAAACTAAGAACCCTAGCCCTATAAACATGTTGAGGCCGAATCCTTGTATAAAAGAGTTAGGAAGTTTTTAGTTTGAAACTTAGTTGTTTAGTCACTAATCTATGATTTAGGTTAATCAAGGATCATTAATCCATGACTTAATCATGATTAGGAATTTTAGTTAGTCAAAAACCCTAGAGGCCGTGACTATGTAGTAGGGTTTTAGGATGTTTTTAGTTTCTTGAATTGTGATTGTTTGATTGTAATGGTTGAAGGTTAAGTATAAAGCGGTGTACGTGAGTTTCCGGCTTCCGACAAATTTAATTCAACTTACTGTGGATCTTCGAGAGGTAAGAGGGGTTACCTGACGGATTATTCGGATGACCATATGTCCATGTTTGTGGTTTGTATACATTTGTTTATGTGGTTGTGGTGTCTGGTTTGTTTTATTTGGCTATGTGTTTCTAGCTGTTGATCTGTGTTTTGGTTGTTTCTCTGCTTATAATTTGTTTAATTATCTGCAGTAATATCTTATATTGTTATGATGCATGATCTTCCTGGTGATATAATTTTTGTTGATGTTGGATGTTGATTGGGAGGCCTGACAGTGGTCAGTGCACAGCCAATTAATCAGATAAAAGATTTAATAAGCTATGAAGAATTATATTCAATGTTTTATGGGAAATGTTGGAATATAATAGAGGTGGAAAATATTATTTTGGAAAAATAATGAGTTTTGAGAAATATTTTTATTTTAATGATTTATTAGTGTAAAAGTAATTTAGGAGTCACGGTGAGAGCGTAACCGTGAAATTTTTTTTAGTACTGCTGATTTTTACGCAAGAAATTATGTAATATTATAAAATATTATTTTGTGAAATTAATATTCGAAATTTATTTATAAAAATAAAAATAAAAATAAAAACAAAAATAATAATATTATATAATAAAATAATATAAAAGTCAAAGTTTGACTTTAAAAACATTTTCTTGGAAAATGATAAACAACGACAAGTTTTGAAATTATTTACAGTGAAAGTTGAAAAACAGCAGTACTTATTTTAAGAATAACTTTAATATGAATTGATTTAAAGAGTTGAAGTATCAGTAAAAGAGTTTTAAACGATTTGATGTTTTATAAACGAATTACAAGTAGAAAGAAATTAAGGTGAATGAGTTTTACTTAATGACTTAAAAGATGATATAGAACTTAGTAACCGAGACGTCGGGGTACTAAGGTTAGTGATGTTGTAAATTGGGTATCTACTTAAAGAGGTTAAAACATTTTTTTTAGATGTTTTCTACTACCACGAACCTAAGCCTGAGGCATCAGCCTAGGGTTTGTGATTGAGCGCTCGGACTTCGATGTCCTGTGTTTTAACGAAGGTTTTTAAGACGTTTAAATTATGGTTGGTCAAAAGCTTTTGAGAGCTTTGACAAAGAAAGACATAACACAAAGAAAAGTGTCGAGAACAAATGTTTTCTTGCATGCATATGGCAGACGTGCTGTGATTCTACGAGTGATTATCTTGCGGCGTCAAGTATATCATGTAACGATGTTCCTCATTGTGCCCGGGGTTTGGACAATGAGACCCCATCTACGAGGTTATCACTGTGCCACGATGTTGGACAGTGTGCGATGGGCGTGCCTGTGGCGGTGTGCCTGTGGAAATAAAGTCTGATCAACTCATCACGAGGTCGGGATATCTCATGAGATTAAGCACGAAGTTTTAGATGACGAATATGAAGTGTTCATGCATTCAGATTTTAAAAATGACGATGTTCGGGTGTGAGGCCCTTTGATATATTGTGTTGTATGCCAATATTAAAGCTGAGAAATTAACTGATCTAGGTTTGTATATGTTTTGTTGTGTCGTACATATGGTTCTCGCGTTATGATCAAATTGTCGGTTTCTCACTCTTGCATATTTTATTTGTGGTTTCTCTTCTGGGTTCTATGTGGTGGAATTCAGATGAACCTCTTAAGGACTATGGCATCTGGAAGAAGAAGGAGGTGTAGTTAGAGAAATGTTGATGCTGCTTCTTTTGTCGTAGTGTTTTGACCAAGTTAGGTTTAAGTTCAGTTATGTTTTGGGAATAATCTTTTTATTACAAATGTTTAAGTGAGAAACTTATGAGGCAGTATAGCTGTATGATATATATATGTATATGTATATATATATATATATATATATATATATATATATATATATATATATATATATATAGATATATATCTAAGTGTGGTTATGTGAACGTTGTTGTGATGATGTTGAAAAGAAAAAATTTTATCACCCATTTTGTTTAAGACAAACGTTCATAAAACATTATTTTCCGAAAGCAACCAGCAAATTATGTTTTTATTTCCGCAAACGGGTAGCCATGTGATGACCCGGGTTAGGGTGTCACATAACCGGCTCCCGGACTCATCTCTCTCTTTTTTTTAGACTAGTTTTCCTTAAAATAAATCGTTTTCCAATGTTTTTCCCAAATAAAAATATTAGTGGCGACTCCTCTGTTTTTACCCTCTTTTTCGCGGCTCCCGGACGGGACGGTCGCAACAAATATTTTTAGAATTAACCGTCTTTTAGCATTTTAAAAACATCTATGTCAAAACTTGGTCTTTTCCACTTAAATAATTTTCTAAAATCATACTTAAGTTATTTTTGAAGATTAATTTCATAAAATAACTTTTTATAATATATTGGATTTATCCACATAGAAATTAACAATAAAAAAATAATTTAACGGTTGCGTCCTCACTGTAACTCATAGTTCAATCTTACACCAATAAATCATTAAAATAATGATATTTTCAACTTTTCTCATTTTCAATTAACCAAAAACCTAAGTAATATTAAATTACTATTTCTCATTAATTAAAACTCAGTATGCCGTAAAAAAAACTTTTTAACACTTTAAACCTCGTTACTAACTAAGCACCGACCACTGTCGGGCTTTCCAGTCCACAAACAACATCAACAATTTATCAATAACATTATAGCAATTAATCCAGACAGATCATGCATCAAAGCACTATAATACATAACTGTAAATAACTAACCACAGATAAAATCACCGCTTAACACAAAGCTAAACAACCACCATGAATCTCAACTAAAATATTACAAATCATACACCAATCACACATATAATTATAGGGAAAAATCCCTCAGGTAAGCTCCCCTTACCTCTTGTAGTTTCTAAATTCTTTCTCGGTGTACTTTCCGATCCGATTCTGGCTTTCTTCCGCGAAACTCAAAACAAACCAACAAGGTTTATCCGTCACAACAAACATTACACAATTAATAAAAAATCTAACAATCAAAACACTCTAGATACTAGGACTATGATTCGGCCTCCATAGGTTTTCTAGGCTAGAGATGTTGAAAATTTAGACACTCTTGGATTGGTAATCCTTAGGCATTAGAAAGACAAGATCAATGAATATAACTCAAAAATTGAAACAAAATCTTCTAACTCATCAAGAGGTAGGTTTCGGTCACTTAAGGAAAAATAGGGAAGAAATTTCCTTTTGATTCATGCTCTTGGATGATGAATATAAGAATCATGACAAGTTCATAGGAATTGGTTTCATAACAAAAGGATTTTTCTACAACTTTCTAGAGATTTTTGAAGAAAGCTTCATGAAATTGGATGATGATGATTCATGTCATAAACATGAGAAATACATGAAGATGAAAGCTTAGATGATCAAGGAGATGAGCTTTTACCTCTTGAAGATTTAAGAAATGAAGAATATGATCAACCTTCACTAAGTTGAAAACTGGACAGCTTGAGGGTGTGATGTTATTGTGAGTGTAGCTCACAATATACTCATCCAAAAATCACAAACTTTGGCTTGTTAGAAAATAAGAAGAAAAGGAAAAACTTTGGTGTTGAAGGTTTCATTTGGTTCGGATCATAATAGGGGTGAAAAGGGCCTTCTTTCTTCTGTTTCGTGTGTTGCTGAGAATTCTCGGTTGTTTCGGTATTTTGAGCATATCTCCCAATCTACATATCCGTTTTTGATGATATTTAGCTTGTTAGAAAGAATAGAGAAATAGGAACAACTTTTATGTTGAGAGTTTATCTAGTTTCAGAAAGTAAGAGGGTCATATTTTCGGTGGAGATTCGATGTTCTTATGAGTTTTGTAACTTAGAAAATGGAGAAAACTTGGTGAGGAAGATGAAGAGAAGTGGGGAGAGGGCAGCTGCGGTTTTGAGTCCAAATAATGGTGTAATATCCCGACTTCCAAAAGGATACTACTGAGTAATAATATATAAACATGGTTATAACATCAGGAATAATAGTTGAACATAGGAAATTTTGAAAATAAGTGAAACAAATTTCTACAAGATATTTTTGTAGAGTTGAACATGTAATTGGAATTAATTTAATACAAATAACCATTTATCCCCTAATTAACGATTCAATTTCATGTAAACATTGACTCCTAGTAAGACTCCAACTTTGATCCGGCTGTGAAAACTAACATATCTTGGGACACTATTGGGTGACTGTCAAGCAATCTCCCGAACTTGCTTATCAGTTTCCAATATGTACCTGTTATCTGAAACAAAGAGGAGCCTAGTGAGAAATAAATCTCAATGAGTTCCTGCTTCAAGCAAAGCATATTAGTAAACAATATATTATGTTTAATTGTCCTCGTTGAATTATACATACTTACTTATATGTACACATATCATAATTAACCTCACGTAGTGGTAAAGTTTCTCATAGCCAACTTACCTCTCCATTTTGCCAGGTGTGCACTCCGTAGACTAAAGCAGACTAAAGTAGGACTACTCAAACTTTATACCACTACGGAATTATTCTCTTATAACTCACCCTTTCATCACCAGCTCTTTCTACTGGGTCCTTACTTGGATTGAGTTATTTACTGAATGTGAATCTAAGCATAGACATTTTAAGGAGAGAAACCTTTACTAGGTACCTCAAATGTGAGCGGAAATAAGGCACGCGTAGTTTAAACTGGTTGATATGGCAGTCAGAGCTCTATGACAACAATTAGGCGTCCCTTAATTGCTATTACCATATCCTAGCCTCCAAAAATGAAGGACTTACAAAATATCTCACCCACAAAAAAAAAATATTGTGGCCTTAAAGAATGGCTAGAATAATTTTGAAACCTTAGGTTTCACTAAACATAGACCATTTTAAGTTTTTAATGTCATGCTATGATTCGTTTTCTTGTAATCTTCTCAAATGGAAGTCAAATGCATTAAATATTCATCAACCATACCAAGATGATAACTTCATTAAACATGCACAAAAAAGCAAAGAGTGAAGACATAGCACAAATGGAAATGTCACACCTTCATATTGCAATTCATACCAACCAAATCACGATGCAACAACCACTAAGTTAGATCATACAGCCACGAAGAACACCATACCAATTTCACATATACATTTTATTCTTGGTTGGACAGAATAAAAACACATAGAAATCTATTCCACACAATTCAAGTACCATATGCTCAAAGTTATGTAAACAGAATTTTGCAGCAAATTGGAACTGGGTTTTTTCCATAAAAACTTCATCAAAATCAGATCTTCCAGAGCCTAAATTGTAACACCATAAGTCTATTTTCTATTAAAACCGGAATTAACACAATCCAATATTTGTACAATTTACTACAATTTAGTTACTAAAACAGTATCAGCTCAGAATTCTCAGTATGAACATTAAGTTAAACATCATTTTTATCATTCAATACTTAATGAAATGGAACCGTTCTAAAGCCTATATTGTTAAAAATTCTGTCTATTTTATAATAAAACAGGAATTAACTCAATCCAATAGTAGTACAATTTATTTCAATTTAAATACTAAAACAATGTCAGTTCAGAGTTCCCAGTACCAACAACAACTTAAATATCATTTTTCTCCTTCAATACCTAACTAAATTAAACCTTTCCAAAGACCATTTCGAATTAAAATGAGTCTACTTTCTAATGGTACAAAAATTACTTCGAAATAAGCCCTTTAGAGGAAGTTATGGATGAAACACTAAAAGGGGTACATTACGGGTTTGAAGGATTTGACAGCCCCTTGAAAATTTTTCATCCAAAACCACCCCTAAGCAACATGAAATCAAAACCCCATTGTTACAAAGCATATATCAGTTCAGAACAAACATTCTACCAAAGCAATTTAAACAATCTAACAAGTAATTGGGATTTATGATTACCCAATGTTACAAACCACAAGAACTCACTTGGCTTGGTAGTGGAAGCAAAGTTGTAACTGTTGATCTCCCTAGGGTTCCTCCCTAATCTGATTTTGTGCTCCTATTTTGAAATTTTTGAGAGAAACTAGAGGTCTTGCATGCTGCCCTATTGCTTCGCGTAGGGGTTTAAGAGTTATTATAAAGAATGAAGAAGGGAAGTGGTGCTGAAGTGGTGTGTGCTGGCCATAAATGGAGAGGAAAATAGGAAGGAGGATGGCTGTTTTGAGTCTTGGTGAGTGAAAGAGAAAAGTGAGAGTGCCTTGCCTTGTTCTTGTTGAAAATAAAAAGGAGAAAAGGGAGAGGATTGGTTGGCCAATGGGGGTTGGATTTCCTTGAAAAGTATTGGTCACTTAGGGGATTTTAGGATAGAGGTGGATAAAATGGTTTAAAATAAGTGGGTGTGTGTATGTGACTCTAATTTTTTTTTTCTAGGTTAGTAATAGTTAACCCAACACAATCTGCATAAAAAATTTTATTCCCTCTTTAAACCACAAATAATTACTTCATAAATCAATCAGTCATAAAATTGTACATTTATGAAATATAAAAGGATCCAAGCACACCCATTTAGAATTATAATGAAAAGACTAAAATATCATTGGGGAAGGATATTACAAATGAGTTTTGTGAATATTAAATTAATATATGATTAATCATAGTTAATAGTTAACTTAACTAAGGTTATTTTGGCTAATCATGGTTAATAATATGTGGTTCACATTTTATGGAGGTGTGGCTTATTTTGGGCCACACAAAGTGACTCACCAATGAGTCACCGATCCTATCCGTTAGTGGTTCCCGGAAATTCCGTACGCAGCTCCGTCATTTACCCGATTTCGGTTTTTGAGAGGAAAATAATGAAACGAAAGCAAAACGAAATAGGTATGGTTAAGTATATATGGATGTACGAATTTGAGGAGATGTGGGAGGTTTAAAACCATGTAAAATGAGTGGTTAAAAGTGCGTAGTTGTGTCTGGTTAATACCCGCGAAAGCTTGGGGGTATTTTGGTCTTTTCACCTAAAAGTCATGATTACTGGCATTTAATGCTCATAAATTCTTGGTGACTCATCCTTCATTAGTCATCATGTATGACTCATTGTCTCGATCTCTTGACATGTCTCTATAGTTCCGTTTCCGACTCCGTCGGTTTCCCGATTAGGGTTTTACGCCCGAATCAAGTATAAAACCTAATTATTTTGAAAATTTTCAAAATAACCTATATTGTTGAAAATGAGATATAAAATCCATTCATTTCGTTCTCGAGTCAAAATTTGGTTTTCGGATCAGTAAAATCTTACTGTCAGTAAAAACGCAGATCGGGTTCCATCTGAATTTTCAACCAAAAATTTCATCGTATATTTATAAAAAAAAGTATGATATGAATATGACTTTGGTTTTCCAAAAATCATTTTCTATGTTTCAGATAAAAATATAAATGTTTATTTATATTTATACCAATCTTAGAAAGCAGAAAAATCGGGGTGTTACAACATAAATCAAGTGTAATCACACTCACAACACAAATCATAATTGAAGGGAGAGAAGAGGGGAGGAATCAATTGAAATACAATTTAGGGTAGGGAACTCAGAATTCAAACCAAATTACTTCAATGTCTAGGATTAATAAAAGATTTGGTCTTCCATAGTCATCACCATTGGAGAAGCCTTAACAAACATTAACAAAGTGCAGAAAACTCAAAAGAACAGAAGAGAAGAGAATTCCAAAACTTGCAGACTACAAGGATTATCAAAAGTGGTCTCATTTCGTGTCTTATTTGTGCGCCACTAAACTGCTATTTATACTTATTAATACTAATCTAACCCTATCCCGAATTAAGGACCTCTGAATAAGCTTTCCAACAAGGTATCATATGCCTTAATTGGGCTTAAGATGAGTAAGTAATGCCCATTTAAGTGAGGTAACATCATGGACTGCGAACTGATCCATGTCAGAGAATTCGGGACCCAGTTTGGCCTTGATTTTGGCCTAATTTGACAATTCTTGTGAAACCTGAAATTGTAGGTCTCTTCCTTATCTTTCTAGGGACAGCAAGATCACCAAAATCTGATCTTTGTTGCTCTAGTTATGCTCTGCTCAAGACAACAAGGTTAGAATGTGTTAAAAATCCGAAAATTAACTATGTTTAGCAATTAAGCCCAATTAAGCCCAATAATGCAAAACTCTGCCAAATCACCAATATTAAACACATATAGAAATTAATTAGGCCAAGTATACAACACTAAAAGGTGACTCAAAATTGATTTATCGCACGCTCGTGCTTGAAAGGAAGCACGCCCGTTCTTCACTTATGTGACCAGCACGGCCGTGCAGGGGACAAGCACGCCTGTGCTTCCCATCAAGATAGAGAACATAATTAAGGACTTAAAGGGGGTTTTAACCCCAATCTCCCCCAATAACGCTATGTTGACATGATTAATTAATGTTAAAGAGTAGATAACTCGGTTAATGGTTAATGAAGACAATTAATGATGATAAGATGTTTAAGTCGGTAACTGTTGGGTTATCGCACGTTGATAACTTTGGTGCTTATTGGCCAAAGTGGCCTCGATGCTTATTGTTCGAGGTGTTGCTGATGTTAAGTCTTGGGTGCTTATTGGCCAAAGCATGATAATGTTGATGATGAAGTCTTGGGAGCTTTTTGGCCCGAGCAAAGGAGGTGATTGTTGTTGTTTGTTGTTGTGCCATGCATAGAGCATTGGAGTTGATGGTTGAGGGGGAGGTTTGACATAGGGGAGATCGCCCGAGAGTACGGTGATCTGACCATCCACGGTAGGTCACCCGAGGTCTGGTGTCCGCGACCCCCCGTGATTAGGCATCCACGGTTTGATGCGTTGGCTATCCATGGGGTTCACCCGAGGTTCGGTGAACTGCTGGTGTTGGTGCTTCTATGGCCAATACGGATATATAACTCTGAAGTCGTTCATCCCGAGTTAGTTTGGATCCACATGCATAATGGAGTAGCAGAGTAGTGTTACATTGCACCGCATAGCATACTTGATATATGCTATGATGTTGCCATGCTTGTTGTTTACCTTGCTTCCTATCTCCTCGTCGTATATGTTGACATGATTCTTACTCCCCGTTTTCTGTTTTCTTGTTTGGCATGTTTGGTTTCATCCAGAGGATGACAAGCAGTCCGGAGAGGAGTGACTCTGAGGAGCCACCACTCATAGGTAGCGACTTTCTTTTGTTAGTCTAGTTTTCAGTTGTATTCCGAGGTTTTTCGGAACGGTTATACCAGCTCTGTTGTGACATCAGGTTGGGACGTTTGTTATTGTTTTATTTGTTTTTTTGTTTTAAACTTGATTTTATTTCCGCGTTTTGAGAACTCGTTCATGTGAGACCTTTCTACCCATGGACAAATGTTTTATTTATTTCAGTAAATACATGATTTATTTTTTAACTTTTTCCTCTATTACTTTTTAACATACGGGGTAGCAGGGTGTCACAGAATTAGGGGTATAAGCAATCATGATCAGCATGGTCTGAACATATAGTTGAGTTGCACCATCATTTGTTGCATTTGCAGGATACAGATGCATCAATATCGAACTTTTGAATACCTTACAAACTTTTTATACTCAATGATACCAATCAATATATCAATGCTTTCAAATCTACAAATTAAATTAGGTACATGGACATTCAGCTTACATATCGTCCCTTAAGAATAGGACCTTCAAAACATAATTCATATTGGTACTAGTTACTTTATAACCTCAGCTATGTTAACTTTTGTTATTGCAGTGAATATTTTGATGCACTATGAAAGTGAATAAGTAGTGTCTCTCATATACAAAAGGGTAAAGTTGTTCACAAGTCGGTTTGGTTCAGTTCCACGAGAAAAAATTCGAATGAATCAAAATCAATTAGTTCAATTTGGGTAGAATTTGAAAAAATAAAATCAAAAAACTCAAACCAAACTAATCCAATCAAGAACGAACTAGTTCAGTTCGATTCTAAAAAAATACTTGTTCAAAAAATATGTAAAACTTATTGGATTTAAATCAAATTTATACTGTTATAATTCAAGTATGATATATAAATCATTTTAATGCATTATAAAATATTTTTATGCATATGATTACATCATTATGGAAAAGTGCATAATATATATGAGAACCCTTGAATAAACATATGGGTTTCCTTACAATAATGTTTCAGTTATCAGTTTTCTTACACAAATGGTTTAAGGATAAAAAAAACTTTTCTTACATGATTGCAAGATTTAAAAAATTTCCTTACACGATTTATTGATTCATATATTTAATATTGTAGAAGTTTTATTTTATTTAAGAGACATTTATATTTGTTTTGAAATCAATGATATATTAGCAATATCTTATCACTTGTACAATAATGTTTCAATTATCAAGGTTCAAACACTGTTTGTAACATCCTATCTTTCGTGAATAAAAATTAGATATCTTAATAAGATGGGAATGAGGGTTAGATAAATTAAAATTATTTAAGAATCTAAACACATATGCAAGTTTAAAAAAATAAAAATCAAGCACTTCAAAAATTTCATTAGGCAAGAACCTCAATTTAAATTCTTAATTAAGGAGGTTTATCATCAACAAAAAAATTAAAAGATAATTAGTCATAGATATAAATCTTAACCATAGCTAGATGATTATAATTAATTTACTCAAGTTTTACTAATTATGATTAATTAGCACTAGTCTTAATTAATTATACCCTAGTTACAAGTTTAACCTAATTAAATTAACTAAATTAATTTTAATTTTAATTTTTATATATGAGCAAGTAGCTCATGGTTTTTATGCATGGAGGACACCTCCATCTCTTCAAATTCAGGGTGCATGATGTTGTAGTGACACCTCCTCCTTATTACATTTTCTTTCATCATGCATATGGTAAATGTATTTCATTCTTTTCTTTGATTCACGCCACCTCCTACTTGCCATTTTTCTTCATGCAATTTCTTTGACCAATATCAAACCATGTCACCTGCTTGCCTTTCTTTTCCTTAGTCCACGTAAATTCCAAGGCCTATAACTGTAGCATGGTAGCATGGATGAATCATTAGGTTACTTCATCATGAAGAATGCTAGTTAATTTAAACTAATATGAAACTAAGGTAAAAGAAAAGAAAGAAAACGAAGGAATAAGAAAGAACTGGGGCAGCATGAGAAATAGAGAGAAAGAGAGAGAGGGGCCGTGAGAGAGAGTGAAACTTCCGGAGCCGATTCCGATCAATCCATTTGTCCTATTGAGAAACCGATTATACCGTTATGATCCTCGCGACGTCTACTTCATTACCCTATCTTTATTTTCTCATCTGGGCGAAGGTAAACCTATGTCCTTTTTATGCCTAAATGCCGTCGACGACGGTATTGAGGTTATCTTTCAACTCATTTATCGGTTTCCAATTCCGTCTTCAGATTTGGATTACGCATAACGTGTGCTTCACAATGATGTGCTCATGTGAATTTTTGGAGCCCTGGAGGGTGTAGAACTGTGCGTGGCAGATTTGAGGGAGTATAGGGAGTGTCCGTTTTGTTACTCCAGAGCTAGCCTAAGACATCTCAGGTGGGGGAAAGAAACTATTTAACTTCGGAAATGACGCGGTTCTATTTAATTAGATAATGGCATAGGGCGACCCCAAACCCTACATGAGAGCGAGTAACGGACAATGTCTATACCACATTGGGAACTACTTAGTGGTACCGATGATGATATAGAAATTGTATGTTTATCGTCGTTACGCTACATACATAGATTATTTATTACATGATGATTGCCTGTTTGACTGGTTGATGTGAACTTGATACTTGATATATGATATCATGAGTGTGGTAATTATTTTAGAAGTGTTTATACTTATTATTATTATTATTATTATTATTATTATTATTATTATTATTATTATTATTATTATTATTGAGACACGAGGATGTATTTGGGGATTGCAGACGATATGTGATAGCAGTGCCTAACCGAGATGATTATCGTGAGATGAGGTTGAGATTAATGAGAAGAGGTTATTTTAAGGGTATCTATAAGATTAGGATGACCGGTTAAGGTACTAGGGGGTGACCTGAAACATGGTCTGTGATATGAGGGACCTGAAACATGGTCGAGTGGACCTAAAACATGGTCGAGTAGGGTCTATGCCTCGGAGGAAAATTCCTAGGGATAGGATAACGGCGGACCATCCAGAGATGATTTCATTTTAGTCGCAGTTATAGTTCATGCATTGCATGAACATCCTGGATTGTGGTCCAGAGGAGTGCACCGGGTTGTGTAGCTATAGTGCCATTGCTTTCCGTGGGAACCCTCCATCCGCGGATGAGGGTGTGCACCGGGGACTCTGGGACGTTGTTGAGTCACCGGCAAGTGTACCGGGTCGTTGTAAGTAATAAAACACAGTAAGTAATTACCGAGGTTGGACATAGGGATTGGACTACCAATTCTACCAATTTTCAAGAAGTTCGATACGTTTGACCAAGCAAAAGCAAGTGGTTGAGAGGAGAGAGCAAATAGGATGGCAATTCAAATCGACAAATCTATTAGAGATCAAGAATTAAAATATGGAATTAAACATCTAAGGTCACAAATCCTCCTACCCAATCATGCATAGTACCCAAGTGATGATGATCCCCTCCCTAGGTTCAATTGCAATGTCAACCAGGACCCCCAAATTCTCCTAATGACACTGTCGTGCTCAATAGGACGTATTCAACGACTTACTAGGTCTCAGAACCCAATCATCAAACTCTATTAAATCTTGTTCCCTATAAGGTTGTACTTATCTCCTACCCACTCTCGTGCAATACTCAATCAGTGATCTCAATTCAAGTTCTAAACGCGAATTGCCTATCAAGCCTCAACATGTTAACTAGTCAATCATGCATGCCTATGATCAACGCAATAAATTCAGAATTGGAAAACAAGAATTGAGGTAAAGGAAGGAAACATACATCACATTGAACGCTACACCGTCATGGGTGGTTTCATTGATCCCTTAGATAAGGGGTTTAGTTCCTCATGCTTGTAACAACGCACAAACAATTGGAGTTCATCGTTATTGGAAAAGAGAAAAAGAAAATAGGGAGACACAGCTCTAGAGAATAAGGATTCGTTCCCAGAAAAACGCTCTAAAAAAAGTGGTAAACAAAAGGTTCTTTCAATCTGCCCTAAAACAGCAATTTATAATTTTCAGATTCTGCGGCCGCTCGCGGCGAGGCGAAATTCAGTTTTGGCTCCATCCTGATTTTTAATACTCGTGAGGCGAGATGGTGATTCTCCAGGCGAGATAGAAAGGGTGACTGTTGCTGTTCAGGCTGGTCTTCAGGCTTGCGAGGCGAGGTCCTGTTTCGCGAGGCGAAACTTCCAGAATTGCTTTTCCACTGTTTTCTTCATTTTCCTCGACTCTAAGAGCTTCACTTTTAACCTGAAACAATAAAAGGAAACGAAAAGCACAATTCTACTCAAAATAAACTAAAAACTACTCAAAATACATTAAACGAGTCAAATTCTAACTTAGGAACAAAATAAGGGCAATTTGGGAGATTAGTGAGGTTGGCTCGCCCAATTAGGCACAATATCTACCCCTTTTCTAGCTGGAAACTAGATGAGCCAGAGGCTTATCAAAACACCCCAAACTTAAACCTTGCTTGTCCCCAAGCAAACTAAAACTCAAAAAGACTCAAAACTTGGCAAGCTTAAAGGATTCAATCAATTTTTGCACAAATTTCATGCAATTTAACACAACAATTTTTCTTCAATGTTTTCCCCTTGCAACAATGTAATCCCCACATTCATTTACTTTAAACAATTGAGAATTCCATCATTCATGCAATCAGTAATCTGAGTTGAGGATCCAAGTGACACACAAAAGGGAGATCACCGAATTCAAACAATTGCCTTCCTCACAAGGGCATATAGTATTTCACTCATTCGCTCAATTTGTCTAAGCTAGCAACATTCACTCTATTTCACAATTCAAGAGCACTTTCCATGGATTTGATTTTCATCTAAACAAAGTTCCCACAAAAATATGTATGCATCATCAAAAGGTCTTTCATAGGTTGTAATGAGGCCTGGCTCAAGGTAAGATATTCAAAGGACAGAGTCATAGTCCTTAGGATCAATGAGAGCATGAAACTAGCATTGCAACAATTGAATTCACTCTCATATTATTATTCTATTCCTTGCATTGGGTGGCTACAAACCTCTTCCTTTTTATACTTTTTCACTTTGGCCTTTTTGGCAAATATTCAATCCATTTCATCACATTTTTTTTCTTTTTTTTTCTCAAGCCTTTGGCTCCAACCTCTATATTTTTTTTCTTTCTCAACTATGATTCATGAACTTTGTAGCCACCCCAAACTTAGTTCCACAACAAAACTCACAAAGCTAAAATTCCAAGCTCTCCTAAATCCTAGGATAGGGGAAAATCATGGTTTTTCTGAGTTAATGGCTTGTAATGTAAGGTCATCAAGAACAATAGGCTTCAATGCTCAATGTGGCTAACTAGGGATCATTCATCAAGGTGGCCAAGTAGTTATTTCAAAGAAAAATTGCCTAGATCTTTTGATGCAACATATAAATATGCAAACCATGCACAGATTCAAGCAAATCCGAGAAAGTACAGCTTAAAAACGATTCACACAATTAAGAACATGTTGGAGGCTCAAATTTCTCACCTGGACATTTTGCAAATTGTTTGACCGAGATACAATTCCTAGTGTGTGCACCCCTTCACCCCAAACTTATCATAAATCAAGCAATCACAATAAAATTTCTCAAAGTTCAGTTTTAAAATTTTCACATGGGGATCAAATTTTCGATTTTCAGAACCTAGGGGAAATCATCAATTGTCAACATAATTCATGCAGTCAATCTATGCTAAATTTAATTAAAATCCACCAAGCTTGCCGACACGACACTCACACACATACTCTTGATCTTCTCAAATTATTCAAGAACGAAATTCAAAAGAAACAAATGGAAAAAGGGAAAGAAAACAAAAACAAAGCAATTGGTTCCCTCCCCCACACTTAAGGCATACATTGTCCTCAATGAAAGAACATAAATATAAATTAAGAGTGAGGGAAAGGAGAAGGTGCTCCCTGATCAAGTTGTAGTGTAGGTGGGCGCTTCCAAGGAAAGCTCTTCTACGGTTGCATCCTCATCCTATGGTCCCTCGGGCACCCCCCTGTGGCATAGTACCCTGGTCCCCAGGGTAGTCCTGCCACCCAAGCCGAGGGGACAGCTCCCCTTTGGAGGGGTTTACGGGCACCCGACCCTCCTACTGGACCAATGACATCTCCCGGAAGAACTCCCGCAGCACCTCCTGATCTGGAAAAATTGAAAACCCTAATTGCAGATTCGCGAGGCGATACATCACTCGCGAGGAGAATCTGGAAAAATTGTTCTTCACACTTTCCAGAATCACGAGGCGAGTAATAGCGCGCGAGGCGAATCCGGAATTCCAACAGCTGATGATGCCCAGATTCGTGAGGCGAAAGTTGCTCTCGTGATGCGAGACAGAAGCGTGAGCAAGCCTCTGAGATTCAAGGCTTCTGTCTCGCGAGGTCACTGTGGATTCGCGGGGCGAATCTATTTTTTTTATTTTTTTATTTTTTATTTTTTATTTTATTTTTTTCAGAAGAGAAATTGACATAAACTTAAAAAATAAAGGATATCTAGCTTGGGTTGCCTCCCAAGTAGCGCTTGTTTAACGTCCCGAGCCTGACTCAAGTCACCCCTAAGGGTTAATCCAGAAGAAGAACTTGCTTGCCATTTGGGATTGATTCCCCATGGTAATGCTTTAGCCTTTTCCCATTTACCTTGAAGTTGCCAGAGTCCCCTTCTAATTCTACTGCTCCGTGTGGAAAAACTTGGAGTACCTTGAATGGTCCCGACCACCTTGATTTTAGCTTTCCAGGAAAGAGTCTCAACCTTGAATTATAAAGAAGTACCATTTGTCCGGGCTCAAACCTCCTAGGCAAGATGTTCTTGTCATGCAATGCCTTAGTCCGCTCTTTGTAGATTCTTGCATTTTCATATGCTTGCATGCGGATCTCGGACAACTCATTTAAGTCCAAAAGCCTTTTTTCACCGGCCTTCGTCAAATCAAAGTTGAGTTCTCGAATTGCCCAATAAGACTTTTCCTCCAATTCCACCGGCAAGTGGCATGCCTTTCCAAACACCAAATTGTAAGGAGACCTTCCAATTGGAGTCTTGAAGGCGGTCCTATAAGCCCATAAAGCATCATCTAACCGTTTTGACCAATCCTTCCGTGAGGAGTTGACGGTTTTCTCAAGAATTCGCTTCAACTCACAGTTGGATACCTCCACTTGCCCATTTGTTTGGGGATGATAAGGGGTAGAAACCCTATGCTTGACCCCATACTTCTCAAGAAGCTTGTGCATTTGATTGTTGAAAAAGTGGGATCCCCTATCACTAATCAATACTCTAGGGACCCCAAACCTCGAGAAGATATTGCACCTTAGGAATTCCATGACTACCCGCGCATCATCCGTAGTTGTTGGGATTGCTTCTACCCACTTTGACACGTAGTCCACCGCCACCAAAATGTATTGATAGGAGAAAGATGGTGGGAATGGCCCCATGAAATCTATCCCCCACACATCAAAGAGCTCTACTTCAAGCATGCTATTCAAGGGGAGTTCATGCCGCTTAGAGATGTTGCCAACTCTTTGGCAACGATCACAGTTCTCAACAAAGGTGTGGGCATCCTTGAAGAGTGTTGGCCAATAAAACCCGCTTTGGAGGATTTTTTCTGCGGTCTTCTTTCCCCCATAATGCCCACCATAATCCGAGCTATGACAATGCCACAACACGTTTCCGATTTGGTCATGGGGAATACACCTTCTCAGGATCCCATCCGAGCATTGCTTGAAAAGGTAGGGGTCATCCCACACATAATACTTTGCATCCGAGAAGAACTTCTTCCTTTGTTGATTAGTCCAACTTTGCAAAACCACATTTGAAGATTTGAACTTGGCCATGTCCGCGAACCAAGGAGAAAAAATTTTAGTGAGTGCAAACAGTTTTTCATCAGGAAATTCTTCCTTGATGTCTAACAATTCCTCCTCGTCCCCCAAAGGGTCTTCTTCCTCACTATCATCATCATGGGATTCTACCAACACTTGTGCAAGTGAAGAACCATGGGCTTCTCTAGTGGCCTTTGCCTTGACAATCGAGTCCACCATATCCACTCGATACACATCCGACCTATCAGCGGGGTGCTTCATTGCTTCAAAGACATTGAAGACTACATTCTCATCTTGCACCCTTAGGGTGAGTTTCCCTTGTTGCACATCTATCAAAGCACACCCAGTGGCCAAGAAGGGCCTACCCAATATGAGAGGGATCTCGGCGTCTTCATCCATATCAAGCACCACAAAATCCGCCGGAAATATGAACTTGTCCACCTTCACTAACAAATCTTCGACCACCCCATAAGGATATTTTATAGAACGATCGGCTAGTTGGAGTGACATCCGTGTATCTTTGGCTTCTTTGATCCCCAACTTCTTCATCATAGAGAGGGGCATCAAGTTGATGCTTGCCCCTAGATCACATAACGCCTTTCCTAGAGTCATCTTCCCAATGGTGCATGGTATAGAAAAAGAACCGGGATCCTTCAACTTTGGAGGTAGTTTTCTTTGAAGAATGGCACTACACACCTCGGTCAAAGCAACCGTTTCCTCATCCACTATTTTCCGCTTCTTCGAAAGAAGCTCCTTCATAAACCAGGCATAAGATGGCATTTGTTCCAATGCTTCCGCAAATGGAATGTTAATTTGAAGTTTGCGGAAGACATCAAGGAATTCACTGAAGTGTTTATCTTGTGGAGGCTTCTTCAATCTTTCAGGATATGTTACCTTCATGTAGGGCGGGAGGTCTTTGGGCTCAACCCACTTCTTTCTTCGGAACTCTTCATCTACAAGTTTTAACCTTCCCCCTTGCTCCGGTGCCTTGTCACTTGCCAACTCCTCTCTCTTCGGTTGCTCTTCCTCAACATGTGGTTGTTCCGAGGCCTCTGCTTCCTGAGAACTAGTTGCACCCTTGTTAGATCCCAACACCCGACCGCTTCTAGTTGTTACGGCATTGCATTGGTTCTTAGGGTTGTTCTCGGTATCACCTGGGAAAGTGCCTGGGAGACGTTCATTTAGTTGCTTTGCGAGCTGAGCCATCTGCGTCTCTAGATTCTGAATTGCCGACCCTGTATGAGTTGCCAACTTGTCAATGGTTGTGCTTGTATTGATTGACAACTTCTCAATTGCCGCATTCGTCCTTTCTAATGCCAACTCCCAAGGTTGCCTTCCACCATCTGTTGTTTGCAATTGATTAGGCCCTGGAAAAGCCTGCTGAGTAATGCGTTGATGGATTCCATAGTTTGGCCTCTGATTCTGTTGAGGTTGTTGTTGCCGATTCTGTTGAGGTTGTTGTTGCCCGCTAGACCACCACTAGCATTACTCCAAGCGAAACCCGGATGGTCTCTCCTCATATAACCCCTATTCTGTTTCTTACTGTAATCATTTTGTCTGTTCCTCTGATAGTTGTTCTGGGGACATGTTGTCATAGAAATTTTGGCATCAGTCCACATGTTCTTGAGAGAAGTTGAACGGACAACTCTGAATGTCATGATCTCCATTACAATTATCACAACCCGGAGGAATTCCTTCGTGTATCAGATTAACCTTCTTGTTCCCAGACAATGCCGCATTCTGCATCTTCAACAGTTTATTTTACTCTTGCTTGTGCCGCTTTCTGAGGAGGAAAATACTTAGTGAGGAACTTTTGGGCCATTTGCTCCTATGTTCTGATACTGTTGTGATCCAAGCTGTCAAACCAATCACGAGCGATATCCCTAAGAGAGAGAGGGAATAGCCGCAAGAGAAACTCATCTTGAGAAACTCCTCTTGTCTTTTGCATGTCACAAGCTTCAAGGAAGCGAGTGATGTGTCTATGAGGGTCTTGTTTGCCACCCCCATCAAATTGATTCTCACGGATATGGGCTGTGACACATCCTTCCACTCTGAAGGAATCTGTATTGAGGTTGCCCCTCACGATAGAAGAAGCACAATCATCCAAATTGGGTAGATCGTACTCGAAGAGAGGCTTGTAACGAGGAGGAGGAGGGTTTTCTTCAGCCATCCTCTCAAAATTAATTGCTTCAATCCTCTTTCGTTCTCTGGCATCTTTCCTTAGTTTCTCGGTCTTGGTGATCTCCGAATCAAATAGCAAGTCCTCTTGTGAAAGGATACCTCGCATACAAAAAGACTAGGCAAGACCAAGTGGAATCAAAGAAGTAGAGAGAAATAATAGTAAATAAATAACAGAAAATAAAAATAAAAACAGCTTATAATCAAACTTCCCAAAAATTAAGAAAATTGGTTGTGCCAATCCCCGGCAACGGCGCCAAAAACTTGTTGAGTCACCGGCAAGTGTACTGGGTCGTTGTAAGTTATAAAACATGGTAAGTAATTACCAAGGTCGGACACAGGGATTGGGCTACCAATTCTACCAATTTGCAAGAAGTTCGATACGTTTGACCAAGCAAAAGCAAATGGTTGAGAGGAGAGAGCAAATAGGATGGCAATTCAAATTGACAAATCTATTAGAGATCAAGAATTAAAATATGGAATTAAACATCTAAGGTCACAAATCCACCTACCCAATCATGCATAGTACCCAAGTGATGATGATCCCCTACCTAGGTTCAATTGCAATGTCAACTAGGACCCCCAAAATTCTCCTAATGACATTGTCGTGCTCAATAGGACGTATTCAAGGATTGAGTTAATTACTTACTATGTCTCATAACCCAATCATCAAACTCTATTAAATCTTGTTCCCTATAAGGTTGCACTTATCTCCTACCCACTCTCGTGCAATACTCAGTCTGTGATCCCAATTCAAGTTCTAAACGCGAATTGCCTATCAAGCCTCAACACGTTAACTAGTCAATCATGCATGCCTATGACCAACACAAAAAATGCAGAATTGGAAAACAAGAATTGAGGTAAAGGAAGGAAACATACATCACATTGAACGCTACACTGTCATGGGTGGTTTCATTGATCCCTTAGACAAGGGGATTAGTTCCTCATGCTTGTAACAACGCACAAATAATTGGAGTTCATTGTAATTGGAAAAGAGAAAAAGAAAATAGGGAGATGCAGCTCCAGAGAATAAGGATTCGTTCCCAGAAAAACGCTCTAAAACAATTGGTAAACAAAAGGTTCTTTCAATCTGCCCTAAAGCAGCAATTTATAATTTTCAGATTCTGCACCCGCTCGCGAGGCGAAATTCAGTTTTGGCTCCATCCTGATTTTGAATACTCGCGAGGCGAGATGGTGATTCGCGAGGCGAGACAGAAAGGGTGACTGTTGCTGTTCAGGCTGGTCTTCAGGCTCGTGAGGGGAGATCCTGTTTCGCGAGGCGAAACTTCCAGAATTACTTTTCCACTGTTTTCTTCATTTTCCTTGACTCTAAGAGCTTCACTTTTAACCTGAAACAATAAAAGGAAATGAAAAGCGTAATTCTACTCAAAATAAACTAAAAACTACTAAAAATACATTAAACGAGTCAAATTCTAACTTAGGAACAAAACAAGGCCAATTTGGGAGATTAGCGAGGTTGACTCACACAATATCTACCCCTTTTCTAGCTGGAAATTAGATGAGCCAGAGGCTTATCAGACGTGTCAATTATATTGTTGTGATATCCGGATATGGCCGATACCTGAGGAGATTATTCATACAGCATTTGCATTGCATCATGATGGAGGGTAGAGGAAAGATCCTAGATGTGATTGAGGGTGATTGTATTACATATATTTATACTTGGGAGACGGATGTTTAGTGTGCCGTTATTTAATTAAATGTTGCTAAACCCTTTCCACGTTTGATGTTATATGGTTTCTTATCCCTGTCTTCTCTATATTGAATATGTTTCTATTTGTGATCGTGAGGAGAAGATCCTACGGGGGTGCCCTCTATGGAGGAGCTTGATGGGACCTCGTATGAGCCTGATGTTGGAGGAGGAGCAGTGGATCCTCATAGTTGAGTATAGAGTCTATGGCCAGCGCGTCTTGTCTCTTTAGGATTTTTTTTTTTATTTTCTGTTTGATTATCATCTTGTACATTTTGGGATCCGACTGATGGGATTCCATCTATTGTACTGTATCAGGACTTGAGGTGTATATGTTATGTATGTATATATGTTGTGTATATCTTAAGTTTTAAATTTTCCACTGTTTTAATATACTCGCTTAACGACAATAACGAAATTAGGTATTAATGTTTTGGGTTTTCTTTAATTGGACGTCGGAGCGTCTCATTTAGTGGTATCAGAGCAGTTCGGTTCAAAAACGGACTGTGAGCACTGTGATTAGGGTGAACTGGCCATTTGGTGGAATCCACATCGGATAACAACTATGCTTAGAAGTTGGGTAGTGAGTCCGATGCGACATCTCTATGGCATGTAGTATTTATATTCTAGTTTTATGTAGTATTAAATGTCATATTGATGTGGGCTAATGATTTCTTTTAACAGGATCATGGCTCGAGGCCGAGGTCGAGGACGTGGCATACGGGGTGGTGGTAGAGCGATAGGGGGTGTAGAGAATGAGCCCCATCATCCAGAGGCAGGGATTGAAAGTGGAGGAGAGTCCGCCGAGACTCTTCGGACTATCCACGAGTTAGCATCCATTCTGTTGCAGCAGGCACAGCAGAATACTCAGAGGATACAGAGAGAGGCAGAGTTACAGGAGTGGCAGGATAGGAGGAGAGCCGCCAATGCTGAGGATGCAGGATTGGCTACCTTTATCAAAGGTAAGCCACCCCAGTTTGGTGGAGAGTATGATCCAGAGCGGGCAGAGTGGTGGATCCAGGAGCTCGAGAAGATTTTTGATACTATGAGATGCAGAGACGATAGGAAGGTGACCTATGCCGCCTTCATGATGACCGGAGGGGCTGAGTCATGGTGGAGAGGCAAGAGGAGATTGTTAGAGGCAGAGGGTAGACTGATCAGTTGGGAACTGTTTAGAGAGTGTTTCTTTGAGGAGTACTTCCCACGATTAGTCAGACGCGAAAAGAAGAGAGTTCATGAGTCTCCAGCAGGGAGACAGGTCTGTTGGTGATTATGCGGTCAGATTTGAGGCCCTGATTCAGTTTTCAGAGTTCTATCAGAGGTTCCCAGATGAGGATTGGATGTGCAGAAGATTTGAGGAGGGTTTACGACACGAGATGAGGAGGACTATAGCGCCCTTGGATATTTTGAGCTTTCCAAAGATGGTGGAAAGGGCCAGTGCTATAGAGAGCATGGACAGGAGGCAGGCTGCAGAGCAAAGACAACAGCGTAGTGAGGGTCCTATCAGAGCAGGTCATCAGAGGAGAGGTGATGGAGGTTCTCAGTGGAGGAGAGGACCATACATTAGACCAGGACAGAGCGCTCAGACATCTGCACCACCAGCACTGATTACAGAGAGAGGGCCGGCAGAGAGGGCGGTGTGTTTTGGGGATGCGGAGGTCCGCATTATATCAGGGATTACACAAATAGATCTGGTTGCTACGTCTGTGGCAAACCAGGTCATTTTGCTATGGATTGCCGACAGAGAGCGGTACAACAGCAACCCGCATCCGGCAGAGGAGCTGGTAATTCCAGAGGAGCCGGTGGTTTCAGAGAAGGAGTTGGAATAGGGGTTCCCGTAGCGGGACGATAGACGGCCAGACCTCAGGCCACGGGGAGGGTGTTTGCAGTGAGAGGATCTGAGTCCTATCATTCTGCAGATCTTATTCAAGGTATGTGTTTAATATCTGGCCGACTCTCGTTTGTGTTGTTTGATTCAGGCGCTACACATTCTTTTGTGTCCCATGAGTGCGTAGTTCATTTACATTTTCCCGTTTCTCAGGTACCATATACCTTGACAGTATCCACCCCTACTAGTGATTCTTTGATCACTATGTATGTTTGCTTACAATGTCCTATAGTTGTTGAAAATAGGGCATTCCTTGTAGATCTCGCCTGTTTGCCTTTGCAGCAAATGGACGTTATTATTGGCATGGATTGGCTTTCTGCTAACCAGGTAGTGTTAGACTGTGCCCAAAAGAGTTTATCTTTTATTGAGCCTTCTAGCATAGTATCTGCCAATGAAGGAGCAACTATGAGGGGTTGTGGTTCTCAGCAGTATGTGATGCTTTTCTCTTTGGAAGCTAAGGAGACTTCGAGTGTAGATTCTCTACCTATTGCGAGAGAGTTTCCTGAGGTTTTCCCTCCTGATGTTCCAGGTTTGCCACCAGAGAGGGAGGTGGAGTTCGCTATAGATCTCATACCAGGGGCTGGACCTATTTCAGTAGATCCTTATAGGATGTCACTAGTGAAGTTGGCAGAGTTAAAGAAACAGTTGGATGACATGATGAAGAAGGAATTCATCAGACCAAGTGTTTCGCCTTGGGGAGCACCGATATTGTTTGTCAAGAAAAAGGACGGAAGTTCTAGGTTGTGCACGGATTATAGGCAGTTGAATAAAGTTACAGTCAAGAACAAATATCCGTTGCCTAGGTTAGATGATTTGATGGATCAGTTGAAGGGAGCTTCGATATTTTCCAAGATAGATTTAAGATCAGGATACCATCAAATTAGGGTGAAGAAGGAGGATATACCTAAGACCGCTTTCAGGACAAGGTATGGACACTATGAGTACCTAGTTATGCCTTTTGGTGTAACTAATGCTCTAGCGGTGTTCATGGATTACATGAACAGGATCTTTAGACTGTTCCTCGACAAATTTGTTGTGGTGTTTATAGATGATATTCTTATCTACTCCCGTAGTCGGGAAGAACACGAGGAACTCTTGAGAGTGGTGTTACAGGTGTTGAGAGATAGGCAGTTGTATGCTAAGCTATCCAAGTGTGAATTTTAGTTAGAGGAAGTACAGTTTCTACGGCATGTAATCAACAAGAAAGGGATAACCGTTGATCCAGTTAAGGTAGAGGCCGTGATTAAATGGGAGAGGCCTAAGTCAGTGAGTGAGATGAGGAGTTTCCTAGGATTAGCCGGGTATTACAGGAGGTTCATCGAGGGTTTCTCGAATATTGCATTGCCTATGACGCAGTTAATGAGAAAAGGTACAGCGTTTGTTTGGACAACGAAGTGTGAAGAGAACTTTCAGAAGCTAAAGGAGAAGTTGACTACATCTCCTGTGCTGGCATTACTAGATCCATTAGGACAGTTTGATGTATACCGTGACGCATCATATCAGGGATTGGGTTGTGTTTTGATACAAGAGGGAAGAGTTGTGGCTTATGCTTCCCGACAATTGAGGGTTCATGAAAGGAATTACCCAACCCATGATCTGGAGTTAGCAGCCATAGTATTCACATTGAAGATATGGCGACACTATCTCTATGGAGTTAAGTTTAATGTGTTCAGTGATCACAAGAGTTTAAAGTATTTGTGTGATCAGAAGGAGCTAAACATGAGGCAACGTAGATGGGTGGAATTCATTAAGGACTATGAGTTTGATCTTCAATACCATCCAGGGAAGGTTAATGTTGTGGCGGATGCACTAAGTCGGAAATCCTTGCACGTATCCGCAATGATGGTGAAAGAGATGGAGTTACTTGAACAGTTTAGAGAGTTGAACCTAGGTATGGATTTGATTGAGGATAGACTATGCTTAGGTATGATCACCATCAGTAGTGAGTTTTTGAGAGACCTTAAGATTAAGCAGGGTCAGGATGAATATTTAGTGGATGTGAATCGAGGTATAGATGAGGGTAAGGTTTCAGAGTTTAGGAGAGGATCAGATGGAGTGTTAAAGTTTAAGGATCAGATATGTGTGCCAGAGAACTTAGAGATTAGGAAGATGATCTTAGAGGAGGCACATAAAAGTAAGCTGAGTTTCCACCCAGGAGCCACCAAGATATACCAAGACTTGAAGAAGATGCTTTGGTGGACAAGGATGAAGAAAGAAGTGGCGGAGTATGTTCTATCATGTTTGGTATGTCAGAAAGCTAAGATAGAGCACCAAAAGCCCGTCGGGTTGTTGCAGTCCCTGGATATCCCAAAATGGAAATGGGATAGTATAGCGATGGACTTTGTGGTTGGATTACCACGAACTCCGAAGAGGTTTGATGCGATTTGGGTTTTCATTGATAGGTTGACGAAGTGTGCTCACTTCTTACCTATTGGTGAGAGTTATAGTCTTGAAAGGTTGACCCAGATCTATATCAAGGAAGTAGTGAGGTTGCACGGTGTACCGTTAAGTATTGTCTCCGACCGAGATCCAAGATTTACATCTAGATTTTGGAGACAAATACACGATGCTTTGGGAACAAATTGAGGATGAGTTCTGCTTATCATCCTCAGACGGATGGACAGTCTGGGAGAACAATTCAATCATTAGAGGATCTTTTAAGAGCCTGTGTGTTGGAACATGCTGGCAGTTGGGATGAATTCCTACCATTGATTGAGTTTACATACAATAACAGTTTCCACAGTAGCATCAGGATGACACCGTATGAGGCTCTGTATGGGAGAAAGTGTAGGACTCCGTTATGTTGGTATGAGACTGGCGAGAGCCAAGTGTTGGGTCCTGATGTGGTACAACAAACAACAGAACAAGTTAGGAAAATAAGAGAGAAAATGAAGGAAGCCCAGGATCGGCAGAGAAGCTACAGTAACAAGAGGAGGAGACCCTTAGATTTCCAAGAAGGTGATCACATGTTCTTGAGAGTCACTCCGAAGATCAGAATTGGTAGAGCTATAAAGTCTAGAAAGCTCACTCCCCAATTCATTGGACCATTTCAGATTCTTCGACGAATTGGTCCAGTAGCTTACCAGATAGCCTTACCGCCTTACCTTTCCAACCTTCACGATGTCTTCCATGTTTCCCAGTTGAGAAAATATTACCCTAATCCTTCTCATATACTTGAGCCTGAGTCTATACAACTCCGAGAGAATCTAGAATATGAGGCATTACCGATTAAGATCGCAGATAGAAGGACTAAAGAACTCTGTGGTAGACAGATTCCTTTGGTTAAGGTCATTTAGGATGAGATTACTGGAGATGCTACATGGGAGCGTGAGGCGGATATACAGCAGCAGTATCCACATCTTTTCTGAAGTACGTAAATTCCGAGGACGAAATTTCTTTTAAGGGGTAGTAATGTAACATTCTATCTTTCGTGAATAAAAATTAGATATCTTAATTAGATGGGAATGAGGGTTAGATAAATTAAAATTATTTAAGAATCTAAACACATATGCAAGTTTAAAAAAAATAAAATTCAAGCACTTCAAAAATTTCATTAGGCAAGCACCTCAATTTAAATTCTTAATTAAGGTGGTTTATCATCAACAAAAATATTAAAAGATAATTAGTCATAGATATAAATCTTAACCATAGCTAGATGATTATAATTAATTTACTCAAGTTTTACTCATTATGATTAATTAGCACTAGTCTTAATTAATTATACCCTAGTTACAAGTTTAACCTAAATAAATTAACTAAATTAATTTTTATTTTTATTTTTATATATGTGCAAGTAGCTCATGGTTTTTATGCTTGGAGGACACCTCCATCTCTTCAAATTCTGGATGCATGATGTTGTAGTGCCACCTCCTCCTTATTACATTTTCTTTCATCATGCAAGTGGTAATTGTAATTCATTTTTTTCTTTGATTCACGCCACCTCCTACTTGCCATTTTTCTTCATGCAATTTCTTGGACCAATATCAAACCATGTCACCTGCTTTCCATTATTTTCCTTAGTCCACGTAAATTCCAAGGCCTATAACTGTAGCATGGTAGCATGGATGAGTCATTAGGTTACTTCATCATGAAGAATGCTAGTTAATTTAAACTAATATGAAACTAAGGTAAAAGAAAAGAAAGAAAATGAAGGAATAAGAAAGAACTGGGGCAGCGTGAGAAATAGAGAGAAAGAGAGAGAGGGGCCGTGAGAGAGAGTGAAACTTCCGGAGCCGATTCCGATCCATCCATTTGTCCTATTGAGAAACCGATTATACCGTTGTGATCCTCGAGACGTCTACTTCATTACCCTATCTTTATTTTCTCATCTGGGCTAAGGTAAACCTATGTCCTTTTTATGCCTAAATGCCGTCGGCGACGGTATTGAGGTTATCTTTCAATTCATTTATCGGTTTCCAATTCCGTCTTCAGATTTGGATTACACGTAACGTGTGCTTCACAATGATGTGTTCAGGTGAATTTTTGGAGCCCTGGAGGGTGTAGATTGCCTGTTTGACTGGTTGATGTGAACTTGATACTTGATATATGATATCATGAGTGTGGTAATTATTTTAGAAGTGTTTATACTTATTATTATTATTATTATTATTATTATTATTATTATTATTATTATTATTATTATTATTATTACTACTACAACTACTACTGTGATGATGGTTATTATTATTATTATTATTATTATTATTATTATTATGAGTATTATTATTATTGTCATTATCATCATTATCATCATCATCATCATCATCATCATCATCATCATCATCATCATCATCATCATCATGATTATTATTATTATTATTATATTTCGGTATTTATTATTCAGAAATGATATTATGATATGAGGATATATGATGATGATTTTGGATAACATGATGACGATTATGATGATTGGATGAGTGTAATGATTGTGCTTAGAGGATTGAGTAAATCATAAGTTTTGTTGAGACACGATGATGTATTTGGGGATTGCATACGATATGTGATAGCAGTGCCCAACCGAGATGATTATCGTGAGATGAGGTTGAGATTAATGAGATGAGGTTATTTTGAGGTTATCTAAGAGATTAGGATGACCGGTTAAGGCACTAGGGGTGACCCGAAACATGGTCTGTGATATGAGGGACCTGAAACATGGTCGAGTGGACTTGAAACATGGTCGAGTGGGGTCTATGCCTCGGAGGAAAATTCCCGGGGATAGGCAAATGGCGGACCGTCCAGAGATGATTTCATTTTAGTCGCAGCTATAGTTCATGCATTGCATGAACATACTGGATTGTGGTCCAGAGGTGTGCACCGGGTTGTGTAGCTATAGTGCCATTGCTTTGCGTGGGCACCCTCCATCCGCGGACGAGGGTGTGCGCCGGGGACTCTGGGATGTGTCGATTATATTGTTGTGATATTCGGATATGGCCGATACCTGAGGAGATTATTCATACAGCATTTGCATTGCATTATGATGGAGGGTAGAGGAAAGATCCTAGATGTGGATTGAGGGTGATTGTATTACATATATTTATACTTGGGAGACGGATGTTTAGTGTGCCGTTATTTAATTAAATGTTGCTAAACCCTTTCCACGTTTGATGTTATATGGTTTCTTATCCCCGTCTTCTCTATATTGAATATGTTTCTTTTTGTGATCGTGATGAGAAGATCCTATGGGGGTGCCCGCTATGGAGGAGATTGATGGGACCTCGTATGAGCCTGACATTGGAGGACAAGCAGTGGATCCTCATAGTTGAGTATAGAGTCTATGGCCAGCGCGTCTTGTCTCTTTAGGATGTTGTTTTTATTTTCTGTTTGATTATCAGCTTGTATATTTTGGGACCTGACTGATGGGATTCCCTCTACTATACTGTATCAGGACTTGAGGTGTATATGTTATGTATGTATATATGTTGTGTATATCTTAAGTTTTAAATTTTCCATTGTTTTAATATACTCGCTTAACGACAATAACGAAATTATGTATTAATGTTTTGGGTTTTCTTTAATGGGATGTCAGAGCGTCTCACTGTTCACCAAAAAAATCAGGGTTCAAACACTTTCCTCAAGTGATATATTGATTCATATATGTAATGTTGTATCTGTTTTTATTTAAGAGACATTAATATCCTTTTGAAATCTATAATATATTAGTAATATCTTAGAACCTTTATTATTATTATTATTATTATTATTATTATTATTATTATTATTATTATTATTATTATTATTATTATATTTAAAATTTGAATTATTATTATTATTATATTTAAACATTGAACTTAATTCTAGCTAGTCTATTCTAAAATTGAAAATGCAAAGAAGACATTGGACCGTATAATTGATATCTTGAAGCATTGCTTTGAATATGCAGGTATCACACATTCATGAATTAATTTTTAATCAATCATGTTAAATTATTCATTAGAATCTGTAACTCATGGCCCAATACCTCCAGTGGAATCTCAAATGTGTATGGGGAATTCAACATGGTAAAACAATCATGAGTAGTATGAAAAATATAGGCATGATATATAACAAATTATAGTAAAAAAATGAAACAAAAATAAAGAATACAAAAGTCATAACAAAAGCTATAGGTTCTACAAATAGCATGATGCTTTTTCTAACCAAAACCATAACTTACTGGAAAAATATATAGGAAAAAATAGATAGGTAAGAAAAAAGATAGTAGTAGATTCACAACCGTCTTCACCTTGACATTCTGAAAAGTGAAAAAAAATAAATATAAGAGAATATTATAAGTAACACAAAACTCACGACCAAAGAGAATGCAACACCAAAATAAAAAGATGTGAACCACACAAAGCAAATGGAAGTGGAAAGCAGAAAGAAGAAGAAAGTTGTAACATCTCTGGATGCTTTATGGATTGACGACTATCCCCACAGACCAACACGTGTCTTTTCAGTGTGCTTTGTCCTCACTCACACGTTTCCAAGGAAAACTTCCCAGGAGGTCACCCATCCCAGAATTGCTCCAAGCCAAGCAAGCTCAACTGTGGAGTTCTTAAGTGATGGGCTCCCGAAAAGAAGATGTATCTTGTTAGTGTATGTAGTACCAATCAATTCATATAAGTCTTCCTCAATTGTATAGTCCCATACATACACAGTCTCAGGATCCCTCTCATTCGGGTGTGTAATCGGTTCATTCATGTCTCCCTCCGCCTAGAAGCCTGCCAGGAGCCGCTCCTTGTCCGTGCCTTCTTGCACCAGTGACCACTCCCCGCCCTCGTCGGCACCTGGGTGTTACATGCCCACCAGCTTCCGCTTTGGTTCGTCCCCGAACCACACCGTATTGGGAGAGGTGCCGTTCTGATACCATTTGTAACATCTCTGGCTGCTTTATGGATTGACGACTGTCCCCATAGATCAACACGGATCTTTTCAGTGTGCTTTGTCGTCACTCACAAGTTTCCCGGGAAAACTTCCCAGGAGGTCACCCATCCCAGAATTGCCCCAAGCGAAGCACGCTTAACTGTGGAGTTCTTAAGTGATGGGCTCCCAAAAAGAAGATGCATCTTGTTAGTATATGTAGTACCAATCAATTCATATAATTCTTCCTCAACTGTATAGTCCCATACCTACACAGTCTCAGGATCCCTCTCATTCGGGTGTGTAATCGGTTCATTCATGTCTCCCTCCGCCTATAAGCCTGCCAGGAGCCGCTCCTTGTCCGTGCCTTCTTGCACCAGTGACCACTCCCCGCCCTTGTCGGCACCCGGGTGTTACATGCCCACCAGCTTCCGCTTTGGTTCGTCCCCGAACCACACCGTATTGGGAGAGGTACCGTTCTGATACCATTTGTAACATCTCTGGCTGCTTTATGGATTGACGACTGTCCCCATATACCAACACGGATCTTTTCAGCGTGCTTTGTCCTCACTCACGTTTCCCGGGAAAACTTCCCAGGAGGTCACCCATCCCAGAATTGCCCCAAGCGAAGCATGCTTAACTGTGGAGTTCTTAAGTGATGGGCTCCCGAAAAGAAGATGCATCTTGTTAGTATATGTAGTACCAATCAATTCATATAAGCCTTCCTCAACTGTATAGTCCCATACCTACATAGTCTCAGGATCCCTCTGATAAGCCTCTGGCTTATCTAGTTTTATGACTAGATGAACTAGGGTTTATGTGCCAATTTATTCGAGTTCAATCTCGTTTTCGCCCAAATTTACCTTGTTTTGTTCCTAAGTTGGACTTTGACTCGTTTTGCGTCTTTTGTGTAGTTTTTAGCTTCGTTTGAATAGAATTACGCTTGTGGTTGCTTGTGTTGTTTTCAGGTCCATAAGTGAAGCTCTAAGAATTAAGGAAAGTCAAGAAATAGTGGAGATTGCTATTCTGGAGATTCTCGCCCCGCTAGAGGAAGCTCGCCACGCGAGAGTTTGAAGACCTGGGAAGACAGAGACCATCACGGCCTAGCCGTGATTCACATCACGGGGCGTGAAAGGAAGGTTCGCGTCGCGAGACGTCCTTCGCATCGCGAGTGTGTGAATTCCAGAAAAGTACCAGAGTCAGAGACCATCACGGCCTAGCCGTGATGCATATCACGGCCGTGACCTAAAAGCCACACAAGTCAGAGAACATCACGGCCTGGCCGTGATTCACATCACAGGCCGTGAAAGGCGGACTCGCGTCGCGAGACATCATTCGCGTCGCGAGAGTTCGAATTCCAGAAGTGCGCCAGAAACAGAAACCGTCACGGCCTGGCCGTGATGACCGTCACGGCCGTGACGCGTGGCCTCCTTATAAATAGAGCAGATCAGAACAGAAAAAGGGGACTTTTTGGATCAGAATTTTCAGAGACCTTTTGTAACCCTTATTCTGGGATTTCTTCTCCTCTTCTTTTCTCTTAATTCTTAGGCTTAGGATGAATTCCGATTGTACGTGCGTCGTTGTTACGGACATGAGGAACTAATCCTCTTGTCTAAGGGATCGATGAAGCCACCCATGGCGGCATAGTGTTCATGTAATCTAACTCTCTCTCCTTTAATTCAATTATGATTTTCCAATTCTGTTTTCATTGTGTCGATTATATGCTAGCGTGATCGACTAGTTAAACGTGTTGAGGCCTAGCGGCGATTCGCGTTTTAGAACTTGAATTGGGAACATCGGTCGAATATAGCACGAGAGTGAGTAGGAGATCGGTGCAACCATATAGGGAACAAGAATTAACAGAATTCGAGATTAGGATTATGAGACCTAGTAAGTAATTAATCCAATCGTCGAATACGTCCTAATGAGCACGAGAGTGGATTTAGGAGAATTTAGGGGTCCCGGTTGACTTTGTAATTGAACCTAGGGAGGAATTCATCATCACTTGGGTGTACATATTGGGTAGGTGGATTTGTGACCTTGGACATTTTAGTTTTCTGATTTTTAGCTAATTAGTTTATTTAGACTTGTTAATTGAATTTCGATATTAATCTTCTCTCTCTCAACCACCTTCTGTAACTTGACCGAACGTATCTGACTTCCCGCGGATTAGTCGAATTGGTATCCCAATCCTTGAGTTCGACCTCGCTAATTACTTACCGTGTTATTTTTATTACTTGCGACGACCCGGTACACTTGCCGGAGTCACAACAAGTTTTTGGCGCCGTTGCCGGGGATTGGCACAACCAATTTTTCTGATTTTAGGGGAGTTTGATTATTTGGTTAAGTTATTTTTGTTCTTATTTTTATTTTTATTTTTATTATTTTCTTTTTATTTTCTACTATCTCTCTCTACTTCTTTGATTCCACTTGGTCATGCCTTGTTTTGTATGCGAGGTACACGAAGGAATGCTTCCAGGTTACGAATATTGTGATAGGAACCATGACACTTGGAGTTGTCCGTTCTACTTCCCTCAAGTATATGTGGAACCATGGCATAATGACAGCGTGCCCCAGAACAACTATCAGAGTCAGAATCAGTATTGGGGTGATATGAGTAGAGACCATCCGGATTTTGCTTGGAGTAATGCTGACGATGGTCTAGCCTGGCAACCACAACCTCAACAAAATTGGCAACAACAACCTCAACAGAATGGTGGACCACAACCTTGGGAGTTGGCTCTTGAGAAGTTGAGTGCGACACTTGAGAAAGTGTCAATCAATACAAACGCAACCATTGACAAGTTGGCAACTCATACAGGGATGGCACTTCAAAATCTAGAGATGCAGATCGCCCAACTCACAAAGAAACTAAATGAGCATCCCCCAGAGACTTTCCCAGTTGATACCGAGAACGACCCTCAGAACCAATGCGATGCCACAACAACTAGAAGCAGTGGGGTGTTGGGATATGACTGGGATGTAACTAGTTCTTGGGGAGTTGAGGAAGAACTACCACATGTTGAGGAAGAACAACCGGAGGAAAAGGAATTGGCAAGTGACATGGCCCCGGAACAACCACATGATGAGGAAGAGCAACTAGAGGAAGAGGAGTTGGCAAGGGACAAGGCACCGGAGCAAGGGGGTAGAGAACAAAATGAAGATAAAGTGGCAGAGGAGTTCACCATGCTTGCCAAGCAACCTGATTTTGATGCGTTAAATAAATATGTCGGCTTGCATGCATGTGTGGACACCGGTAAGATAGACCCTCCCACTTGTCTGGCACACTTCCTCGTGAAAACACCATTTGACCCGAGAGGAAGTGAGTTCATAATTGAAGAGGTCAATGGAGTTTTCACACACTGGCTGGGTGGAGTTGATGATAAGGTCATATTGTTGCTACGATCTCCACTCCAATTACCATTTGATCCGGGTGGAGGATCTCATATGATGAGCATCTCTTGGCCTCTGTACCACAGACTATGGGATCCAGGTGGATGCTTCTTAATAAGTCAGGCTCGGGACGTTAAACAAGCGCTACTTGGGAGGCAACCCAAGCTAGGTATCCTTCTCTTCTCTTAACTTTTGTTTTGTTTTTGTGTTTGCTTTTTGTGTTTTGTTTTTGTTTGTCACTCTTGAATAATTTGAGAAGATCAAGAGTTTTTGTATGAAATGTCGTGTCGGCAAGCTTGTTGGATTGTAATTAGATTGAGCGTAGATTGATTGCATGAATTATTTGACCATTGATGATTTCCCCTAAGTTCTGAAATTAGAAAAGTTTATCCCCACTAAAAAAATTGAAAATTGAACTTTGAGAATTTTGTTGTGATTACTTGATTTATGATAAGTTTGGGGTGAGGGGGGTGCACACACCAGGAATTGTATCTCGGTCAAACAATTTGCAAAATGTCCAGGTGAGGATTTGAGCCTCCAACTCTGTTTTTGAATGTGTGAATCACTGTTAAGTTGCACTTTCCCGAATTTGCTTGAATCTCTATATGGTTTGCATGATTATGTGTTGCATCAAATGATTTAGGCAATTTTCTTTGAATAACTACTTGGCCTGAAAAGAACCATCCCTAATGCATGTTCCCTAGTTAGCCAAATTGAGCCCAATTGACCTATTGTTTCTTGATGACCCTACATTACGAGCCAAAATCTGAAAAACCATGTTAACCCAATTTTAGGATTAGGAGAGCATGGAAATGAGCAAGAGAAAGGTTGTGAGAAACTAAGTTTGGGGTGGCTACAAGGTATGTGTCATATTGGGATGAGAAAAAGAAAATAAAGGTTGACCCAAGGCAAAAAGAAAAGAAAAGAAAAGAAGAAAACAAAAATTGCCAAAAGAAAAGGGGCAAAACAAAAATAATATCAAGGAAAAGGTTGTAGTCACCCGAGCCCAAATGAAAAATGGAAAGAAAGGAATTTGAGTGGAAAATGTGTTTAATGCTCATGCTCTCTTAATTCCTAGGGACTTAAGCCTAAATATCCTTGATTATCCTACCCTCAGCCAGGCCCCATTACAACCTTTAAAAGACCTTTTGATGTTGCATGCATGTTTTCGTGGGAACTATGTTTGAGATGAAAATCAAATTCATGGGAAGTGCTTTTGATAAGTGAAATTGAGTGAAAAAGTTGAAAGCCTAGACAAACTTGAGCGAATGAGTGAAATACTAAATGCCCTTGTGAGGAAGGCGGTTGTTTGAAATTGGTGATCTTCCTTTTGTGTGTGACCCTGATCCTCAACTTAGACTAATGATTACATGAATAATAATTTCTCAATTGTTTAAAGTAGATGAATGTGGGGATTACATTGATGAAAAAAGGGGGGGGATCAAAGAAGAAAACTGTTTTGTAAAGTCGCATGAAATTTGTGCGAAATTGATTAGATCTTTAGGCTTGCCAAGTCTTGAGTCGTTTTTGAGTTTTAAGCTTGCTTGGGGACAAGCAAGGTTTAAGTTTGGGGTATTTTGATAAGCCTCTGGCTTATCTAGTTTTATGACTAGATGAACTAGGGTTTATGTGCCAATTTATTCGAGTTCAATCTCGTTTTCGCCCAAATTTGCCTTGTTTTGTTCCTAAGTTGGACTTTGACTCGTTTTGCGTCTTTTGTGTAGTTTTTAGCTTCGTTTGAATAGAATTACGCTTGTGGTTGCTTGTGTTGTTTTCAGGTCCATAAGTGAAGCTCTAAGAATTAAGGAAAGTCAAGAAATAGTGGAGATTGCTATTCTGGAGATTCTCGCCCCGCGAGAGGAAGCTCGCCACGCGAGAGTTTGAAGACCTGGGAAGACAGAGACCATCACGGCCTAGCCGTGATTCACATCACGGGGCGTGAAAGGAAGGTTCGCGTCGCGAGACGTCCTTCGCGTCGCGAGTGTGTGAATTCCAGAAAAGTACCAGAGTCAGAGACCATCACGGCCTAGCCGTGATGTATATCACGGCCGTGACCTAAAAGCCACACAAGTCAGAGAACATCACGGCCTGGCCGTGATTCACATCACAGGCCGTGAAAGGCGGGCTCGCGTCGCGAGACATCATTCGCGTCGCGAGAGTTTGAATTCCAGAAGTGCGCCAGAAACAGAAACCGTCACGGCCTGGCCGTGATGACCGTCACGGCCGTGACGCGTGGCCTCCTTATAAATAGAGCATATCAGAACAGAAAAAGGGGACTTTTTGGATCAGAATTTTCAGAGACCTTTTGTAACCCTTATTCTGGGATTTCTTCTCCTCTTCTTTTCTCTTAATTCTTAGGCTTAGGATGAATTCCGATTGTACGTGTGTCGTTGTTACGGACATGAGGAACTAATCCTCTTGTCTAAGGGATCGATGAAGCCACCCATGGCGGCATAGTGTTCATGTAATCTAACTCTCTCTCCTTTAATTCAATTATGATTTTCCAATTCTGTTTTCATTATGTCGATTATATGCTAGCGTGATCGACTAGTTAAACGTGTTGAGGCCTAGCGGCGATTCACGTTTTAGAACTTGAATTGGGAACATCGGTCGAATATAGCACGAGAGTGAGTAGGAGATCGGTGCAACCATATAGGGAACAAGAATTAACAGAATTCGAGATTAGGATTATGAGACCTAGTAAGTAATTAATCCAATCGTCGAATACGTCCTAATGAGCACGAGAGTGGATTTAGGAGAATTTAGGGGTCCCGGTTGACTTTGTAATTGAACCTAGGGAGGAATTCATCATCACTTGGGTGTACATATTGGGTAGGTGGATTTGTGACCTTGGACATTTTAGTTTTCTGATTTTTAGTTAATTAGTTTATTTAGACTTGTTAATTGAATTTCGATATTAATCTTCTCTCTCTCAACCACCTTCTGTAACTTGACCGAACGTATCTGACTTCCCGTGGATTAGTCGAATTGGTATCCCAATCCTTGAGTTCGACCTCGGTAATTACTTACCGTGTTATTTTTATTACTTGCGACGACCCGGTACACTTACCGGAGTCACAACACCCTCTCATTCGGGTGTGTAGTCGGTTCATTCATGTCTCCCTCCGCCTAGAAGCCTGCCTGGAGCCGCTCCTTGTCCGTGCCTTCTTGCACCGACGACCACTCCCCGCCCTCGTCGGCACCCGGGTGTTACAAAAGTATCAGTAGAAGAGAAATCAGAATGTGTAGAGAGACTATTCAAACAAAACTCAATGTCAATCAATTTCATCTTCAAGAGAGATAAAGGAAGATACGTGGATGAACTATGTGGATGAACCAACGAAAAAAGGATATGTAACACATCTGAAAAAATGGAAGAAAGTCGAATTAGGTTATAACAAAAAAAAAAATGTAAGTTGTTTTCTATTGCTTTTGAGTCGAGTTCAAATATTTATAGACCTAGTTTTAATAATAGAAGAGACAATGCATGAGAATGTGCTCTATACATATATTATCTTAATTTAAAATTTAAAACTAAACAATAATTAAATTAATGATGATTGATATTCATATGGAAATATTTTATTTTATGGAAGATATATCTCACCATGATGGTTTGATTCTTCCAAATGAGTCAATCAATATCTTACCATTAATGCATTGATTTAATTTCAAATTTAAAATTTTATTGATTATTATTTTTAATTAAAAAGAATATTGATTAAGCTCAAATTAAGGCTGGTTCACATCTTGTGATTGTGATGCCTAAATTAATTCTAGATCAACCACATCCCTGTACATCCGAATTGTGGGTTTTGACTTTAATTATCACATTTATTTGGTCATCGATACTTAGGAATATGTTTTTTGAAAAAGCTCAAATTAAGGCTTGTTCACATCTTGTGATTGTGATGCCTAAATTCTAGATCAATAATCATAATTATACGTATTTTGTTGGCTGATTATAGTTGGAAATTTTATTGGAAGGTTATGATTGTATTAATGGTTTAGATTGTATAATTTGTAATTTATTTATAATTTATAAGTTATAATTTATGAAAGTCTAGCCACCTCCATTAATTGTATTTGATTGAATGAAAGCACGACACCTAAGCGAAATTTGGAGGGAATGATTGTGCTTAAGCCACATGTGAAAAGTGGAAGCTCTAACACTTGGAGGTTGCCAATTTGAGAATTTTCGCAAATGTATTCACTACAAGAAATTTAACTTCTAGTGACAGACAAAATCTGTCACTAGATGTCAAAAATCCGTAGGTAAATGTTAGATTGACTTTGACCTACGGACAAAGTGGGTGTCAATTTTAAGGGGACACATAGCTACGCTTCTTTGTGTGTCACTATAACCTTTATCTACGGACGACAACACACTTATACCTACAGTTACATCTGCTTGTCACTATAGGTTGTACCTACAATTTCTAATGGTATAGGTAAAAGCCATTAACTTATAGCTACACCGTCTAACTGTAGATAAAAGGCAAATATTAGTATAAAAAAAATAACTTTTACCTAAGGTCACTACTCGTTAATGACCGTTAAATGATACATATTTATTATTATTATTATTAAATATATTTTATATGGTGATACATCCATAAAAATATGATGATACTAAAATCATCATAACTATTCATATTAATACGTTACACATTATTCAAACGGTCTTGCACAAGGGATAAACAAATGAATTTTATTAAATAGGTACAAAGGGCACCATAACCCATAAAGATTACAAAAGAGAATCGTAGTCCAGAAAACCCATGTCCTTCACTAAATTTGTTGGTCATGACAGAGCAACCAACTTGCATTACAGAGGCACATGTGAAATTTTCTGAGGGAATCAGTTCCAGCCCCTTCACCAAAAGAAAAAAACTAAGTTAATCTTCTGATCTTGGCAAGACTAGACTTGTGGTGTATAACAACCTTAGTTGTTTTCCCACCATAATTAGAATATAGGCCGGGAAATCCCAACACTTTAAATTCTGATATCAAACAAATTCATAAGTATAAAAAGGCTGATAGTAAAATACTCTAATCATGCAAAAAAGAAGTTTCAAACAAAAAGATATAGACACAATATTAGCTACCATTTGTGAGAAAGTAAAGCCAAATATGTAGTCAATAATGGCTGAACTAAGTAAATTGAGAATCTATGTGCTTGCTCGTGTTTGATCAAATTCACCAGAAGATATGCTAAGAATATTTTCATACCTATAACTTTACATGTAGCAAGTCCAGTGGCACAAAGATTTTAAGAGAATTCACTAAGAACTAGAAGAAGCTCAAGTTGGCAATTGTAAAGCATGAATTAAATTACCAATGATGCACCAGTCCCAATTGCAAATAGCTTTGCTCCATCACGCTGCATGATAGTCCAAAGCCACCTGTTGAAAAAATGAAACCCAGTGAATGTAATATTTAAACATAATGATTAATGACAATGTTTATTAAAATAATAAATAATAAATAAAGATAATGAAAAGTAACTTAACAAGTGTTAACCTGGAAAGCATTTTCATGGCAGCCATAGAAGAATTTAGCAATAGGTCCAGCACTGAGAGCAAGCAGTGGTCTGAGAGAAACTGTGGGAGCGAGGAGCCACACAAGCATAAAATCTGCTACAATGGCCATTACTTGGTGGGGACAAAAAAGAATTAATGAATGACTAATCTGTGGTGTAAAGAAACAGGATAAGTTGAGTTTTAAAGAGACAAAAAGTTTAGCTTTACAAATTACAAGCAAAGATGTTTCCAAAAGAGAAATGTGATATACTAAAGAGTTTCTGGGGAAGGAAGAGAAACCCATCTTAGACACCAAAAAATATATAACCAAAAAGAAATCTTGTTGACACTTGCCCAATTAAGTGAGGGAACATCATGGACTGCGAACTGATCCGCGTCAGAGAATTTGGGACCCAGTTTGGCCTTGATTTTGGCCTAATTTGACAATTCTTGTGAAACCTGAAATTGTAGGTCTCTTCCTTTTCTTTCTAGGGACAACAAGATCACCAAAATCTGATCTCTGTAGCTCTAGTTATGCTCTTCTCAAGACAACAAGGTCAGGATGAGTGAAAAATCTGAAAATTAACTATGTTTAGCAATTAAGCCCAATTATGCCCAATAATGCAAAACTGAGCCAAATCACCAATATTAAACACATATAGAAATTAATTAGGCCAAGTATAGAACACTAAAAGGTGACTCAAAATTGATTTATCGCACGCTCGTGCTTGAAAGGAAGCACGCCCGTTCTTCACTTATGTGACAAGCACGGCCGTGCAGGGGACAAGCACGCCCGTGCTTCCCCTCAAGATAGAGAACATAATTAAGGACTTAAAGGGGGTTTTAACCCCCAATCTCCCCCAATAACGCTATGTTGACATGACTAATTAATGTTAAAGAGTAGATAACTCGGTTAATGGTTAATGAAGATAATTAATGATGATAACATGTTTAAGTCGGTAACTGTTGGGTTATCACACGTTGATAACTTCGGTGCTTATTGGCCAAAGTGGCCTCGATGCTTATTGGTCGAGGTGTTGATGATGTTAAGTCTTGGGTGCTTATTGGCCAAAGCATGATAATGTTGATGATGAAGTCTTGGGAGCTTTTTGGCCCGAGAAAAGGAGGTGGTTGTTGTTGTTTATTGTTGTGCCATGCATAGAGCATTGGAGTTGATGGTTGAGGGGGAGGCTTGACATAGGGGAGATCGCCTGAGAGTACGGTGATCTGACCATCCACGGTAGGTCACTCGAGGTTTGGTGACCGCGACCCCGCGTGATGAGGCATCCACGGTTTGATGAGTTGGCTATCGATGGGGTTCACCCGAGGTTCGGTGAACTGCCGGTGTTGGTGCTCCTATGGCCAATACGGATATGTAACTCTGAAATCGTTCATCCTGAGTTAGTTTGGATCCACATGCATAATGGAGTAGCAGAGTAGTGTTACATTGCACCGCATAGCATACTTGATTTTGATGATGTTGATGTATGATGATATATATATGCTGATATATGCTATGATGTTGCCATGCTTGTTGTTTACCTTGCTTCCTATCTCCTCGCCGTATATGTTTACATGATTCTTACTCCCCGTTTTCTGTTTTCTTGTTTGGCATGTTTGGTTTCATGCAGAGGATGACGAGCAGTCCGGAGAGGAGTGACTCTGAGGAGCCACCACTCATAGTTAGCTCCTTTCTTTTGTTAGTTTAGTTTTCAGTTGTATTCCGAGGTTTTTTGGGAATGGTTATACCAGCTCTGTTGTGACATCAGGTTGGGATGTTTCTTATTGTTTTTTTTGTTTTAAACTTGATTTTATTTCCGCGTTTTGAGAACTCGTTCATGTGAGACCTTTCTACCCATGGACAAATGTTTTATTTATTTCAGTAAATACATGATTTATTTTTCAGATGAGATGACGTTCAAATCAAAATCTTAACAATGTGCAAATGTATAGAATACAAACACATTCAGCAACAGAACACTCAGTCTAAACTATCTACACCAAACCAGAAGCAATAAAAGAGAAGATACATCAATAGTCGTGGCTAATAAAACCAAAAACTGGCATCAAGCAAACCATTAGAGAATCAAAGAAAGCAAGAAAAAATTCATAACAACAACATGGCCTCCAGATCAACCATAAGTTTCACACCAACACACACAAAGCTCACTACTCTGTTTCAATTAAAAGCTGTACATTCCACGACGCAAAATCCAAATTATAGTAAAGACAAGAATCAACAAAGATCGTCATGCCTCAACAAAATTAATAGCAAAATTAATTATTCAAATCAAGAATTAGATATGAGATGACCTTCAAATCAAAACTTTCAATTGTTAGAAGCAGAGGTAAAACGAATAATTACTCGGAGCTTGAAGAAGAGTGCATCATCAGTGGAAACCCTTAGGCTATCTCGAAGAAAGAAGAAGAAGGCTCAAATTCAGATCAAGAAAATAAAATTGCAAATTACTAAAAAATGGAGCTCAAAATTCAAAGATTGAGAAAAACTGACGAATAGAGCTAAGGAGATATGAGATTTGAACAAAATAAGATGAAAATGGAAGAGCGAAACATATGAGATTCAAGATATGGAGCTTCAAATCAGTTTCCAAAATTGAAAATGAAAATAATCAAATTATTCAAACCTTGATGATGGCGTCAAACAAGATCTAGATTTATGATCGTATTTGGATATGGATGATGGCGACGAAGAAGATCGAATGGACGCTAGGGCCTAGGGTTCTACACTAAAGCTATATCCGTTGCATATAGAAAAAGGAAGGTCAAAGAGAAAACAGGGGAGGGAGCTACGTCGAGAAATAGGAGAAAATTGAAAAGTTAGAAAAATTAAAAAGAGGAGAGGAGAAATACCTACTCACAAAACGAAACCGTAGGTAAAACTTTTAATAAGTAGTGAAGTGTTTCTAAAATCATAGGTAAAAGTTACTTTTAGTGACAGAAATTATTTCATCAGTAGAAGTATCATTCGGTAGATGGTGGTTTTCTTGTAGTGATTATATATAGATATAGATATAGATTACCTCATACTTTATTACTGTTGTTTCTTGGTAAGACTTGTATATCATTTCAACTTTATATACAATATACAGTCACATAAAATATGATATCATATGCAGTGTTGCATCTAGGGTGCCTATTTTTTCTTTACATTTTCTAAAGTATTCTTTCATATCTAAGATGTAGTCTTGCATCATAATGCTTTTATTGTTTGTTCATTTTTAGATGAATTCAAATGATAATGTTTAACACTTTAACAATAAGAGGAGGAAACATGAGGATAACATTAATTTCCTCAATTCTCAATTAAATCACTTAGTTTAGTTTACAGCTGACTTACATGGTATGTTCTAGAATTTACCATTTTTTGTTAAGTAAATCATATTGGTTAAACATTTCCTATGAGTTATTCTTTGGCATTTTTATCTAATGATTGATCTTATTAACTTATTAGTGAGTCTTGGAATGTTTCATTCAACTGGTGTGATAGAGAATGGAAATGGCACCTTCCATACCGAAGAGAATAAAATAACGCATACTGAAATGGAAACAATAAAATAGATATTGAAACAGGAGAACTCCGCTACTGGTATATTTAGAATTTCAAAGCCAGTTCTTTGGTTCGACCATTGAATTTGCCACATGCAAATGAAGCTGTGGGAATTGTTGCAACACTTGCAAGGGTTGATAGTGATGAAATTAGCAGGTCAACATCATTGTTTCTTTCAAATATTGGAAACCCTTTGGCTTCCCGGTTTCAATCTTGCAGTATACAACCACACTTGTGGTCACATGATCTATCAAGTTCCCAATTACATTACTACTAATATGAATATTAAAACTTGATTACCATACTCTAATTTCTCTAGTCTATTTTTCACTAGCATGGTTAGGAAGAGAGAATCTATATTTTTTAAAACCTTGTCCCAATTGCTCCTGGACACTTGAAGGTAGTCTTTGACACATCTTCTTCGGCTATAAAGATTTGATTATAACCTGCATGGCTATCCATACAACATAAAATTTCATTTCCTGATGCTAAGTCGACAAGCATTGTAAGACTCAATGACTTAGAGATTTTGATATATGACAAATACAATTTAATGTGTGTGCAAGTGTTTTAGTGACAAATTGCAAAGACAGGTATCAAGAAGTGATCAACAAGTTCATTAAGTAAATTCAAGGAAAATATTGAAGGAAGAACTTGAAGGAATCAAGGAGCTGAATGTAGTAATCAAAAGAGTAAAGTCAAAGATCAAAGGATCATCAGGACCAAGCATAAAGGAGAATTTTATATTTAAGTCTTAGATGATTTGTAAGAGAAAGAAATCTCTTAGTCACAAAATAGCTCAACTAAAAAGATGCATGAAGAAAATCAATTTTCATAACCTACATTAAAAGGAATAAGTTTTTATTAATGAAAATGATTTTTGGAAAGAAGAAATAGATTTGATCAGGAATGGATCCCCTGTGTTTTTAGTCTGATAAACTCATAATACACAAGATTCTAATCGTTCTCATCCACTAAAGTGACAGAAGTGCTCGTCCACTAAAGTGACAGAAGCGCTTGTCCACTAAAGTGACAGAAGTGCTCGTACACACAAGTGACAGAAACGCTCATCCACACAAGTCTTTGGACATTCCAAGTTCTTAACAAGAAGCTCCGTCCAATGAAGTGGCATATGGAGCTCGGCTACTATCAACTACGAGCCCTGAGGATTGAAGACGACGCCGATGTAGAATCTTATTTCAAGAACCAGAATCAAGAAAACAGATTTTATATTCAGACCCAAATCCGTTTTGATTGATCCCAATGACTATAACTTGTTTTCTATATAAAGAGGGATCAAAGGAAAACTTTTAACATAATACATATATCATAACATATCAGAATTACATGAAATCAATTTGAGAGATCAAATATGAAAATCATTCATCATCTTTCTTAAGCTTATTATGAAAAGAGTGTTTCATTCTCATAAGTGCTTCAATTTGTATATCTGACTATTGAGAGTTAGGAATCAATTTTTCGTTCTATTTGATTGTAAATAAAGAGGGAGTCTCTTTGGTTGATTAGGGTGAGGTATCCCTAAGGAAGAACATTGAGGCTCTTCAGAAGAATGTGGTATCTCGAGGTGAAGGAGTGCTCTGTGGTGTAAAGGTTTTTTAAGCTACCTGGCTAAAGCTTGTTGTGTTAGTGTGTGAAAACCCACAGGTGGAGTGGGGACTGGATGTAGGTCACTGTGGTGGTGACTGAACCCGGATAAATCCGGTTGTGTGGTATCTCTAAACTCAAACTCTTTAATTTCTGTCTTGCGCATATAACTGTGATCTTGATGTTCTAAGTTTTCAATTAATATCAGTTCTTGATCTGTATAATTAGTATTGAATCTTGAGTAAACTGTAATAATAACTGTGTATTCGATTCTACTCTTAAGGATCAATATTTGAATTGAATCTTGCATCATATGTGATCAAATTCGAATAGCTTAATTTCTGTTTCTCAATCACTGAAACTGAAACCTGCAAGTTTGTTCTTGATTGTTAATGCTTGTATCTGAAACTTACATAACTTGTTCTTAATCTTTAAAGGCTTAATCAGTTTCTGTATTTTGTTATTATTGAGTTTTGAACCTAAACATATTCTGTGATCTATTAATTCTGAATCAATCTTTCTTATCCTCATCACCTTCTATTAAAGATTTCATAAAAAACCCTTCACTATTTTTGTAAAAGATCCTGAGGCAACTCTGATTTGAAAAGTTTTTGAAAAGAAATTTTAAGAGGAAAAGATTTTAAGAAAACTCAATTCGCCCCCCCCCCCCCCCTCTTGAGTCATTGAAGCCAAAACAACAAACATGTCGGCTATTGGCATCGGATATTCATCTTTAGGGTAGCAGTATTTAGATTTCTAAAATATAAGCATACCCTCATTTTGCCATTCTTTTTAATAACAAGAACTATGTTAGAAACCCAATCGACATTCCCGGTTGTTCGAATGAACTTTGCTTTAAGCAGTCTCTCTACTTCCTCTTTGATTTTATGCACCACATCTGGGGCAAATCTTCTGCTCACCTATTTGATAGGTTTGCAATCCTCCCTGAGTGGTAACCGATGTTCGACAAGATCCCTGCTTAAACTAGGCATTTCATCGTAGTCCCATGCGAAGTAATCTTTATACTCTGCAATTAGTATGACTAGTTTTTGTTTGTAATCCTCTGGCAGAAAAGCACTCACAAAGATAGGCCTTTTCTTTTCCTCCATACCTAAGTTTATTTCTTCCAGGGGATCTTCCACTTCCACATTTTGCTTAACTTCGGCTCCCTCTTCAAAACCCAAAGGGCCGTCGTCAATGATACAGTCCGCTAACACACTTTCTGAAGTGTGTACTTCTTTGTCGGCCAGATAGGCCGACAATCTTCTCAGTTGTATTTCAAGGCTCATTGTCGGAATTTGACCGAGATTTGTCGGCCTCTTCCTTTATCTTAACGTCAAATTGACTGAGAAGACTTCCAATGCATCCTTGTCAATGACCCCTTCGTTGGCAGTTATAGGTCTGACGTTTGGTGAATAGACCTTGAAATCAACATGTAATTGCCGAGCATAACAAGCGCTGTCATCTGCTTCGACTATTTCTACCCGATCTTGCGCATTCCACAAGATTACTTTTTGATGCACTGTTGACGGAATTGCTCCCACAACATGAATCCAATCCCTGCCAAGTAATAGGTTAGTTTGACTTGGCGGGGATTATCACTAACAGTGTCATCCTTTCGATGGTGCCAACTTGAATATTCAAAAAAATGACTCCATCTGACGGAGAAGTTTTGCCACTGAAATCAGTAACGACCATATTTGTCGGAATTAAATCCGACAGATCCTTCCCTACCTTTTTGAACATTGCTCTTGGCATCAGATTCACAGCAGCTCCCCTGTCAATTAAAACCCTGTTGGTAGGTCTTCCATCTATTATGGCCTTTACTTGCAAAGGCCTCAAATGGTTTCTTTGTTCATCGGTGGGCTTCTCTAACTGGGCTGCATTGTCGAATATGGTAACCAACTTCTCTTGAACGTACATCCAAAAATCGCCTGGATCTCTATCATTGTTGATGACATCATCATCGTCGGAGAAGCCAACTTCGAGATATCCCTCATATTCTGCTAGGATGAATGGAATCAATCCTATCTTCATTCTCAAACCTGGTTCCAGTATGATTTCATTTTCTGGATCTTCATCCAAGAATGGACCTCCAACCATTCTGCCATGATTTCTTCTTAAATCACCCTCGTCATCTGATCCTAACCTATCTAACAAAGGTCGGGCCATGCCACCGCCATAATTGTCTAGAGCCTCTATAATGTCAGTTAGGTCTTCATTTTGTCTATCCACGTCGATGTCTTTACTGATGTTTATTTCATCATTTGGATCATTCAGTGCTTCGATGACAGCATCAAAAGACAAATCTTCCTTGGTTAGATTGCATTCGGGCTTAAACGTTGTCAACAGTTGTTCTTCCATTCTCGCCTAAAATTATTTCTCAAGTCCAGAAACCTTTTCTATGTCTACCAAACCAACAAGCCATTTACCTATGGACTTTGTTGGTGGTGATGCCATCTCTAAAGCCTTCTTGTTCTTTATGTAGTTCTGTGACATGGGTCTATTCTGCTTAACTTGAGTAACAGGCATCCTCCTATCGACACCCACCTGGTGAGCTTCTATCATGCTTTTCATCTTGACTTCTCCACTTTGGTCGGTCTTATTGTCAGCCATTGCAACCAAGCAACCGGTATCCTGAGAAGGCAATTCTTTTATTATGATGCCCCTTTGCTGGGCAAGCTTTTTCTTTTAACCCCGACGGATCCTCTGCAATCTTCTTTTTTGGCTCTTAGATACGGGTGACTGAGTTGACGGCCCTGACAAACCAAGTCCTACCATCTGAGCGTTTTGAACCAATTGCCCTCTTCGGTAATCTTTGTTCCAGAAGGGGGAATTCCAATCATTAAACTTATTCTTTCTCACCCATTTCTACTTTCGTAACTCCGGATAACGGGCCATAGCAGAATTTTTTACCCATCGATGAGCCGTTACGTTAGATAGGGGCTTCCTGGTCTCGATGGAATTGAATCCTCCACCGACATATTTGCTACTTCCAACTGATTCTCCGATTGGATCTTCAAGCAAACCTCCAGTGTTATGTTGTTTAGGTCTTGTCTGATACATATGTTGCTGACGGCTACCTGTTTGCCTATTAACAACATGCGTAGTATTCTTGTGCACATTGTGAGACCCAGCACGGCTGTTCGGGTGCGAGAACCTACCTTGACTATTACCATCACAAGACTCAGCTCTGTCTTGTTGGTGATATGATGGCGTTTTCTGCCCCCTTGGCTTCTTGGCAGCAGCATCGTCATAAAATCCTACACCTTTTGGGCAAACTTTGAAGATACCACCATATTTCTTACGTGTCACGAAGTCAACAAGTGGTTCCCCTGGCTTTGGATAGATATCAAAAGAATCAGTCAGGTACATCTGAATATTCTTTCCAGCTCTTATATTGACCATGCCTATTCCCATAGGGACTTGGCGGTCAGTTTTGTTAACTTCAGGACCGAATGGTTTGTATCAATCTTCTTGTCTGGTTTCTTGTCTGAAAACTTTAGTCTTCCTTCTGTCAAACCTTTCTGAATGATGTCCCTGAAATGCATACAGTCGTTAGTTACATGACCAAAAGTATTATGAAACTTACAATACTTCTGATCTTTTATTTCATGGGCTTTCAATAGCCTATGATCATCTGACAACTTTAACTGCTTATATTTGAGCAGAATGTCAAATATTTGGTCGGCTTTGGTAACGTCAATTGTATACACTTTCTTATTGATGAATGGAATCCTTTCTCTGGCCCTTGCAGGCCTCAAGGCATGACATGTATAAGGGGGACCAATTTTCAATTCCACATAGTCTACCTCATATTCTTCAGAATTATTGGCCTCTTCGTCAGAATCACTACATATGACAAAATTAATATTTTCTCTTTTGAGGAATTTCCTCTGCTTGAAAACATTTTCGGCCTTCAGTTTTTCAATTTGTCGGACTTTGTCACCCAACTGGGCAAGAATAATTAGGTGTTGGTTGACCAATTTCTTCCCCCGCAGCAATCTTCACTGTTTCTGCCTTAGAGATATGGGTGAAGCAACGACTCCTCATTTGACGGAATCAGGCAAGGTAATCATTGACAGACCCCTAAAGAATTGATCATGAAAGCTCCTCTCTAATTGATTCCAGAAATGTATGGAATTAGGTCTCGGGGTTAAAAACCAAGAAAAAGCATTCTTAGTTAATGAACTAGGAAAGAACTTCATTTTTAGTCCCTCCTCTAAAGCCAAGTATTCTAATTCGATCGTATATCGAAAAATGTGCTTGACAGTTGATTCTCCACTTTCCCCCGAGAATTTTGACAATTTGGGTATTTTGTATCCTCGAGGCATTTCTGCTTGTTGGACCCAATCAGGAAATGTCGATGCAAAAAATGGTTTATTGGCATAACCTATATTAAAACCAAATCTATTCAATGCTTGCTCGACAACTTGGTTAACATTCTGGTTTAGAACATTTTGACGAAGCGCTCCAAGAGCGCCCTGGTTTATGACAAAGTCTCGTCTTCCTCTGGCTGTAGAATGTGTACATTTCCACGTCTCAAAGGGCCTTGACGATGGGACTGTGGCCGCTCGTCATCTTGTTCGAATCCGCCAAGTTGGATAACTTATGGTTGTTCAACCCGTGGTTGGTTATTTTGACCCTGGTTGACATTCCTATTGACATTTCTATTGGGATTTCTATTGGCATTTTGGTTATCGTCTGGGGCTAACACGCTCAAGGCTCTATTTAACCTACGTATCTCATTTGCTAATGTCAAGCATGCATTATTCGTGTTTTCCATCAGTGGCATAATCACTGTAACCATTTGTTGAGTAAATGTATTCACCATGTCAAAGTTACTAGAATCAATTTGTTGTCGAACATTGACTGATGTAGCCTCTGACAGACCAACAATATTTTGCGGGGGTTGTCTAAGTGGGGATACTTGTGGCATGTTGAGTCACCGGCAAGTGTACTGACAGTGCGTGCATCGTGAGAGCGCACGTGCGATTCCGGCAAGTGTACCGGATTGTCGCCAAGTAATAAAAGATATCGATCCCACAGAGACTGTGATCTCGAATCACAACTAATTTTCAAATTAGTAAATCTAGACTGTATAAAAAAGGATTTGTATTTTGAAAAGGTTTGAAATTTTGAATTAAGAAATAAACAAACAGAATCAAATAAAACAGGAAGTAAACTGTTTATGGGTTTTTAGATCTAAATGGATTCCTAGGGATTTGGGTTACCTTGGAGGCTGTTTATGTTACTAATCTGATTTACCCTTGTTAATTGTCGAAATTGCCTTGAAGGCGAGTTTATCCTCAATTAGTTTAAGCTCCCTCTCGGGTTACAAAAACCGTGCCCAATTGAACCAACCCCTACTCTCGTGGTAGTCGAATTCAGATTGGACCCTTTGCGTTTCGTGACGACTCGTTGATCCTTGAAGGACGGCTTCTAACTCTCGTGATTTCAGTCCTAAGTCCGACTCTATAGATCCGACACCTAAGTTCACCGCTAGGTTCCTCCTTAGAATGCCTGTGACACGTAAACAAGTGGCCACCGAATTTACGAGTGATTCAAACACTAGAAATCAGATCTAAGACAAAATCGAAATTAACAAAGATATTACATCAAATTAACATCATAAAACAACCTTGGGCATAGCCCCAATCCCTAGAAACTAAGCTACTACTCAAGCCTTGCCATGGAGATGACAAGCTTGATTAAAAAATAACATGAAAATAAACTAAGAAGAAGGAGAAGAAGAAGAAGATCCTAAATTATAGCCTAAGTGGTAGCAGCCAAAAAAGTCTTCCTCTGCCTCTTCCTGGGTCCTTATTTATAGATTTGGGAAGTTTGAATCCCAATCTATATCAAATTCTGATCCAATTCAGTTGCTTCAGGTCCAAGTAATGCGCGTCACGGCCGTGATGGCCATCACGGCTAGGCCGTGACGGCTTCTGCCTCTGTCACTTCTATAAATTTCAGACTCTCCCGAGGCGAACGGACTTTCGCGTCGCGAGCCTTCGAGTTCTAGCCTGTGATAGATATTACGGCTAGGCCGTGATGGGCTCTGACTTGTGGGGGTGAAAGGTCACGGTCGTGATGGGCATCACGGCTAGGCCGTGATGGGCTCTGTTTGGCTCATTTTCTTCACTTTTCAAGCCCCATCTTCATCCAAACTCCATCATGGTTGATCTTGAGCATTTTATCCTTAATTCCTGCAAAACAACACCACAAAACCGCCTTACCCGTTCCAAGGTAAAAACTAACAAAAATCAAGTTAAATATGCCTAAACTACATGAAAATGCATGCAAAATGATATACAAAGATGAGGTGAAATCACACTCATCAAATCACCCCAAGCTTAAGATTTTGCTTGTCCTCAAGCAATCACTAAGGCCAGAAGATATAAATAATTAGATCGTGGATAGTGAACCAAAAACCCGAGAAGCTAATCCAGGTGACAGGCATATTCAATAAGCACCCAAGAGATAATCGATTTCAAGTCCAATTAGAAGCTTAGGTTCTTCAAATTCATTTTCTCACCGATTCAGGCACTCGTCTCACCTCACTCAAGTGTTCCAGGGTATATGACATTTCGCTCAATTTCCTCAAGGAAGGTATTCTACCATAGGATTGACTATTAACCAAATCTCTACTTTATTAATGAGAACACATAAGAATCAAGAGGTCTTTTACTTTGGTTGTAATGTGGCCATGTGATTTATTGTTAGGTGGGAAAATCAAGAAAAGGGAAATTCAAGAAGGCTAAACAAATTATCAAACATTGCAAAGTATGACACCTTCTAAAATACCTTTTTGGGGCTTTGATTTACTTTTCCACCTTTCTTTCCTTTCTTATTTTTATTTTTCACTTTCTTTTGTCATCCCCTTCTCCATTTTTTTTCTTTTGTGTTTATTTCATTTTATTTATATGGAGAATGGGAGATTTTTTTTAGCTCAAGAGAAATATTTTGTAATTTTCTCATCCCATACTTTTTCAAACTACCTTTTTACCCTTTTTGTAATACTCTAAAAGGTGTCATACCAAACATTATTCATCAAAGTATTTAAGGTACCAAGAAAAGTATTTTATTATTTTAGGCTCAAAATTGGGCAACTAAGGGGTAGCATTTAATCAATCTAAGCTCAGAAGGCCGGAAAAATACCTAGTGCCTCAATCATTTTCAAAAATGTTTTCAAAAATATTTAAGTTTCAAAATGGTTTCAAGTCAAGTTCTAGAAAATACAGTCCAAGAGGAATTAAAACACTCTATCACAAAGAATGGGGTAGATTTAGTGAATACCCCTTTTTGGCTCAAAATCTTACATTTAGTAGTTCAAAAATCAGTGAGAAACACAAATTTAAGGAACCACATGCTAATTATCAACTATCAAAAAATCATCTCAAGAATTTTTATTTTTAGCCTTGTTACAAGAATAAAAAAAATTTGGGTTCGAAAATTCACTATCTCAATTCATTTGGCTCCAAGTTCTCACAATTGGATGCATATTCTAAGTGAGGGGCAATCTAGAGAATGTGATCATACAAAACCATGCCTATGTGAATGCAATATGAATGCAACAATGCAAATGCAAAAATACCCCCACCCCAAGCTTAAAACTTACATTGTCCCCAATGTAAATAATCAAGTCGGAGAGGGGAGAAAAATTGGAACAACTTACCGAGTTGGTAGCCGGTGTTGGCTCACATTCCAGTCAAAACTTTGGTGGAAATAGCATCACGACCGTGAGGCTCATCACGGGCAGGCCGTGATCAATTCTGGTCTTCAGGAGTTGGCCTCTCATGGCCGTGACCTGAATCACGGCTAGGCCGTGATGCTCTCTGATCTTAGGGTCCTTCTCATCACGCCCGTGATGGATATCACGACTAGGCCGTGATCCTTTCTGGTGCTCTTGGTTAACTCATCACGGTCGTGACCACTGTCACGGCCTGGGCGTGATGGCTTCTGACTTTATTTTTTACCCAGCCCTTCTCTCTCTTCCTTCCTTCTCAACCTGAAAAACACTAGACAAATCTATTAATTTATGATTTTTGCCTCTTGATCTTCTCAAATTATTCAAGAGCTGAATTCAAAAATAAAAGGAAAAAGGGAAAGAAAACTTGGGTTGCCTCCCAAGAAGCGCTTGTTTACGGTCTTAAGCTTGACCATACTTCCTTCAATCAACCGGGGTCGACTGGGCGTAGAAGTGCAGGAACACTTCTTTTCCCTGGAACTCCTTCGAAAAGCCGATTCTACTCATACGGCCAGTTACGCTTCCGCTTCCCTCTTTTCTCTCGGAGCTTCCTGGCCTTCCTTCCTCTCGGCGGAAGTTTTGTTTCCGCATGAACAGCAACTCCAAATTCATCACTACAGGGTGCATCATCAGCCATGCATATCTTTGGAGACGTTCCTCTACATTTAGGAGACGTTATATCGATTCTGCACACATGGCTCTCAAAAGGAGGGTTGTTATAGGAGTTAGTCAATTGAAAATCTACCCTACCTTCCTCTACATTTAGAGAGAGTTTACCATTCCTTACGTCTATCACTGCTCCAGCGGTGGCCAAGAATGGCCTTCCTAAAATGATGGGGAATTCAGAATTCCCTTTCATATTCAATACCAGGAAATCGGTAGGGATGAAGAATTTTCCTACCTTTACAGGAACATTCTCTAGTATGCCTAGAGGAGTCCTAGTTGAGCCATCCGCAAATTGTAAGGAGAATTTGAACGGACTCAACTCTTTGCTTCCCAACCTTTTCAAGATAGTGAGGGGCATCAAGCTCGCGCTAGCCCCTAAGTCACATAAGGCTTGGTCTATCTGCACATTTTCAATCGAGCAAGAGATAGAGAAACTACCTGGGTCTTTCAGCTTCGGAGGCATTTTAGTTTCTATATCTACTAGCTTTTTCTTGACCAACCTTTATGGGAAAGGTATCGGGGGTTGGTACGGTGGTGGGGGGACATACTTTGGTTCTGGCTCTTCCTTTTCGCTCGTGTCCTCCTCTGGTTCCACGTCCATCTCAACCACCCCAAGCTTATCATCCCTTAAGTGTATGGCATTACAATGTTCAATGGGATTTGCTTCGGGTTGCCCCGGGAATGTACCCTTAGGTCTCGAGTACGTGCTGGCTTGTTGGGCAATCTGAGTTTCTAACATCTTGTTATAAGTGGCTAAGTTGTCTACCTTAGATGCTAGCCCCTTTATTGCCTCGTTCACTTCCCTTCCTTGTTGTCTAAACTCCTCATTTTGTTTTGTCTGAGTTTCAACAAAACTTTCTAATAAAGTCTCGAGTTTAGATCTTTGTACCTGAGGAAACCCCGGTGCGGCTTTCCTATTACCTTGGCCCTCTTGGAACTCATGGTTGAGCGTGTTGCTGTAGTTGCCGTAGGAGAGGTAAGGGTTGTTCTTCCTTTGGTTGTAGGGATTTGGGGGAGCATAATTGGGCAACTTCGGGTTCGTGTCGTAGAAGTTGTGACAAGAGTTCACTTGTTCACCCGAAGCACCGGATCCATGATCAATACCCCATGGGCATTCCATTATGTCATGTCCCTGCATTCCACAAATCTCACAAACAATGTTAGTAGCACCTATTGCACTCACATTAGCCCTTTCAAGCTGATCAAAACGTTTATTAAGTGAGTCTATATTTGACATTATGAGATCAGTGCTATTTACTTCAAACTTACCCCCCGAAATCTTGTTTGGGTTATTACCTCTTTCTGAACCCCATTGGTGGTAGTTGGTGGCGACGTTTTCAATGATGTTGAATGCCTCAGTCAGAGGCCTATTCATAAATGCTCCACCAGCTGCAGAATCAAGTGTCACCTTCGAAGAGTAATACAATCCATTGTAGAAGGTGTGCACTAATAACCACCTCTCTAGTCCATGATGTGGGCAAGACTCCAGCAGTCCCTTGTAGCGATCCCAAGCTTCTGATAAGGATTCTCCGTCTTTTTGGAAGAAGTCGGTGATCTGGGTTCGTATGTAAGCCGTCTTGGATGGAGGGAAGAATTTCTCCAAGAATGCCTGTTCCAGTTGGTCCCAAGTTGACAAGGTGTTAGCGGGGATTTGCTTTAGCCAAGCTTTCGCTTTTCCAGTAAGAGAAGAGGGGAACAACCTCAAGCTAATAGCATCAACCGGGGCACCATGAATTCTGATTGCGTCGGTGAACTCCAAAAATGTTTCTACGTGGTCAGTCGGGTCCTCCGGGGGCAGTCCTCCAAATTGGTGTTGCCTAATCATGTTGATTAGCATAGGAGGTATAGTGTAGTTCTCTGCCTCAATCTCTGGCCTAGCAATCCCAGTTCGCAAGCCCCTCGAATTTGGGGCTGCGTAGTCCTTCAAAGGTTTTGTATCCGGAAGATTCGCCATGAGTGGAATGGGAATCGACTTTTCTCCCTTTCTTTGTAGTCTCCTACGTCTATGGAAGGTCCTCTCGATTACTGGATCAACCTCACTAAAGCTCCCAAGACTTAGGGATCTTTGCATATAACACACAGAGATGGATACACTAGAAGGAAAAAGAGAATTTTTTTAATAAAAATTAAATAAATAAATAAAAAGGTCCAGAAAAATCAATTTAAAAATTAAATTGAGATTCGAGTTGGCACAGTTCCCCGGCAACGGCGCCAAAAACTTGACAGTGCGTGCGTCGTGCGATTCCGGCAAGTGTACCGGATTGTCGCCAAGTAATAAAAGATATCGATCCCACAGAGACTGTGATCTCGAATCACAACTACTTTTCAAATTAGTAAATCTGGACTGTATAAAAAAGGATTTGTATTTTGAAAGGGTTTTGAATTTTTAATTAAGAAATAAACAAACAGAATCAAATAAAACAGGAAGTAAACTATTTATGGGTTTTTAGATCTAAATGGATTCCTAGGGATTTGGGTTACCTTGGAGGCTGTTTATGTTACTAATCTGATTTACCCTTGTTAATTGTCGAAATTGCCTTGAAGGCAAGTTTATCCTCAAATAGTTTAAGCTCCCTCTCGGGTTACAAAAATCGTGCCCAATTGAACCAACCTCTACTCTCGTGGTAGTCGAATTCAGATTGGACCCTTTGCATTTCGTGACGACTCGTTGATCCTCGAAGGACGGCTTCTAACTCTCGTGATTTCAGTCCTAAGTCCGACTCTATAGATCCGACACCTAAGTTCACCGCTAGGTTCCTCCTTAGAATGCCTGTGACACGCAAACAAGTGGCCACCGAATTTACGAGTGATTCAAACACTAGAAATCAGATCTAAAACAAAATCGAAATTAACAAAGATATTACATCAAATTAACATCATAAAACATCCTTGGGCATAGCCCCAATCCCTAGAAACTAAGCTACTACTCAAGCCTTGCCATGGAGATGACAAGCTTGATTACAAAATAACATGCAAATAAACTAAGAGAAGAAGGAGGAGAAGAAGAAGAAGATCCTAAATTATAGCCTAAGTGGTAGCAGCCAAAAAAGTCATCCTCTGCCTCTGCCTGGGTCCTTATTTATAGATTTGGGAAGTTTGAATCCCAATCTAACTCAAATTCTGATCCAATTCAGTTGCTTCAGGTCCAAGTAATGCACGTCACAGCCTTGATGGCCATCACGGCTAGGTCGTGACAGCTTCTGCCTCTGGCACTTCTATAAATTTCAGACTCTCGCGAGGCGAACGGACTTTCGCGTCGCGAGCCTTCAAGTTCTAGCCTGTGCTAGATATTACGGCTAGGCCGTGATGGGCTCTGACTTGTGGGGGTGAAAGGTCACGACCGTGATGGTCATCACGGCTAGGCCGTGACCAGTTCTGACTTCAGTCTTTCTTCCTTTTCAGTTTTGCTCGATCATGGCCGTGATGGGCATCACGGCTAGGCCGTGATGGGCTCTGTTTGGCTCATTTTCTTCACTTTTCAAGCCCCATCTTCATCCAAACTCCATCATGGTTGATCTTGAGCATTTTATCCTTAATTCCTGTAAAACAACACCACAAAACCGCCTTACCCGTTCCAAGGTAAAAACTAACAAAAATCAAATTAAATATGCCTAAACTACATGAAAATGCATGCAAAATGATAGACAAATATGAGGTGAAATCACACTCATCATGTACCGGGTCGTCGTAAGTAATAAACACGGTAAGTAATTGCCGAGGTCGGACACAGGGATTAGGCTACCAATTCTACCAATTTGCAAGAAATTCGATACGTTTGACCAAGTAAAAGCAAGTGGTTGAGAAGAGAGAGAAAATAGGATATCAATTTAAATCAACAAATCAATTAGAGATAAAGTAGGTAGCGATAAGATAAGATAAGACAAGAATTAAAATCTGGATTAAACATCTAAGGTCACAAATCCACCTACCCAATCATGCATAGTACCCAAGTGATGATGATCCCCTCCCTAAGTTCAATTGCAATGTCAACCAGGACCCCCAAATTCTCCTAATGACACTATCGTGCTTAATAGGACGTATTCAACGATTGAGTTAATTACTTGCTACGGTCTCATAACCCAATCATCAAACTCTATTAAATCTTGTTCCCTATAAGGTTGCAATGATCTCCTACTCACTGTCATGCAATATTCAATTAGTGATCCCAATTCAAGTTCTAAACGCGAATTGCCTATCAAGCCTCATCACGTTAACTAGTCAATCATGCATGCTTATGATCAACGCAATAAATTCAGAATTGGAAAACATGAATTGAGGTAAAGGAGGGAAACATACATCACATTGAATGCTACACCATCATGGGTGGCTTCATTGATCCCTTAGACAAGGGAATTAGTTCCTCATGCTTGTAACAACGCACAGACAATTGGAGCTCATCATAATTGTAAAAAATAGGAAAAGAACAAAGGGAGACGCAGCTCCAGAGAATAAGGATTTGTCTCAGAAAAATGATCTAAAACAAGTGGTGAACAAAAGGCCTCTTCTTTCTGCCCTAAAACAGCCTATAAATAGAGGTTCTGTGTCTCGCTGGCTCATGGGGCAAGACGTGGTTCGCGAGGCGAATCTTATGAATCAGATCTTCAGTGATTGGTTTTCTCGCGAGGTGAGATGGTGATTCGCGAGGCGAGACAGAAAGGGTGACATCTCTGGCACAGTCAGGCCTTCAGGCTCGCGAGGCGTGATGGTGATTCTTGAGGCGAGACAGAAAGGGTGACTGTTGCTGTTCAGGCTGGTCTTCAGGCTCGCGTGACGAGATCCTGTCTCGCAAGGCGAAACTTCCAGAATTGTTTTTCCACTGTTTTCTTCATTTTCCTTGACTCTAAGAGCTTCACTTTCAACCTGAAACAATAAAAGGAAACGAAAACCGTAATTCTACTCAAAATAAACTAAAAACTACTAAGAATGCATTAAACGAATCAAATTCTAACTTAGGAACAAAACAAGGCCAATTTGGGAGATTAGCGAGGTTGACTCGCCCAATTAGGCACAAAATCTACCCCTTTTCTAGCTGGAAACTAGATGAGTCAGAGGCTTATCATGGCCTTACTGTTGGAACGAAAGTGGTTCTGGTTTATTTAATCTCTAGGTTTTGATGTTAACAAAGGATTAAATTGGCTTGGCAAAGTGTTAGTTGAGATCTAACAAGTGAGTTCAGTTTATGCCTGATTATTCAAAATAATATAAGGTATACAATGCTTGGACTGTTGCAAAGATTTACCCGTCCAAAGGTTATTTAAACTGTTTATATTTTAATGGTTAAATAGACTACAAACTAAAAATCAGTAGACGTCCATAGTAGCCACGTCAGCAGATGAGTGCTCTCCTCGAAACTCAAGTAGACATCCATAGTGCCTAACCAAAATTCAGTAGACGTCCATAGTGCCACGTCATTGGACGGAGTTTCTCTAAGGACTTAGCAAGTCCAAAGACTTGTGTGGATGAACGCTTCTACCACATCAGTGGATGAGCAGAATAAAACCTGGTGTAGACGTGTTCTAAAACTAAGTGCCAGTAGACGGTTCTGCATCATCTATATCTTTACTACCTTGAATATGATTTAATGCAATCTGTACCACATTGAATTTATTTCAAATGATTGATATTTATTTCAAAGGAATATATGTTCTTTATAATTGTTTTATCTGGTTAATGCCTTGTCTCTATGTAAGAAAATTCATAGTACTATCAAAGAAATACAAAAATCAAACAGTACAATTGGAATTGAAAAACGATATGTACGATGACATCTTTATTGCTGGACAAAAGCCGGGTTATACACAAAGGAGGAAAGAAAGTTTTTAAGGTACAGTTGCTCAAAACAGTGAGCCTCCATTTGGTGATTTTCTGATAACCAAGGATGCTTTTCAACACGGACAAAATCAAGCTATCAGTCTCAACGGATATTATGCATTTAATGCTATCTCTATAACGGGACTATTCAAATAACCGTTGAAGATTTACAACAGAAGTTGAAGACCACTATATATAGTGGGTCTCAAGCAATGAAGAATAACTTTTGCCATTTGAACATTTGCAAGATATTCAAAGCTCATTTTCCCTTTGTAAAGCAAAAGTCTGCAATTCTTAAGGATTGAATATTTGAAAAAAAATTTAGTAGATCTTAAACCTTCATACCCTCACATATAGTGAGCTAGAAAGATCTTAGAAAAATCTCTGTAATAGAGTTAGAGCCTGAAGAGGCTTGGCAAGAAAGCAATACTTGTAGGCTGGAGAGGTGAAGAATACTTGTTGTAAAAACTATTTGGAAATAGAGAAGAAAATCCATGAAGTAGAAGGGATTGGATGTAGCTCTTGGTTGGAAGAGTGTGAACCAGGATAAAATACCGTAGTGAATTTTCTATCTCTTGTCTTATTCAGTTTTATTCCTTTATACTAACTATAGGATTTGATCTTGGTTTTGTTAATCTTTTAAAAAGGATTTCCTGTGTGCTTAATCTTTTTATCTTCTGCTTGTGAAAAGGGTTTTTACGAAAATAATTAACAAACACAATTCAACCCTCCTTCTTGTGTTTGCATGTGCCAACTTCAGTTGGTATCAGAGCTCAGCCTTGACAGGGTTGAGCATCTAACAAGTGCTAAGGCAGTACGATCCTATAATCATGGATGCAGAATGACAAGCTATCAACAGACCCCCTCTCTTTGATGGAACTGATTATGATTATTAGAAAAAGAGGATGATGGCATTCTTGGATGCACAAAATGGTGACATCTGGGAACTATTAGAAAATGGCTACACTGAGCCAAGGAGTGAAGGTGGAGCTGTAGTGCCTAGAGCTGAATGGACTCAAGAGCAGAAAAGCCAACATCAACTAAACTTGAAAGCTATGCACTATCTCATGTAGGCTATCACCAGATCTGAGCATGACAAGGTTCATAGTTGCATTAAAGTTAAATAAATCTTGGATACTATTGAACTAGCTCATGAAGGTTCCTCACAAGTGAAGGAATCAAATATATGCATGCTGGTTCACCAGTATGAGCTATTCAAGATGGCTGATCATGAAACTATCGACCAGATGTTTGGAAGATTTCAAACAATCACCAACAGTCTCAGGTCTCTTGGAAAGGTCTATGATAATAGAGATCATGTGAGAAAATTTTTGAGAAGTCTCTCAAAGCAGTGGAGACCTAAGGTAACTACTATCTAAGAAGCAAAGAATCTGAATACTCTTTCTCTGGAAGACCTTCTGGGGTCATTAAAAGTTCATGAACTTGAACTTAATGAAGAGGAAAACTCTAATAAAGGAAAATCCATTGCCTTAAAGGTCAAGAAAGCTAGTTCCTCAAAGGTGCTTAAAGCTGTTGAGTCCTCGGATGAAGCTGATTCATCAAATAATGAAGATGACTCAGATGAGGATGAACTATCTTTCATCTCCAAAAAAATCCAACACATGTGGAGAAAGAAAGGTGGATTCAGAAGGAAGCAGTTCAAGAAAAATTTCTCCAAGGAGAAGTCAGATTCCAAGGAGAAAGGCCCACCCCTGTGCTTTGAATGTAGGAAACCAGGACGCTTCAAAGCTGACTGCCCAGAGCTGAAGGAGAAAAAGAAATTCTTCAAAAAGAAGAAAGGCTTGATGGCTACATGGGAGGATCTTGACCTGTCTTCTTCAGATGAAGAAGATGAAGCAGGAGAAGAAGCAAACATTTGCTTCATGGCTGACACTGCATCAGAAACTGAATTCACTGATGCTGAGGTAATGGACTCTGATCCATCTACTCTTCAAACTGTTTTTGATGAATTTCTGAATAAATCATGCATATTGTCTAAAGAGTATAAGAGTCTCAAAAAGAAGTTTATTAAACTCTCTATAGATTATGATAAGGTCTGTACAGAAAATCAAAACCTTAAGGATGAGAATGAAGCATTAAAATCAAACAATGTTAGTCTAGCAGACAAGACGAAGTGTAAATCTAATAACTCGTGAAGTTGAACAACTGAAACAAGATGTGACATACTTGATAGACTCTCTGTCAAAACTGGTTGGTAGCTCAGATAAATTAAACCTTATATTAAGATATTCAAGATCACCACGTGACAAATCTGGCATTTGTTATGATAAAGAGAAGCAAAATGCATCTCTGAATAAACCAAGAGTTCATACACAATATAAGGCTTCTAAAGTCCGTCCACAGTACACTAAGTCAAAACTAAGCCGTTCCAATACTTACTGCAAAGTATGTGGAAAAAGTGGGCATGTGTCATCTAAATGCAATCATAACAAGAATGCAAAGCATTCACGACCTATGATCACTAACAAGAAAGGACCCAAGTCAATTTGGGTACCTAAAGATAAGATAATCCTTGTTGCAGATCTGCTTAACAACAGGAAAGAAACAGAAGTCCTGGTACTTGGACAGTGGGTGCTCAAGACACATGACAGGAGAAAGGTATATGTTCCAAGACCTTAGACCGAAAGATGGTGGCTGGGTCACTTTTGGAGGAAACCAAAAAGGAAAGGTCATTGGTATAGGTAAAATTGGTAAACATCCTTTTCCCTCCATTGATAATGTTCTGTTAGTAAATGGTCTTAAACACAATCTGCTTAGCATTAGTCAATTATGTGATAGTGGGTTTACTGTTTCTTTTAATAAGAATATGTGTACTGTCAAGAAAGCTGATGGATCACTCTTATTCACTGCCCAGAGGCAAAACAATCTATATAAGATCTCAAATCAAAGTGTCTCAGGTCTAGTGTCCATTGAGGATGAACGATGGAGTTGGCACAAAAGGTTGGGTCATACAAGTTTGAGATTAATCTCAAAACTGAAAAAACATAACCTTGTAAGAAGTCTACCAAACCTTAGTTTCAAATCTGATGCTCTCTGTGATGCATGTTAGAAGGGAAAACAAGTCAAAGGTTCTTTTGAATCTAAGGATGTTGCTAATACCAACAGACCACTAGAATTGCTACACCTTGATCTCTTTGGTCCAACAAGGACTGCCTCTGCCAGTGGTAAGAAATATGGTCTTGTCATAGTAGACGACTACACTAGATGGACATGGGTTATGTTCCTTGCTCACAAGGATGAGTCATTCAAGGTCTTTTATGTATTCTGCCAACATGTACGGAATGAAAAAGGCATGTGTATAGCTTCAATTAGAAGTGATCATGGGGGAGAATTTGTCATTGATCTATTCCATGAGTTTTATGAAGAAAGTGGTATTCAACACAACTTCTCAATACAATGAACACCACAACAAAATGGTGTAGTAGAGGGAAAGAACAAATCTCTTCAAGAAATGGCTAGGACTATGCTCAATGACAATTTGGTCCCTAAGCACTTCTGGGCTGATGCTGTGAACACTGCCTGCTACATTCAGAACAGAATATACATTAGACCTATTCTGAATAAGACTCCTTATGAATTTTGGAAAGGTAGAAAACCCAACATTTCATACTTTCACCCCTTTGGATGTAAATGTTACATTTTGAATACAAAAGATCGACTTGGTAAATTTGATGCTAAGATAGATAATGGAATTCTACTAGGATTTTCTGAAACTTCAAAAGGCTTTAGAGTTTATAATTCTAGAACTTTTGTTGTAGAAGAATGTATTCATGTCAAATTTGATGACAAACAGCTTGATAAGAAACTATCAGAGCTAGATGAAGCTTTTGAAGATCTTGATCTCAATATCTCAGGAGAGAAACCAGAAATCAAGACTGATATCCAAGTAGACGACAACCTTCAGAGAACAAAGTGATTCTGCTCTTATCTCTGAAAGAAAACCGAAGACAGTGGACAAAGCTCTACTGGACGAAGGAAGGATTCTAGCTATGCAAGAAGAGCTTAATCAGTTTGAGAGAAGTGAAGTCTGGACGCTTGTACCCCTTCCTGAAGACAAGTCATTTATTGGAACAAAGTGCGTCTACAGAAACAAACTTGATGAAGATGGTAAGGTTGTGAGAAACAAGGCAAGACTTGTTGCTCAAGGCTACTCTCAAGAAGAAGGTGTAGACTATACTGAAACTTTTGCACCTGTTGGCAGGCTAAAAGCTATAAGAATCTTAATATCGTTTACTGCACATCATAGCTTTATGCTTTTCAAATGGATGTTAATAGTACCTTTTTAAATGGCTTTATTAATGAATAAGTATACGTCATGCAACCTCCTGGTTTTGAAAATACAAATCACCCTGAACATGCTTATAAGCTTAAGAAATCACTGTATGGACTTAAACAAGCTCCTAGAGCTTGGTACGATAGGTTAAGTTCGTTTCTAATGGAAAGTGGTTTCAACAAAGGAAAAGTAGACACAACTCCATTTAGAAAAACTATTAAGTCATACTTTATTATAGTACATATTTATGTTGATGATATCATTTTTGGTGCTACTAATGAATCTCTATACAAGGAATTTTCTAAGTTAATGCATAAAGAATTTGAAATGAGCATGAAGGGAGAACTCAAATTCTTCCTTGGACTTCAAGTTAAACAGTCTATGGACAAAGTGTACATCCATCAGACTAAGTATACAAAGGAACTTCTAAAGAGGTTTAAGATGGATGATTGCAAACCAATGAATAATCCTATGCATTCCACTTCAATACTGAACAAAGATGATAAAGACAAAAAGGTAGACCAAAAGGTATAAAGAGGTATGATAGGATCTCTTTTATATCTGACTGCGTCTAGGTCTGATATAATGTTTAGTGTTTTCTTATGTGCTCATTTTCAATCTGATCCTAGAGAGTCTCATCTCTCAGCAGTTAAAAGAATATTTAGATATTTAAAAGGTACTACTAATCTAGGATTGTGCTTTAAGAAAAATGATGATTACAAATTAGTTGGTTTTTGTGATGCTGACTATGATGGAGATAGGATCGAAAGAAAAAGCACCAGTGGAGGATGTCATTTCATTGGAGCTAACCTAGTATCATGTTCAAGAAAAAGGTAAAGTATCATTGCTCTTTCATCTGCTGAAGCAGAAAACATATCAGCTGCAAGCTGCTGCTCACAACTTCTATGGATCAAACATCAATTGGAGGACTACAATGTCATTATAAGTAGTATTCCACTTATATGTGATAATACTACTGCAATCAATTTATCTAAGAATCCAATATTGCATTCTAGAGCTAAGCATATAGAAATCAATCATCATTTTATTAGGGATTATGTGCAAAAAGGTTTGTTTGCTGTTCAATTTGTAGATACTGACCATCAATGGACAGATATCTTCGCTAAACCTCTTGCTGAGGACAGATTTATCTTTGTAAGAAAGCATTTAAAAATGTTGTATGTGGATTGAGTTAGTATATTTATTGTAAAGTTGGTCGTCTATTGCATGTTCTCTCTGCACGTCCACTAGTCATGACGTCCAAAGCACGTGAAATTTACGCGTCCACTCTTAGTCTTGTGTGGACTCGTCTGTGCACACATTTATTGCTTATATTAATTTATCCTTGAACACATTTATATGAAACGCTTCTTTTTCCTTGCTGAGTCAGCCACCTTCATCAATCCCACCGTAACATTTTACGGTCCCAAGTTCCCAACGCCGTTTTACACTTAATGACATGTCTTGTCAGTTTTTTTTGGAAACTATTGTTTTTCAGAAATCTTTCAAAGTAACCTCTTTCCCTCTGAAAAACTTTTCGTGTCTCTTCATCCCTGTTAACCTCTCTCTCAGAATCTTTCAAACTCTCTGTCTCCCTTGTTCTTCCAAACCTCAACTTATCTTACTCAAACAATTGCTTCAACCTATGCCCCCATGCCTGCTTTTGCAACAGACACTGTAACACCCTGTTTTTCCTATGTTTTCTGTAGCAGTAAATACATATTTTAATGTGTTTATTTTAGATTAAATTCAGAGGATGATTTTAATTAAACTAAAATCATTATATTGTGTTGTTATATCATATGAAGTTACCATAAAAATTTCGGTTGAAAATTCAGACGGAAGCCGGTCTGCGTTTTCACTGCTGGTACAAGTTTACTGAGCATAAAACCTAATTTTGATCCGTGAACGAGATAGTGTTTTTATTATGTTTCCCTCCACTTTGGTTATTTTGAAAATTTTCGTTCAAAAATAAAATAAAATATTTTATTCGGCCGAAAACTTCGAAAGAATTATGATCGGAAATGCAACCGGGTACGAAATGGAGCAGAATAGGAGACATAAAAGGCTTGAGGTGAGATGAGGGAGTGAGGTGACTGACTAGAAGTATGGCCTAAGCTACCTCCTAAAAAGTGGTCATGATGGACTTTTTGAAATATATCATATTATATTCTAAAAACCTATTTTTTCTCTCTCTTCTCAAACCAAACAACACACAAGGTCAAAACTTTCTCTCCAAGCTCATTCCTCTCTCCTTAATTTCGTGCCACTCTCTCCCCTCTCTATATCCCTTTCATTTTCACTTCATCATCTTCCTCCTTCAACCTCCATTAAAGTTCATCTTCTTCCTTTCTTCTAAAAGGTCAAGCTCTTAAAGCTTTAGTTTTTATTCATCTTTTGTACTTAAGTTCTTCATTAAAGTTCTTCATTATACTAAGGGTAATGCTCTCATATAATTTTTTTTGCAAGTTTCATCTTTTATTTCTTAGTTTACTTTATGTGTCCTTTATATGCTTTAAACTTCTAAAATCTCTCTAAAATGGTAGAAAACTCCTTTTGAGTTGAAACCACTTTCTATAGTCTTGTATTAACTTATATTTTCACATACTAAGAGGTTGTGTCAAACAAAAATATCTATCCATCTCTTCCAATGAAGGCTGAATGCTTGCATTTGTGACCTAGGAAGTTTTTATTTCAACTTTTGGAATATGATCATGTGTTTGAGTTTCTAACTATCCCTTGATCTTGAATCTACAAATCTTGGAAGTTTTGATAGCTTATTCCTATGATAGCCGAAAAATATGAATAAGTAGGCCTAGGATACTATGTTTCAACTTTCCATTTATTGATCATGGATTTAGAACACTTAATAACTTGTTTATTTTATGTTATTAAAGCTAGTATGTGTTACTTTCATTTTTCCAAGAAGATCATGGACTTGAGCTCCATAAGATATTTGGATGCTAAGTGTTGTGACGCCGGCAAGTGTACCGGGTCGTCGCAAGTAATAAAATAAACACGGTAAGTAATTACCGAGGTCGAACTCAGGGATTGGGCTACCAATTCGACTAATCCGCGGGAAATCCGATAAGTTTGGTCAAGTTACAGAAGGTGGTTGAGGGAGAGAGAATAGGATTGTATTCTAAATTAACAAATCTAAATAAAACTAAACTATTAAAATCTGAAATTAAAATGTCCAAGGTCACAAATCCACCTACCCAACATGCATACCCAAGTGATGATGAATTCCTCCCTATGTTCAATTACAATGTCAACCGGGACCCCTAAATTCTCCTAAATCCACTCTCGTGCTCATTAGGACGTATTCGACGATTGGATTAATTACTTGCTAGGTCTCATAATCCTAATCTCGAATTTGATTAATTCTTGTTCCCTACAAGGTTGCACTAATCTCCTACTCACTCTCGTGTAATATTTGATTAGTGATCCCAATTCAAGTTCTAAAACGCGAATCGCCTCTCGGCCTCAAACACGTTTAACTAGTTAATCACGCAAAACATATGATCAATGCAATCAAATCAGAATTGGAAAACATTTATTGAGACAAGGGAAAAAGACATACATCACATTGAATCTACACCGCCATGGGCGGCTTCATTGCTCCCTCGGACGAGGGGATTAGTTCCTCATGCTCATAGACAAACAATCGGACATAATCTCCATAAGAAAATAAAAAGAAAAGAGGAGACGCAGCTCCAAAGAGAAACAAGGATTCGTAACTACTGATCTAAACTAGTGGAAAAACCTTACTAGGATTCGGATCTCCAAAAGCTCTCTAGCCTCCGATCCCCCAAAGCTGATCCGAAACATCCTTTAAATAAGGATTCTGAATCTTGCTCGCTCGCGGGGCGAGCACTCCTTCGCGAGGCGAATTTTAGTATTGGCGCGCTTTCAAATTTGGATTTTCGCGAGGCGAGGGTGTGTTCGCGGGGCGAGTCTTCCAACTTCAATCTGTCACAGCCGTGACATTCATCACGGCTAGGCCGTGATGGTCTCTGTCTTCCAGGGTCTTCAGGCTCTCGCGAGGCGAGCTGTCTCTCGCGGGGCGAGACTTCAAACCTAAATCTGTCACAGCCGTGACCTTCATCACGGCTATGCCGTGATGGTCTCTATCTAGCAGGTCTTCAGACTCTCGCGGGGCGAGAAGAGTCTCGCGTGGCGAACCAGAGTGATGACTGTTGCTGCTTCAGTTGATGTTCAGGCTCGTGAGGCGAGCATCAACTCGCGAGGCGAGTATCTCCAGAAGTGCTTTTTCCACTGCTTCTTGACTTTCCTTGACTCCCGAAGCTTCACTTATTGACCTGAAAACACCAAAAGCAACCAAAAGCATAATTCTATCCAAAATAAGCTAAAAACTACACAAAAGACGCAAAACGAGTCAAAGTCCAACTTAGGAACACAACAAGGCAAAATTTGGGTGAAAACGAGAGTGAACTCGACTAATTGGCACATAAACCCTAGTTCATCTAGTCATAAAACTAGATAAGCCAGAGGCTTATCAAAACACCCCAAACTTAAACCTTGCTTGTCCCCAAGCAAGCTTAAACTCAAAAAGGACTCAAGACTTGGCAAGCCTAAAGGAATCAATCGATTTCGCACAAATTTCATGCAATCAAAACAGTTTTTCTCCAATGATCTCCCCCCTACATTAATGTAATCCCCACATTCATTTACTTTAAACAATTGAGAACTTATCATTCATGCCATCATTACTCTAAGTTGAGGCTCAAAGATACACACAAAGGAAGATCACCTATTTCAAACAATTGCCTTCCTCACAAGGGCATTTAGTATTTCACTCATTCGCTCAAGTTTGTCTAGGCTATCAACTTTTCACTCACTTTCACATTCTAAGAGCACTTCCCATGAATTTGATTTTCATCTCAAACATAGTTCCCACGAAAACATGCATGCAACATCAATAGGTCTTTCAAAGGTTGTAATGGGGCCTGGCTAAGGGTAGGATAATGAAGGATATTTAGGCTTAAGTCCCTAGGAACTAAGAGAGCATGAGCATTTTGACACTTTTTCCACTCAATTTCCTTTTTTCATTTTTCTTTTTGTCTCGGGTGACTACAGCCTTTTTCCTTGCTAATCTTTTGATTTGCCCCTTTTCTTTTTTGGCAATTTTTTTTTTCAACCTTTATTTTTCTTTTTCTCACCCCCAATATGACACATCACCTTGTAGCCACCCCAAACTTAGTTCCTCACAACCATTCTCTTGCTACGCTTCCATGCTCTCCTAATCCTAAGATTGGGTTAACATGGTTTTTCAGATTTTGGCTTGTGATATAGGGTCATCAAGAAACAACAGGTCAATTAGGCTCAATGTGGCTAACTAGGGAACATGCATTCAGGATGGTTCTTTTTAGGCCAAGTAGTTTTTTCAAAGAAAATTGCCTAAATCATTTGATGCAACACATAAACATGCAAACCATGAAGAGATTCAAGCAAATCCGGGAAAGTGCAACTTAACAGTGATTCACACAATCAAAAACAAAGTTGGAGGCTCAAATCCTCACCTGGACATTTTGCAAATTGTTTGACCGAGATACGATTCCTAGTGTGTGCACCCCCCTCACCCCAAACTTATCATAAATCAAGTAATCACAACAAAATTCTCAAAGTTCAGTTTTCAATTTTTAAGTGGGGATAAACTTTTCTAATTTCAGAACCTAGGGGGAAATCATCGATGGTCAAAATAATTCATGCAATCAATCTATGCTCAATTTAATCAAGACCCAACAATCTTGCCGACACACTATTCATACACAAACTCTTGATCTTCTCAAATTATTCAAGAGTGACAAACAAAAACAAAAACATAAACAAAAACAAAACAAAAGTTAGGAGAGGAGAGGGATACCTAGCTTGGGTTGCCTCCCAAGTAGCGCTTGTTTAACGTCCCGAGCCTGACTCAAGTCGCCCCTAAGGGTTAATCCGGAGGAAGATCCTGCTTGCCATGCCATTCCTTGGCCCGTTCTTTGTAGGTTTGTGCCCTTTTATTTGCTCGCATGTGGTTCCCGGACAACTCATTTAAGTTCAGGACCCTTCTATAATCAGCACGAACTCTCCACTCCGTGGTGGTCTTTTTTGGGATCAACTTATTGTTTTCATTGACCACCACGGTTGTGCCACCCTTCGACTTCGGTGCTTTATTATCCTTTTTCATACCCTTGTTGTTGAGCTTTTCCCTTGCACATTCATCCTCTGGGAGAATCGATAAGGCTTCCATGTCTTTTAACCATTCAAGATAGACCTCATCCCCCGAAGGGCCTTTTTCCTCTCTATCATCATCATGGGATTTTACCAACACTTGAGCACGTGAAGAACCATGGGCTTCTCTAGCTGCCTTTGCCTTAACAGTTGGATCCACCATATCCACACGATACACTTCCGACCTCTCTGCAGGGTGCTTCATTGCTTCAAAGAGATTGAAGACTACCTCATCATCTTGCACCCTTAGAGTGAGTTTCCCTTGTCGTACATCTATCAAGGCACCCCCAGTGGCCAAGAAGGGCCTACCCAATATGAGAGGCACCTCGGCGTCTTCATCCATATCAAGCACTACAAAGTCCGCCGGAAATATGAGCTTGCCCACCTTAACTAACAAGTCTTCGACCACCCCATAAGGATATTTTATAGAGCGATCGGCTAGTTGGAGCGACATCCGTGTATCCTTGACTTCTTTGATCCCCAACCTCTTCATCATAGAGAGGGGCATCAAGTTGATGCTTGCCCCTAGATCACATAATGCCTTCCCTACGGTCATCTCCCCAATGGTGCATGGTATCGAAAAAGAATCGGGATCCTTCAACTTTGGAGGTAGTTTTCTTTGAAGAATGGCACTACACTCCTCGGTGAAAGCAACCGTTTCCTCATCCACTATTCTCCGCTTCTTGGTGAGAAGATCCTTCATGAACCGGGCATATGATGGCATTTGTTCCAAGGCTTTCGAAAATGGAATGTTAATCTGAAGTTTGCGGAAGACATCAAGGAATTTGTTGAACTGCTTATCCTGTTGAGGCTTCTTCAATCTTTCAGGATACGGTACCTTCATGTAGGGCGGGAGGTCTTGGGGTTCAACCCACTTCTTCCTTCGGAACTCTTCATCCACAAGCTTCAGCCTTCCCCCTTGCTCCGGTGCCTTGTCACTTGCCAACTTCTCTTTTTCAGGTTGCTCTTCCTCAATGTGTGGTTGTTCCGGGGCCTTGTCATCCTGAGAACTAGTTGTACCCCTGTTAGGTTCCAACACCCTTCCGCTTCTAGTTGTTATGGCATTGCAATGGTTCTTAGGGTTGTTCTCGGTATCACCTGGGAATGTGCCTGGGAGACGCTCATTAAGTTGCCTTGCGAGCTGAGCAACCTGCGTCTCTAGATTGTGAATTGACGCCCCTGTATGAGTTGCCAACTTGTCAACTGTCGCAGTCACCTTCTCAAAAGCTGTGCTTGTATCAATTGACATCTTCGCAACTGCCGCGCTCATCTTCTCAAAAGCCAACTCCCAAGGCTGCCGTCCACCATCTGTTATTTGCAACTGATTAGGCCCAGGAAGAGCTCTTTGAGTATTTGCTTCTTTGAATTCCAATGTTCGGTCTCAGACCCTGTTGAGGTTGTTGCCAATTCTGTTGAGGATGTTGTTGACCGGCTAGACCACCATTAGCATCACTCCAAGCGAACCCCGGATGGTCTCTCCTCATATACCCCTTATTCTGATTCTGACTGTAGTCATTACGTCATGCATTTCTCGATAATTGTTCAGGGCACAGTGTCATAGAAGTTGTGGCATGAGTCCACATGTTCCTGAGGGAAATTTAGCGGGCAAATCTGAGTGTCATGATCTCCATTACAATTTGCACAACCCGGAGGCATTCCCTCGTGTATCGCATTAACCCTCTTGTTCCCAGACAAAGCCTCATTCTGCATCTTCAAAAGTCTGTTTTGCTCTAAAATGGCTTCCATTGTCCCAGAACTGATTCCACTTGAGGTTTCCCTACCACGGTTGTAATCATTGTATGACATCTTCTCTAACAATGCCCATCCATCCTCGGCTGATAAATAAGAGAACGAGCCGCCAGCTGCGGCATCACAGTTCATCTGATAGCGTCCCCTCAACCCATTAAAGAAATGTTGAACTTTAGAGACCGGGTCAAAGAACGCTGAGGGACATCTTCTCAATAACCCATTGTACCTCTCCCATGCTTCATTATACGTTTCATCCTCTGTCTGCCTGAAAGATGTAACGGCTATTCTTGCTTGTGCAGCTTTCTGAGGAGGAAAATATTTGGTTAGGAACTTCTGTGCCAATTGCTCCCAAGTTCTGATGCTGTTCCTATCCAAGCTGTCTACCCAATCGCGAGCGACATCCCTAAGAGAGAGAGGGAAAAGTCGTAAGCGAAACTCATCTTGTGAGACTCCTCTTGTCTTCTGTAAGTCACAAGCTTCAAGGAAGCGAGTGATGTGTCTATGAGGGTCCTGTTTGCCACTCCCATCAAACTGATTCTCCCGGATCTGGAATGTGACACATGCTTCCACTCTGAAGGAGTCTGTATTCAGGTTGCTCCTCACAATAGAAGAGTCACAATCACCCAAGCTGGGTAGATCGTACTCGAAGAGAGGCTTGTAACGAGGAGGAGGAGGAGGAGGGTTTTCTTCGGCCATCCTCTCGATAGCAATTGCCTCAAGCCTCTTTCGCTCTCTGGCTTCTTTCCTTAAGCGCTTCTCGGTCTTGGTGATCTCCGAATCAAATAGCAAGTCCTCTTGTGAAAGGGTACCTCGCATACAAAAACACGGCAAGACCAAGTGGAATCAAAGAAGTAGAGAAAAATAATAAAGAAATAACAGAAAAATAAAATAAAAATCAACTTAACCAATCAATCAAATTTCCTAAAGTTAGGAAAATTGGTTGTGCCAATCCCCGGCAACGGCGCCAAAAACTTGTTGTGACGCCGGCAAGTGTACCGGGTCGTCGCAAGTAATAAAATAAACACGGTAAGTAATTACCGAGGTCGAACTCAGGGATTGGGCTACCAATTCGACTAATCCGCGGGAAATCCGATAAGTTTGGTCAAGTTACAGAAGGTGGTTGAGGGAGAGAGAATAGGATTGTATTCTAAATTAACAAATCTAAATAAAACTAAACTATTAAAATCTGAAATTAAAATGTCCAAGGTCACAAATCCACCTACCCAACATGCATACCCAAGTGATGATGAATTCCTCCCTAAGTTCAATTACAATGTCAACCGGGACCCCTAAATTCTCCTAAATCCACTCTCGTGCTCATTAGGACGTATTCGACGATTGGATTAATTACTTGCTAGGTCTCATAATCCTAATCTCGAATTTGATTAATTCTTGTTCCCTACAAGGTTGCACTAATCTCCTACTCACTCTCGTGTAATATTTGATTGGTGATCCCAATTCAAGTTCTAAAACGCGAATCGCCTTTCGGCCTCAAACACGTTTAACTAGTTAATCACGCAAAACATATGATCAATGCAATCAAATCAGAATTGGAAAACATTTATTGAGACAAGGGAAAAAGACATACATCACATTGAATCTACACCGCCATGGGCGGCTTCATTGCTCCCTCGGACGAGGGGATTAGTTCCTCATGCTCATAGACAAACAATCGGACATAATCTCCATAAGAAAATAAAAAGAAAAGAGGAGACGCAGCTCCAAAGAGAAACAAGGATTCGTAACTACTGATCTAAACTAGTGGAAAAACCTTACTAGGATTCGGATCTCCAAAAGCTCTCTAGCCTCCGATCCCCCAAAGCTGATCCGAAACAGCCTTTAAATAAGGATTCTGAATCTTGCTCGCTCGCGGGGCGAGCACTCCTTCGCGAGGCGAATTTTAGTATTAGCGCACTTTCAAATTTGGATTTTCGCGAGGCGAGGGTGTGTTCGCGGGGCGAGTCTTCCAACTTCAATCTGTCACAGCCGTGACATTCATCACGGCTAGGCCGTGATGGTCTCTGTCTTCCAGGGTCTTCAGGCTCTCGCGAGGCGAGCTGTCTCTCACGGGGCGAGACTTCAAACCTAAATCTGTCACAGCTGTGACCTTCATCACGGCTATGCCGTGATGGTCTCTGTCTAGCAGGTCTTCAGACTCTCGCGGGGCGAGAAGAGTCTCGCGTGGCGAACCAGAGTGATGACTGTTGCTGCTTCAATTGATGTTCAGGCTCGCGAGGCGAGCATCAACTCGCGAGGCGAGTATCTCCATAAGTGCTTTTTCCACTGCTTCTTGACTTTCCTTGACTCCCGGAGCTTCACTTATTGACCTGAAAACACCAAAAGCAACCAAAAGCATAATTCTATCCAAAATAAGCTAAAAACTACACAAAAGACGCAAAACGAGTCAAAGTCCAACGTAGGAACAAAACAAGGCAAAATTTGGGCGAAAACGAGAGTGAACTCGACTAATTGGCACATAAACCCTAGTTCATCTAGTCATAAAACTAGATAAGCCAGAGGCTTATCACTAAGTCTAAGAGATTGGAAAGTTTAAGGATTTATAACTTGTTTATTTTATGTAATTAAAGCTAGTATGTGTTATTTTCATTTTTCCAAGATGATCATGGACTTGAGCTCCATAAGATATTTGGATGCTAAGTCTAAGGAGATTGGAAAGTTTAAAAATTTATAACTTGTTTATTCTATGTTATTAAATCTAGCACTAGTGGAAAATATACATTAGACGGAAAATGTTTACATCAGTTAACCAAAAGCTAGACGCTAAAAAGGAGGCGGTGGCAGTTTTGTAAATATCAGACTTCATTAATTCAATTTTAACGCCAGTTGTTGTAAGGACTGAGGTTAAAAGTTAAGTGACTCACTTTTAACGTCTGTTCTGTTCTTTCATCAACAGACGTTAAAGGTTATTTTAATTATTTTTTTAGCTAGTAAACGTACCCTTCCGCATTGCCTTCCTCAAAGTTTCAGTTTCACTTGCTTTTATGTTTTGTGTTTCTATTTTGAAAACTAAAATATATGTGCGAAGTATAAGTTGAATCAATAACCTAAACCGGATCTCATTCATGAAGTGTATCAATAATACAATTACAAGATACATTCAAAATTTTAAAATCCTATAAAAAGTTACATTGAAAGGGTTTAAAATCCTAAACATTTGTTGAGGCTTTGTTCCCTTCACGGGTGAGCAAGAGAGGAGAGTCGAGCGAAATGCCCTGTTGTCACTCTTAACACAGGTCACTCCATATATATAGTGCAGTTTATTTCTAAACTTTTTTTTTAAACAAGTTTATTTTTAATCTTCATTAATTAGCTTGAATTAGTAAACAAATTCTTGTGCAAATTAAAATAAATAAACACTTAACATAAAACAAGTTATATGTATAATCAAATCGTATCTCATCGAAGCGATTCATAAGTTATAATTACATGATTAAAAGATAAAAAAATTCTGCAACATAGCCCTAAAATATAAAAAAGTTTTGCTTCAACATCATTTTCTTCTCAGTCCTGTCCTCAGAAACTCCAATGGATGCATCTCCTCCCTCACTTGAATTCCATGATGCAAAGTGAATCCACAGTGAAATGGATCTTTGCATCTTCTCCTTCATTGGAATTCCTTGATGCATCGTCTTGAATCCACAGTCACTTGCTTCCAAAGCAAAGTGAAAGGGATGACGGTGATGAAATAAAGTGAGGGAATCACATTACGTGATTCACCCAACCTTACCATCCATGTTATGTGATTTACTCAACCTCTGAAGTTTTTTTTACCATTAAGACAGAGACCTTTAAGTCTAGGAATAGGAAGAAATAACAACACCTCAAATATGATAGAGGCATATTGTGAAAGAAAAAACACAAAATATAGAGGAAAAGAGGGGGGTGTAATACAGATCGACTGATACAGACGAATATGGTTCTTTATATAGAGAAGAGAGACTACCTGAATTTCTTGAAAACTGATCTAAAAACTTAATGCTCATTAAGAGGATTAGGTTACAAGGTGAATGGGTAAGTAGCACAGTAGTCAAAGGAATGAATGTTTTTTCAGAAACTAATAAACTTTTAACGTCAGTTTTTTAAACAACTGACGTTAAAAGTGTGATTTTTACTTCAGTTAAATAACTAGCTGACGTAAATAATCCTATATCCCTATCTGAAATGGCCTGTTGTCACCCTTAACGCAGGTCACTCCATATATATAGTGCAGTTTATTTCTAAAATTTTTTTCAAACAAGTTTATGTTTAATCTTCATTCATTAGCTTGAATTAGTAAACATATTCTTGTGAAAATTAAAATAGAGTCTCTCTGATTTTCTTGAAAACATATCTATAAACTTAATGCTCATTAAGAGGATTAAGTTACAAGGTGCATGGGAAAGTAGCACAGTAGTCAAAGGAATGAATGTTTTTGCAGAAACTTATACACTTTTAACGTCAGTTGTCTTCAACTACTGACATTAAAATTGTTTTTTAAATAAAAAATATTTATTTTTAACGTCAGTTTTTTATACAACTGACGTTGAAAGTTGGATTTTTACTTTAATTAAATAAATAGCTGACGTAAATAATCCTATATCCCTATCTGAAATGCCCTGTTGTCACCCTTAACGCAGGTCACTCCATATATATAGTGCAGTTTATTTCTAAACTTTTTTTTAAACAAGTTTATTCTTAATCTTAATTAATTTGATTGAATTAGTAAACAAATTATTATGCAAATTAAATTAAATAAACACTTAACATAAAACAAGTTATATATGTATAATCAAATCGTATCTCATTGAAGCGATTCATAAGTTAATTACAATAACATGATTAAAAGATAAAAAATTTCTGCAACAAAGCCCTAAAATATAAAAAAAGTTTATGCTTCAACATCATTTATTCTTCTCAGTCCGATCCTCACAAACTCCAATTAATGGATGCATCTCCTCCCTCATTTGAATTCCATGATGCATCGCGCGTGAATCCACAGTCACTAGTAGCGAAAGCAAAGTGAAAGGGATCTTTGCATCACCTCATTCACTGGAACTCCTTACCATCCATGTTACGTGATTTACTCAACCTCAGAAGTTTTTTGACCATTAAGACAGAGACCTTTAAGTCTAGGTATAGGAAGAAATAACAAAAGTCTCAGAGCCATTTTGTAAAGGAATAGAAAACGCACGAAATATAGAGGAAAAGAAGAGGCTGTACAGGATCGATCTAGAAGAATGGTACTTTATTTAGAGAAGAGAGACTGATTTTCTTGAAAACTGATCTATAAACTTAATGCTCAGGGGTAGGTAGCACAGTAGTCAAAGGAATTAATGTTTTTGGATAAATGTATACACTTTTAACGTCAGTTGTCTTCAACAACTGACGTTAAAAGTTTTTTTAATTTTTAACGTCAGTTGCTTAAGACAACTGACGTTAAATAAATGACCTTTAACGTCAGTTTTTACAAACAACTAACGTAAAATGTTGTTTTATTTTGATTATAACGTTTACACCCGGGCGCCTTCTGCATTTCGCTCTGTACGTCTCTTTTCTCTTTTCATCACGCTCAACCCTCACTCTCAACCCTCACTCTCACTCTCACTCTCACTCTCACTCTGCCCTGATCGCGAGCTCATCTCCACCGTAACCACCGCGAGGGCTTCTTCGCCACCACTGTGAGGTACACTCTTAACCCCTAACTCTGTCTTTGCCGCTCATGTTGGTGTAAGCCCTAGAGACCAGTGTATTTCTTAGACTTACATTTGTATCTTGCTATTATATATATATGATATGAGGCATTCCAGTTTATTGTGTTACTTGTTTAAACATAATAAAGTCCTTAGAATAGAAATTTCAGTTTAATAGAATGACAAGTATATGACTTGATCGTGAGACACTATTGAACAATGAAATCCTATTCTTAAATATCCGTAGTCAAGTATTTTATTAATAAGGACAATAATAATACAATTGAGACTATTATGTATGCCGACTGGTGACCATATCTCACGGGTCATGGATATGAGATATCGAGTCGCCACATAGGTACACATTAGAGTAATGATGTACTGGATTGACCCACCATGAGAACACTACATGGAGCTTTATGTGAGTGTCATAAGTAGTTATAATAGTGACAATGGTGTATGCAATCCTTCGACCTGAAATCGCTACGATCCCTACATGAGGAGTTGTGTGCTTTAATATCGTTAAACGTCATCTGTAATAGGATGATTATAAAGACGGTCATTGGGCATACCACGAGCCATGCAGAGGGATGTGAGTGACCTAGATGGAATTTGTCCCTCCTACATAACAGGAGTAATATCTGTGGGCCCCCTGATAGAGGGAGACTGTAAAATGTATGGCCGTGCTGAAATGAGTCAATATGAGATATTGACCTCATTTGTTGTTAAGTCTACTCGGGTATCAGGGAACATGATATTGAACCATACAAGGGTGACACATTCTATGTCTTGTGTTCAATATAGATATATGGACAAAGGGATAATAATGCACATGAATATTTGTCACAGAAAGGTTTCGTCAAATCACCGACTTTCTCACTACTTAGGTAGCAGTAATGTATTGCTAGATACCGCTCACTATTTGTAATATTAAATGGGATTTAGTATTACTACTAACGTTTTGGGAACCTATAGGGTCACACACATAAGAGCGGATTAAAAGAAGCATTAAAAGGAGAGTTGGACTTTTCTATTGGGCCTAGCGCATAGTACATGGGGCTTAGGTCAAACGCTGCTCACTAACTCACTTAAGGAGGTGCTACTATAAGTAGACCACTTAAGCTATTGTTCCTACACGGTTTTTACCCTAGCCGCACATAGAGAGTGACAGTGAGCAGCAGGTCTCAGTTTTCAAAGCTAGCACTGTGAGACAGAGACGCTTTGGGTTCGTGACGTTGGACGTTCACGGAATCTGCTCGTGTGGATACCTTAGAGACATCGTTCGTGCGGTGTTCATGATAGACAATTTTAATCAATTGTCATCGCTTCAAGAGGTAAATCTTCTAACCGTGAATCATGACCATTCGCAAGGATCCTTCGATGGGAATTTTTCCGCTGCGTTATTTTTTTTTATACGCAAATTCCCAACAGTGGTCTCAGAGCCGCTTGCGAAACCATGATTCTGTTACGTGGTTTACCTGTTATGTATGATAACATGTTTATAATGTGAATCGTTTTTATGAAAATTGTTTTCTGAAAATCGTTTGCATCCGTTTTGCGAAACCTTGTTTCTGTAATTTTCGTATGTATATGATATATGCGTCTATTGCATGTTTATGTATATATGCGATATGTACATTGGTTCTGGAATCCTTATTATGTTCTGCGATGGCGTCAAGTGTTGATGTTAAACATGATCGGTTTCAGTTCTTTTTTGGCGGCGTTAAGGGGTTTCAGACATGAAGAGTTCATGTTCTTGCGGCTGAGGTTCCAATGGTTGAAACCCTAGCCGCTGTTCCTTGCAACGTGAAGTGTTCACGGGCCTTACAGTTTTAGGGTTGAGAGGTTAAAGTCCTAGCCGCCAAGGAAGCGAGGCACACTTCGGAGAGAAATTTTTCCTACGGGGCACTGCCTCTGCGTAGTGTGTTATTTCGAAATTAATTTTTTTTGAAATCTTTTGTATCACTTAATAATAATATTAATAATAATAAAAGAGGTATTATTATTGTTTGTTATTATTTGCGTTGTGATGCATGGTGGATGGTTATGGCCTTAGTCTTTTGGTTTATTTTGAAATACGGTCTGCGTGCCGTGCCTTTCTCTTATATTCCATATGTATATTCTTTTCTCATCTCACTCCCCTCATATGTAAAATGAGGTTTCTATTTATGTAATGTAATGATGGAGACAAGAAGACGTTATCCTGTGGGAGATCATGCTTGGAGAAGCTTGGACGCTCCTAGGTTTCAGTTTAGATTCTCTCATTGGCTTGGGAGAATCAATGCATTAGGGGACATAACCATATCACATTTATTTGCCTTATATATGTATGAGATGCATGTATGTATATAGTATGTTAAAAGGGGTTTAACTAATAAATGTATGAGATGCATGTATATAAATAGTAAGTTAAAGAGTTTAACAAATGATGAGATCAAATTTTAATCAAATCCCTCAAAAGGAAATATTAAGTCACATTTAAAGGCCTTCCAATGCATGGCACTCGTCAAGACTATGATCGATTAAGTGTGGGTCCGCCAAAGCGGGGTACCTTTATCTATACTAGTAAGACGCGATGAGACAAATGTAATGTTCAACTGCTATCCATTGGGTCTGACTTAACTAATCCAACTTCAATAGGATTGAAAGGCTTAGAGGCTTATAAGTTGGGCTTTAGTCCATGTGATGGATTAGAATAAGAGTTATTCACCCAACTGTCCAAGAGTTGCATGAGATGCAATCGGAAAGTGTTTCCTACCTATATAACCGAATTTTGAGTGATCAGCCAAAGCTGACTTAAAGCTAGGTGAAATATGGATCTTGGCCCACTAGAAAATCTTTCAACGTGATTTTCCGAATCAATGATGAGGGTCATTGTTTTGAGTAAAATAGTGGGAGGCGTATTTAATTAAAGACCTTATTAAATAACTTCATGGCATGATACTTATATTTTGCATATTTATCTCTGTAGATTACCATGGCATCAAACACATCAAGTAACCTGTCATTGCGATCCGTCCTTGAGAAGGATAAACTATCCGAAACAAATTTTCTGGACTGCTACAGAAACTTGAGGATTGTCCTCAAACATGAGAAAAAGCTGTATGTTCTTGAGGAGCCTATTCCTGAGGAGCCACCGGCTTCAAGTGCTCCTAGGGCTGACAGGGATGCTTGTAAGAAGCATCAGGATGACGCCTTAGACGTTGGCTGTCTTATTCTTGCTACCATGACCTCTGAGCTGCAAAAGCAACATGAGACCATGGAGGCGTACGATATGATCGTGCACCTCAAGCTGCTCTACCAAGAGCAAGCAAGGCATGAGCGGTTCGAAGTTTCCAGAGCCCTTTTCCAGTGTAAATTGACAGAAGGAAGCCATGTGAGTCCTCATGTACTCCAGATGATCGGGTACATTGAGAATCTCGAGAGACTAGGATTTCCTTAAGGCCAAGAGTTGGCCACCGACTTAGTTCTGCAATCGTTGCCTGAGAGCTATAGTCAGTTTGTCATGAACTATAATATGAATGATCTTGACAAACCTTTGCCAGAATTGTTGAGCATGTTGAGAACTGTTGAACAAAATATTAACAAAGGAAGGGGGAAGGCCATTTTGATGGTCCAGGCTGGAAATATCAAGAAGCAGCCCAAGAAGCCCACGTACAAACAAAATGGCAAGGGCAAGGGCAAGGCCATCAACAAGATCAAGCCCAGTGCTTCTGGCTTGAAGCCTGTGGGTGGTGTGGCTAAGGAAGGTAATTGCTTCCACTGTGGTCATACCGGACATTGGAAGAGGAACTGCCCTAAATACCTGGAAGAAATCAAGATGAAGAAGGGAAGTGAGACTTCCACTTCAGGTGTGTTTGTTATAGAAGTCAATTTATCTACTTCTGCATCATGGGTATTAGATACTGGATGTGGTTCTCACATTTGTACAAATGTGCAGGATCTAAACAGGAGTAGACCATTGGCAAAGGGCGAAGTCGACCTACGAGTTGGAAATGGAGCAAAGGTTGCTGCTTTAACGGTAGGGACTTATGTATTGACTTTGCCCACTGGGCTTACTATTCAGTTAGAGAACTGTTATTTTGTGCCTGCAATTAGCAGGAATATCATTTCCGTTTCTTGTTTGGACAAGATTGGTTTTTCTTTTATAATAAAGAACAAAAGTTGTTCTATTTATTTGGATGATATTTTCTATGCTAGTGCACACATGAGTAATGGGCTTTATGTCCTTGACCTCGAAGTGCCCATCTATAACATAGATACTAAGAGGTTCAAACCAAATGAGTTGAACCCGTATTATCTTTGGCACTGTCGTTTAGGCCATATAAATGAGAAACATATTTCGAAGCTCCATAAAGATGGACTCTTGGACTCATTTGATTATGAATCATATGAGATATGTGAGTCTTGTTTATTGGGAAAGTTGACTAAAGCTCCATTCACCGGAAAAGGTGAAAGAGCTAATGATCTTTTGGGTCTTATACATAGCGATGTATGCGGACCCCTAAACACATTAGCTAGAGGTGGTTTTCAGTACTTCATCACATTTACCGATGATTTCAGTAGATATGGATTTGTGTATCTTATGAAACATAAATCGGAATCCTTTGAAAAGTTCAAGGAATTCAAAAATGAGGTACAAAACCAACTTGGTAAAAATATTAAAACTCTTCGATCAGATCGAGGTGGTGAATATTTGAGCCTAGAGTTTGATGATCATCTGAGAGAGTGTGGAATTTTATCTCAACTCACTCCACCTGGAACACCACAATGGAATGATGTTTCTGAGAGGAGAAATCGAACCTTGTTGGACATGGTTCGGTCTACGATGAGTCATGCAAACCTTCCAAACTCTTTCTGGGGACATGCTCTATTAACAGCAGCTTTTACACTTAACCGTGTTCCATCCAAAGCGGTAGAAAAGACACCATATGAGATATGGACTGGTAGACGACCCAACATGTCTTTTATGAAGATTTGGGGTTGTGAAGCATATGTAAAACGTCAAGTTTCTAATAAGCTTGATCCCAAATCTGATAAATGCTTCTTTGTGGGGTATTCCAAAGAAACCAAGGGATACTATTTCTATAATCCTTCCGAAGGCAAAGTGTTTGTCGCACGGACTGGTGTATTCCTAGAAAAGGAGTTTATCTCCATAGGAACTAGTGGGAGGAAGATAGAACTTGAAGAAATTCAAGAATCACAGAGTAGTGACCTACCATTGGTGGAACAGGAGCAACCTTCACAAAATGTTGTGGAGGAACAACCTGCTCCAGTAGCACAAGACCAGCGTAGGTCTAACAGGATACGTCACCAGCCCGAGAGATATGGATTTCTCATGACTCCACAAGGTGATGTATTGCTCATGGATCAAGATGAGCCTGTGACTTACTAGGAGGCGATCACTGGCCCAGAATCTGAGAAGTGGCTTGAGGCCATGAAATCCGAGATGGATTCCATGTACACCAACCAGGTATGGACCTTGGTAGAGCCACCTGAAGGGGTAAAACCCATAGGGTGCAAGTGGGTTTTCAAAAAGAAAACTGACATGGATGGTAAGGTACATACCTTTAAGGCGCGATTGGTGGCTAAGGGTTTCAAGCAAATTCATGGTGTCGACTATGATGAGACCCTTTCACCTGTTGCGATGCTTAAATCCGTCCGGATCTTACTTGCTATCGCTGCATACCATGATTATGAGATATGGCAGATGGATGTCAAAACTGCTTTCCTTAATGGAAAGCTTCTTGAGGATGTGTACATGACACAACCTGAAGGCTTTGACATTTCAGAGGATGCCGGAAAGGTATGTAAATTACAGCGATCAATCTATGGATTGAAGCAAGCTTCCAGAAGTTGGAACCTTCGTTTTGATGATGCTGTAAGACAGTATAGATTCATCAAAAATGAAGATGAACCTTGTGTCTACAAGAAGGTTAGTGGGAGCATTGTTGTTTTTATAGTGTTATATGTAGATGACATATTACTTATTGGAAATGACATCCCTGCACTACAAAATGTAAAGACATGGTTAGGGAATTGCTTCTCTATGAAAGATTTGGGTGAAGCTACCTATGTATTGGGAATCAGGATCTATAGGGATAGATCGCTGAAATTGCTTGGCCTAAGTCAGAGTACATACATAGACAAAGTGTTGAGACGCTTTAACATGCATGAATCCAAGAAAGTACTCTTGCCTATGTCACATGGTATATGCCTATCAAAGGCACAATCCCCTTCCACTCAAGAAGAAAGGGATCGCATGAGTAAGATTCCATATGCATCCGCAATTGGATCTATCATGTATGCCATGTTATGTACTCGACCAGATGTATCGTATGCTTTAAGCATAACGAGCAGTACCGATCGATCCCGGTGAAAGTCATCGGGTCTCTTTGTCAAGAACATCCTTAAGTACTTGAGAAGAACTAAGGATTCATTCTTGGTATATGGAGGCAAGGAAGAGCTTGCTGTAATAGGTTACACCGATGCTAGCTTCCAAACCGATAAGGATGATTCCAGATCGCAATCTGGTTATGTGTTCTGGCTGAATGGCGGGGCGGTGAGCTGGAAGAGCTCAAAGCAGGAGACAGTCGCCGATTCTACTACAGAGGCTGAGTATATTGCCGCCTGCAATGCAGTAAAGGAGGTTGTTTGGATCAGGAAGTTCATTGCTGAGCTTGGTACAGTTCCTAGTATTGTGGACCCCATTGATCTCTATTGTGATAACAATGGGGCCATTGCACAAGCTAAGGAACCTAGATCTCATTAGCGATCCAAACATATACTTAGGCGCTTCCATCTCATTCGAGAGATTATCGATAGAGGAGATGTGAAAATATGCAGAGTACCAACACTTGATAACGTTGCTGACCTACTTACGAAACCTTTTGCTCAACAGAAGCATGAAGGTCACACTAGATCGATGGGCATTAGATTTATGCCTGATTGGCTCTAGTGCTAGTGGGAGATTGTTGGTGTAAGCCCTAGAGACCAGTGTATTTCTTAGACTTACATTTGTATCTTGCTATTATATATATATGATATGAGACATTCCAGTTTATTGTGTTACTTGTTTAAACATAATAAAGTCCTTAGAATAGAAATTTCAGTTTAATAGAATATCAAGTATATGACTTGATCGTGAGACACTATTGAACAATGAAATCCTATTCTTAAATATCCGTAGTCAAGTATTTTATCAATAAGGATAATAATAATACAATTGAGACTTTTATGTGTGCAGATTGATGACCATATCTCACGGGTCATGGATATGAGATATCGAGTCGCCACATAGGTACACATTAGAGTAATGATGTACTGGATTGACCCACCTTGAGAACACTACATGGAGCATTATGTGAGTGTCATAAGTAGTTCTCAAAGTGACAATGGTGTATGCAATCCTTCGACCTGAAATCACTACGATCCCTACTTGAGGAGTCGTGTGCTTTAATATCGTCAAACGTCATCTGTAATAGGATGATTATAAAGACGGTCATTGGGCATACCACGAGCCATGCAGAGGGATGTGAGTGACCTAGATGGAATTGGTCCCTCATACATAACAGGAGTAATATCTGTGGGGCCCCTGATAGAGTGAGACTGTAAAATGCATGGCCGTGCTGAAATGAGTCAATATGAGTTATTGACCTCATTTGTTGTTAAGTCTACTCGGGTATCAGGGAACATGATATTGAACCATACAAGGGTGACACATTCTATGTCTTGTGTTCAATATAGATATATGGACAAAGGGATAATAATGCACATGAATATTTGTCACAGAAAGGTTTCGTCAAATCACTGACGTTCTCACTACTTAGGTAGCAGTGAGGTATTGCTAGATACCGCTCACTGTTTGTAATATTAAATGGGATTTAGCATTACTACTAACGTTTTGGGAACCTATAGGGTCACACACATAAGAGCGGATTAAAAAAACCATTAAAAGGAGAGTTGGACTTTTCTATTGGGCCTAGCTCATAGTACATGGGGCTTAGGTCAAACACTGCTCACTAACTCACTTAAGGAGGTGCTACTATAAGTAGACCACTTAAGCTATTGTGCCTACACGGTTTTTATCCTAGCCGCACATAGAGAGTGACAGTGAGCAGCAGGTCTCGGTTTTCGAAGCTAGCAATGTGAGACAGAGACGCTTCGGGTTCGTGACGTTGGACGTTCACGGAATCTGCTCGTGTGGATACCTTAGAGACATCGTTCGTGCGGTGTTCGTGATAGATGATTTTAATCAATTGTCATCGCTTAAAGAGGTAAATCTTCTAACCATGAATCATGACCATTCGCAAGGATCCTTCGATGGGAATTTTTCCGCTGCGTTAAATTTTTTTTTATACGCAAATTCGCAACAGCTCATTCTTTGCAATAACTTGACATCTCTCTTTCCCCTTCCCGCGCACTAACTCTCCTTGTCCCTCTGCTCTCAGTAATCACATCGAACGTTGGCCACCACTCGAGCTCCCCTCCCCACCACCATGCGAGCACCTATTTCTGGTGAGTCTTTAGGGCACATTTTTTTATTTTTGGTTTTGAGTGTATGTTGAAACTGTAGTCTCAGTTGTTGAAACTTGAAACTGTGAGTTTGATTTGTTTGGAATGTCTCTATTTTTGGTTTTGAGTGTATGTTGAAACTGTAGTGTCATTAGTTGAACCTTGAAACCGTGAGTTTGAGTTGTTTGGAATGTCTCTATTTTTGGTTTTGAGTGCATGTTGCTCTGCTGGTTGATCTGTCACGGCCGTGATGCTGATCATGCCTAGGCCGTGATCAGTTCTGCCTGTGAGGGTCTGGTTCAGTTGGCATGTTATGGCCGTGATGGACATCACTGCCAGGCCGTGACCAGTGCTTGGCAATCTTCAAAAACTATAGTTTTCAATCTCCCGTATTGTCCTTATATTGGATATACGTTTTGTATATCTACAGGACCTATCTAGTTATTTTTATTTATACTTCTGTATTTATTTTGAGTTATAACCTATGTTAATAAATATATATTGTTTCTGAACAGGCATACATATGGATCAGTCGGATAGCCCACATGCACGGGAGGACACTGTGGGGGCTGTGCAGGACCCGATCACGCCTACGCCTGATTCTAGTGTAAGTTTACATGTTATATACTATCTTTAGTCCTTCTTTTTAATGTAAGTTTATAATGTTACAACCCTCTATTTTATCATTTTTTTTGTCCATACAGACATCACATGCTCATAGGAAACGGGGTAGAGGAGCCACCTCGTTGAAAAACTAGAGAAGGACAGGCAAAGCGGACAGAAGCTTGAGGTGTCCTTCAATGCTAATCTAAATGCCCAGGGACCCTGTGCTAAATAATTTAATAAGTGGGTGTTTCTACAAGCGAAGCAGCACGTAAGCATCAACTACAACCACTGGAATGACGTTCCACAGAACGTTAAGGATCAGATTTGGGAGGCTATCACTGTATTTTACATTTACATTCGTTTGATTTACATTATTAGATAATTATCCGAGTTATAATCCATCCAGTTGTTATGTATTTAATGTGCAGGTAGCTTGATCGTGCCAAATGACGAGGATCATCGTCATAAATGTATGAAAATGGCATCAAAGCGTTGGAATGGGTTCAAGCATGATCTTACCAGGTACTATGTATCTGGGAAGAAGCGGCTTGATAAAATGTTCTTGGATTATCCCTGGATTGATCAGGATACTTGGGATATGTTTGCCAGGAGTCGACAGGATGGAGAATTTCAGGTTGGTTGATTAAGTTAATTTTGTATGCTTTTTATAGATCATTTAACTGTATTTAATTATGTGCTTTTGTTTGAATAGGCTAAGGCAGATAAGGGTCGGCAGAATCAGGCGAAGAACGTCCACCGCCACACCATGTCTCAGGGTGGGTACCAGACTCGGATCGAGCAGATGATGGCGGATAGGCTGAGGGCGAAGCAGGAAGAGCACTCTGCTAGGATTGAAAGAGGAGAGGTGCCTGAAGGCACACCATTAAGTCCTCCATCGGACATCGACTGCGAGGATGTCTGGTTAGCCGGCCGCATGACAAAGACGGGATCTTTTAAAGTTGATGCCACTCGCGAAGTGGCAGATAAGATTGTAAGTAAATAATTAACTTGATTTCAATTGATATTTGTATAGATATTTGCAACACTTTTCACATGCACGTTTTTTGTATTTTTTTCATTATAGACGGATCTTAAAGCACAATCCTCCCAGGGCTCATTCGTCCCTTCTGGATGGCGGGACGTCTTGATGACTGCTCTAGGCAAGAAAGACCATTCTGGTCGGGTTATCGATGTTCCTGGGAACGTGACCATCAAAGAATATTATGGCAAGTCTGCTTCATGAAAGCGGGTGGTCGATGAAGCATTAATTTTGGCTGACAATACTCAGCACCTCATGTCCAACCCAGCTATTACAACACATCTGATGCAAAGCTTAATATCCAACCCAGAATTCAAGCAGGCGCTTGCCAGAGAGCTTTCCTCCGTCGGTTCATCCCAGGACACCGCATGGCATGCCAACCCTTCACATGTGAGCACAAAAGAGAGTTATAGTAGGGCACATGTGGAGGACGATGAGTTGGCAGCTAGGGAGCGGGAGTTCGAAGTCCAGCGCCATGAGCATGGGTTGGAAATGAAAAGGCGTGAGCTTGAGTTGGACTTCAAACGACGTGAGCTCGAAATGTTAACAAAGGTATGTATTCATTATTAATGTCCAACTTAGTCAAATAATTACTTGTGTTTTTTTTAATTATCAACAACTTATCTATTTTATTTTTCCTAAATTGAAGTCCAAGTCGACGTCGGTGTCGCTGTCACCTGTCACTCATTTGTTCTCACTTGGTGAGGATTATGCGTTTGAGATTTTTGAATGTCCATTGGGGCACGATGGATGGGTGGCACGCCCAGATCAACAGAGGATATTTTCCTTCTATGGTGAAGATGTCGGGAACGCCTGCAGAAATAACGTCTAGATGCCCAGCACGGTTTTGAGTCTCTGGTGCACGTAAGTTAATTTTAATTTTATAACTTATTTATTTTTGGTATTTTTCCATTTAATAATTTATTTTAATTTCAATATATATATTATTTAATTAACATCCACACCTTTTCATATCTTAGGTATCTCCATCGTCTTCAGCTTGATAAGGGCGTTGCATCAGTTTACGGCTTCTTAGATTCGTCAATCATTCTGCCCAAATTCTTTGCTGGTGATGCATTGAGTAAATACTTAGGAAACTTGTTGCGAGACAATCAGAAAGAATTATATCTGGCTCCCTACTGTATGGAAAGCCATTGGCAGTTGTTCGTACTTCACCCGTCTAGGCATACTGTCATATTCTTATGCTCTCTCCACCAAAAGCCGCCACAAGAGGTGGTGGAAGCTGTAAATAAGTAAGTAACTAATCTTAAATTTAATTTAAGTTTTAATATCAGTTGTTTTTAGTTTATTACACACATGATATATGAATTTGTTAATTGATCGATATGATTATTTGTTTATGATAGCGCGCTGAAGGCGAGTAGCATAAGTTGCGCCAACGGGAGAAGTAGGACTTCTAAGGCTAAAGCAAATCCTGAATGGAACATCCTCAAGATTTGGTAGTTTATTTATCAAATAATTAATATTATAATTACTAATTTATATGTATATTCAACTGACATTGAAATTAATTTTGTTTGTAGTCTCGATTTCAAATTGACGGGTGGTCGTGCGGCTATTATGTGATGCTTCATATGCTGAACATAGTCTCCGCATCTATTACGGATGGATGGAATAAGGTAATATTTAAACAACTTGTTAAATTATATATTATAGTTTAGAAGATGACTTGCATTGATGTTATTGTTATTATTTGAACGTGTATAGGCATTTAACGACCAAGCGCCTATTCATGAAGATGAGTTAAGAGACTTGAGGATGCGCTTCGCTGAATTCTTCTTCAAGTATGCGGCTGAAAAAGGAATTGACAAGATACCTCCGCACTACTTAGATGAATAGTTTTTTTGTTAGACTTTAGAAACTAATTAATAACATGTATATATATATATCCTTAGATTGGTAGTTTTGTTTTTAGACATTGGAGACTAAAATTTATATATATATATATATATATATATATATAAATATATATATATATATATATATATATATATATATATATATACTTGTAGATAGTTATGTTTTTCCTATACATGGGTTTTGGTTTTAAGTCCCCCCATTGTTCCATTTTTCCTTTGCAATTCTGTAATGTGTGTGATATTCTGTGTTACTGGGATATTTACTGAATGCAGGGATAGCTGAGGGGAGTGATATTTTAAAACTGAATTTTAAAAAAAATCTATTAACGTCAGTTGTATCAAACAACTGACGTTAATAGTATTTTATAAAATATACAGTACACTATTAACGTCAGTTGTAATAAACAACTGACGTTAAAATTAAAACCTTTAACGTCAGTTCTTTACAACAACTGACGTTAGTTTTAACAAAATTAACGTCCGTTGTGTTAAAGAACTGACGTTAATAGTTTTATGTTTAACGTCAGTTGTTTAAACAACTGACGTTAATTTTAACAAAATTAACGTCAGTTGTGTTAAAAAACTGACGCTAATAGTTTTATATTTAACGTCAGTTCTCAACTGACGTTAAAATATTAACTATTAACGTCAGCTGTATTTATGTCAGACAGTATTCTGACGTAAAAAATAAATTTTAACTGACGTAAAAAGCACTTATTGCACTAGTGTAGTATTTATTACTTCCATTTTTCCAAGATGATCATGGACTTGAGCTCCATAAGATATTTGGATGCTAAGTCTAAGAGATTGGAAAGTTTAAAGATATCTAGCCTATAAATCCTATGAAGGCCGAACCTAGAAGGTTATGGACCTAGGATACTTTGTTCTTATTTTTCCAAAATGATCATGGTTTTGAGCTCCTTAATACATATGAATGCTAAACCTAAGAGATTGGAAAGTTTAGTGAATGCTAGCCTATTTTACTAGTCTTGGTCGAATACCCTAAGTTTATAACTTAGTGGGATTTTAATTCAACTTTGTTAAATGATCATCGTTTATGAACTCCTAACACTTAAGGATCATAAATCCATGAGTTGTATAATTTTCGGGAATCTCTAACCCTAAGAACTAGTCATGGCCGAACCTATACCTTGTGGCTTAGTGTTCTTGTTTGATTTTAACTTGTGATTTTGTGTTCATAACCTTAGACTTCCATCCCGGAGGAAACGAGGATGTTCGTGGTATACCTCTTCGAGCATATAATCTCCTTACCTTCACCGAAGGCAAGAGGGGATTGCCTAGGGATATTCAATGACTATATGCATGTGTGTATGTGTTTACTTGAGTGATTTGAATATTATTATGATGTGGAGCAAAAACTTGAATGACTTGTTTACTTGAACTATTGTGATTATTACTCGAAGTTGATTATTACTTGCCTTAAAGTATTGTGAGTTGTATATATGTCATGAACTGTCATTAATTGTGATATTTTTGTTGAGAATATATTACCGTTGATTGAAGTTTGAGAAGCCGGACTTGAGTCTGTGCACAATAATTATAAGGATTAAAAGCCTTAATAAGCCTTGAATAGAACTTTGAAAGTATTGGTTTCATTCGTAAAAGTTCCTTGTTTAAAACTCTTACTTCAAAGAGAATGAGATTCTAGTTTTGGAAAGAAACGTTGAAGTGTTTTTAAGTCACTACCTTTTATGATCCAAAGTTGGTACGAGAGAAAACCTTTTTCTGAACTATGTGTTTGATGGAGGAAAAACCCCTTCGAAAATATTTGACTTTATTCCATCAAGGATTTCAAAAGCAAACGAATTTCCAAATGTTTTATAAAAGACTTTGTCAAGGAAAATATTTTCTCCTAAATGATTTAGAAACGTTCCGGTTACTTGGATAAGTGATCGAGGTTTTGTTTTGGTTTTTGATTTTCACTGACCGAAAAGTAAGCACACGTGAAAGAGAATACTAGTTCGCGAGACGTTGCCTCTAGCATTCAGTTTATGCACGTGATCTGGGATCCATGTCAAGAATTATGGACCAAGGGTCCTAATCGTTATATTATGGGCTAGGAGTCCTAATTTTGGAATTGAGGACTGTGTGTCCTAATTTCGTTGTTATGGGCTAGGAGTCCTTATCATGTTGAAAAAGAACATGGATAAAATTATAATTGTTTCTAAGAACACAACCTTGGACTACGGCATCGGTCTAAGGTGTTGTGATTGAGCACTCGGACTGCGTGTCCTGTGTTATTGATTTTCAAGTAATGAAAATTGTGAATAGTCGTTAGCTTTGGGCTTCGACAACGGAAAAGAGTGAACACAAAGAAAAGTCTCGATAATGAAAAGTCTTTTATTCATATGCATTTCCCCTTGGCAGACGTGCTTGAGTTACCGAATACCCGCTTAAGATGTGGTATTTGATGATGTATACATCCGAATGGCCGTTATAAGGGATTCGTGATGGTGTTGATCCGGGTACATGAGGTGACGGAGACAACTTGCCAAACGTGGTGTATGAGCCTGATCAACTCTTTCTTTCTTAATGATAAAATGGTGATGGTATCTCATGAGATTAAGATTAGAGCCTGATGATTGAAGTGTCATGCATTATCCTTATAAAATTGATTGATTCTGGTATGAGACCCACTGAAATAATACTTGTTGTTTACCTCTGAGTAATGTTTAAAATGTTATTATGCCAAGGTGTTGTGTGTATCATGTGTATGGTTGTTGTGCGATATATCCGTTGTCGGTATCTCACTCTTACAGTTATATCAGGTCTCTTCGAGTTTTGCTGTAGTACCTTGGTACTCCAGTACCGATGTTACAGAGGAGTCTTTCTAAGTCACTTGAAGACCTAGTGTTAGAGGTTGGGAAAGTATTCTGATTGGGAGTCTCTCCAATGAATATTTGATAGAATGACCAGCTTAGGAGTCTGAGTTGGGTTGTATATCTAAAGAGGTCGGTAAATGTAGTGTTATATACATCCATCTGTAGTTTGAACTTTTCTTTCGAAAGTCGAAACTTAGAGAAATGTTGCATGTCACGGTAACTTTGTTACGAACGTGACTTTACGTTTTAAATGTATGTATGATGGATTTCAGAGTTATCCTTAAAGAAAAATTTTATACCCCAGTTTTCTGACTTAAAGGAAAACAATTTTCCCAAAGAAAGCAGTAAATTATCTTTTAAATTACTTCCGCATGTGCTACGTAGTAATACCCTAGGGGGTGGGTGTTACAGACACTATGTCCATATCTGTGGAACATCACTTCAACTTTGGAATTCTAAAAGAATACAATCTGGATGTGTGGAAGTTCATTAACGCTGCTAGATGGGATGGAATCTTTCTGGAAAAGGTCTCAGTGTATCCAGATTTGATAAGGGAATTCTGGAGAAGACCAAAGATCTCTGAAATAGAAGTTGTTGGGTTTGTGCTGGGAAGGAAAGTGATAGTATCTGAGAAAACCATCTCTGATGTGATTGCTTGTGCTCAAGAAGGATTGGTCTTCACGGAGAACTGGGAAGAAGACCTAGGTGGTCCAGAGTCAATTGCTGATACCCTATTGAGGCAAGACAGCGTGAGAACTCATTCTTGGAAATCCTCTGAGATGAAAGATCACATCAGGATTCTTCACCAAATTCTAAACAAAGTGGTGCTGCATAAGATTGGCTCTAAGGACAACTTATCAGCTCTTCACAAGTTCTTCCTTTGCCATCTGGTTTTTGAAACAAAGATTAACCTACCCTGGATTCTGTTTCATCACTTCAAGGATGCCATTACCAACAGAGAATCTACTTCTCACATTACTTTCACTCATCTTCGGTCAAAGAGTTTCAAGCACCAAGGCGTGTACGATGTTCTAAGTGCAAAGCCTAAGGATGAAGAAGAAAGATTCCTTCGTGAGAAAGGATTGAAAGTTGTTGATTTTGGCAGAGTTAATCTCAGTGGCATGCAACTCAGCACTTACAAGCAAGTGGAGTTGGTAAAGCTTGAGGAAAAAATGATGATTAAGAAAGAATCACTTGAGGCCAACGATGCTGCAATTCTTGGTTTAAAGAAAGGAACCAAAAGGAAGACCGTGGCTGTGAGGCAACCCATTTCTAAGAGGACTACTAGAGGATCTGTCCTCTCTATATCCTCTAGTGCTACTATTCCACCTTCACCAAAAAGGACAAGGAAAATAATCATGTCTGAAGAAGAAGATGATGATGAACTACCTATCGTGGCCATTTTAGAAAAACAAGTTGCTGCTGTTGCTGGTCCAATTGCCAAGAAGAAGAGGCAACCAACAAAGAGGGCTAGAACAACTATGACTTCTGAGGTAGTAATCTCTGCTGATGATCCTGTTAGGTTAGCAGTAGATGAACTAGTGTCTAATTTGGGAACTCATGATGATAATATATCTACTCCACATGATGTGGATGATGTTTATGCCCCCACCCTGCCACAATCACCATACTCACCACTAACACAAATAGACAATAGCATTACCATTGGAGCCCCCTCTCCTAAACCTTTGAAAACCTTGTTTCACCCATAATTCCTTCTTCCTCTCTGTATAATGGCAAATCTGAAAACTGGGCCAAAGTACAGAAAGAATGGAAAATACTATTTCACACCATTCCACAAGAACCAGAACCTATTCTAACCAAATGGTATCCCCTGGCTGAGTATGAGTATGAACCCCTCAACATCTATCCATACAGGGTCAACCCTGAACTCCACACTCCAACTGGCCCATTCCCTTCCCAAATGTTCAATGAACATGGACCTCTCCTCACCCACCTTCCCCAACAGAGGGTCCCTACTAGAAAAATCTACCCTGATCTAGTGAAACTTCCACCCCTTAAACCATTCATTGATGGAGTAGAGAGAATTATATTATCTGATTGGCATACTGATCCGAGCAAGAAGGATCTTGGGAGTGTTCTAGAGAAAAGAGTTGGATCCTTTAGGCAAATACCTTTTGTCATGGACAAGACTACAAAATGGATGACTTTCAAGCACCCAAGAGTATATGGAGCTGCTGTTGACCAGTTTGTGGACGCTCTCATGTATGAGATTTTGAAATGGGAATTCAGCCACTTCAGAGCAAATAGGGCTGTATGGTTTGTCCCTCCAACCTGGTTAAGACACTCCACTTCCACAAATGTTGGAATCAAGCCCTACAAGATTTGTCCTAGGTTGTCAATGATCGATCTAAACAAGGACAAGGACCGGAAGCATCCAAGGCACAAAGGAAAGATGCCAGTAGTTGAAGACATTATGCTAGATCTCAATTTTGAACCCTTTGACCACTCACAAATAGATTACATTCAATCCTTGCCAATTGAGATGGTCACTGAGGCTAACTATGCAGGAGCTTTCTGGTAATCCCACTTGATTCACAGCACCAGAGAAGCCTCCACTTCTGGCCTGTCTTCTGAAGAGAAAAAGAAAACTCCAAAATTCATAGCCATATGTGGACTCTCTCGTGTCAGATATCTGATCTTCAAGGATCTTTGGGGTCTGCCAATAACCAGTCGTAATGTGGAAATTCCTAATCCTATTCACTGGCCAAAGGATTTCCCCAAGCCAATTATACAATATGCCTTTGCCTCAGCTTCAACCTCACACTTTGAACATACAAACGAAGAATTAATTGTAGAAGGCCCTGAGCTGAATGTTGAAATCTTCTCAAAACCTGCTTCTGAACCTTCAACTCCTTTAGCTGATGCCGTTGTTGTTGCTACTGTTGAGCAACCTCTGACAGAGCAGTCTGATGAGATATGTGCTTCTAAGCAAGGTGCTGAGTCTGCTAAGACATCTTCTCAACCATTAGCTCTTGCTATGGTTCATCCCCCAGCCTAAGCTCAAGATACTATCACAGACTCTGCTGAGAGTTCAAGACAATTATCCTTGCCACCAAATCTTGAGGACATCATTGGAAGAATTGTTGATGATAAGGTTGGTAAGATAGTTGAAGAGAAGACAGAACAGGTGGCACAACAAATTGAAGAAATGGTACGAAAGCAAGTTCAAGATACACTACAAAAAAAACCTATTTAGCGACCCAATATTTCGGTCGCTAAACATAATAATTCGGTTGCTATACTGTATAGCGACCGAATTAGCGACCGAATTAAGGGGGTATCAGAAACCCTGGTCGCTAAATGTTTAGCGACCGAACTTATATTTCGGTCGCAAATCTGCGACCGATATTTCGGTCGCAAAAGTATATATTTCGGACGCCGTATAGTTGGTCGCATACCCAGCTCGCCTAATTTGGTGACCGATATTCGGTCGCAAATTTTGATTTTCTTTTTATTTTTTCCTGTAACAATCCTGTCGACCAAATATAGTTTTTCAACTATTACCCCATTGATTTTTAATTTCTGATATAAACAAAATACACCAATATTTTTTTTAAATAAATAGAAAACGTAAATATGATGTACTAACGATCCAAAACACCACAGTCAATATGATCAAGAAAACATATACATTAATTAACACAAGTTTAATAATGGTTTATAAAAAAAAGTTTAATAAGTACTAATTAACGATCAAAACATAAAAATACACCACAGTCAATAAGTACTAATCAAAATATCAAAACTCATCAATCTTCCAAAGGGATGAACATGTAGAAACGAGAACCCCCAAGGTACTTAAACTTTGCCAATGCACCAGTGGACAACAAATACAACTCCCTGATACCATTTGTATCTGTTGCAAAATATGGGCGATCCTCATGGATTACTATATTCCCATTGAACAGATTTCCGGTTTTGTCTTCAATAGTCACAACACGCGGTATTTGTTGTCCCCAACGACGATAGAATGATCGCGGGATTGAAATCAAATCCTGCAAATACACAAGAACAATTTAGTAAATGATTAGTTTATGCCTTAACCATCATTACGTGAATCCGATCGTTATTCTTAAGTTGATGAGATACTGTACCTGGTCTATATGGATGGCTGTCTCAAAACATTTAGTCGGGTCCATTTTCTGATAAAATGATAAGGAAAACAAGTCATATGTCTAAACTTCATCAAGTGATAATAAGAAAAGATGGAAAGATCCATGTAGCATACTAGCATGTTAAAATAGAACAAAGAAATGAAACTTCACATGCAACTTTACAGATTAGCAAACATAGTAGTTTTCAGGAAAGCAGATGCTTTTACGTCGTTTTGAAGGATGGTCATAGAGAGGACTTTTCCTACCGGAAGTGCCTAGATAACCTAGTAAGGATGGTCATCAACAACTATTTCTGGAAAGTTCCATTTCCTAGTGAAACAAATGAGTAAAAAACCAGAGTTGTTTTCATAATATTGTGTACAAAGCTGCTTTCTAATGTGAATAATGTTTTAATGATGACGGCACGTCATGCATGTGCCTGGCAAACTGTGCCTAGCCCTTCATTTTATCTAACCCTATACTTAATCCTTCATTATCTAAGAGACCCGCTTTTGTTGGCTTCAAGAAGAGACTTTCTAATTAAGCTCATGGACTTTAAATTAGTAAATGAATATTAACAACAACAAAGTCATGCCATTTACGAACTAATAACACTTTATCAATTCATTCCAATGCTTATAATGTAAATATATACAAATATGATTCCATAATCATTTCCAAACAAGTTATCAATAAATACATATCAAATTATTCTAATTACATTGATTCATTGTTATTGAAAGATTTTTATTTTAAAGAGAATAAACTATTCTTCATAGCAATCCAAATGTATGAACATGCTCAGATATAAGTACCAGCCTTCAATAAATTTACATCATCAAACAGAAAAGAGATAAGTAGAATTACCAAATGAATCCGATTCAAAATGAATGAAAAGCTCTCTTGGAATTACATGCTACAATAATGTTTTTAGATCATTTCATACTCCAACAAAGAATATTTTTTTGTTTACAAAGAAGTGAACAAGAACTTGAAATCCCTAAAACCCTCTTTTGAAATTTTTGAAACAGATTCAGACAAGAACCAATAAATTCATGGATTCCAAATGAATCAAAATACAATACAATCAGAATGCATACACGTACAATACGATATGAAATTATTCACAGCAAGTAAATTAAACAGCTGCATCACAGAGGCTATAGATCATACTATTGTGAGATATTCAAAGACATAAATTCAGCCAAGATATGGAAAGATAAACAGACCAGAAATTACAAGTTCCATATTTAATAGAAAACACATCATTAACACAGGGACAATCTTGTTACTGGACATGTTAAACTAGATTGGTCTTCAAACAACTGCCTCACTAACCAATTTAGATGCATTTCACAAATTAAGCAGAACTGAATCTAAATCAAAGACTAAGATGCTGAAATGGAAGGTAATTTCACAGCTAATTCAACAAGAAGCAAACCAGAAGGGTTCTCGGATTAAATTTTCCCGTTAAATTGGTACGTCAATAATCAACAAAAAACCAAAACATGTTTATGTTTCGCAGTCTCACAGGCAGCAATGGCATTCTGTGGCTCAAGAAAACATCAATTCTAATCTCATAGTCTTGACTTTTGATATTTCGATGCATTCAAAAAAAAGTTACAAAAACATATTTCTCGTGCTTTCTCAATGAGAGCTTCCTAATCCTAATAGGAGTGATTAAATAATGACACATGAAAACAAATGATCATCACAACTCACATGAAATACACAAGTAGCTCTTCTCAGTAGTAAGCAATAAAGCAAGCAATGAAATACATACAATCCACAAAATTTTTGAAATGAAACAATGAAGCAAAATAAAAAATGATACATAGAGAGTCCATGCATGGTTACCTCAAGGCAGAGCGGGGAATGCACAAAATGAGGAGAGAAGAGGGTAGGAGGAGCTCTGCACGTACGTGGTGACCGGAGAGCTGCGTGTTGGTAGCCGGAGTATTGGTTGGCGGCCTGAAACGGAGGGGGGGGGGAATTAAAAACAGAGCAAGAAGAGGGGAAAGGAAGATAGGAGAGGAAGAGGGAAGAGATGGAAGAAGAGGAGGCGGAGGACGGAGGCTTACCGGAGACGGCGGTGGTGGCGGTGCGCACTGCACGGTGGTGGCGACGGTGACCAGTACTGGCGGTCTGAACGCGAGGGAGAAAAAGATAGGTGAGGAAGGAAGAGATGGCAGAAATGAGGAAGAAGGGAAAGATTTCACGATTTTATGGATTTATAATTTGGCGACCGAAATAATCGGTCGCTAAATCGGTCGCCAATCACTTAAATAAAAAATGGTCGCTAAATTCGGTCGCGGGATGAGTTAATTTGAAATTTGAATTCATAAATTTAGCGACGGAGTTTTAAAACGGTCGCTAACACGCGCGATTTTAATTTTTTACGCACCGTTTAGCGACCGAATTAATATCGGTCGCAAACGTAAATAAAATTTAACCGTTGCATTTAATTCGGTCGCTATTTCGGTCGCTAAGAATACATAAAATTTCTGACTTTTAACCGTTGCATTTAATTCGGTCTCTATTTCGATCGCTAAGAAGGCATAAAATTACTGACTTTTAAGTTCCTTTATTTAGCGACGGAAATAGCGACCGATAACCCTGCTACGCTCTATTTTGGTCGCTATTTCGGTCGCAGTATTATCTCTAATCAGTCCTTCATGTAGATCCTACAATCGGTCGCCATTTCGGTCGCAAAAAGCAACCAAAAAATTCGGTCACTATTTTCGGTCGCTAAACAACCTTTTTTTTGTAGTGATACTGTTGTTACGCCGGCAAGTGTACCGGGTCGTCGCAAGTAATAAAATAAACACGGTAAGTAATTACCGAGGTCGAACTCAGGGATTGGGCTACCAATTCGTCTAATCCGTGGGAAATCCGATACGTTCGGTCAAGTTACAGAAGGTGGTTGAGAGAGAGAGATTAATATAAGAAATTCAATTAACGAATCTAATAAACTAATTAACTAAAAATCAGAAAACTAAAATGTCCAAGGTCACAAATCCACCTACCCAATATGTACACCCAAGTGATGATGAATTCCTCCCTAAGTTCAATTACAGTGTCAACCGGGACCCCTAAATTCTCCTAAATCCACTCTCGTGCTCATTAGGACGTATTCGACGATTGGATTAATTACTTACTAGGTCTCATAATCCTAATCTCGAATTCGGTTAATTCTTGTTCCCTATATGGTTGCACTAATATCCTACTCACTGCCGTGCAATATTCAATTAGCGATCCCGATTCAAGTTCTAAAACGCGAATCGCCGTTCGACCTCAAACACGTTTAACTGATTAATCACGCAATACATATGATCAAGCATTCAAATCAGAATCGGAAAACATCAATTAAAAGAAGGGAAGAAAGACATACATCATATGAACAATACACTGCCGTGGGTGGCTTCATCGTTCCCTCAGACGAGGGGATTAGTTCCTCATGCTCATAGACAAGCGATCGGACATAATCTCTATAAGAAAAAGGGAGACGCAGCTCCAAAGAGAAAAGAAATTACCCTAAACGCTACTCTAAACAGTGGAAAACTACTAGGATTTGCGGCCCTCCAAAAGCCTTACAGCCTCCCAGATGTCCCCCCTTTTATCTGATCTGCAACAGCCTTTAAATAGGATTCCTGATCTGCGCTCGTTCGCGAGGCGAGCAGCCCTTCGCGAGGCGAGAATTAAAATTGGCGCGCTTTCAATTTAAACTCTCGCGAGGCGAAAGTGTGTTCGCGGGGCGAGTCTTCAATTCTGGGCTGTGACCTTCATCACGGCTGGGCCGTGATGGTCTCTGACTTCCAAGTCTTCATTCTCTCGCGAGGCGAGCTTCCTCTCGCGGGGCGAGTCTTCAAACCTTAAACTGCCACGGGCGTGGTATTCATCACGGCTTGGCCGTGATGGTCTCTGTCTTGCAGGTTTTCATGAGCTCGCGAGGCGAGACACCTCTCGCGTGGCGAGACTGAAGTGATGACTTTTGCTGCTTTGTTGACTTTCAGGCTCGCGGGGCGAGCATATACTCGCGAGGCGAGTGTCTCCAGACTTGCAATTTCCTTTCGCCGACTTTCCTTGACTCCCGGAGCTTCACTTATTTAACCTGAAACAACAAAAGCACCCACAAGCGTAATTCTATTCAAAATAACCTAAAAACTACACAAAAGACGAAAAACGAGTCAAAGTCCAACTTAGGAACAAAACAAGGCAAATTTGGGCGAAAACGAGAGTGAATTCGAATAAATTGGCACATAAACCCTAGTTCATCCAGTCATAAAACTAGATAAGCCAGAGGCTTATCAAAATACCCCAAACTTAAACCTTGCTTGTCCCAAGCAAGCTTAAAACTCAAAAACGACTCAAGACTTGGCAAGCCTAAAGGGATCAATCAATTTCGCACAAATTTAATGCAACTTTACAGAACAGTTTTTCTCCAATGATCTCCCCCCTACATCAACGTAATCCCCACATTCATTTACTTTAAACCATTGAGAACTTCATCATTCATGCAATCATTAGTCTAAGTTGAGGATCAGGGTCACACACAAAAGGAAGATCACCAATTTCAAACAACTGCCTTCCTCACAAGGGTATGTAAAATGTCACTCATTCGCTCAATTTGTCATGGCTTTCAACTTTTTCACTCAATTTCACTTATCAAGAGCACTTCCCATGAATTTGATTTTCATCTCAAACGTAGTTCCCACGTAAACATGTATGCAACATCAGAAGGTCTTTTAAAGGTTGTAATGGGGCCTGGCTCAGGGTAGGATAATGAAGGATATTTAGGCTTAAGTCCCTAGGAACTAAGAGAGCATGAGCATTTTGATACTTTTTCCACTCAAATTCCTTTTTCCATTTTTTTCATTTGGGCTCGGGTGACTACATCCTTTTCCTTGCTAATCTTTTGATTTGCCCCTTTTCTTTTGGCAAATTTTTTTTTTCTTCTTTTCTTTTCTTTTCTTTTTGCCTTGGGTCAACCTTTATTTTCTTTTTCTCATCCCAATATGACATATCACCTCATAGCCACCCCAAACTTAGTTTCTCACAACCTTTCTCTTGCTCATTTCCATGCTCTCCTAATCCTAAGATTGGGTTAACATGGTTTTTTCAGATTTTGGCTCGTAATGTAGGGTCATCAAGAAACAATAGGTCAATTGGGCTCAATTTGGCTAACTAGGGAACATGCATTAGGGATGGTTCTTTTCAGGCCAAGTAGTTATTCAAAGAAAATTGCCTAAATCATTTGATGCAACACATAAACATGCAAACCATATAGAGATTCAAGCAAATTCGGGAAAGTGCAACTTAACAGTGATTCACACATTCAAAAACAGAGTTGGAGGCTCAAATCCTCACCTGGACATTTTGCAAATTGTTTGACCGAGATACGATTCCTAGTGTGTGTATCCCCCCTCACCCCAAACTTATCATAAATCAAGTAATCACAACAAAGTTCTCAAAGTTCAGTTTTCTATTTTTAAGTGAGGATAAATTTTTCTAATTTCAGAACTTAGGGGGAGATTATCAATGGTCAAATAATTTCATGCAATCAATTTATGCTCAATTGAATTAAAACCTAACAAGCTTGCCGACACGACATTTCATACAAAAACTCTTGATCTTCTCAAATTATTCAAGAGTGACAAAAAACAAAGACACAAACAAAACAAAACAGAAGTTAGGAAAAGAGAGGGATACCTAGCTTGGGTTGCCTCCCAAGAAGCGCTTGTTTAACGTCCCGAGCTTGACTTATTAAGAAGCATCCACCTGGATCCCATAGTCTGTGGTACAAAGGCCAAGGGACGCTCATCATATCAAATCCTCCACCCGGATCCCATGGTTTGTGAAGTGGCCCTCGCAGGAGCAATACCACTCTATTCATTATTCCACCCGGCCTTTGTGTGAAAACCCCATTGACCTCTATAATTATGAACTCACTTCCTCTCGGGTCAAATGGTGTTTTCACGAGGAAGTGTGCTAGACAAGTGGGAGGGTCTAATTTACCGGTGTCCACACATGCATGCAAGCCAACATATTTATTTAACGCATCAAAATCAGGTTGCTTGGCAAGCATGGTGAAATCCTCTGCCACTTTATCTTCATTTTGCTCTCTACCCTCTTGCTCCGGTGCCTTGTCCCTTGCCAACTCCTCTTCCTCTGGTTGCTCTTCCTCATCATGTGGTTGTTCCGGGGCCATGTCACTTGCCAATTCCTTTTCCTCCGGTTGTTCTTCCTCAACATGTGGTAGTTCTTCCTCAACTCCCTGAGAACTAGTTACATCCCAGTCATATCCCAACACCCCACTGCTTCTAGTTGTTGTGGCATTGCATTGGTTCTTAGCGTGGTTCTTGGTATCACCTGGGAGAGTGTCTAGGAGAGGCTCATTTAGTTGCTTTGAAAGCTGGGCAATCTGCATCTCTAGATTCTGAAGTGCCATCCCTGTATGAGTTGCCAACTTGTCAATGGCTGCGTTTGTATTGATTGACACTTTCTCAAGTGTCGCACTCAACTTCTCAAGAGCCAACTCCCAAGGTTGTGGTTGCCAACTCTGTTGAGATTGTTGTTGCCAATTTTGTTGAGGTTGTGGCTGCCAGGCTCGACCATCGTCAGCATTACTCCAAGCAAAATCCGGATGGTCTCTACTCATATCACCCCAATACTGATTCTGACTCTGATAGTTGTTCTGGGGCACGCTGTCATTATGCCATGGTTCCACATATACTTGAGGGAAGTAGAACGGACAACTCCAAGTGTCATGGTTCCCATCACAATATTCGCAACCCGGAAGCATTGCTTCGTGTACCTCGCATACAAAACAAGGCAAGACCAAGTGGAATCAAAGAAGTAGAGAGAGATAGTAGAAAATAAAAAGAAAATAATAAAAATAAAAATAAAAATAAGAACAAAAATAACTTAACCAAATAATCAAACTCCCCTAAAATCAGAAAAATTGGTTGTGCCAATCCCCGGCAACGGCGCCAAATCACGCAATACATATGATCAAGCATTCAAATCAGAATCGGAAAACATCAATTAAAAGAAGGGAAGAAAGACATACATCATATGAACAATACACTGCCGTGGGTGGCTTCATCGTTCCCTCAGACGAGGGGATTAGTTCCTCATGCTCATAGACAAGCGATCGGACATAATCTCCATAAGAAAAAGGGAGACGCAGCTCCAAAGAGAAAAGAAATTACCCTAAACGCTACTCTAAACAGTGGAAAACTACTAGGATTCGCGGCCCTCCAAAAGCCCTACAGCCTCCCAGATGTCCCCCTTTTATCTGATCTGCAACAGCCTTTAAATAGGATTCCTGATCTGCGCTCGTTCGCGAGGCGAGCAGCCCTTCGCGAGGCGAGAATTAAAATTGGCGCGCTTTAAATTTAAACTCTCGCGAGGAGAAAGTGTGTTCGCGGGGCGAGTCTTCAATTATGGGCTGTGACCTTCATCACGGCTGGGCCGTGATGGTCTCTGACTTCCAAGTCTTCATTCTCTCGCGAGGCGAGCTTCCTCTCCCGGGGCGAGTCTTCAAACCTTAAACTGCCACGGGCGTGGTATTCATCACGGCTTGGCCGTGATGGTCTCTGTCTTGCAGGTTTTCATGAGCTCGCGAGGCGAGACACCTCTCGCGTGGCGAGACTGAAGTGATGACTTTTGCTGCTTTGTTGACTTTCAGGCTCGCGGGGCGAGTATGTACTCGCGAGGCGAGTGTCTCCAGACTTGCAATTTCCACTGCTTTTCGACTTTCCTTGACTCCCGGAGCTTCACTTATTTAACCTGAAACAACAAAAGCACCCACAAGCGTAATTCTATTCAAAATAACCTAAAAACTACACAAAAGACGAAAAACGAGTCAAAGTCCAACTTAGGAACAGAACAAGGCAAATTTGGGCGAAAACGAGAGTGAATTCGAATAAATTGGCACATAAACCCTAGTTCATCTAGTCATAAAACTAGATAAGCCAGAGGCTTATCAGATACCTTGGCCCCTACGAATGCTATGGTGACTCAAATGCTGGCTTTGTTAATGGATTTTCAGATAAGCCAAAATCCAAATCCAAATCCAAACCAACCCGCTCCACCACCTCCTTCTACCTAACTCTTTTCTTTCTTATCTTATTTGTTTTTACTGACTATGATGGTCCACTACTTTTACCTTTTTGTCTGATGACAAAAAAGGGGGAGAAAGGAAAGTGATTAAATTTTATAATTAAATCTTATATAACATATTTTGTCTGCATAAGTTTAATCTATTCATGTTTAATCTATTCATCTTTTTGATACATTGCCTTGACTTCTTATGCCTAAATTTTGTCTATAAAGTAAATTATGCTCTGATACTGGTTTGATATGTTTATTCACAAATGTTTGATAGGCTTCTATCTTGGTTTGATAACTTGTATTATCTTGCAAATAAGACTTGGTTTTATATTTAATTGCTTTGATCTGTTGAATGCTATGTCTTAGGGGGAGCCTTGCAAACTCTCTTAGACTTTGCTATTTAAATTTAATCAGTTTTTGTCATCATCAAAAAGTGGGAGATTGTTGTAACCAAAGTGGTTCTGGTTTATTTAATCTCTAGGTTTGGATGTTAACAAAAGGATTAAATTTGCTTGGCAAAGAGTTAGTTGAGATCTAACAAGTGAGTTCAGTTTATGCAGGAATACTCACAATAATATAAGGTATACAATGCTTGGACTCTTGCAAAGAGCTACCCGTCCGAAGGTTATTTAAACTGTTTATATTTTAATCGTTAAGTAGACGACTAACAAAAAATCAGTAGACGTCCATAGTAGCCACGTCAACAGACGAGTGCTCTCCTCGAAACTCAAGTAGACATCCATAGTGCCTAACTATAATTCAGCAGACGTCCATAGTGCCACGTCACTGGACGGAGTTTCTCTAAGGACTTGGCAAGTCCAAAGACTTGTGTGGACGAGCGGTTCTACCACATCAGTAGACGAGCAGAATAAAACCTTGTGTAGACGCATTCTAAAACTAAGTGCCAGTAGACGGTTCTACATCTTCTATATCTTTACTACCTTTAATATGATTTAATGCAATCTGGACCACATTGAATTTATTTCAAATGATTGATATTTATTTCAAAGGAATATATGTTCTTTATAATTGTTTTATCTGGTTAATGCCTTGTCTCTTTATAAGAAAATTCATAGTACTATCAAAGAAATACAAAAAGCAAACAACACAAGTGGAATTGCAAAACGATCTGTACGATGACATCTTTATTACTGGACAAAAGCTGGGTTATACACAAAGGAGGAAAGAAATTTTTTAAGGTGCATTTTGTGATTTTCTGATAACCAAGGATGCTTTTCAACACGGACAAAATCAAGCTATCAGTCTCAACGGATATCATGTATTTAATGCTATCTCTATAACGGGACTATTCAAATAACCGTTGAAGATTTACAAGAGAAGTTGTAGACCGCTATATATAGTGGGTCTCAAGCACTGAAGAATAACTTTTGCCATTTGAACATTTGCAAGATATTCAAAGCTCATTTTCCCTTTGTAAAGCAAAAGTCTGTAATTCTTAAGGATTGAATATTTGAAAAATATTCAGTAGATCTTAAACCTCCATACCCTCACATATAGTGAGTTAGAAAGATCTAAGAAAAATCTCTGTAATAGAGTTAGAGCCTGAAGAGGCTTGGCAAGAAAGCAATACTTGTAGCCTGGAGAGGTGAAGAATACTTGTTGTAAAAACTATATGGAAATAGTGGAGAAAATCCTCCAAGTAGTAGCTCTTGGTTGGAAGAGAGTGAACCAAGATAAAATACCTGGGTGAATTTTCTGTCCCTTATCTTATTCAGTTTTATTCCTTTATACAAACTGTGGGATTTGATCTTGGTTTTTTTAATCTTTTAAAAAGGATCTCTTGTGTGCTTAATCTTTTTATCTTCTGCTTGTGAAAAGGGTTTTTGCGAAAATAATTAACAAACACAATTCAACCCCCATTCTTGTGTTTGCCTGTGCCAACTTCACTTACTACTGGACGCTCTTGTCGAGTATGGGTCATCACCACTGACCCTGTTATCCCATTCACTTGACTAAGGTTTCCCCCCCCCCCCCCCCCAGTCGACGGTCCTACCTGTCCAGATGTATGGGCGGTCGTCGTTACTCCATTTGGATATGGTATGTATGCAAATTAGGGTCAGATGGTGGGATTCGAACCAGGGACATTAGAGGTGCAAGCATCTTGAAAAGAATGGGATGACCACTAGGCTAACTGTTCTCCATTATTATTTAAATATCTTTTTAAACTACTTAAACGTTAAAATGTATTATCAGTTTTTTTTATACTTACGAAAGGTGTACAATTTTCGTAAGTATAAAAAAAATTTGATACTTTTCGTAAGTATATAAAATTTGAAAAAAAAATGACCTCGCTATTATGTTTACCATTGTTGTGCCTCGCCTGTGCCTAGAGTGTGGTATGGTGGGAGGTGGGAGACTTGGAGTGAGGGAAAAGGGTCAACACAGGGGAAGGGTGTGAGAGAGATGAAGAAGAACAAATGAGGTGGGGGTATTTTGGGAAAAATCAAAAAAAAAGGGAAGGGAGGTTGGAATATTCAGTTGTGGGGTGAGAATATCAAGAGCTTAACTAATATATGAAAACTGGTCCAATAGAATTATATCCGTTGGGTCACATATTTGATTCGCTGCAAGCCTTATTTCTCTCTCTATTTTTTTTATAAGCTCTTATTTATTTTAAATCATCAACCAATGGTAGATGTACATCACAAAAGTTATTTATATCTGCTATGATATCATTAAAACTACTTTTCTATGTAAAATTCTTAATCATCTACTTAATCTTGTTTCTTTGATTTTATTTTGTTACAAGTTGTGATTGAAAAGTAAGAGTGGGAATACGGCAAACAAACACTCAAATGTTTATCGCCAGACTTACATTAGATTTGGTCTATTATATAAATAAGTTAAACTAATGCATTTCTAAAAATTCTATTTACTTAAAATGTCAAATCTAAGCCTCCAAAATGATTTTTTAACTTTTCACCGATTCTTTAAATAAATAAGAGTTTAATTTCTATACACTGTCAAAGTAAAAGTTTTTTTTTACCAACATGGTGTGGCACGATTGGTGGATGAGGGTCCCTTAAGCATGTGGTCAGGGGTTCAATTCCTGACTCCTGTGTATGGAAGAATATATGTTAGGAGAGGTCAACCCTTTAAATGGATCTCCGTACCTCGAGGGATTAGACTCCGGCTTCCGGACAGGAGGATACCTGGGTTCACCCAAAAAAGGTAAAAAAAAATTTACATGGACATTCAATTATATCTTAACAAATTAGTATCTTTGCTATTTCTCTCTTTTAGTTACTGAAATAAAAGCACACGTGTCAAAATGTCATTGGATGTCAGTGTGAAACTTTTTACACTAACGGTGTATACTAATTTAATCCAATAAATAATATATAGACATTATTATTATTATTATTATTATTATTATTATTATTATTATTATTATTATTATTATTATATGATATGATATTATTATATAATTATTAATTTGTAGATAGTACAATATTCATATTAATTCAATAAGTCTCGTATTCAATCTAACAAATAAAATATATATTGTCATTATATTTATTTTCTCACAAATCACGATCACTTGCAAACCCTTTGCACCGCAACTACTGTAAAACCCTACCCGAGCTAAGAACTACTGTCATAACCTCTCAATCATCCTAAACAACCATAACTCATGATTCCCAAACATCAAACAATGACCGATCATAACCATGCAACCACCACCGACGCTGTAACCACTGCGATGTCCACAGTGCTCCCTCATTTGTTGTATAGTCAAACCCAACAACAATCTCCATAATCACAATTGGTAATCTCTTTTTTATTGTATCAATGTTTATTTATTGTTTGGATCTTATATTTCTTGTACACTTTCATTAATTAATTATCCCTTTTTGTATAATTGCTTATTTATATAGCTTTTATTGTATTTTATGATTGCTATCTTACTTTTATTGCTTTTTGTTTGTTAAACACTTGTACTCTTAGGCATATTCGAATCCTTGGGATTAGGTACTTTTAAAAGCTTGAATAAATTTGCATTGTAATTGGTGTATCTCATTGTGATGGCGTATCTAGAGTAATTTGATTTTAGAGTAAAATCTCAACACTTGGCTAAATTTGGGTATTCAACAAACTTGTTTATATTGTCGGGGATGTATCAGAGAGAGTTTCTTAAATAAGTCCCTAACACACAAATGATCAATATAGGTCAAGATGGATGTGTACCCATATATTCTCAGCACGACGTGTTTTTTTTTGTAATCAAAAAATTATATATGATTGACTACAATGGGTACCCAAACCCATATACAAAGAGCCAATGTTTACATCACAAATCACACCAGCTACAGATAATACATCAACCCAAAGCCATAGAGTACTATAAGGTTGAGATATAGCTATAGCCTCTTCCCACCAAAAACGAAGTTCCACAACATGACCCCCTGTGGCTAATCAACATAACAGAAGAAAAGCTAAAACATACAAATTCAGAAGCGCCAAAGTCAATGTTTCATAATCTTTAAAGTTGAATTGCTAAGTTATAGGAAGTTATAAAGTGTAATCACTGAAGCAAATGCAGATCGTCTACCTACTGATAATAACTTAAGCTCCCAGAAAATACTCCTTCTCTGTTGACCCACAAAAAAACAGATTTTGACTTTCCACAAGCTGCATCTGTACTGCAATTCTGTGTAACTCACAGCAGCATAAAAATTGACACACACTTTCCACTGAAACCCCAAAGTCCATGTAGATCATCTTCTAGACTTTATGCATTCTAAATGGTTCATACACCAATCCGAAAATGAGTTATACGTTCCACTTGAAACAGAAAACCACTCCCAAGACCTGCATTTTATACTATCTATTAATCTGATCATATCAGCAGGAGATTGCCTAAAAATAATAGCATTTCTTTGCAGCCAGATTTACCAAATAACCAGGTGTCATATTATGTAACCCCTCTGTTTACATTTCCGACCCTGAAATAATCCTCCATGCTGCATATACAAGTCTGCAAGGTTGAAAGGCAAAACCAGCTCTTGACCAAACCACCCATAAATCTTCACCCAAACTTGTGTAGCAAATGTGTATGTTAAAAACAAATGATCTACAGTTTCTAAAGTTCCTGTACAAAAAACACACAACATATTTTGTTATCCAAGATTAATGTTCCTAGAGACAAAATTTGATTTTGTTGGTATCCTATCTAGTATCACTTACCAAGAGAAGGCAAGCACCTTATTAGGCGCCTTTGTGCTCCAAAAATGTTTGAACAAGGGTGCATTGTGAACCCCCCGTGGAACCGAGGAGCTACATTCCGATTGAATCAACTTGTATGCCGACAAAGAAGTGTAAGCCTTCGATCCATCCACAAACCAAATCCACTCATCATCACAGTTGCTGGACAAAGGAACCGATAGAAGCAAGTTGTTCAACTCTTGTGAAATATCCTCCTCACAACTAAAAAATCCCCTTCTCCAACCTAGCTTCCATCTCCAACACGCTTCCAGCCACTCACCGAGTTCTTCAATTACTTTACCTTTATCCTCTGACATGCTACAGAGCCTTGGGAATGTTTCCTTTAGACTCATATTACCTACCCAAACATCTTCCCAAAACTTAATTTTGTTCCCTCTACCCAACTTTCTCCTCAAACCTAACTTAAACCAATCCTCCATTGCATCATAATTCCCTATATTGCAAATCCCCATCCACCAATGTGAGGCTACTCTCACCATATTGCAATCCCTAGTGGAGAAGGATAGTTCACCATCACTATTACCGTATCTAGAAACCACTACCTTCCTCCAAATACCTACTTCCTCTTTTAGCAACCTCCATCTCCATTTTGCCAAAAGAGAGAGGTTAAACCACTCTAGATTTTTGACCCCAAGCCCTCCCTCCTCTTTAGGGCTACAAACCGACTCCCACCGTACCCAGGCAATTTTCCTATTTTCCACTCCCCCTCCCCACAAAAAATCCCCTTGTAATCTAACTAGAACTTTCAAAACCTTCCAATGCAATCTTAAAAAGGACATATAGTAAATAGGGAGACTATTTAATACCGAGTTAATGAGAGTCTTCGGTCCTCCTAAAGAGAGATGCTTACCCTTCCATGAAGCCAAACAACTTTCCATTAGATCTACTACCGGTTTCCAAGTTGAGCTTCTTCTAGGATTTACCCGAACCGGAAGTCCCAAATATAAGGAAGTTTTTCTCTTTTACAATCGAGAAACCGAGACGCTGCACATGCAAAAGACTCTTCCACATTCAAAGTAATCAGACTGCTTTTCTTCAAATTTACCTTAAGACCAGAACAGAGTTCGAAGCACCTCAAAATCGTTTTCAAAACCCACAGATTCTCCCAACATGCCTCCCCCACGAATAAATTATCAACCGCATACTGTAGAATCGATACCTCTGCCCCACCTTGACCAACCTTAAACCATTTGTATTTCCTTTGTGAAACTGTATTCCTCATAAGACCACTTAGACCTTTGGCTACCATTAGAAACAAGAAGGGAGCTAGTGGATCTCCTTGTTTTAAACCTCTCTTGTTTGTAAACTCTTCAGTATGGCTCCCATTCACAAGCACAGAACAATTACCTGACAAAATGCAACTTCTGATCCAAGCCTTCCATTGATCCCCAAATCCAGGTCTCCCTAGCATATATTCCAGGAAATTCCAATTAACTGAGTTGTAGGCCTTATCAAAGTCCACCTTTAGAATCATACAGTGCTTCCCAGACTTTTTGGCGAAGTCTACTACCTCATTAATAATGACAACTCCATCAATAATAATCCTTTTCGAAAGGAATGCTAACTGATTATGGGAAATAAATGAATTAAACACCAATCTCAGCCTTGATGCTAGAACTTTAGACATTATCTTATAAAGACATCCCATAAGGGAGATAGGTCTAAAATTATGGATACACTGGGGGTTGTTTATCTTCGGAATCAATGCAACAAAATAGGAAATCAAACCTCTCGTAAGGCTTGCATGTTCTAAGAATTCCAACATCATCCCCCACACCTCATTCTTGATTAACTCCCAAAATCTCTTAACAAAATTGAAGTTATAACCATTGGGCCACAGGCTCTTGTTTCCATCAAGACTCTCTACTACCTCCTCCACCTCTTCCACAAAGAAATTATTTGAAATTGACAACAATTCTCCCTCACCCAATTCTGAGAAAGAAACCCCATCTAGAAGTGGTTGGGTTCCTCCCTCCTCAAAGTAAATAGAAGAGAAAAAATTCAGCACCTTTGCCTTAATACTACCAACCTCCTCTATCCATACATCATCAACCTTAATCGCCACCATTCGGTTATTCCTCCTCCTACTAGAAAGACTTGCATGAAAGTAAGAGGTGTTAGCGTCACCCTCCTTCAAGGTTAAAAGTTGTGTATGTGAAAATGTACACAAGTCAAATTTAGTACAATTATGACCCTCAGTTGTATTTCTAGAGTTATGCCACCCAATGTTCATACTTGAATATCATGATTAAAAAAAAAGCTTGAAGAAGCATGATACTAAAATCTATAACATAAAAAAGATGCTAAATATGAACTATTTGCAGAGTTTGGAAGCAATCTAGTGTGTTGGAACCTCCTTTATTTATAAGTGTCTCTCATGTATACGCTTTAACGTATGTTTTACTAGTGATGCAACATTTACCATCCCAAGTGGGTGTCGACTTTTGTGCTAAGCCTTTCCTTTGGTGTTCTCTATCCATAGGATTAAACCTCTAGGTACATACCTCCACAATATGACTTTGGAATTGTAGCTACTATCCATTTTTCTTGAAAACGACTTCACTATATCTTCAAATTGCGGACTATATCAATTGATGTGACTACAACAATGTGGTTGTTGTTGAAATGAACAGATATAAAACACTAGAAGGGGGGTTGAATTATGTTTTAAATACTTTTTGAAAAACGTTACAATTTAATCTATAAGACACAAAGATGTGTCTGATAAAAGGAAGATTCATTTTTCAACCCGATTAGCACAGTTAAAGTAAAGCAAACTGAAAAGATTAAGCTAAGAAAAGAAGACACGGAGATTTATACTGGTTCACCCCAAACCTTGGACTACATCCAGTCCTTGGCTTCACCAAGTATTTGCACTATAACTGATCAGGTTACGGAAGGTATAATTTGCACACCTAGCCTCTGCAGGCTCAACTAACAAGTATTGCTTGCACACCGAGCCTCTCCAGACCCAAAGAAGTATTCTTTCTTCAAGCCTCTAAAGGCTCTACAAACAGTAAGAGTTTGAATGAAGCGGCAACTTCATGGATTGAAACTTTGCAGATCTACAGAGTAACACTCACAAAGTGAATAAGAATTTAAGGTAGGTGAAATCGTAATAAAGACTTCTCAATAAATACAAATGATTTGAGCAGACAAGTTTTCTATGAAGAACTTAAGAGAGCTTTCAGAGTATTGAATGCTTGAATTAATGAGTTCATGTGTGTGTCTTCAATGGTCTTCAAAGTCTTCTATTTATACTCAAGAGAGATAAGTCCGTTGAGGAGAGTTCTTCGGTTGAGTATTCTTTTGTTCTTCATCAATAAATGTCAATAGAGTCGTTCTGGTCTTCATTTAATGTTCATGATTGTTGGTGAGCTTCAAGACAAATTGAACGTATAGGTCGGCATAACTTTATCAGAGTGCAGTTTGAATCAGAGCAGCATTTGTTGCTTTTCAGACTTGGGTAGCGCTACTTTCCTTATTTGTGATAAGCAGGTCTGCGTTCAAGTAAAGTTCATTTTACTTTTTGCAACAAAAGGATTATTCAAGCGTGGAATGGTGCTTTGAGCTTTCTAATATCAAATTTATTTATTCGAAATAATATGAGAATATTCATTGTGTTTGAATATTGTTGAAGCGAGGAACTTTCAGTCGCTTGATCAGAATTTGTTAGAGACCAAGTCTTTGTTCAGATGCATCATATTACAGACGCATCCTTAAGACTTTGTTTATTTGTCACGAGACTCTTGTATACTGATATGCACACTCAATAAACATATTAGTAGATTTCACAGAGTTCACTTAAAATCATTCTTTGTTTGGATTCATCAAAATCAGAGATGTCTAAAGATGTAGTCTTAACAGTTGTCACATTGCAACTGCATCACTCTGCAATGGCGATGTAGTTTAGATTCAAAATGATGTGACTGCATTTGAATGTATTAGAGTACATTAGAGTCAAGAAAGTTTTCAAGCACAAAAAAATTTACACCATAAGGCTCTGCATTGCAATGCCTACAATTATCATAATTGCATTAACCACAACCATATTCACAAGTTAAAACCACGAACACCACAAGTATGTGCTATATCACACTATTGTTTGAATATGTCAATATTATAACAAATGAACTCTTCGTTGGTTCCTTCTTTAAATATTGCTTCCGATAGATGGGTTCAACAATATATTTTGGGATTTTGGACTCGCATCCATATATAAGCTCAAATGTAGTTTCGTTCGTGGTATAAGGGGGAGTTGTCTCGTCTGCCCACATTGAATGGATTTCTCTATTCAATCTCCCTTGGTGTTAGCTGGCGTTTTCTCCAAACCTTGGAGGATTATCTTATTTGTGGTTTATGGTTGTGGGTGTGTTTGAGAATGTTTTATCAAGTTGAAGTATTACTTCATGTGCAAATCAAAAATTAGATTATGCAAGTTTTGTTAGTGAACTAGGTTTTGTTGTCCATGACAAGGGACTTCAAGGTCCTAATCAATTGATAATGTTCTTGATTTTGAGATGCAAAACAAGAATTTAAAGTACCTATGTTTATTAGTGTTACTTTTTTTTTATAAAAGTTTTGTTATGTGGACACCTTAGAATACAATACCCAAATTGCAGTTGTATATGATATACCATTTCAGTTTTACATACAATACACACGCACATCAAACATAATATTCTATGTAAGTGTTGTATTAGGTGTACAAAAATCATTTTTCTTTCTCTAAAAATGATTCATGCAGCTATGATGTCTAGTTTGAATATGGCTCGGCCACATCATTGAAACTTTTGTTGTTTGTTATTTTTCAGATGAATCCAATTGATAACGTAGAGAGTGTCGAGAATAGCATGAGGCGACATGAAGATAACATTAAATTCCTTAATTCACAATCAAATGGGTTAGTAAAGTCTATAGCTGAGTTACATGGTATGGTAGAAATCTATCAATTTAGTTAAGCATTTTCTGAGTTATTCTCCAACATTTTTATTTTGTGGCTGATCTGATCTACTTTTCAGCGAGTCTTGGAATGTCTTGTTCAACTATTGTGACAAAAGAGAATGAAAGTGATGACATTCATACGAAAGTGGAAATAAAACAAATATTGGAAAAGGAGAACTCTGCTGCTAGCATATTTCTCAAAGTCAATACTTTGGTTCAGCCATTGAGTTTACCATTTGCAAGGGAAATTGTGGGAATTGTTGGAATACTTGCCAGGGTTGAAAGTGATGACATTAGCAGGTTAACATCATTGTTCTTTCAAATACTGGAAATCCTTTTTGCATATTTTTCATTTTTTTAGCATGCAATAACACTTGTGGTGTCACATGATCTGTGAAGTTTCCAACTACATTATTACCCGTGTATATTAAAATATGATTACCATACTCTTATTTCTATAATCTATTTTTCATTAGCATGGTTATGAAAAGAGAAACTACACTTGTTATGAGAAGATACATTTTTTAAAAAGCTAACATTGTTTCCTAAATTCAGGACCCTTTCTGAATATTTAGGCTTGGCAATTATGCTTCCAATTGTCTGTGAGACTTACAAAGGTGTTAAAACAATGGAGGAGTATGAGGCACAAGGCAAGATAAACTATGATGTTGGCTTGCATGGGCTTGGATCTGTGATCGGAAAGAGCATAAACAATCGATTTATTGTCATATGCCTCGAACAATTAAGGCAAGTTATACATGTGTGTATGTTAGTTTAAAAGTAAGCTCAAGTTGTTTGCTTATACTTTTTTATATAACTTATACTTGATAATTTTCTTGGTTGCAGTCCATTTGTGGGTGGTGGTGTAGCCAATGATTCACAAAGGAAACTGTTTATTCCAAAGCAAAGATTGCCAAATGGGGAGTGCCCAGCTGGGTTTATTGATTTTGTAGTGAACATGATCCATTTGAATTCTGAGCACTTATCTTTTCTTACTGCTAGTGGGCATGGTCTCAGAGAGACATTATTTTATGCCCTTTTCTCACGCATACAAATATATAAAACCCGTAATGAGATGCTAAACGCGCTCTCTTGCATATTAAGAAACGTGGAGGAATGATTAAGAAACATGGCATATTTTCTCTTGGAAGCAGGTTCATGCCAAATAAATCTTGAGCTTCTCAATGCATTAATTTCAATGGTTTTCTTTTCTTATGAATATTTGATGACTATTTTTTTTGTCAATTAATTTTGAATGAAAAAGTATTGTATCATTCAATTTTGTTTATTTCAATAATCTCATAATATGTTGGTTTCTTAATCCAATTGATTTGTATTCACATTTAGTCTTAATGTCAAGCCACTCCTCTTAACATAAATGTATTTGTATGTTGTGGAAGATTGAAAAATGAAAATGTTTCATGCATTTCCATGACATGATTGTCACTGAATAAGTAATTGAAATAATTCTTAATTAATTGTTGTTAGAACTGACTTTGTTCTGACTTCCCTCCTACTTGGTACCATGATGTGATAGCCATTATTTTTTTCCAAGATTAAAATTCTTTTCTTTCCCACTCATCTAAATATTGAAGGATAACCTATAATTCTAATTTGTTTAGAACATCATACAGATACAAATCATAGCATATTACACATGTTAATCGAAGGAGAGGAGAAGAATTGTGTACCTTGGAGCATCGTAGAATCCATTACAATAGATCAGAGTGTAAGAGGGTTGCTTCTCTCTTTCTGGTTGGTGTTCAGTGTCTGTGTCAAGAATGCTGAATGGGGAGGCAATCTTTTTAACCTACCAGCAGAGAGTAGGGACCTCTCAACGGGTTAACATTAGAATGGCCCAGCCCATCATAGGGTCACTCTTAGTAAATACCCAACAACAATTTCACCAATTGGTTACGTAATTAAGAATTAATTTTATAACTGATATATTAATAATTTAATTATAATTTAATCACCAATTAATGCTAATCAACATATTATACACATGTTAAATTAAAAATTTAACAATTCTCCCACTTGGATAGCATTAATCAATTATTAAAATATAACAATTATTAAAAAAGAAATACCAGTTACGATCAAAGCACACGTTAACCAGCAGTATAAGAAATATAAGCTTTAACAATGCAGAAATAGTATCCGATAGGGAAGTAAATCATACATGCTAAAGACTCATATCTCACATAAAGAATGATGAATATAAAATTGCATATAATTAATAAAGAGAAATATGCAATTCAAGAATGGTCCAAGCATCTTAAAATGCTATAAGAGATATGAAAACAAGAGTGATGTCAATTTACATATCTCATAAAAAACGATAATGGGCAAATAATGGTTTCAGACTCCCACTAATCCAATACATCAAAAAACTTAACTAAGCCCATATGAATTACATGATTCCGGAATATTCCAACAGTTAAGCCTTTGGTTAGTGGATCAGCAAGCATGTTTCCTGTATCAATATGCTCAATACGAGTCTGAAACTCCTGAATCTTCTCTCTAACGAACAAATATTTCACATCAAAATGCTTAGTGCGAGAAGAGCTTCTATTGTTATGAGAGAAGTGCACAGCAGCAGTATTATCACAATATATCACAAGTGGCCTAGATATGCTTTCAACAATATGAAAGCCATAAATTAAATTTTTCAGCCACATGGCTTGACAAGTAGCCTCATAGCAAGCAACATACTCTGCTTCCATGGTAGAAGTAGCTGTAAGCGTCTGTTTGACGCTTTTCCAAGAAATAGCTCCTCCTGCCATCATAAAGATAAAGCCAGAAGTAGATTTTCGGTCGTCAGGGCAACCTGCGAAATCAGAATCAGAATAACCAGTGACCTGAAGTTGATCAAACTTCTTATAGGTCAACATATAATCTTTGGTTCCCTGCAAATATCTCATGACCTTTTTTACGGCTTTCCAATGACCCAAACCTGGGTTGCTCAAGTATCTCCCTAAAGCATTTACAGCAAAAGCAATGTCGGGACGAGTACAAACTTGAGCATACATTAAACTGCCAACAGCGGAAGCATATGGGACTTTTTCCATTTCATTTATTTCAACATCATTTTGAGGACGTTGAGATTTAGAAAATTTTTCCTCACCCTTTTGAACAGGTGCAGCACATGGGGAGCAAGAATGCATATTAAACCTTTTGAGGACCTTTTCAATATATCCTTTTTGAGACAATCCAAGAACACCACGTGACCTATCACGATAAATCTGGATGCCTAAAACAACAGAAGCATCACCAAAGTCTTTCATATCAAAGTGGCTACTCAACATAAGTTTTGTCTCGGTCAGAATTTTAACACAACTGCTAGCAAGAAGTATATCATCAACATATAGAACGAGAATGATGAACTCACCCTCACAAGTCTTCAAGTAAATGCACTGATCTGAGGCATTTTCTTTGAAGCCAAGAGAAGTGACAACCTGATCAAACTTCAAATACCATTGTCTGGAGGCCTGTTTCAGTCAATAAATAGACTTATTCAGCTTGCAAACCAAGTGCTCTTTGCCTGTTTCAGTAAAACCTTCAGGCTAAACCATGTAAACATCTTCAGTAAGGTCTCCATTCAGAAAAGCCGTCTTCACATCCATCTAGTGAAGTTCTAGATCAAAATGAGCTACCAAAGCCATGACAACTCGAAATGCATCTTTTGTAGAGACTGGTGAGAAAGTCTCCTTATAGTCAATGCCTTCTCTTTGGTTATAGCCTGTAGCTACTAGTCTGGCTTTGTACCTTTCAACTTTACCATCTGGAGTACGTTTGGTTTTGAAAACCCATTTGCATCCAACAGGTTTACAACCAATTGGTAAATCCTCTAGATTCCAAACACCATTATGAGACATAGAAGACAACTCATCATGCATAGCATTCAGCCAATCAGAAGCATGAGAGCTAGAAATTGCCTCCTTAAAGGTAATAGGATCATCATCATCATTGAGGTCAAACTCATGTTCCTGATGATATACAACATAATCATCTGGTATGGAAGGTCTGCGCACTCTTTAAGATCGTCTCAGTGGAACTTCATCAACAATAAGATCATGTTCTTGTTCATCTACTAGTGGTGCTGCCACACCATCTTCATGTTGAAGATTCTGATCATCATCATTAGCTGGAATCATAACTTCTGTAGGAAAAGGAACAGCTGGTATAGGAACTATGGTGCGATCTTCTCTAAGAGTAACTGGTCGTGGTATATCACTCCCACTATCCAAGTCATCCTCAAAGAAAATCGCTCGATCAGATTCGACGACTCGCATAGAATGAGATGGACAATAGAATCTACTACCTCTGGAACCCACACAATAGCCAATAAAGAAACCACTAACAGTCTTAAGATCAAGCTTCTTAGACTGAGGATTATAAGGTCTAACTTCTGCCTTACAACCCCATACATGAAAATGTTTCAAACTCGGCTTCTTTCCACTCATAAGCTCATATGGAGTTTTTGGTACAGACTTCTTGGGTACTTGATTTAGAATGTAGACAGCAGTTTTTAAGGCATCTCCCCAAAGAAAGTCGGCAATGATGAATGGCTCAATATACATCTTACCATATCCATAAGTGTGCGGTTACGCCTCTCTGCAACTCCATTTTGCTCGGGAGTACCAGGCATAGTGTATTGAGCTTCAATACCGCATTCCTCAAGAAATCTGGCAAAAGGTCCTGGGTTTCTACCCGTCTCATTATATCTACCATAGAATTCTCCACCTCTGTCAGATCTTACACATTTTATCTTCCTACCTGTTTTCAACTCAACAGCAGCCTTAAAAGATTTGAAAGCATCTAGGGAACTAGACTTTTCTTGAAGGAGATCTATCCATCCATATCTCGAGAAGTCATCTATAAAGGTGATGAAATACCCATATCCACCCATGGCGGTGGGTGTAATAGGTCCACACAGGTCGGTGTGAATCAACTGTAGCACATCATCACACCTATTTGCTGCTTTATTCCTAACCTTGGCAGTAAATTTGCCCTTGATGCAATCAATACATGTATCAAAATCGGAGAAGTCTAGATCATGAAGAATACCTTCCTTGACCAGCCTCTAAATACGGGGCCTAGAAATATGCGCCAAACGTCGATGCCATAACATAGAAGAATGTTCATTAATCCTACTACGTTTGTTTCCAACAGCAGAATTGACAGACATGTCATGTAGATTTAACATATAAAGGCCATCACGTAAAACCCCTGAACCAACGGAAATAGAATCTGAACAAACAATCAATTTTCCACTACCAAACTTAAAGGTGTAACCACATTTATCCAAAGCAGAAACAGAAATCAAGTTCCTTCTCATAGAAGGTGCATACACAGCATCTCTTAAAAACAAATTATGTCCAGAAGGCAAAAGTAAAGAAACAATTCCAATGTCAATAACAGAAACTCCAGCTCCATCTCCCATAATAATTTTAGACTCAGCATCACTTGGTTTCCTCAGGCTTGTGAACCCCTGCAAGGAATTCACAACATGAATGGTTGCACCTGAATCTAACCACCAAGTATTTGGAGGAAAATCAATGACATTGGATTCAAAGCATGTTAGAGCCAGGAATATACCTTGCTTCTCTTGTTTCTTTTTCAAGAAATAGCAATCAATAACCTTGTGGCCATACTTCTTATAATACTTGCAGTTACCCTTGAAGAAACTTTTCTTAGCCTGCAGATGCTGCTTTGTATTTTTCTTCTTTCCCTTTTGATCTTTCTTCACAAATCTTGTACCTGAATTAGAAGCTGGAGTTGGAGCAGATGCATCAAAATGAGCACTGTGTGATTTACCCTTTTTAATGGACTCTTCTTCTTGTGTAACAATGGCAATCATCTCGTCCACTGTCCATTCAGCCTTCTGTGTATTGTAAGAGGTCTTCATAACATCGAATTGTGAAGGAAGAGATTCAAGAACCCGGTAGATTAAAGTACTTTCGCCAATTTCAACTTTAAGAGATTTCAGTTTGTTGTAATAGTGCATCAGCTTCATGATATGCTCACGCACACCACTGACCCCATCATATTTGGTCTTGTCAAACAAGGAAAGATACTGACTTTTCTGAGCCTTCTCAAAAGTCATAAATTTCTCCCCAACAACTTTCTGATATTCTTTAGCATTATCGGTCTCTAAGATACTCTGCCTGATGGATTTTTCCATAGTATACTTCATCACTTTCAGGCACACTCTATTAGAGTGTTCCAATTTCTCATAAGCATTCCTCTGAGCTGCAGTAGATTCATTTGTGAGAGCTGCTGGCTTGTCTTCCCTCAAGGCCAGATCCAAGTTAGCAATGGTTAAGTAGAGATCTAGAGACTCTTTCCAGTCCTCATAGTTTGTCCCATTTAGAGTTTTGATAGAATTTGGGAAGGAGGCTGACATAAAACAAAGAATAAGGAATCATTAAGAATTGAAAGGTAATATGATTCCATATATATGTTCAGCCAATCTTGCCCATAATACAAATTTCTTATTCATTATAATTCCGCCTAAGGGTCCCGAATCATAATAAATAAGAAATATAATAAGAAGAATAATACAATGTACAAAACTTACATCACCAAAATTTCTAATACCGATAGGGTACTTGAAAACCATAATTGACATAAGCTTAAGACAATAGTACGATGTATAATAACGAATTACATTAATAATAGTACACCGATAGGGTATAATTATTATTAATATAATACAAATATAACACATTAGAATAATTAATTATTTAATAACACAAATTTTGTATAATTATACCCACGATAGGTGAGTTCAGAATGGCAATTATACTGTTCAGAAATTAAGTCCACTCGCGAGGCGAGCACCCCTTCGCGAGGCGAATATTGTGAAAAGTCAGCAACGTTTGGTCTTCTCACGGGTACTCGCGAGGCGAGTCAAGTGTTCGCGAGGAGACCCAGAAACCTTGCATTTTCCTAGAACAGTCAGCCTTCGGGGTCGCGAGGCGAGAAGAGTAGTCGCGGGGCGAACCAGAGAGGATGACATTTTCACTGTTCTGCTGGCTTTCAGGCTCGCGAGGCGAGCAAAACTCTCGCGAGGCGAATCCGCATCGCAGGGAGAGGTCATCTTCCTCACCCGGTTCCAGAAACGAGTCGCGACGACCCGCGAGAATGACCCGATCGATTATCCTGTTTTAATAAACCATTTTCGATGATTCTTGGGGGGTTTTGATAGTTACTGTTCGATCTATAGAAACCCCATACTAATTTCATGATTCGCTTGATATTCGAGTGATAAATTAAGCGAAGAATAGTTAGGTTTATGTTTGAAACCCGCGACAATGAGAGAAGAAATTCTCTCAGTACGTTCAACCAACATGCACGAAAATTTAGTATAATATTCGCTTAACAAGGAGGAAGATAAACCCTCAAACAATTTTTGAAATCATTGGCCAGAATCATAGTTTCGAATTTTCGAAGAACAAGGCATGAAAAACGAAAGTTGCTGAAGGAAAAAAAATTCTGGGCAAACGAAAATTTCTACAATATTGATATAACATGATATGAAATCCCTAAAAAAAATTTGCATCTTGATTGAAAAAAAAACCATAAATTAGGGTTCATATAATTTTCAGAATAGCTATAACATGTATCTATCCTTTGCTCTGATACCAATTGAAGGATAACCTATAATTCTACTTTGTTTAGAACATCATACAGATACAAATCATAGCATATTACACATGTTAATCGAAGGAGAGGAGAAGAATTGTGTACCTTGGAGCATCGTAGAATCCATTACAATAGATCAGAGTGTAAGAGGGTTGCTTCTCTCTTTCTGGTTGGTGTTCAGTGTCTGTGTCAAGAATGCTTAATGGGGAGACAATCTTTTTAACCTACCAGCAGAGAGTAGGGTCCTCTCAACGGGTTAACATTAGAATGGCCCAGCCCATCATAGGGTCACTCTTAGTAAATACCCAACAACAATTTCACCAATTGGTTACGTAATTAAGAATTAATTTTATAACTGATATATTAATAATTTAATTATAATTTAATCACCAATTAATGCTAATCCACATATTATACACATGTTAAATTAAAAATTTAACAAATATGTCATAGGGTTTACATGTGATTTAGTTCATTTGGTCTTATTATCAATATTGAAACTTCTAACAACACTCGCTCATTGTAGGAATGATGTAGAGGTGAAGTTTCCTCTAATATATGGACCATCTAATGTCCCTGCAAAATATATTGAAGCCGTTTAAATGTTAAGGAGAGTTGAAATGGGAAAGTACTAAACTTGTTGCAGATGTACAAAGAGAGCGTCAATTATTGGATAATATACAAGGAAATTCACGGGTTAAGCGTGAAAAGTTGGGTTAACAATATGTTAGGAACCATGAACACCATATGTGTACTTTAGCGATGAATGTTGTTAGCAAGAACTAGAGGGACATGATAGTATTCATGATGCTTTCAATAACTTGTAGGTTTGCTTGGTTGCTGTATGCGTTTGTTAGTATGTCAGATTACTAATTGTAGTAAAAAAGAAAACCTATATCTTTTTGAGTTCTTTGCTTGAATATTGCAACTCCTATCGGCTATGTTACATGTTTTCTTATAAATGAATATTTGAACTCTCGTCATTCTTGGCTTGTTTTTTACCCTCACTCAACCTTCAATCCTCGACTAATCCCCTGAAATAGAGACGAAAAAAAGGTACTACTTCACATTCAATTATGTGTGGAGGACCAATAATTTTTTTTTTGACTAGATATTGGGGAGGAAGAACCGGTGAAGAAATACTTGTGCAGCAAGATGTGTCGCAAGAAAGGTCCAGAAAAATTTCAGGCATTTGAAGATATAAGTTATTTTATTTATGACAAATGGTAACCAATACATTGGTTAAGGAACCAGAAATAGAAAATTTACATTGGAAAGTGGTGTGTTCAACACTTTGAAAAGTCAAAAGTTACAGTTTCCAATAAATTTTTTCTATCTTTGGGTTCTTTAACCAATGCCCTTAGTACACTGGTTAGCAAGACCTTTTATTTATTTATTTATTTGTGACAATGAACCACATATATATATTTACTATGGTTTCTTGATCTTTTAATTACAAGCTTGTAGATTCTAGAACACCTGCATAATTTTAAAAACACAACATTAATGGAAAAGAAGTTGTTTCTTTTAGAGAGAATTAGGGGTATTTAACTGGTGGTGTGTTCAGGCATAGGCACGGGAAGGGTGTGTGCTCACTAGGATGTTGTTAAATCAGGTTGGTGGGATTCAAGTATAGGTGTTGTTGTCCATGACCGTGTATTGGTAATATAATACACAAGGACAAAAGTGTATTGGTAATATAATACACCAAGACAAAAGTGTATTGGTAATATAATACACAAAGACAAAAGTGTATTGGCAATATAATACGCAAGGATATCTGTGTATTGGTAATATAATACACCGTGTATTGGTAATATAATACACGTAAAACATTTGTGTATTGGTAATATAATACACCGTGTATTGGTAATATGATACACGTAAAACACTTCTGTGTATTGGTAAAATAATACACCGTGTATTGGTAATATAATACACGTAAAATCAAGAGTTCTCGCGAGACCACTTCCACCTTAACGGAAATGGGGGGTGGAACACCTTAACGGGAATGGAGGTGTTCACTAGGTGGAACATCCTAACGAGAATGAAGGTGTGCCCCAATGCAAATGAGGGATGGGGATAGGAGTGGTAATGGTCACGATAACGTAAAGACATGGTGACAGTATTAGGGAGGTTACATTAAAATAACGTGTTAGATTATCTGAGAGTAAGGGTAGAGGATCATATATATTAACTTGAGGATGATTCGTTAGTTATGTGTGTTGATTGTCTGTGACAATTACTGTATAATTTACTATGACCCTTTTTCAATTTTTGATGATAGAACTGTTTCTTATCCCCTGTATATTTCTGAATGTTGTATTTTATCTCCTTGTGGAATTATACGAGAAGACCCTGTGGATGAGCGTAACCAGGAGGCGTTGGATGGAACTCCCTATGAACCGGAGGCTGGAGGACGAGCTGTGACCCATGGTGATTAGGATCTAGTTAGTTATGGCCAGTGCGTCTCGTGAGGCGTATTTTTATTATGTTTTCTGCTGTTTAACTTTTTGTCTAAGTATATGCCTGTGAGGGATCCTACTGATAGGATATCCTCAACAGTGTTTTGTAATATGCATAATAAAATTATATTGTGATATGTCATTCTATATGAAGTTGTATGCTTTATAAGTTAAGTTTTAATTTTTAAGTATTTTCACGTTAAGCATGCGATTAAGTAATTAAATAATGAGATTTTAATCTAATGACACAAAGAGACACAGTGGGGTGTCTCACCTATCTAACCCCCGCCTAAACCAATCCAACGGGCCCACATCCCCCCAAATTCTTCCACCAAAAGGAACCATTCCTTATACCATTGACCCCAATCGACCCCATGTCATTAAAGTTTAGGGGCCCATTTCTAGCCTTCACTACCTTCACCCACATGCCATCATCCCCCTTAAGCAACCTCCACCTCCATTTGCCTAATAAAGCCATATTGAATTTTTCTAAGTTTTTAACCCCCAAGCCCCCTTTATTTTTAGGTAGACATACTGCTTCCCATTTAACGCAAGCTATTTTTCTCTTTTCCTCACACCCACCCCACAAAAAATTCCTTTGAAGGAGAACAATGGAATCAATCACCTTTTTTGGTGCTTTAAAAAAGGACAAAAAGAAAGTTGGGAGAGAATTGAGTACCGAATTGATAAGTACAACCCTTCCTCCAAGAGACAAGTGCTTCCGCTCGCCTTATTTTAAGGGAGTCCAACCCTAAACCCTAAACACTTGAATGTCTTCCTCCCTCACCAGTACCACTATACATATCCATTAAACACAATGGTACTATTAGTTTGCTAAAAATTAGTGATATGAAACTTGAAATACTTACCTAATTAGCAAGTAGCAAGGTACCCAATGATTCAAAATATGGAGGTTGGAGCGCAATGATACACCTTATTTTAAAGTGTGCACTAATTAGTTGTTGTAAATATTGACACAAGACAGTAATAATGTAATTTAGTCTGAGGCATACGTAGCACTGTCCTCGATGATTATTTTGGTGTAGCCGAAAATCCTCCAGATACAGCAGACTGTTCTTGGCAAGAGCCAAGGTTATCAAAAAATGGCCAGAGATTTTAACCCAGTAAGAGAAAAAGGAGTAAAAGAAGTTTCATATTTCATTATTGTTCAAAAATAAGCAGTAGATGAATTTTCTCTTAAAAACCATAGAGCTTGATTCTGATATATATGCTAGCTGTGTGTACCAAACTAATTTTTGACGTTAAAACCAAAAACAGTTCGTTGCATTTGTTGAACAAATATTGCAGCATAATTTGCTCACCACATCCAAAAAATTTCTACATGTTGAAATACCCTTTATTTATTTATTTGTGACAATGAACCATATATATATTTACTATGGTTTCTTGATCTTTTATTTACAACCTTGTAGATTCTAGAACACCGTAAGTTATTTTCTTAATTTTAAAAACACAATGTTAATGGAAAAGAAGTTGTTTCTTTATTAGAGAGAATTAGGGGTATTTATAGGCGATCTAGATTGGCATAGCCTGTACGTTTATAGTTGCGATGCACCGCAATTTGTTGTAGTTACATAATACATATACGTCAACATATGGAACTTTTCTAATTAAATTAGGTACATCGACATTTAATCTTACACTTTGTCCCTTTAGAATAGGACCTTCATAACATAATTCATATTGGTACTGATTACTTTATAACCCCGGTTCGTTCTATGGTGTACCACCCAAAATTTATATTATGCATTGCACGATCCATGTGGAAAGTGTTGAACCAATCATTTTGACTCCTGGACATTTGACTTTAATACATGGTGAATGTTTGAAAATTTGACCCACCATGTGGCTATTTGATTGGCCCACAATTTGTCACATGACTAGTGCAATGGGTGGTGTAAATTTTGGGTAGTACAACTTAGCCCAAGCCAATAACCCCAACTATGTTAACTTTTGTTACTACAGTGAAGATCTTGCTTCACAGTGAAAGTGACCCAAAATATTAGAATAAGTAATGTCTCCCATATACAAAATAACTTATAATTAAAAGATTCATGAGAGAGGACTTTTAAAACATAAATGACTTTTCTCTAAGAATTAATTGTTTTAAGCATGCTATTAAATGTTTAGAGTTAGTGGGAGAAGAAATGGTTATAGCTAATTTACAATTTTGAATTGGAAAAGAAAACCAAATTTGTTGTAAATTTAGAGTGTGTTTGTTATTGCTTATTTTGTTTAAAAAAATATTTTTTTAACTGAACAATCATTTTTAAAATTTTTAATGTGTTTGTTTTTGCTTTTAAAAATAAAATAAAGCAGAAAAAATCATTGTTAGGGTTAAAATGAATAGCAACTTTCATTAACTTTTGAAAAAATCATTTTTTATAACTAACTACTTTAAAAAAAAATTTATGGATGTAAACAAACACAATACAAAGTGTTCTATTGTCTTTTTAAAAATAATTACACGTCTCTCTTCTCACTTTCTTTCTTTTTTTACGAAGTATCCATTACCGTTAGCAGTGACTAATCTTTGTCGGGGAATCTGTTGGGTACACAAGGTGGGTTTTCCCTTCAAACCAGAGTCGTGATTCGAACCCCTGACCTCTTACTTAAGGTGTCCAAGTCCCTTACCACTTGGACCAACCACATGTTGGTCTCTCTTCTCACTTTCTATCCAACCAAAGTGAAGGAGAGAAAACATGCTTGTTTCAGTCATATTTCATCTCTTTTTCTCTTGTGCCAAACAATACATTAAGGTAGCGTTTGTTATACTTTTAAAAAAAAAAATCCCGGGAATGTTGGCAAGGGAACAAAGATTCTCATGTTTGGTATATGTTTTAAAAAAATATTCTCAGACATAAAAAATGTCCAGTAATAAAATTAGTGAATGATAGTATGTAACTTGGGAAAAGTCTAGTCGCATGTGTGAATGTGGGAAAGAAAGATTGTTGAGAATGTGATTCTTGGGAATGTAATTTGTATGGGAATAAAATATTGCAGGAACCAAACGCCACCTAAATTTTCTCTATTTCTCACATCTCTCTTTCTTCTCATATTCTTTCTCACCTCTTTCTCTCTTCTCCTTTTCATCTCACAACCAAACAAAGCATAAATATAATTCATATCATGATTTGTGAATGAGTGGCAGTGTAAAAATACTGATAATGTATATCAATTAACTTTTAGTTAATTTCAATGTGCTTATTAGCATGATATATATAAAACAGTTTTCTATAGATCAAGCATAATAGAGCGAATTTGTAACACCCTGCTTTTTGTTTAAGTGCTTTTATAAAGCTTGTTTGGTTGTTTAAGTTAGTTTTGTTAAGTTAAAATAGTTGGCTAAAGGCTTAGTGGGATTTTTGGCATAAAAGTCCATTTCTGGTGCATGAGCACGCCCGTGCTCATTAGCCAGCACGTCCATGCTTAAAGTCATGAGCGTTTTGAAGGTTTTAAGTTGAGCACTCCCGTTCTCAATGTGCCGACCGCGTCTCGCTGACGCTAAGTCCAACACGACCGTGCTCAAGGGGGTGCACGACCGTGCTTAGGTGCAGCCTTTATATGTTGGCACAGAAACCGAGGGTTATGCTTTAACCCTATTTTTGGTGGCTGCTACTACCCTAGTGCGACTGCTACTGTTGCATTCCCTCTTTCTCTCATATTTGATGCATTCCTTGAGTATTGGAGACCCTTGGGAACGGTTTTGTCATCTGTGCCAATCAGGGATAGGTAATGGTTCCTTTCCCTTCTGTTTCCTTTTCTTGTTTAGAATTTGAAACTGAGTTATTTATGTTTTTGTTTGACCAAGGCCTGATTGGGATTGAGCTGCTCAAAGGGACGAAACCAGTTTGCTATTAGGAGCTAACGTTGGAACCTTCAATCGAGGTATGGGGAGAAGGGTAGTGTATTCATTAGGCAATGGGGGTTGTGTAAGGTAAAGGGGTTCCCATGATCCCGATTTGTCATATGTGAATGTATGATTAAATATGCTAAATTGGTTTTGTGATAACATGTTCTTGGTTGTTTAGTATGTTATTTCATATGCTTATGTTCATGATGTATGTCACTTGATGTTTATGTTGATTATCTTGGTATGAACATGATGTTATGTTGATAGTTGTTGTTGGTATGATGTTGCTTGAATGATTGGTGTTAATGTTGAGTTTCGATGATGAGTTTTAACCCTTAAAATATGTTGCTAACTGACCTAGGATTAATGGATTAATCTTCCCTAAAAATTGGTAAAAATCTGTGTTTGAACTCTGCCCAGAACAGTACTGTCGATGCATTGAGCACGACCGTGCTGAACAGGGAGTATGCCCATGCTCCCTGTTTGAATTCTGGAAAATGGCCGCGCAATGGTCACGACCGTACAGCAGAGAAGTACGACCGTGCAGCTGAGCATGGCCGTGCTTGAAAGGAAGCACGTCCGTGTGATCCACGGCCGTACACGGGTCAAATTAATATAGTAATTAAAAACTGTAGTACAAAGGCAAAACACCCTTGGTCGTCACACGAGGATCTTTAAAATTTATCAACCAATCAAGAATGTTAGAGAAAAAAGGGGTAGGTCACCCGAGGTTTGGTGACCGCGACTCCCCGTGATGAGGCATCCACGGTTTGATGCGTTGGCTATCCATAGGGTTCACCTGAGGTTCGGTGATGCCAGTGTTGGTACTTCTATGGCCAATACGGATAAGTAACTCCGAATTCGTTCATCCTGAGTTAGTGTGGATCCACATGCATAATGGAGTAGCGGATTAGTGTTGCATTGCACCGCATAGCATACTTGATTTTGATGATGTTGATGTATGATCGTATATATATACTGATATATGCTATGATGTTTGGTTTCATGCAGAGGATGACGAGCAGTCCGAAGAGGAGTGACTCTGAGGAGCCACCACTCATAGTTATCGCCTTTCTTTTGTTAGTCTAGTTTTCAGTTGTATTCCGAGGTTTTTCCGGAACGGTTATACCAGCTCTGTTATGACATCGGGTTGGGACGTTTGTTTCTTTTTTTTTTAAACTTGATTTTATTTCCGCGTTTTGAGAACTCGTTCATGTGAGACCTTTATACCCATGGACAAATGTTTTATTTATTTCAGTAAATACATTATTTATTTTTCAACTTTGTCCTTTATTACTTTTTAACATACGGGGTAGCAGGGTTGTAACACCCTGTATTTCACTGTTTTAAATAACAGTAATACATATAAATATGTTTATAAATTTATTAGAGTTTTAGAAAATTATTTTAAATAAACGGAGTTTACCACTAAATCTTACTTGAATGTAGGAAGCTACGATTAAAATTTAGGTTGGAAAGTCAGGCGAAACCCGACCCGCGAATTCCATTGACAGTATAATTATGCTACTCAAAAGACCTAATTTTAATTCTTGAACGAAGATTTAAGATTATTATTTTATTTCCTACAATTCTGTATTTTTAGAATTATTTCAGAAAAAAAATAAAATAATTTACGTTTTACGGGCAGAATAGGTAATCGGGTAGACGACGGAGTGGATTTCGGAGTTTTCAAGAGCAGATAAAGAGTTTATCTTAGGATTTTGAGATGATTCATGGGGATGAATCATATTTTTAAGTCTAGAATGTTCTACAGGGTTTAAGTGACAATTTATGAATTTATGCTTAAGTCCCTGAACTTTCTATTAATTACACTTTGGTCCCTAAGTTAGTTTCTAAGTTTTTTTCAAGTGAATTGGGCCAGAATCCTTGCTCCAAACCTCTTATTGGACTGTGGCTATGAAGCCCAAATTTCTTGTCCATGGATTAATTCCATGAATCCCATTTGAGACCATATAAGTTCCTATGTTATGTTTAAGCTTAAGCCTTTTGGTGGGGCCCACAAAAATGAATCCAAGCCCAAATTTATTAGGCCCATGCGCAAGCCCATGAGGGAGTAGAGGCTGCCCTCAATGTTTGGATGAGCCAAGATTCTTCTAGAATGCTCTACATTTTTCTACAATATTCTACTACATTCTACTATCTTCTTCAATGTTCTATATTCTTCTTGGTTCTTCTCAAAATATCTCATGAAGAAAAATCAGCCAAAATAAGTCAAGATAAGACCACATTTAATGTGGCACATGGTCATCATTACAATTTATTGGTAATTTGCAAAATAGTCCTTATACTTTTGGAATCTTTGCAAAATGGTCCCTAGGAATTATTTGCATTTTAATCCTTTGAACAAGCCAACGCATTCCTACTAGATCCTTCTAAAATGGTGCAACCAACCTCTATAAATACCCTCCCTCACATTTCATTTAGTTCCTATTGCCTTTTGTTCAAAAAACCCTAAAGTTCATAAGTCTTTTAGTGTCAAATTTGTGAAGCAAGTTCTTGGATTTCCTTTGTCTTTGATCTTCAAGAGGTAAATCCTAATCTTCTTCCTTAATCATGTCTATGTTCTTCAATAAGTTTCTTGTTTTAAAATTTGTTTCATATTTGTTCATCACTTTTAAGTTTCTAAGCCTAGAACTTGGAAAAGTCATAATAAATTCTAGAAAAATCTCATGATGTTAAAACCACTTTCTATATTCTTGATATCATGCATATTATCTAAATCCAAGAGCATGATGTAATCAAAAATTTCCTTCCTAAAAACCTAGCTTTGGCTGAATCTATTAGAATAGGTTTGGTAGGGTTTTGTTCATGTGTTGTCATGTATGATCATGTATTTCATATGACATGTATGTCTACTCACTCTAATCCATGATAGATTATTAAAATGAAAATCTTTACTCAAAAATCTCTATGTTGGCTGATGCGTGATTTTTAGATAAAGGCAAGTGCACCTCGTCGCAATCAAGTAATACGGTGGTGAGACCGGTTATCGTATCCACAGGGATCGGATGTCAATTACCAATTCGCAAACTCAACAACTATCTAGACTAAACTAAAGTATGAGAGATTAAACAGAAAATAAAGAAATAAAATGTTTTTGGTCTTTTGGGAATTTTATCGAACACTTGGTATGCAAACAGAGATGTGGCTAAGATTGTTAGGGTTAGACTACACTAATCCTCCCTTAATTGCAATGAAATGATTATCAACACAAGCACTACTTCAATTATGACAATCAAGCCTTTTCTAAAATACTCAAGCCTAATTCCTTAGGTGCATTGAGCCTAAAACCCCAAATTAAACCCTAATTCCTTAGGTGGATTAACCTGTGATTTTGCATTAAGTCAAGACTTATAAGATTGCAAGCATTCAACACCTATGTCTAGATTCTTGAACTACTTGGCATATGATTCATGAGCATGCCTTAACACCAACCTTCCAGTCATCTATCAAAGCAACATATCATTCCTATGGGTAGCTAATCCAAGGAAAGCATTAAGCACAGAATCACATACTCATAAAGAAATAGAGACTTGCATTAAACAACCAAATCAAATACAACAAGTTCAGAAAAGCTACATCTCACCCCAACAATGGGGGATTAGTTACTCATATTTACAGAAAACCAAACCAGGGAAATAGGATAAAAGGAGAGGAGAGACTCCATGGGAGCTTTCCTTCTTCTTCACAGCAACCCCTCTCAGCAACTCCCCTCTAGGGTCGAAACCCTAGCTCAGCCGCAGCCTCCAAGTCCCCAAGAGTTCTCTCCACCAAAAGCTCCCCAAAACTGCCCTAAAATAGCAACTTATACCAATCAGATCTGCGCGCGTTCGAGAGGCGAGACATGTCTCGCGAGGCAAATGTTAAAAATCTGCATTCAGAGAATTGAACTCTCGCGAGGCGAGAGTTGCTTCGCGATGCGAGATCGAAAGGTTTTTCTTTAATACGCCCGTGAGGAGCATCAGGGCCTGGGCGTGATGGCTTCTGTTTCCAGACTCGCGAGGCGAGACATGGGTTCGCGAGGCGAACCAGAAAGGCTTGCATTTTCTCCAACAGTCAGCTTTCAGGGTCGCGGGGCGAATCCAGTCTCGCGGGGCGAATCTCCAGAATTCTGCTTGGCTCAATTTCTTCTCTTTTCAGGCTCTATTTCATCCAAGCTCCATCAAGGCTAATTCTGAGCATTTTCCCTTTGAATTCCTGCAAAACAACACCAAAACCACCTTATCTGTTCCAAAGGAAAAACTAACCAAAATAAAACTAAAATGGCCTAACTTATATGCAAATGCATGCAGAAATGTACATGGAAAATGAGGTGAAATCACACTTATCAAATCACCCCAAGCTTAAGACTTTGCTTGTCCTCAAGCAAAAACTAAGGCCAGAAGAGATAAACAGTCAAAGCATGGATAATGAACCAATAACCCGAGTAAATAATCCAAGCAATAGGCAATTCAAACAATTCAGCAAGAGACAATCAATTCAAGTCCAATTAGAGGCTTAGGTTCCTTAGACTCATATTCTCATTGATTTGGGCACTCTTTCTCACCTGAAGCTCACCCCAAGCTTGTTCATTTGCTTGGTTCTCTTTCTACCTCACTCAAGTGTTTAGGGGATAAGACATTTCGCTCAATTTTCCTCAAGGAATGAATCCTACCATAGGCTTGACTATCAATCACATCTCTACTTTATTAATGAAAACAATTAAGAATCAAGAGGTCTTTCACTTGGTTGTAACGTGGCCATGGGATTAATCGTTAGGTGGGGATAACAAGAAAAGGACATTTCAAAAGGCTACATAAACATCAAGCTTTGCAAACATGACCTTCTAAAATACCTTCTTGGGTTTTAAATTCACTTTCCACCTTTCTTTTCTTTCTTTTTCTTTTTATTTCTCACTTTTCTTTTTGTCATCCCCTTCTCTATTTATTTTTCTTTTTTTTTTCTTTTCTTTTTCTTTTATTTGGAGAAGGGAAGATTTTTCAAATCAAGAGAATTATTATTTTTTTCTGATTCTTTTCCCAAACTTTTTCCACTACCTTTTTACCCTTTTGTTATACTTTAGAAGGTCCCTATCAAACATATTTATCAAAACATTTCAGGGTACCAAGAAAAGCATTTTATTCATCCAGGCTCAAAATTGGGCAACTAAGGGGTAGCATTTCATCATTCAAAGCTCAGAAGGCCAGAAAAATACCTATTGCCTCAATCATTTTCAAAAATGTTTTCAAAAGTTTTTAAGCTTTGAAATGGTTTCAAGTCAAGTTCTAGAGAAATTCATCCAAGAGGAATAACACTCTAACACAAAGAATGGGGTAAAATTTTGTGAGTACCCCTTTATGGCTCAAAATCTCACATTTTAGTTCAGAATCAATGAAAAACACAAATCCTCAGAACCATATGCTAATTATCAACTATCCAAGATCATCTCAAACATTCTCATTTGCAGCCATATCACAAGAATGAAAAAAATTGGGTTCAAAAATTCACTATCACAAGTTATTGGCACTTAGTTCTCACCATTGGATGCAAAATCTAAACAAGGGCAATCTAATGTGTGATCATGCAAACTATCATGCAAGATTATATGAATGCAACATGAAAAATGCAAATGCAAAATACCCCTCCCCCAAGCTTAAGAATTTACATTGTCCCCAATGTAAACAATCAAGTTGGAGAAAGGAACGAAAGCTAAAATAAGATAAAATGGAACGGCTTACCGAGGCGGTAACAAGTGTTGGCTTACATTCCAGTCAGAAACTGCCTGAGAATTGGGTGCTTTTTCTAGTCTTCTTGCTCTTCCCTCCTTCCTTCCCTGAAATTACTTGGCAATTTTATTAGTAAAAGAAAACTCTTGAGCTTCTCAAATTATTCAAGAGTTTAAAAGTCAAAAACAAAATCTAACTAAACAAAAAGGAAAAAGGAAAAGGAAAAGAAAAATTGGGTTGCCTCCCAATAAGCGCTTCTTTAATGTCACTAGCTTGACTTATTGAAAAGCATCACCTGGATCCTCCTCCCGGATCAAATGGAAATTGGGATGGTGATTGTAGCAGTAAAATAACTTTATTCTCAATTCCACCCAGCCATTGGGTGGAAATTCCATTGACCTTTGCAGATATAAACTCACTTCCTCTCGGGTCAAATGGAATTATCAAGAGGAAGTGTGACAAACAAGTGGGAGGGGCTAACTTACCAATGTCCACACATGCATGCAAGCCAACATATTTTTCTAATGCATTAAAATCATATTGCTCAGCATGCATGGTGGAAGGAGTGCTTGCCAGATGCCCTGCCTCCTCACTTGTTGTTTCCCAAGGATTTGTGGAAGGTAATCCCTCTTGTTGAGGTTTACTTACCACCACCACTTCATCTTCAATTTGATCTATTCCCAAAACCAGATTTTTCTCAAATTCTACTTCATGTGACTCTATGGGAATCATACATGGTGGTGGGGGTGGTAAATATGACAAAAAGGTTTCCCAATCCTCCTCGGAGTATATATATATAAGCTCACCAGTCATAGGATCGACTCGTGATGGGATGTTATGAGATAGAGAAAACTCCTCGAAGAATTCTCCCAAATTTATATCATCTTCCCAACACAAGTAGTCCTCCAAAACATGACTGGAAGCTTCCTCATCAGGTTGATAATAAAAATTTTTCATGATTTTCGTCCACCTTTCAAAAACAGAACTCAAAACAAAAAAATGAAATATACATAGAAAATAAAAATAAAAAAAATAAAAATGTCTAAATTAGTTGCCTCATTTGTTACTAATGATATTGACAAAGCCAATCCCCGGCAACGGCGCCAAAAACTTGATGCGTGATTTTTAGATAAAGGCAAGTGCACCTCGTCGCAATCAAGTAATACGGTGGTGAGACCGGTTATCGTATCCACAGGGATCGGATGTCAATTACCAATTCTCAAACTCAACAACTATCTAGACTAAACTAAAGTATGAGAGATTAAACAGAAAATAAAGAAATAAAATGTTTTTGGTCTTTTGGGAATTTTATCGAACACTTGGTATGCAAACAGAGATGTGGCTAAGATTGTTAGGGTTAGACTACACTAATCCTCCCTTAATTGCAATGAAATGATTATCAACACAAGCACTACTTCAATTATGACAATCAAGCCTTTTCTAAAATACTCAAGCCTAATTCCTTAGGTGCATTGAGCCTAAAACCCCAAATTAAACCCTAATTCCTTAGGTGGATTAACCTGTGATTTTGCATTAAGTCAAGACTTATAAGATTGCAAGCATTCAACACCTATGTCTAGATTCTTGAACTACTTGGCATATGATTCATGAGCATGCCTTAACACCAACCTTCCAGTCATCTATCAAAGCAACATATCATTCCTATGGGTAGCTAATCCAAGGAAAGCATTAAGCACAGAATCACATACTCATAAAGAAATAGAGACTTGCATTAAACAACCAAATCAAATACAACAAGTTCAGAAAAGCTACATCTCACCCCAACAATAGGGGATTAGTTACTCATATTTACAGAAAACCAAACCAGGGAAATAGGATAAAAGGAGAGGAGAGACTCCATGGGAGCTTTCCTTCTTCTTCACAGCAACCCCTCTCAGCAACTCCCCTCTAGGGTCGAAACCCTAGCTCAGCCGCAGCCTCCAAGTCCCCAAGATTTCTCTCCACCAAAAGCTCCCCAAAACTGCCCTAAAACAGCAACTTATACCAATCAGATCTGCGCGCGTTCGTGAGGCGAGACATGTCTCGCGAGGCGAATGTTAAAAATCTGCATTCAGAGAATTGAACTCTCGCGAGGCGAGAGTTGCTTCGCGACGCGAGATCGAAAGGTTTTTCTTTAATACGCCCGTGAGGAGCATCAGGGCCTGGGCGTGATGGCTTCTGTTTCCAGACTCGCGAGGCGAGACATGGGTTCGCGAGGCGAACCAGAAAGGCTTGAATTTTCTCCAACAGTCAGCTTTCAGGGTCGCGGGGCGAATCCAGTCTCGCGGGGAGAATCTCCAGAATTCTGCTTGGCTCAATTTCTTCTCTTTTCAGGCTCTATTTCATCCAAGCTCCATCAAGGCTAATTCTGAGCATTTTCCCATTGAATTCCTGCAAAACAACACCAAAACCACCTTATCTGTTCCAAAGGAAAAACTAACCAAAATCAAACTAAAATGGCCTAACTTATATGCAAATGCATGCAGAAATGTACATGGAAAATGAGGTGAAATCACACTCATCATTGGCCGAACCCTAGGTGGGTGAGATTTGATGAGTTTTTATTCAAAGTTTTCATTAATGATCTTAGTAATCAAGCTATTAGTATGTATGCTTAATAAATCCAAGTTGGTTTATTAAACTAAAAACCCTAGCCCCACGAACATGTTGAGGCCGAATCTTGGTATAGAAGAGTTAGAAAGTTTTGAGTTTCAAATTTAGTTGTTTAGTCACTAATCCATGATTTAGGTTGATCAAGGATCATTAATCCATGACTTAATCATGATTAGAAATTTTAGTCACTCAAAACCCTAGAGGACGTGACCATGTAGTAGGGTTTAGAATGTTTTAGTTTCTTGATTTGTAATTATTTGATTGTAATGGTTGAAGGTTGAGTGAGTGCGACGTTTTAGCGACATCCGGACTTCCGAAGAAATTCAGTAATTCACAAGAAAGTCTCCGAAGGGTAAGGGGGAATACCTGAGGGATATATTCGATGGCTATATGCTATCCTATGTTTGTTTGTAATTATTTGTCTGTTAGTATTTATTTATTTAAGTTGTTTAAGTTATGGTATTTGTATCTGTGTGGTTTTAATTGTGCTTAATTGTTTATCTGTAATTGTATTATGTTGTTGTAATTGTATTGTGCTTAATTGTTTATCTGACTTAGACTTGTTTTAATTGCTTATTAGAAGTAATGTGTGGTAATGAGTAAGTTTGCGTTTCAGTTTCTGGTTTTGGTTTAACTGATTGTGATAGTAGGTCAGTTATGGAACCAGTGGTTGAACCAGAAGCTGGACGTGGACGCGGTCATGGACGAGGCCGTAGAGGTGGTCGTGTTGGCGGTCGTTGTAACATGAATGACGAGTATGAAGAAGGAGTGGATAATGCGGCTCAAGTAATGGAGAATGTGGCAGCAGCGATTGCAAATCAAACTACAGCGATGAATGTCCAGAATCTGCAAGCTGCGGAAGGCAAGGCTTTGATTGCGTTTCGAAGTCAAAATCCTTCACAGTTTGGTCTGGATGCTGATCCTGAGAAGGCTGATCTGTGGATCCAAGAGCTGGACAAAATCTTCGAGTTGGTGGTCACGCCGGCAGATGTCCGGGTCACTTATGCTGCTTTCCTACTGGTGGGAGACGCGGAGTATTGGTGGAGAGGTGCTAGGCTACTGTTGGAAGCTGATCATCAAGACATTACTTGGGACGTTTTTCGAACTGCGTTTATGGACAAATATTTTACGGAGAGCGTAAGGATCGAGAAAGAACGACAATTTATGGGACTACAACAGGGAGAGTTTATACGATGAGTGGGACCGAGGCTTCAAATTCTGATGATCTCATACAGGGTAAGTGCGACATAAACGGTAATCTTTTAACTGTACTTTTTGATTCAGGTGCAACGCATTCTTTTATCTCGATGGATTGTGTGAAACTGCTAAAATTTACTGTTTCTTCCTTGTTGTGTGATCTTATTGTTTCAACTCCTACTGCTAAGCCAGTTTTAGTCACTTCTGTTTGCTTGAATTGTCCTATCATTATTCAGGATAAACATTTTCTTGTTAACCTGATCTGTTTGCCTTTAATACAGTTAGATGTAATTTTAGGCATGGATTGGTTGTCTTCTAACCATATCTTGATTGACTGTGCTCGTAAAACCCTAGTTTTTCCTACGGATGAGATTTCTGGATTGTTAACTGCTAATCAAGTAAATGCTTCTTTAAAAGAGGGAGCACAAGGACACCTGCTATTATTTTCCTTAGACGTTAAGAGTGAGTTAGACTTGCAGTGTATACCCGTTGTCAATGAGTTTCTGGAAGTTTTTCCTGAAGATGTACCTGGATTACCATTTGTTCGGGAGATTGAGTTCGTGATTGATCTGGTTCCAGGAACTGGACCAATATCCATAGCACCATATCGAATGTCGCCATTAGAATTTGAGGAATTAAAAGGACAACTAGTGGAACTGATGCGGAAAGAATTCATTAGACCCAGTGTATCGCCTTGGGGAGCTCCAGTGTTATTAGTGAAGAAGAAAGACGGAACTTCTCGTTTATGCGCAGATTTCCGCCAGTTAAATAAAGTGACGATTAAGAATAGGTATCCACTTCCAATGATAGATGATTTAATGGATCAGTTACGTGGAGCAGCTGTTTTCTCAAAGATAGATTTACGTTCGGGCTATCATCAAATTCGCGTGAAGGCGGAGGACGTTCTTAAAACATCGTTTAGAACACGTTACGGACATTACGAGTACCTTGTGATGCCGTTCGGAGTTACGAATGCTCCAGCTATATTCATGGATTACATGAATAGGATTTTTCGTCCTTACTTAGATCAGTTTGTCGTTGTTTTCATCGACAATATTCTAATCTATTCTCCCAGGAAAGAAAAACACGCTGAACATCTCAGTGTGGTTCTCCAAATTTTAAAGAAGAAACAACTTTACGTGAAACCTGAAAAGTGTGAATTTTGGTTAGACCAAGTTCAATTTTTAGGACATATAGTCTCAAGTGAAGGAATTGCTGTTGATCCGTCGAAAGTTGAGACTGTTTTACAATGCGAAAGGCCTAAGACGGTAACCGAGATTCGTAGTTTTGTGGGTTTAGCAGGATACTATAGAAGATTCATTGAAGGATTTTCCAAAATAGTAGGACCCCTTACTCAATTAACTCGAAAGGATCAAGCGTTTATATGGACTGAAACATGTGAAGAAAGTTTTCAAGAGTTAAAACGAAGATTGACTACTTCACCGGTATTGATACTACCTGATCCTCATGAACCTTTTGAGGTTTATTGTGATGCTTCACATCAAGGGTTAGGATGTTTATTGATGCAAGACCGAAAAGTTGTGGCTTATGCTTCAAGGCAGTTGAAGATTCATGAAAGGAATTATCCTACACATGATTTGGAGTTAGCAGCAGTGGTATTCGCTTTAAAAATATGGAGACATTATTTGTATGGAGTGACTTTTAATGTTTTCAGCGACCATAAAAGTTTGAAATATCTGTTTGATCAGAAGGAGCTGAACATGAGGCAGAGGCGTTGGTTGGAACTTCTAAAGGATTACGATTTCCAACTACAGTATCACCCTGGAAAATCAAATGTTGTAGCAGATGCTTTGAGCAGGAAATCAATGCATATATCGACAATGATGGTTAAAGAGCAACAGTTGTTGGAACAATTCCGAGATATGCGATTGACAATTAAGGCATTTCCAGGAAAATTGTGTTTAGGTATGATTACTGTTTCAAATAGACTGATGGAGCAAATTAAAGAAAAACAAGAAAGTGATCAGTACCTACAAGGAGAAAGAGAATTAATGCGACAGGGAGCTGTGTCGGAATTTAAAGAAGGAAATGATGGAATCTTAAGGTTTGGTGAAAGAATTTGCGTACCGAATGATGTCAAGATGAGAAAGTTGATTCTTGAAGAAGCTCATAGGAGTAAGTTGAGTTTGCATCCGGGAGCTACTAAGATGTATCAGGATTTAAAGAAATTGTATTGGTGGCATGGCATGAAGAAAGATGTAATGGAATTTGTAGCTGCGTGTTTAACTTGCCAGAAGGTTAAAGTAGAACATCAAAGACCAGCAGGAATGCTACAATCCTTAGACATTCCAGAATGGAAATGGGATGGTATTGCGATGGATTTTATGTCAGGTTTGCTAAAGACTCGGAAAGGATATGATTCTATATGGGTAATAGTTAATCGACTGACTAAGTCAGCCCACTTTTTACCATTTAATGTGAAATACTCATTGGAAAGACTAACCCAGTTCTACATCGATGAAATTGTTAGATTACATGGAGTACCTTTGAGTATTGTCTCAGATCGTGATCCGAGATTTACGTCAAGATTTTGGAAAAGTCTGCAAGATTCATTGGGAACGAAACTTAGATTGAGTTCTGCGTATCATCCTCAAACGGATGGACAATCGGAGAGGATTATTCAGTCTCTTTAAGATTTATTGAGAGCCTATGTGCTAGAAAATCCTGGAAGTTGGGATGAATATCTATCATTGATAGAATTCACTTACAATAACAGTTTTCACTCGAGCATAGGAATGGCACCCTATGAAGCGCTGTATGGTCGACGGTGCAGAACGCCCTTATGTTGGTACCAGGATGGTGCGAGTTTTATGGTAGGACCAGATATCGTGCAACAAACGACGGAAAAGGTGAAAATGATCCAAGAGAAAATGCGGACAACTCAGAGTCGACAGAAAAGTTATGTTGACAAGAGACGACGACCTCTTGAGTTTGAGGAAGGTGAGCATGTGTTTTTGAGAGTCACGCCAACGACTGGGGTTGGCAGAGTAATTAAATCCAGAAAAATCACTCCTAAATTCATTGGACCTTACCAAATTCTTCGTCGGGTAGGTCCTGTAGCCTATAAAATTTCTTTACCGCCTTTTCTATCCAATCTTCATGATGTTTTTCATGTTTCACAATTGAGGAAGTATATTCCTAATCCATCTCACGTAATTGAACATGATCTAGTACAACTAAAAGAAAACTTGTCTTATTAGACTTTACCCGTACGAATCGCGGATAAAATGATTAAGCAACTCAGAGGTAAACAAATCTCATTGGTCTAAGTTATTTGGGATGACGTGACTGGAGAAGCAACGTGGGAAGTAGAAGACAAAATGAAGTTACAGTATCCTGATCTATTTACAGGTACGTAATTTGGAGGACGAAATTTTTTTTTAGTAGGGTAGTAATGTAACACCCTGTATTTCACTGTTTTAAATAACAGTAATACATATAAATATGTTTATAAATTTATTAGAGTTTTAGAAAATTATTTTAAATAATCGGGGTTTACCACTCAATCCTACTTGAATTAGGAAGCTATGATTAAAATTTAGGTTGGAAAGTCAGGCGAAACCCGGCCCGCGAATTCCATTGACAATATAATTATACAGCTCAAAAGACCTAATTTTAATTCGTGAACGAAGATTTAAGATTTTTATTTTATTTCCTAAAATTCTGTATTTTTAGAATTATTTCAGAAAAAAATAAAATAACTTACGTTTTACGAGCAGAATACGTAATCGGGTAGACGACGGAGTGGATTTCGGAGTTTCCAAGAGCAGATAAAGAGTTTATCTTAGGATTTTGAGATGATTCATGGGGATGAATCATATTTTTAAGTCTATAAGGTTCTACAGGGTTTAAGTGACAATTTATAAATTTACGCTTAAGTCCCTGAACTTTTTGTTAATTACACTTTGGTCCCTAAGTTAGTTTCTAAGTTTTTTTCAAGTGAATTGGGCCAGAATCCTTGCTCCCAACCTCTTATTGGACCGTGGCTATGAAGCCCAAATTTCTTGTCCATGGATTAATTCCATGAAGCCCATTTGAGACCATATAAGTTCCTTTATTATGTTTAAGCTTAAGCCTTTTGGTGGGCCCCACAAAAATGAATCCAAGCCCAAATTTATTAGGCCCATGCGCAAGCCCATGAGGGAGTAGAGGCTGCCCTCAATTTTTGGATGAGCCAAGATTGTTCTAGAATGCTCTACATTTTTCTACAATATTCTACTACATTCTACTATCTTCTTCAATGTTCTATATTCTTCTTGGTTCTTCTCAAAATATCTAATGAAGAAAAATCAGCCAAAATAAGTCAAGATAAGACCACATTTAATGTGGCACATGGTCATCATTACAATTTATTGGCAATTTGCAAAATAGTCCTTATAGTTTTGGAATCTTTACAAAATGGTCCCTAGGAATTATTTGCATTTTAATCCTTTGAACAAGCCAACTCATCCCTACTAGATCCTTCTAAAATTGCGCAACCAACCTCTATAAATACCCTCCCTCAAATTTCATTTAGTTCCTATTGCCTTTTGTTCAAAAAACCCTAAAGTTCATAAGTCTTTTAGTGTCAAATTTGTGAAGCAAGTTCTTGGATTTCCTTTGTCTTTGATCTTCAAGAGGTAAATCTTAATCTTCTTCCTTAATCATGTCTATGTTCTACAATAAGTTTCTTGATTTAAAATTTGTTTCATATTTGTTCATCACTTTTAAGTTTCTAAGCCTAGAACTTGGAAAAGTCATAATAAATTCTAGAAAAATCTCATGATGTTAAAACTACTTTCTATATTCTTGATATCATGCATATTATCTAAATCCAAGAGCATGATATAATCAAAAATTTCCTTCCTAAAAACCTAGCTTTGGCCGAATCTATGAGAATAGGTTTGGTAGGGTTTTGTTCATGTGTTGTCATGTATGATCATGTATTTCATATGACATGTATGTCTACACACTCTAATCCATGATAGATTATTAAAATGAAAATCTTTACTCAAAAATCTCTATGTTGGCCGAACCCTAGGTGGGTGAGATTTGATGAGTTTTTATTCAAAGTTTTCATTAATGATCTTAGTAATCAAGCTATTAGTATGTATGCTTAATAAATCCAAGTTGGTTTATTAAACCAAAAACCCTAGCCCCATGAACATGTTGAGGCCGAATCTTGGTATAGAAGAGTTAGAAAGTTTTGAGTTTCAAATTTAGTTGTTTAGTCACTAATCCATGATTTAGGTTGATCAAGGATCATTAATCCATGACTTAATCATGATTAGAAATTTTAGTCACTCAAAACCCTAGAGGCCGTGACCATGTAGTAGGGTTTAGAATGTTTTAGTTTCTTGATTTGTAATTATTTGATTGTAATGGTTGAAGGTTGAGTGAGTGCGACGTTTAAGCGATATCCGGACTTCCGAAGAAATTCAGTAATTCAAAAGAAAGTCTTCGAAAGGTAAGGGGGGAAAACCTGAGGGATATATTCGATGGCTATATGCTATCCTATGTTTGGTTGTAATTATTTGTCTGTTAGTATTTATTTAAGTTGTTTAAGTTATGGTATTTGTATCTGCGTGGTTTTAATTGTGCTTAATTGTTTATCTGTAATTGTATTATGCTACTGTGATGCATGATCTTCCTGGAAATATCTCTGTGGTATTATTGTTGGTTGATGTTTGAGAAGCCTGATAGTGGTCAGTGCCCAATTTAATTAATGGGATAAAAGCTTTAAGAAGCTTCGTAAATTATATTCAATGTTTTAAAGATAAAATATTGATATATAATATTAATGGAAATTTTTAATTTGGAAAAATAAGGAATTTGGGAAAATATTATTATTTTAATAATTTATTACTGAAAAAGTGAATTATGAGTCACAATGAGAGCGAAACTTTGAAAATATTTTCGAACTGCTAATTTTTACGTAAGAAATTCTGGAATATTGTAAAATATTATTTTATGAAATTAATTGGTGAAAATAAGTTAATTATGGTTTTAGAAAATTAATTAAGTGTAAAAAGGCTAATTTTGACTTAAAAAGCTTTAAAAATAATATTTGACGGCAAATTTGGAAAAGTGTAGACGGCAAGTGTTTTGAAACGGCAGTGCATATTTGAGGAAGTTAAAACCTCAAGTGACTAATTTTTTTGTAAAAACCAAGATTTATGATTTAAAGATTTTATTAATGATTTTATAATTTGAAAAGAATTTCTGAAAACAAAAATAAATTCAACCGTGTTGAAAGTGCAGTTGAACTTAGTAACCGAGACGTCGGAGTACTAAGGTTCTTTGTTGTGATGGACTTTGAGCTCCTGTACTTTATACGTGGTGTATACCGTATTTAAACATTAAGATGTTTTCTATTACCACGAACCTATGACTGGTGCATCGGTCGAGAGGTGTCGTGATTGAGCACTCGGACTGTGAGGTCCTGTGTTGTAATGAAAGTTTTAAAAATGTTTAAAACTATGTGAGTCGTAAGCCATTTTGAGCTTTGGCAAAGAAAGATTGAACACAAAGAAAAGAATTAGAAGCAAAAGTGTTTCGCATGCATTTGCCAGACGTGCCCGCGGTTCGATGTATTAATTACCTGCGGCGTCAGGTAGTTCTTACTGTGTTTTTCTCATGTGCCTAGGGAGGACATGGAGACCCCATCTCGTTGCTACTGGTGCCCTGAGTGTGGACAGTATGCAATGTGTTTTGGCTGTGTGCCTGTGGCTTTGTGCCTGTTTGGATGGGTGTAGGCTGTGTGCCCGTGTGGCTGTGTGCCAGTTAGCCTGTGTGGCAATGGAGCCCGATCAACTCACAATGTGTTGGGATAGCTCATGAGATTAGGACGAAATTAGATGATGAATATGAAGTGTCATGCATAATTTTAAATCGATGATGTTTGGGGTGTTGAACCCACTGATAAACTATTTGTTTATAAATGTTTGTATTTGGTAAATGTTTATGTGTTATGTGGTGGCTAGTATGTAGTTGTTGAGTAAAATCCATATATTGGTTTCTCACTCTTACATATTCAGAATGACCCGGATATACCGTTGGTACAATCGATGGTCCGAACGATTATGTTTGATCGTGCGCATTATGGTGGTTCCTGGGAGATTAACCCTGGGGCACTCAGCGCCACCTACCATGGCCCTAGCAGGGAAGTTATCGGCATGGAAGAAGAAGGACCACAGCAGCGAATACATGTCGTAGAGACTGTCGAGGTATCTCTACCTCCAGTGTGGCTATACCTGCAGTACCTGGATGAGCATGGGATGATGGATCCGCCACCTCAGCCAAATCCTCTTCAGATAGTAGCACCTGAGGAACCTCCTGTCGAGGTGGAGTTAGATGAGGTTGAGGAGGATCCAGAGGAATACGTTGAGGATGATCTTGAATTTCACCCTCCTGCGGTTGATGATGAGGATTCTTCCGACGACGTAGCGGAAACGGTTGTATCTTCGTCAGATACTTCTGTTGTAGGTGGGGTTGATCATCAAGATCTCCCCAACGGGTTTCATTAGCTTGACCAGCTATAGGTGTAGTTTTGGGGTAGCGAGTCTTGTCAGTTTTTTGATCTAGCTTCTGAGAGCCATGAGTTTTTGAATATGGTTCTGAACTACTCGTTGCTTATATGTATATGTCTTTATTTTCTTTACTCAGTTTGATGGAGAATAGCCTATACTTATGAGGGCTCTTTTGTTATCTCCTATTATAGGTATTGTGTATTTAAAAGATGATGTATATATATAGATATACGTATATGGTTGTTAGGCGTACGATGGTTCTATGTTGGAAAAAAAATTCAGCACTATTTTCGTAAAGAAACAATTACTCAAAAATATATTTTCCGAAAGTAACCAGCAAATAAATAATTAATTTTCCGCTTTTGGGTATTAATGTGATGACCCTAGAAGGGGTGTCGCAAGGGTGTCACAGAATTAGGGGAATAAGCAATCATGATCAGCATGGCCTGAACATATATTTGCGTTGCACCATCATTTGTTGCATTTGCAGGATACAGATGCATCAATATCGAACTTTTGAATACCTTACAAACTTTTTATACTCAATGATACCAATCAATATATCAATGGTTTCAAATCTACAAATTAAATTAGGTGCATGGACATTCAGCTTACATATTGTCCCTTAAGAATAGGACCTTCAAAACATAATTCATATTGGTACTACTTACTTTATAACCTCAGCTATGTTAACTTTTGTTATTGCAGTGAATATTTTGATGCACTATGAAAGTGAATAAGTAGTGTCTCTCATATACAAAAGGGTAAAGTTGTTCACAAGTCGGTTTGGCTCTGTTGCACGAGAAAAAAATTCGAATGAATCAATCAAGAACGGACTAGTTCAGTTCGATTCTAAAAAAAATACTTGTTCAGAAAATATGAAAAACTTATTAGATTTAAATCAAATTTATATTGTTATAATTCAAGTATGATATATAAATCATTTTAATGCATTATAAAATATTTCCGTGCATATAATTACATCATTATGGAAAAGTGCATAATATATATGAGAATCCTTGAATAAACATATGGGTTTCCTTACAATAATGTTTCAGTTATAAGTTTTCTTACACGTATGGTTGAAGGATTAAAAAAACTTTTCTTACATGATTGCAAGATTTAAATTTCCTTACACGATTTATTGATTCATATATTTAATATTGTAGAAGTTTTATTTTATTTAAGAGACATTTATATTTGTTTTGAAATAGATGATATATTAGCAATATCTTATCACTTGTACAGTAATATTTTAATTATCAGGGTTCAAACTCTGTTCACCAAAAAAATCAGGGTTCAAACACTTTCCTCAAGTTATATATTGATTCATATATTTAATTTTGTATCTGTTTTTATTTAAGAGACATTTATATCCTTTTGAAATCTATAATATATTAGTAATATATCTTAGCACCTTTATTATTATTATTATTATTATTATTATTATTATTATTATTATTATTATTATTATTATTATTATTATTATTATTATTTAAAAATTGAATTATTATTATTATTATATTCAAACATTGAACTTAATGCTAGCTAGTCTATTCTAAAATTGAAAATGCAAAGAAGACATTGGACCGTATAATTGATATCTTGAAGCATTGCTTTGAATATGCAGGTATCACACATTCATGAATTAATTTTTAATCAATCATGTTAAATTATTCATTAGAATATGCAACTCATGGCCCAATACCTCCAGTGGAATCTCAAATGTGGATGGGGAATTCAACATGGTAAAACAATCATGAGTGTGACACCCTAAACTCGGGTCATCACATGATTACCCGTTTGAGGAAATAAAACTTAATTTGCTGGTTGCTTTCGGAAAATAATGTTTTCTCAACGTTCATATTTTCAAAATATGGTGATAATTTTTTTTTCTTTTAACCTCATAACAACAACAACGTAATCAAATTACACTTAAATACACAATGTATATAAGTCATACAACTATACTGCCTCATATGTTTTCATACCTAAATCATTTTCAGTTTTATTCTCAAAACATAATAGGACCTAAGCTGGTCGTAACTAACAGACACTACATCCAATAGGAGCAGCACAACATGCTTCCAACTAGACATCCTTCATCTTCTTGTAGGGATCATACCCCTTGTACGTCTCTGATATGTGTTGTAAGGGTGAGACACCAATATATGGATTTATCACCATAACTAAATGCGCAACACAAAAGAAGTCACATACACATATACATATTTATAACAACATACTCATTCATATTATATCACATCGTTTATCAATGGGTTTCACACCCCAAACATCAACGTTGAAAAACTATGCATGAACACTTGAAAACATCATCTAAAGATTCATACCTAATCTCATGAGATATCTCCAACTTCGTGGTGAGTTGATCAGACTCGATAGTTACCGGCACACAGCCACAGGCACGCAGCCAAAACCTATCTCACACTGTCCAACATCGAGGCACAGGTGATATCAACGTTGATGGGGCCTCATTGTCCACCCGGCGCAATAAGAACATCGTTATGATCTACCATGACACCGCAAGGTAATCACTCGTTTGATCATGGCACGTCTGCCAAATGCATGCAAGCAAATACTTTTTCTCAACACTTTTCTTTGTATAATATCTTTATTTGTCAAAGCTCTCAAAAGCTTTCGACCCATCATCGTTTTTAAACATCAAAGCTCTCAAAAGCTTTCATCTTATCATCGTTTTAAACATCGAATGCTCTCAAAACCATCATCATTTTAAACATCTTTACAACTTTTATTAACAACACAAGACCTCAAAGTTCGAGTGCTCAATCACGAAGCCCCTAGACCGTTGCAATCAGTCTTAGGTTCGTGGTAATAGAAAACATCTCAAAACGTTTTAACTTCTTTAAGTAGATACCCAGTTTACAACACAACGAACCTTAATACCCCGACGTCTCGGTTATTAAGTTCCATATCATCGTTTTACATCGTTTTTGTCAGTGAAAAACAAATCCAAAATAAGACAACGTCTTAAGAACACTAGTACCCCGACATCTCGGTTACTAAGTTCTATATCGTCATTTACGTCGTTAAGTAAAATTTATTTACAGAAAATCATTTCTACTTGAAATTCGTTTGTAAAACGTCAACTCATCAAAACTCTTTCACTGAAACTTCAGCTCTAAAAATTAAATCAATTCATATTAAATCTCTTCTTAAGTTAAGTACTACTGTTTTAAAACTTTCACCATAAATAATTGCGAATCTTGCCGTCGTTTATCATTTTCCAAGAAAACATTTTTTTTAAAAGTCAAACTTTGACTTTTTATTTTATATTATTATTTTATTATTTTTATTTTTATTTTTATTTTTATTTTTATAAAGTATTTTTGAATATTAATTTCACAAAATAATTTTTTATAATATTTCGAAATTTCTTGCGTAAAAATTAGCAGTACTAAAAAAATTTCACGGTTACGCTCTCTCCGTGACTCATAAATTTCTTTTACACTGATAAATCATTAAAATAATAACATTTTTCAAAACTCATTATTTTTCCAAAATAATATTTTCCACCATTATTATATTCCAATATTTCCCATAAAACATTGAATATAATTTTTTTCACAGCTTATTAAAGTTTTTATCTGATTAATCGGTTGTGCACTGACCACTGTCAGGCCTCTCAAACAACATTCAACAACATTATCAAAATTATATCACCAGGCAGATCATGCATCATAGCAATATAATATAATACTGCTGATAATTAAATAATTTAAAAGCAGATAAATCACCGATACACAGATAAACAACACCATGTAAACAATATAAACAAATAACCACAACCACAGATAAATCACCACACTAAAAGCAAATAGTTATTGAGAAAATCCCTCAGGTAAGCTCCCCTTACCTCTTGAAGATTGAACTAACAGTTCCTGTTAATCTCCTGATCCCGATCCGATTTTTCTCTCCGTCAGCGTAAATCAGTTAACTCAGTTGTTTCCTTCAAACGAATTGCAACCAAAATAAATCAAATCAAACAACAATACACTTGGCTCATGGAGGTTAGGGTTCGGCTTCACCCAATTTTCTAGGTTAGGAAAATTAAAATTTGGTTAACTTAGGGATTAATGATCCATAAGTTACTTAATCATGATTAAACACTTAAACCAAGATTATGAACCAAGAACATGAACTAAAACTCATCAAATTCTAAGAACTAGGGTTCGGTTTTCTCAATATTCATAGGCTAGAAATTTTAGAATTTCTTCAACTCTTGGATTTAATCAACATACAAAACTTAGAGTTGGATTCAAGTGTTACAAACAACTTTTGAATCACAAAACCATCAAGTGTTTATATCTAGGGTTTCGGCCTTGATTGAAACAAATATGTTAGAGTTTGATTTTTGGTCTTCTATGTACTTACATACAAGAACTATCAAGGTACTAGAAGATTGAATCATGAATCAAGACATGAAAATGAAACAAAACCCATGAACACAATATTGACCTTGGTTCGGCCCTGTCCAGAAATTAGGGAAAGAAATTTCTCATGATCTTATGCTTCTGGAAGACGAAAATAGAGATGATTATAAGATCATAGCAATTGGTTTCATGTCAAAAGGATTTTTCTAGAATTAGTTCTGAATTTTTGAATCTAGCTCCATGAACTTTGAGTAAAATGAAGAACATGTTGATTTAAGCCATAAATCTACAAAAGTTGTGAAGAGAAAGGATTTAAATGACAAGAGAAGAAGTTGTTACCTCTTGATGATCCAAGAAAAGAAAGATTTGGATGATGTTCTTCACAAATTTCTTATGGAGTTCTTAGATGTTCTTAAGAAACTTAGAGAGAAAGATGAACATGATGAGGGTTTAGAACAGTTTTAGAAATTTGGGCATATCTCTCAACATACTTGTCCGTTTTGGATGATCTTTGTGTCGTTGGAAATAAGAGAGAAAGATGAACAACTTTCATGTTGAAAGTTTTTCGAGATTCAGAATAGAAAATGGTCAGAATAGCTAGCCCAAATCTGACGAATATGAACACTTATGAATGTTCTTGGAGTTCTTAAGGCAAAAGCTTAACTTTGAGAGAAAATGGCTTGAAAATGGAAATGAAACTTGCTTAAGTGAAGGTGACAAGTTGGAGCCGTGGGTTTTGGGTGGATTTGGTCAAAGTTCTCAATGGCATGGCTTGTAATTTTCATGAAGAGCTAAGGGTAAAATGGTCATTTCCAGGCAAAATATTCCTTTCGCCATAAATGCGCCATTATGGCCATTATGACTCGGATAAGCTCGTCCTAAATACTCGTCAAGTTGGTCAAATCCATCACCTCAGCTCCGTTGCCGACTCCTTGGTTCATCTGGCGCAAGCTTTTCCTAGAGATATCTCGACGTATACGCCCGCAACAAATATAATATTTTAATTTTTTTACCAAAATTTTCAAAACTTCCAGTATCATATTAAATACGATAAAAACATTTTTTATCTCGTTCACGAGTTAAAATTAGGTCTTCTGAGCAGTAAACTCTTACTGTCAGTGAAAACACAGAAAACGACAGGCCGGTTTCCGTCTGAATTTTCAACCAAAAACTTCCCCGTAACCTTATGATAATAAGTATAACAAGGAAATGACCTTGGTTTATCCAAAATCATTTTCTAAGTCCCGGATAAAAATATATATTTATATATTTATTACCGATATTACGAAGCATCGAAAATCGGGGTGTTACAATGAGTAGTATGAAAAATATAGGCATGATATATAACAAATTATAGTAAAAAAATGAAACAAAAATAAAGAATACAAAAGTCATAACAAAATCTATAGGTTCTACAAAAAGCATGATGCTTTTTCTAACCAAAACCATAACTTACTGGAAAAAAATATAGGAAAAAATAGATAGGTAAGAAAAAAGATAGTAGTAGATTCACATCCTTCTTCATCTTGACATTCTGAAAAGTGAAAAAATAAATAAATATATATATATATATATATCTATATATATATATATATATATAAAAGAGAATATTATAAGTAACACAAAACTCACGACCAAAGAGAATGCAACACCAAAATAAAAAGTTGTGAACCACACAAAGAAAATGGAAGTGGAAAGCAGAAAGAAGAAGAAAGTATCAGTAGAAGAGAAATCAGAATGTGCAGAGAGACTATTCAAACAAAACTCAATGTCAATCAATTTGATCTTCAAGAGAGATAAAGGAAGATACGTGGATGAACCATGTGGATGAACCAACGAAAAAAGGATATGTTACACATCTGAAAGAAGGGAAGAAAGTCAAATTAGGTTGTAACAAAAAAAAAATGTATGTTGTTTGTGATTGCTTTTGAGTCGAGTTCAAATATTTATAGACCTAGTTTTAATAATAGAAGAGACAATGCATGAGAATGTGCTCTGTGCATATATTATCTTAATTTAAAATTTAAAATTAAATAATAATTAAATTAATGATGATTGATATTCAAATGGAAATATTTTCTTTTATGGAAGATATATCTCACCATGATGCTTTGATTCTTCCAAATGAGTCATCAATATCTTACCATTAATGCATTGATTTAATTTCAAATTTCAAATTTTATTGATTATTTTTTTAATTAAAAAGAATATTGATTAAGCTCAAATTAAGGCTTGTTCACATCTTGTGATTGTGATGCCTAAATTAATTCTAGATCAACCACATCCCTATACATCTGAATTGGGGGTTTTAACTTTAATTATCACATTTATTTGGTCATCGATACTTAGGAATTTTTTTTTTGAAAAAGCTCAAACTAAGGCTTGTTCACATCTTGTGATTGTGATGCCTAAATTAATTCTAGATCAATAATCATAATTATTCATATTTTGTTGGCTGATTATAGTTTGAAAATTTTATTGGAAGGTTATGATTGTATTGATTGTTTAGATTGTATAATTTGTCATTTATTTATAATTTATAATTTATAATTTATGAAAGTCTAGCCACCTCCATTAATTGTATTAGATTGAATGAGAGCACGACACCTAAGCGAAAATTGGAAGGAATGAATGTGCTTAAGCCACATGTGAAAAGTGGAAGCTCTAACACTTGGAGGTTGCCAATTTGAGAATTTTCACAAATGTATTCACTACAAGAAATTTAACTTCTAGTGACAGACAAAATCTGTCACTAGATGTCAAAAATCAGTAGGTAAATGTTAGATTGACTTTGACCTACCGACAAAATGGGTGTCAATTTTAAGGGGACAAATAACTACGCTTCTTTGTGTGCCACTATAACCTTTACCTACGGACGACAACATACTTATACCTATAGTTACATATGTTTGCTTCAACTCTTTGATGGCTTTCATATCTGCACTTTCAATCAACATGTCATCTACATAGAGCAATAAGTAGATAAAACAATCAGGCTTCAACCTTCTGAAGTAGACACAACTGTCATAGGAACTTCTGCTGAAACCATTTGACACTACAAAAGAGTCAAATCTTTTGTACCACTGCCTTGGGGACTGTTTCAGTCCATACAGAGATTTCTTCAGCAAACATACCATCTCCTCTTTCCCTTTTACCTCATATCCTTCAGGTTGACTCATATAGATTGTTTCTTCTAGATTCCCATGTAAAAAGGCTGTTTTTACATCCATTTGCTCCAATTCAAGGTTGTGAACTGCAACTAGTGCCAAGATGATTCTGATGCTTGTATGCTTCACAACTGGAGAAAAAATCTCATTATAGTCAATTCCTTCTCTTTGTGTGAAACCCCTAGCCACAAGCCTTGCTTTGTATCTGTAGCTATCCATTCCTGTTTCTTCTGGTTTCCTTTTGAAAATCCATTTACACCCTACAACTTTCTTCTTTGCTGGCTTTTCAACAAGTTTCCAAGTATCATTCTTCATTAAAGAGTCAAACTCATCTTGCATTGCTGATCTCCACTGATCACTGTCGGTTCTGGAAATTGCATCTTTGTAAGAAATTGGTTCTGAGCCTTGATCATCAATTTCTATACTCAAAGCATAAGCTATGAGATCAGCATAACCAAATCTTACAGGAGCTTTAATCTGCCTTCTTTGTCTGTCTCTGACCAGGTTATATGAGGTATCAGCATGTTCAGGAATTGATGAAATCATAGGTTCATCATGAGATGCTTCATTTCATCTCCTCCTTGGACCTGATGTTTGTGCAAGCTTCTCCACCTCCAACCTAAGTCCTTGATCAGAGTGTCTGTTCTGCTCAGCTTGAACACCATTTTGAACTGAATCAGACTTCTGTTGATCATCTGCTATCATGTCTTCTTCTCTAAACAAGACATCCCTGCTGATAATTGATTTGCGACCTGCAGGATCCAATAACCACACTTTATATCCCTTCACTCCTTCTGGATAACCTAAGAAGATTCCCTTCTTAGCTCTAGGTTCAAGTTTGCCTTCATTAGAATGAACATATGCAGTGCATCCAAAAATTCTTAAGTTTTCATAGCTTGGAGCTTTTCCTGTCCATCTTTCCTCTGGTGTTTTGAATTCAATTGCACTTGAAGGGCATCTGTTTATTAGATAACATGCTGTATTCACAGCCTCTCCCCAAAAACTCTTTGCCAATTTTGCATTGGACAACATACATCTCACCCTCTCCAAAATGGTCCTGTTCATCCTTTCAAAGAAGGCCATTTTGTTTGAGGGGTCAATCTGACAGTTTTGTGCCTTCTTATTCCATTGTCTTTGCAAAATTCATTGAATTCCTCACTTAAGTATTCAAGGCCATTATCAGTTCTGAGCAGCTTCACATGCCTACTAGTTTGATTCTCAACAAGAAATTTCCATTGTTTGAAACACTTAAAAGCCTGATTTTTATGTTTCAACAGATAAGTCCAAACTTTCCTAGACCAATCATCAATGAAAGTTATGAAATATTTTGCTCCTCCTAATGAAGGTACCCTGACTGGCCCCCAAAAATCAGAGTGTACATAATCTAGGATACCCTGAGTTGTGTGAGTTGCATTATGGAAACTAACTCTCTTTTGTTTTCCATATACACAATGTTCACAAAAACTTAGCTTTTGATAATTCCCATTACCGATCAATCCTTGTTTATGTAGTTCTTCTAGCCCTTTCTCACTCACATGACCTAATCTATAATGCCAAAGCTTGGAAGCATTTGGTTCAGAGATAGAAACTAGGCCAGCTGAGTTCAAGATAGTGTTACCTTGCAGTTTGTAAAGGCCATTCTGCCTTGTACCCTTCATTACTTGTAATGAACCTTTGAATACCTTTAAAGTTCCACCTTCTCCTTTGAATGAACATCCAGATTGATCTAGCATTCCCAAAGAGAGCAGGTTCCTTTTAAGCTCAGGAACATGCCTCACATCAGGGAGCAGCTTTACAGATCCATCTTGCATCTTCAATTTAACAGTTCCAGTGCCAATGACATTACATGCCATATTGTTTCCCATGAGAACCTTCCCTCCATCTATCTCCTTATAGGAGCTGAACCATTCCAGATTGGGTGTCATATGGAATGAGCAACCCGAATCTAGAATCCATTCCTCACTGTGCTTTTCAGTTGAGATGGAGAGCACTTCAGCACTTTCATATCCATCAGCCACCACTGCTATATCAGATTCATCATTGTATTTACCATTGTTCTTCTTCTTCCTTTCAGGGCATTCTTTTCTGAAATGACCCTCTTTCTTGCAGTAGTAGCAGGCCTTCTTGTTCCTGGATTTGGACCTCCTCTTGTTCTTGCTCTTTGAATCCCTCTTTTCTGATCTTCCTCTAGCCATCAATGCCTCAGGATCTCCACCATCACCTTTATTTTCAGTTATCTTTTTCTTTAATTCTCGAGAATTCAGGGTAGCTTTAACCTCCTCCAAGGTGAGTGTATCTCTCCCAAAAAGCATAGTGTCCACCAAATTTTCAAAGGATGATGGAAGAGAACATAGTAGCATTACTGCTTGATCTTCCTCGTCTATCCTCACATCTACACTTTTCAAATCAAGAACTGCCTTTGTGAACAAAGAAACATGTTCTTTGATAGAAGAACCTTCTTCCATCTTCAGCTGATGTAGTCTCAACTTGTTAGTTAGGGATTTGGTCATATACAAGCTCTCAAGTTTCAGCCAAATCCCTGTTGCAGATTTCTCCTCAGCTACCTCTCGAAAAACCTCATCACCAAGAGAAAGAATGATTGTGCTATGAGCTTTACTGTGCAAATCTTTCTTCTCTTTGTCTGACAGTGTAGATGGAAGCTTAGAGGCTCCTTGTAGTGCATCATCAAGCCCTTGATGAACAAGAAGAGCTTGCATCTTGATCCTCCACAGGCTGAAATCATTGACCCCTGTGAACTTCTCCACATCAAACCTTGTCCCCATCGCAAAATCCCTCCAAGAACCTGGCTCTGATACCAATTGTTGTAATGCTGCGATGATATTACAGCAGATATGGTGATATGCAGGCGCACACAGCAAGAAAGCTAAGGACAAAGGAGCTAAAGAAAGAGCAAAACAGCAAGAAGATTATCGTGGTTCAGGGCAATTGGAGACCCCTACATCCACACTGTAGCCGATTCTTATTCCATTCAGTGATCACAACTGCACAGCATACAGCAGCAAGACTTCTAGGGAAGTTTACAATAGCCTCTCCTCACTTGCACTCAGAGTTTGTTTTTGATCACAATGAATCTAAAGAATATGTCCTACAAGAATTACATCAGCTGAGACTTATATACACCTATGCATATTCAACCACCTGAATATGGTTGTGGAGATTAACAACCTCTGACTAACTTTTGAAAACTAACCAACTCTAGTTACAAATATAGGTATCACACAGCTAATAGGTTTACAACAGATTTCTGTTACAAGGCTAGAGCTTAGCTAACTAACTATTGTTGATCCATCTTCATAACAGTAACTATAGGTTGTACCTACAATTTCTAATGGTATAGGTAAAAGCCATTAACTTATAGCTACACCGTCTAACTGTAGGTAAAAGGCAAATATTAGTATAAAAAAAATAACTTTTACCTAAGGTCACTACTCATTAATGACCGTTAAATGATACATATTATTATTATTATTATTATTAAATATATTTTATATGGTGATACATCCATAAAAATATGATGATACTAAAATCATCATAAATATTCATATTAACACGTTACACATTATTCAAACCATCTTGCACAAGGGATAAACAAATGAATTTTATTAAATAGGTACAAAGGGTACCATAACCCATAAAGATTACAAGAGAGAATCATAGTCCATAAAACCCATGTCCAAAACTCTGGTAGCACTATGTTTATAATAATTATATTGGCCTCCATGAATTATCAAGACAAGCACATCCAAATCTTGCACCTGAGTATTCTTCCCTATATTTGTTGGTCATGACAGAGCAACCAGCTTGCATTACAGAGGCACATGTGAAATTTTCTGAGGGAATCAGTTCCAGCCCCTTCACCAAAAGAAAAAAACTATGTTAATCTTCTGATCTTGGCATGACTAGACTTGTGGTGTATTGTTACCTTAGTTGTTTTCCCACCATAATTAGAATAAAGGCCGAGACATCCCAACACTTTAAAAGTTATTAGAAAATAAATTAAATAACACATATGTACCATCAGTCCATCACAATTTCTTTCAATTCTGATATCAAACAAATTCATAAGTATAAAAAACTGATAGTAAAATACTCTAATCATGCAAAAAAGAAGTTTCAAACAAAAAGATATAGACACAATGTTAGCTACCATTTGTGAGAAAGTAAAGCCAAAGATGTAGCCAATAATGACTGAACTAAGTAAATAGAGAATGTATGTGCTTGCTCGTATTTGATCAAATTCACCAGAAGATATGCGAAGAATATTTTCATACCTATAACTTTACATGTAGCAAGTCCAGTGGCACAAAGATTTTAAGAGAATTCACTAAGAACTAGAAGAAGCTCAAGTTGGCAATTGTAAAGCATGAATTAAATTACCAATGGTGCACCAGTCCCAATTGCAAATAGCTTTGCTCCATCACGCTGCATGATAGTCCAAAGCCACCTGTTGAAAAAATGAAACCCAGTGAATGTAATATTTAACATAATGATTAATGATAATGTTTATTAAAATAATAAATAATAAATAAAGATAATGAAAAGTAACTTAAAAAGTGTTAACCTGGAAAGCATTTTCAGGGCAGCCATAGAAGAATTTAGCAATAGGTCCAGCACTGAGAGCAAGCGGTGGTCTGAGAGAAACTGTGGGAGCGAGGAGCCACACAAGCATAAAATCTGCTACAATGGCCATTACCTGGTGGGGACAAAATAGAATTAAAGAATGACTAATCTGTGGTGTAAAGAAACAGGATAAGCTGAGTTTTAAAGAGACAAGAAGTTTAGCTTTACAAATTACAAGCAAAGATGATTCCAAAAGAGAAATGTGATATACTAAAGAGTTTCTGGGGAAGGAAGAGAAACACAATTTAGACACCAAACAATATATAACCAAAAAGAAATCTTGTTGACACCTACCACATCAGCACTCAAGCTCCATAGTAAGCAATAACTAACTCAAAATTAAGATGTCCACGCCAGCTTTTCAAAACAACAGCAAGCTCAAAAAAAATGTCTTCATTTTTTTTGACAATTGAAGGGAATTAGATTTACCAGTAGAAAACTTGAAGTTCAAATGCATCAAGTAAATAAGCATGACCATCTGATGACCATGACTATGATTATCTTACTTTGTATGTATTGAATATCTTTGTCAGTCACACCATGACCATCTGATTCACTAGAATATCCATTACGCATTACATTTGCATGCCCCACTAGTGGAAAATATACATTAGACGGTAAAGGTTTACGTCAGTTAACCAAAAACTAGACGTTAAAAAGGGGGCGGTGGCAGTTTTGTAAATATCAGACTTCATTAATTCACTGTTAACGTCAGTTGTTTTAAGGACTGACGTTAAAAGTGAGGCGGTGGCAGTTTTGTAAATATTAAATCACTATTTGCGTCAGTTGTTTAATGAACTGACGTTAAAAGTGTTTTGCAAGAAATTATTAAAACTTTTAACGTCAGTTGTTTATAAAACTAACGTTAGAAGTGTGATTTTTACTTCAGTTAAATAAATAACTGACGTAAATAATCAACTCATTCCTATCTTTCTTTCGTTGTCATCTCCCTGTTGTCACTCTTAACGCAGATCATCACTCCATATAGTGCAGTTTATTTCTAATCTTTTTTTTTAAAAAAGTTTATTTTTAATCTTAATTAATTAGCTTGAATTAGTAAATTAACAAATTCTTGTGCAAATTAAAATAAATAAACACTTAACATAAAACAAGTTATATATGTATAATCAAATCGTATCTCATTGAAGCGATTCATAAGTTACAATTACATGTTTAAAAGATAAAAAATTTCCGCAAGATAGCACTAAAATATAAAAAAGTTTCTGCTTCAACATCATTTTCTTCTCAGTCCTGTCCTCAGAATCTCCAACATTGAATGCATCCCCTCCCTCATTTGAAGTCGATGCTCCATCTGAATCCACAGTCACTTTGGAGCCGTGGCAGAGTGAAGGGTGCACTCAATCTGTTTCAGCAATATTCTTGGAACAGCCACTTGGTTCCAAAGCTGAGGTTTTGGAACTGTAGCTGCTGATTCTCCAGAAGGATGATGGTGTGTGCAATTCACATAATGCGATTTACACACCCTTATCACCCATGTAATGCGATTTACACAACCTCAGAAGTTGTTTGACCATTAAGACAGAGACCTTTAAGTCTAGGTATAGGAAGAAAGAGTGATGAAGTTAATCTCCATGGCAGAGCCATATTGTGAAGCAGAAAAAATAAAGGAAGGAAGGAAGCTATTTATAGGAGTAGGGGATGAAGTTACTAGGCGTCGTAAGTTGCTAAAAAATTAAATTGATCATTAAGAGCATTAGGTTCCAAGGCGCATTGGGAGTTGGCAGTCATATATTATAAACGTGTAGAAAAGAAAACGCCCGAAGGAATAGGAAGATAAACTTTTAACGTCAGTTGTTGAATAAAACTGACGTTAAAAGTGTTTTTAAAATAAAAAATAATTATTTTTAACGTCAGTTGTTTATACAACTGACGTTAAAAGTGTGATTTTTACTTCAGTTAAATAAACAGCTGACGTAAATAATCCTATATCCCTATCTGAAATGCCCTGTTGTCACACAGGTCTGTTAACGTCAGTTGTTGAATAAAACTGAAGTTAAAAGTGTTTTTAAAATAAAAAATATTTATTTTTAACGTCTGTTGTTTATACAATTGACGTTAAAAGTGTGATTTTTACTTCAGTTAAATAAATAGCTGACGTAAATAATCCTATATCCCTAGCTATCTGAAATGCCCTGTTGTCACTCAATTAACACAGGTCTCAGAGCCATTTTGTGAAGGAATAGAAATATAGAGGAAAAGAAGAGGCAGTATTACAGACTGTTATAGAAGAATGTTACTTTAACACTTTTAACGTCAGTTGTATTCAACAACGGACGTTAAAAGTGTTTCTTTTAAAAAAATATTAATATTTAATGTCAGTTTGTTAATAACACTGACGTTAAAAAATTAATTGTAACGTCAGTTGTTTAATACAACTGACGTTAAATGTTGTTTTATATAACGTTTACACCCGCGCTTCTTACGCACTTCCCGCTCCGCATGCGTCGTCTCTTTTCTCTTTTCATCACGCTCAACCCTAAATCACTCTCAACCCTCACTCTCACTCTCACCCAGCACAGAACCCTAATCGCGAGCTCATCTCCGTCGCAACCACCGCGAGGGCTTCTTCGCCACCACCGTGAGGTACACTATTAACCCTAACTTTGTCTTTCCATTCATTCTTTGCAATAACTTGACGTACATCTCTCTTTCCCCTTCCCGCGCACTAACTCTCCTTGTCCCTCTCGCTCTCGGTAACCACATCGAACGTTGGCCACCACTCGAGCTCCCCTCCCCACCACCCACGCGAGCACCTATTTCTCGGTGAGTATTTAGGGCACATTTTTGTATTTTTGGTTTTGAGTGTATGTTGAAACTGTAGTCTCGATAGTTGAAACTTGAAACCGTGAGTTTGAGTTGTTTGGAATGTACGTCTCTGTTTTTGGTTTTGAGTGCATGTTGCTCGCTGGTTGATCTGTCACGGTAGTGATGCTAATCACGGCTAGGCCGTGATCGGTTCTGCTGTGATGGCATGGTTCTGTTCGGTTGGCACGTTACGGCCGTGATGGACATCAACGCCAGGCCGTGACCCAGTGTCTTGGCAATTAATCTTTAAAAACTATAGTTTTCAATCTCCCGTATTGTCCTTATATTGGATATATATATGTTTTGTATATCTACTGGACCTATCTAGTTATGGATCGTAGTTGGATGGTTTGTAAGCGTACTAGTGCTTTGAGTATTTGAAGGGGGTGGGAGAATTTATAGAATTTGCTCAAAGGAATGTTCCTAATAGTAATGGAATGTTCTGTTGTCCTTGTGTCAAGTGTTTGAATACGAGGAAATGTACGGTGAAGGATATACGTACTCATTTGATTTGTGAAAGGATTTGCTTGAGTTATACAAGATGGATATGGCATGGTGATATGTTGTTGAGTAGTAATACGACGAGTGTCTCCCAAAGTGAGGACGTTGACGTAGATATGGAGGATGATCGAGTAGAGGACATGATCCGTGATATTGGACAAGAATCTTTTCATTGAGCGCATGTGTATGATAGGTTGTGCGGTGATGCGGATAAGCCTTTATATCTAGGGTGTACTACTCATACACGGTTGTCGGCGGTGCTAAAATTGGTTTGTGTGAAGGCGAGAAATGGTTGGAGCGATAAAAGCTTCACGGAATTGCTTGAAGTGTTGAAAGACTTGCTTCCGGAGGACAACACATTGCCTGACCGTAACTATGAGGCCAAGAAAGTATTGTGTCCTATGGGTATGGAGTATAAGAAGATACACGCATGCCCCAATGATTGCATATTGTACACCGGTGTTCATGAAGACAAACACGATTGGCCCAAATATGGGTTATCATGATACAAAGTGAAGGGTGGTGATGATGATGATGATGTTGATGATGTGAGAAAAAAGGGTCCTCCTGCGAAGGTGTTGTGGTATCTTCCAATAATTCCAAGGTTCAAGCGATTGTTTGCCAATGCGAAAGATGCGAAGAATCTTAGATGGCATAATGATGAGAGGAAACGTGATGGAAAGGTTCGTCATCCTGCTGATTCTATTCAATGGAAGAATATCGATACTATGTTTCCGGATTTCGCCGATGAGCCAAGAAACCTAAGGCTTGGACTTGCTACGGATGGAATGAATCCTTATGGTAACATGAGTAGTATTCATAGTTCATGGCCTGTTCTCATTGGTGATTTACAACATGCCCCCTTGGTTGTGCATGAAGCGCAAATACATGATGTTGTCTATGATGATTTCGGGCCCAAAGCAACGCGGAAATGACTTAGATGTTTATCTAGGTCCCTTGATTGAAGACTTGAAAACGTTGTGGGTGGAAGGTGTTGATGTAGTTGATGGGTATTCTCATGAGACTTTCAAGCTTCGTGCCATGTTATTTTGCACCATCAATGACTTTCCAAAGATACGGTAACTTGTCCGGCATGCAGTGTCAAGGGGCATAAAGCATGCCCTATATGTGAAGAAGGCACATGCTACACTCGGTTGCATCATGGAAAGAAGACGGTTTACCTTGGGCATCGGAGATTTCTTAGGCGTGATCACCCATATCGTAAGATGAAAAAAGCTTTTAATGGATGCCAAGAGATAGAAGAAGCGGCGGCGCCTTAATTGGAGAGCAGGTTTATCGGAGGGTAAAGGACATCGATGTTATATTCGGCAAGTCCAAAAAGAAAGGTAAAAGCTGTTGAGAAAAACATATGGAAGAAGAGGTCGATATTCTTTGATCTTCCATCGGCGCAAGCTTGATGTCGACATCTTGCATTGATGTGATGCATGTGGAGAAAAATGTGTGTGATAGTGTGATCGGGACGCTTCTCAACATTCAGGGCAAGACAAAGGATGGTGTGAATGCTCGTCTCGACCTCGTTGCTATGGGTATACGAGAGCAGTTAGCTCCAGTTGTTGAGGATGGTAAGCGGACTTATTTGCCGCCAACATGTCATACTTTGTCAAAAAAAAGAGAGACAAAGTTTGCCAGGGTGTCTTGAGGGCATCAAAGTTCCACATGGTTACTCTTCAAATATGAAGAGGCTTGTCTCTAGTGATCTTAAATTGGTTGGCTTGAAGTCTCATGATTGTCACATCTTGATGCAACAACTTCTGCCCGTTGCTATTCGTGGTATTGCTACAAAAAATGTGAGACATGCCATTACTCGGTTGTGCTCATTCTTCAATTCTATATGTAGCAAAGTCGTTGACCCCCGTATGTTGGATGACTTGGAAGTTGAGGCTGCTACAATCTTGTGCCAATTGGAGATGTATTTTCCTCCTTCCTTTTTCGACATAATGGTTCACTTAATTGTTCATTTGGTGAGGGAGATTAGATTATGTGGGCCGGTTTTTCTGAGATGGATGTACCCAGTTGAGCGCTACATGAAGATCTTGAAAGGGTATGTGAAGAATCCTCATCGTCCGGAAGCATCTATTGTTCAAAGGTATGTTGCAGAAGAAGCTATTGAGTTTTGTTCGGACTACCTTCATAACACGGATCCTATAGGGGTTCCTAAGCCTCGGCATGATGAGATCAGATGTCAAGGTAAGGGTACACATGGCTTAAGAATTAATAGGAAGGATCGGGAGGAAGTGCTTCAAGCACATTTGTATGTATTGAACAACATCGAATGTGTTCAGCCTTTCTTATTTGAACATAAAAGAAAAGTCAATCAAGAAAACCCTCGAATGAGCGAAAGGTGGTTGTTGAACAAGCATAACAAGACTTTCTTACCATGGTTCAAGGAAGAAATGCTTAAGGATGGTAGTACTGCTTCTGATGACGTAAAATGGCTAGCACGTGGGCCTAACTTCAACGTCATATGTTGGAGCGGATACGACATAAATAACTTTTCCTTTTATACAAAGGAACAAGATAACAAGAGTACCATGCAAAATAGTGGGGTTATGATCGTGGCCGAAGCAATGCACTTCTCTAGTGCAAAGGACACAAAACCCGTTACAGCACCGACACCTTACTTTGGATATATTGAAGATATTTGGGTGCTCGATTACACTAAGCTTACGGTGCCGGTATTTAAATGTAAGTGGGTTGATAGTAACGGTGGTGTACAAACTAACGAATGGGGGTTCACATTGGTAGACCTCAACAAGTTAGGTCATATAAATGAGCCTTTCATAATGGCTTCCCAAGCAAAACAAGTGTTCTACATCACTGATCCTTCTAACAAAAGGTTGTCCGTGGTTCTCCAAGGAAAAAGCATGTATAATGGTAGTGATGAAAATGAAGATTCAAATCTTGATATTCCTGAGACTCCTTCTTTTTCAACAAACATGCCTACTATAATCGAGGAGACACAGGTGGACGATGTACATGCCACTCGTGATGATCATCACAAAGGGATATTGATATAGGTAGTTTAAACTTAGTATACATTTATAACCTATGTTAATAAATATATATATTGTTTTGAACAGGCATACATATGGATCATTGTTCCATTTTTCCTTTGCAATTCTGTAATGTGTGTGATATTACGTATTCTTGGGATATTTCTTGAATGCAGGGATGGCTTAGGGGAGTGATATTTTAAAACTGAATTTAAAAAAAAATACTATTAACGTCAGTTGTATCATACAACTGACGTTAAAAGTATTTTATAAAAATATACAGTACACTATTAACGTCAGTTGTTTATTACAACTGACGTTAAAATTAAGACCTTTAACTTCAGTTCTTGATAACAATTGACGTTAGTTTTAACAAAATTTACGTCGGTTTTGTTTAAGAACTGACGTTAATTTTGACAAAATTAACGTCAGTTGTGTTAAAGAACCGACATTAATAGTGTTATATTTAACGTCAGTTCTCAACTGACGTTAAAAGTTAAACTTTTAACGTCAGCTGTATTTACGTCAATCAGTATTCTGACGTAAAAAATCAATTTTAACTGACGTAAAAAGCACTTATTGCACTAGTGCCCATTAGCTTCATTCTGTAATTTATGAGACAACCACTCAAATTGCGAAGAGCATTCTTGACCATCTTTGTCAATCTTAAAGGTTTCCTGTAGAAAAAAACAAAATATGACATGAAATGAAAGAAACAAAAGTGATTTAGCATAGGTCATAAAAGAAGGATATATGTAGTTCTAGCTGTAAAACCTACCGTAACTGTAGTGGCACAACTAATTTTGGGACGGTTCATGAGTGCACCCCTCTATGCCACAATCGCTATTACTTAATGAATGATATAAATACTTTTTTTAATTATTATTATAAATGATATAAATACTTTAGTACAACATTTCTCCATTTTGCACATGATAAAGTTTAGCTTAAAATGAATAGATGCAGAATCATCTGCTATTAAGAAGAGCATTAACACAAAAAACTGGTGCTCTAGATTCTTTCATGTGGGGACTTTATCCTCATCATATATGTCCTTAAATTCACATATTTAGTTGTAACCTGAAGTTACCAAAATTTGAATCAAATGTAGTTCACCGTGGAGTTAGTTATCTTATTAGAAATAAATTATTCGAATTAAGAATCAGATATGAGATGACCTTCAAATCAAAACCTTAGCAATGTGCAAATGCATAGAATACAAACACAATCAGCAACAGAACACTCTGTCTAAACTATCTACACCAAACCAGAAGCAATAAAAGAGAAGAGACAGCAATAGTCGTGGCTAATAAAACCAAAAATTGGCATCAAGAAAACCATTATAGCATCAAAGAAAGCAAGAAAAAATTCATAACAACAACATGGCCTCAACCACAATTTTCACACCAACACACACAAAGCTCACTACTCTGTTTCAATTAAAAGCTGTACATTCCACAACGCAAAATCCAAATTATAGTAAAGACAAGAATCAACAAAGATCGTCATGCCTAAACAAAATTAATAGCAAAATTAATTATTCAAATCAAGAATTAGATATGAGATGACCTTCAAATCAAAACTTTCAATTGTTAGAAGCAGAGGTAAAACGAATAATTACTCAGAAGCTTGAAGAAGAGTGCATCATCAGTGGAAACCCTTAGGCTGTCTCGAAGGAAGAAGAAGAAGGCTCAAATTCAGATCAAGAAAATAAAATTACAAATTACTCAAAAATCGAACTCAAAATTCGAAGATTGAGAAAAATTGACGAACATAGCTAAGGAGATATGAGATTTGAACAAAATAAGATGAAAATGGAGGAGCGAAACATCTGAGATTCAAGATATAGAGCTTCAAATCAGTTTCCAAAATTGAAAATTAAAATCAATCAAATGAGTCAAACCTTGATGATGGCGTCAAACAAGATCTAGATTTATGATCGAATTGGATATGGATGATGGCGACGAAGAAGATCGAATGGATGCTAGGGCCTAGGGTTCTACACTGAAGCTATCTCCATCGCATATACCAACCCGAGAAAATCGCTTTGTGCAGTAATCATGAGTTCATGATGGAAGTGAATAGAAAAAGGAAGGTCAAAGAGAAAACAGGGGAGGGAGCTACGTCGAGAAATAGGAGAAAATTGAAAAGTTAGAAAAATTAAAAAGAGGAAGGGAGAAATACCTACTCACAAAACCAAACCGTAGGTAAAACTTTTAATAAGTAGTGACGTGTTTCTAAAATCATAGGTAAAAGTTACTTTTAGTGACAAATTATTTCATCATTAAAAGTATCCTTCTGTAGATGGTGGTTTTCTTGTAGTGATTATATATAGATATAGATATAGATTATCTCGTTATTATATATCGGTATGTTTTTCACTCCAAGATACCACAACCAATCATCACCTTAATTTTTTATTAAAAAGTAAAATAAAGTCTAGAGTGCCTCTTTTATTACTGTTATTTCTTCGTAAGACTTGTATACCATTTCAACTTTATACACAATATACACTCACATAAAATATGATATCATGTGTAGTGTTGCATCTAGGATGCCTATTTTTTCTTTACATTTTCTAAAGTATTCTTTCATATCTAAGATGTAGTCGTGCATCATATTGTTTGTTCATTTTCAGATGAATTCAAATGATAATGTTCAACACTTTAACAATAAGACAAGGAAACATGAGGATAACATTAATTTCCTCAATTCTCAATTAAATCACTTAGTTCAATTTACAGCTGACTTACATGGTATGTTCTAGAATTTGCCATTTTTTGTTAAGTAAATCACATTGGTTAAACATTTCCTATGATTTATTCTTTGGCATTTTTATCTAATGATTGATCTTATTAACTTATTAGTGAGTCTTGGAATGTTTCATTCAACTGGTGTGACAGAGAATGGAAATGGCACCTTCCTTATCGAAGAGAAGAAAAAACGCATACTGAAATGGAAACAATAAAACAAATATTGAAACAGGAGAACTCCGCTACTGGCATATTTCGAATTTCAAAGCCAGTTCTTTGGTTCGACCATTGAATTTGCCACATGCAAATGAAGCTGTGGGAATTGTGGCAACACTTGCAAGGGTTGAGAGTGATGAAATTATCAGGTCAACATCATTGTTTCTTTCAAATATTGGAAACCCTTTAGCTTTCTGGTTTCAATCTTGCAGTATGCAACCACGCCTGTGGTCACATGATCTATCAAGTTCCCAATTACATTACTACTAATGTGAATATTAAAACTTGATTACCATACTCTAATTTCTCTAGTCTATTTTTCACTAGCATGGTTATGAAGAGAGAATCTATATTTTTTAAAACCTAACAATTTTTTCATCTAAATTCAGGACACTTTCTAAATATTTAGGCTTGGCAAATATGCTTGCTATTGTTTGCAATACTTATGAAGGTGTTAAAGCAATGGAGGGATATGACGCAGAAGGCAAGAAAAGCTATGATGTTGGCTTGCATAGGATAGGATCTTCAATCGGAAGGAGCGTAAATGGCCGATTCGCTATCATATGTCTCGAAGAATTAAGGCAAGTTATAAGTCACATATATTTGTGTGTATTAGTTCAATTTGAAGATGATGTTCTTTGCTTATATTAAAAGTGCACATACTTGATCATTTTCTTGGTTGCAGTCCATTTGTGGTTGGTATTGTAGCCAAGGATTCACAAAGGAAGCTGGCTCTTCCAAAGCTGAGATTACCAAATGGGGAGTGCCCAGCCGGGTTTCTTGATTTTGCATTGAACATGGTCCATTTGGATTCTGACCATTTATCTTTTCTTACTGTTAATGGGCATGGTCTCAGAGAGACACACTACGGTAAAATGTACTTTTAGTGGCAAATATTATGACCTTTAGCGTCAATAATAATGGCCGCTAAAACTTTTACCGATAATTACCAATTTAACTGGCGTATCCAGTGTTGCTAAAAGTTTTCCCGGAAATTGTAGAAAATGCTGGTAAAGACCCAATTAATTGTCGCTAAAAGTCGGATGATATAGCGGCAATTATTGCCGGCAATTGTAATTGCCACTAAATATGATTTTTGAATTGCCTTCTAAGATAATTTACCAGCTTATTTTATTGCCGCTAAAAGTTCTACTTGGCTTTTGCTAGAAAATGTCAAGATTATTTGCCACTCAAATTATGCATTACTTGATTCACAAAAAGTTTAGCTACAATGATTTTTGCTCCTAAAAAACTTTTTTTTTTTGACACCTGCTCCTAAAAAACTTAAACAATAGTATACAAACATTTCAAATAAATCATACTAAAATTCATTACATAAAAACAAAATACATTTCATTAACTCCACAAAAAAAAGATAACAAGTATCAAGTGTTAATTAACTTTTTGAAGTGTCATCAACAAAAGATAAAAATTACATATTTGAATCAAATAACTACCGTCATTTTAAGTCTAATAATAGACATTTCATATATATATATATATATATATATATAAATATATATATATATATATATATATATATATCTTCAATTCTTAATCATGGGGACTGCACAGACACACTCCACGGAGTATTCATAAGGAGTGGGGCATGCTAGACTGGGACAGATGACATTGGAGTTGCCATTTGTGCCAATGGTACTTTCTGATCCATAGAACTGAACAAAGGTGTCATTTGAGCATAAAGGATTTCCCTTAAGTCCCTGTAATATCACAAACCCATGTGGAGCAAGTCAAAACTGCAAAATTCAGTAGCTTCTGTGCAGGAGGAAATACAAAACTGTAAATTGTGCAATTATCATTTTATGTCTTACAAGAGAAGGTTATCGGTTCCATTTAAAGTCTCACCAAATAGTGGAAGGAACATTGCCACTCAATGAATTCTTTGCAACTAACCTGTAATAAGGAAATATATGTCTTGAAAGGCCATTAAAAATATAGCATGATTTACAAAATCATAAATATTAAAAATTAATAAACCTTGGCTGTGAAATTCAACAATATATGATTTTTGAGTAAGATGAGGTGATAGACAGTTAATGTTATTTGGCTTATAGTACACAGTACAGGTTGATGCATAAGAAAAAAATGATGAAACATAAGACAAGTTACAACTTCTGAAGCTTGTTGTTTGATAAATCGCTGCACATATCCCCAGAGGTGAAAAACAATTAAATTATATAAAATCCATGTTATCTTATTCTCAAGATCGCCCCCACGTAATATAGTAGGAAAATATACATTGAAAATCCAAATAATTGAATAGAAGACCAAAAAATGACAAGTGGACAATAGAAATCCTTACATGGTTGTGATATTTTCATAAAGCTTGTTAGGAGGAATTGTTTCATTCAACTGATTGAAACTGAAGTCACTGAAATTTATACAAGAAATAGTCAGCATAAAAAGTTATAAACAATATTAGATTGTCTTTTAAACATGTATATCTAAATCTTCACTTTGTCAGGTGCAACCACTACTCCGGTTGATGATACACTACATCTATAACTAACTTCTAGGGACATGATACAACTAAGATGATGTACAACTAATATCAGTTGATGATAAAACATAATAATTTTCACAAAACAAAGTGAAAAATATAGAAGTAAAGCTCAAAAGGATAGTAGAAAACTGGAGGAATAAAATATAGTTTCTTGTAGATTTATCGATTGAAAATATAGGGCTTGAAAATTGAATCAAAAATAGGTCCTGTCTGGTGCAAACACCAAGTAAAAACATCAACTTGAAATGCATAGCCAAAGACTCCCTGGTGAGAATATTGATATGGAAGCTTTATTGGCAGAATCAGTGCCCAGCTCTTCCTCCACCACCAGTCAGACTTCTAACTACTAAATCTCCTGAGCCTAAGCCTGCACTTCATTTCAATACTCGGATCAACATGTTGGCAGAGGTTAGCCAAAAATATTCTTCCAACTCTTCGTCAACCTAGTATGACTCCAGCGATTCTCGAGTCATCAATCTTATGCATGATTTGACAGCTCTTCTTGACAAATCTTTTAACACTCTTTACTCTGATGTTAACACTCAACAAGAGTTTTCAAGACTGATTAAAGAGATTGGTCCTCTTCATTCCAATCTTCCTATGTCGGGCCGTACTCAGTTCATTTCACTCTACAAATTCTGGGAACATCTCTCTCAAAAGTTAGAGAAAATGTCCTCTGTTATTCCTTCTTATGAAGAGGAGGAGAAGATTAAGGATAACCTCTTGGCCAAGTTCCAAGATTTGGAGGTTTCTAAACAAAAAGTGCTCGACCTCATCTTGACAGGCACTCAAACCAAAGAATCCCTTGAGGAATATCAGAAAAGATTGCTGGCAGAGATTGAATCGACATATAAAAATGCGCCAAGTTTGGCAAGGCTCTAGAAAAGAGCAGAGACAAAGTCAAGGCTATTGATGATGAATTTGTCCAACTTGGTCAAAGAGCTAAAAATGTGGTTGGCAAACTTCGTGCTCTACAGCCTGACTATGATGTTGCAATTGCCGACAAAGCTAATCTTACTTTTGCATGGGACCAATTGTCTCTCGATGTCAACTTGGAAAATAATCAATCATTGTAATTTTCTTTTGTCAGCCAAATTCTGTAATTCTGACACTTATTTTTCATTGTCTATTCAATGAGAATGACTCTTAGTTTACCTGCATGTTTATTCATCGTTTAATGTAACTTCTTTTTTCCAATAAGTTTCGTAACTCATCTCTGTTCAAATTATAATTAATGTTGTGATGAAGTTCAAAACATCGGAAATTTTCTTGCATTTAATTTCTTATCTCCCCCTATCGGTTATAAATAGTGAGGTTTGTGACTCTTAACATTTCTAAATTGAAACTCATTACTTCAAGTAATCCATGTTCTTATCAGAAACAAACTCCCCTTTCTTCTTCTTGCTTCCTCCATGGGAGCCTAGGTTTATAACCTTTGAACCTCAGAGTCAAGGTCTCTGTCTTGATGGTCGTTTTCTAACTAAAGACCAGTAACCAATGTAATGGACATGGTAGAGATCAGCAACCAACGTAACCACTAGAGCTGACCACCGTTGCCCACCTCTGGTTAAAGTAGACTTGAAACAGAACGGGTGCATCTATTTCCAGTTCCATCATCTTCTTCTCAGGGGTGGTTATCTCCCCTGGTGTTGTTCTTACTTCACCATAAGCAAGAACCACCTTCTGGGTTGAATGATGGTGAGATCTGCTCGTGCCATATTTTTTTTTACACTCTGCGTACCCTCGACATATGAAGCAGATGAAATCTCATCAAAGGGGGAATGAAGCGTCAACAAATTAGATGACACTGTTGCATTATCGAAGAGTGGGGAGACAAATCTGCTAATTTCATCAGAGTTTTGGGCTTTTAGTCAACTGTTAGGAATAAGTTAACCTCGTTTTAAAATTTGGACTTTTTCCAAATACTGACTAATTTAGACTGACAACTTGTACTTTTGACAATGTATGGTTATATTGCCAAGTTAGCGAATAAAATATTTTCATTTCCTTTCACTTTTTGTCAATCTTTACTTTCAGTATTGTCGGTTTATATTTCTTCAAATACTTTCTATTAATTGAATTAATTCTTAGGCTCGCATTGCCATCGACAAGTGCATAAGCATTTCCAGAAAATACTTTGGAAATATTAAATGGTCATTCCTATTTTGGTGACCACTTACCATATTCCTGGAAACATTTATCCATGGGCAAAATAACTTTCCATACTAAATCACCCACTTTAAATGATTTAAATTTAACTCAACTATCATAGAATTTTGCAATTCTTTCATTCTGTCGAATCAAATTTTCCAATGCAACCAACCTTTCATCACTTAATTCGTCAAATTCATCCAACATTGCATTCCAATATTGGTCGACAGGCAAGTCATCTTGCCTTTGAATACGAGTTGATTGAAGATTAATTTCGACAGGTAACATAGGATTATGTCCATATACTAACCTTAATGGTGATGTCCCCGTCGACTGTCGAGGTGAACTCCTATATGCCCAAATTATTTGCTCAAGGGTGTTATGCCAGTTTTTAGGCTGTCGACCCACATGCTTTTTAATGAGGTCGATGATAATTTTATTTGCGGCCTCGACTTGACCATTGACCTGTGCATAGTATGGGGTAAATGTTAGCATATTTATGTGCCTAGAACTTGCATATTCTACAATCTTATTACGAGTAAAAACTTACCCTTGGTCAGTTGTCAAGGCTTGGGGTATTCCAAACCGACAAACAATGTGATTTCAATAAAGTTAATTACATCTTGTTGAGTGATTGCTTTAAAACAAACTACTTCCATCCACTTGGTAAAATAATCGACTCCAACTAAAATGAACCGATGTCCTTTCATCGAGGAAGGATGTATTTGGCCAATTAAATCCAAGGCCCATCCTCTGAATGGCCAAGGTTTAACAATAGAATGTAATTCGCTGGCAGGGACATTTTGTATGTGGCCATGTTTCTGGCATTGCTCACAAGACTTGGCAAACATAATGCAATCTTTCACCATAGTTGGTCAATAATACAAACTTCGTCGAAGTACCCATTTCATTTTTTCACCTGCTTGGTGGGCTTCGCATATACCTTCGTGAACCTCTAACAAAGCTAAATAAGCATCTTGCTCACTTAAGCATTTGTGTAAAGTTCCGTCAACATATCTTCTATGTAGTAGTACACCTTGCATAGTATAATTCAATGCCGTATATTTTATCCTTCTATCTGCATTTAGACCTGGATTTTCCAAATAATCAATTATTGGCAACCTCCAGTCATTCGGCAGGATTACGTCATTGACTAAAACATTTTTTTTCTTCCAGTGGATATAATAATTCTCTAATCTCCATTAATCCTGACAACGTCTTTTGAGATATCTTGTACCCTGACGCCATTTGGGCTAACTCATTAGCTTCTTGATTCAATTCCCTGGGGATATGCTTAACAACTACGTCAACGAATTTTCTCATTAACTTACTTGCTATAATGCAATATTTGGTCAAGTTATAACCGACACACTTTTATTCTTGGGTAAGTTGTTTAATAATCAACTGAGAATCCCCAGAGATATGCACATCTCGTTCTTTCATCTCCATTAGTATCTCCATTCCGACAATAAAAGCTTCATACTCAGCTTCATTATTAGATCATTGATACTTAAGCTCAAACATGAACTTAGTAGGAGTTCCTTGTGGAGTCACGATTAAGATTCCTACTCCACTACCTCCTTGATGCCTTCATCCGTCAAAGTAAAGTTTTCAAGGTTTTAAACAGACACAGTTTATTTCCGACACATCCAATCCTGGATGTTCTACCAAGAAGTCGGCAGCTGCCTGACCTTTGACAGCTTTGGCTGCCACGTATTGTAAAGAATATTCCAACAAATCAATGGCCCATTTACCAATACGCCCATTAAGGAATGGTTTTGACAACATACACTTTATTACATCAGTCTTAGAAATTACTAATACATTACAAGGCATCATGTAATATTTGAGTTTGGTACATGAAAAATACAATGCTAGACATAATTTCTCTATAGCACTATATGTTTTCTCAGCATCATTGAGAACTCTGATTAGATATTACACGACCCTTTCGACATTGTCATAGTCATCTTGGGCCAAGAGACATCCTATAGTATCTTCAGATGCTGATATGTACAACTTCAACGGTCGACGAGGCATAGCAGGCATCATGACAGGTGGATAGACTAAGTATTACTTGATCTGGTCAAAAGCTTCTTGGTGACAAGATTCCCATACGAAACTTTGTTCTGCTTTCAACTTGACCAATGGTGCAAATACTCTTGTTCTTCCCGACAAATTCGATATAAACCTCCACAGAAAGTTAACCTTTCCTAGGAAGGACTGTAATTCCTTCTTATTTTCCGGTGCTATGGTTTCCATAACTGCTTTAGCTTTATTTTTGACCACCTCGATTCCTTTCTTATGAACTAAAAAGCCCAAGAATTTGGCAGTCGGTACTCCGAAGCTGCATTTCTCTAGGTTCATTTTGAGGTTATGTCTTCTCATCCTTTCAAACCCTTGCTTCAGGTGCTCTATGTGGTCATCTTTAGTTTTTGATTTGAAAACCACATCATCAATGTATACTTCTATAAATTTCCCAATCACATCATGGAAAATAGTATTCATTGCTCATTGATAGATGGCTCCTGCATTCTTTACACCGAAAGACACGACAATCCATTCATATGTCCCAATTGTTCTTGGACATTTAAAGGTAGTCATTGACACATCTTCTTCGGCTATAAAGATTTGATTATAACCTGCATGGCTATCCATACAACTTAAAATTTCATTTCCTGATGCTGAGTCGACAAGCATGTCGGCTATTGGCATCGGATATTCATCTTTAGGGGTAGCAGTATTTAGATTTCTAAAATCTATGCATACCCACATTTTGCCATTCTTTTTAATAACAGGAACTACGTTAGAAAGCCAATCGACATACCTGGTAGTTCGAATGAACTTTGCTTCAAGCAGTCCCTCTACTTCCTCTTTAATTTTATGCACCACCTTTGGGGCAAATCTTTTGCTCGCCTGTTTGACAGGTTTGCAATCCTACCTGAGTGGTAATCGGTGTTCGACAAGATCCCTGCTTAAACTAGGCATTTCATCGTATTCCCATGCGAAGCAATCTTTATACTTTGCAATTAGTCTGACAAGTTTTTGTTTGTAATCCTCTGGAAGAAAAGTACTCACAAAGATAGGCCTTTTATTTTCCTCCATACCTAAGTTTATTTCTTCCAGGGGATCTTCCACTTCCAAATTTTGCCTAACTTCGGCTCCCTTTTCAAAATCCAAAGGACCGTCGTCAATGATACAGTCCGCTAACACACTTTCTGAAGTGTGTACTTCTTTATCTGCCAGATAGGCCGACAATCTTCTCAGTTGTATTTCAAGGCTCATTGTCAGAATTTGACCGAGATTTGTCGGCCTCTTCCTTGATCTTAACGCCAAATTGACTGAGAAGACTTGCTTCCAATGCATCCTTGTCAATGACCCCTTCATTGGCAGTTATAGGTCTGACATTTGGTGAATATACCTTGAAATCAACATGTAATTGCTAAGCATAACAAGCGTTGTCATATGCTTCAACTATTTCTACCCGATCTTGTGCATTCCACAAGATTACTTTCTGATGCACTGTTGACGAAATTGCTCCCACAGCATGAATCCAATCCCTGCCAAGTAATAGGTTGTAGTTTGACTTGACGGGGATTATCACAACCAGTGTCATCCTTTCGACGGTGCCAACTTGAATGTTCAAAAAAATGATGCCATCTGACTGATAAGTTTTGCCACTGAAATCAGTAACGACCATATCTGTCGGAATTAAATCCGACTGATCCTTCCCTAGCTTTTTGAACATTGCTCTTGGCATCAGATTCACAGCAGCTCCCCTGTCAATTAAAACCCCGTTGGTAGGGCCCGGATCCGACTCATCAGTGGGCTTCTCTAACTGGGCTACATTGTCGAATACGATAACCCAGTTCTCGTACACGTACATCCAAAAATCGCCCGGATCTCTATCATTGGTGACGACATCATCATCGCGGAGAAGTCAACTTCGAGATATCCCTCATATTTTGCTGGGATGAACAAAATCAATCCTATCTTCATTCTCATACCTGGTTCCAGTATGATTTCATTTTCTGGATTTTCATCCAAGAATGCACCTCCAACCATTCTGCCATGATTTCTTCTTAAATCACCCTCGTCATTTGATCCTGACCTATCTAACAGAGGTCAGGCAATGCCAGCGCTGCAATTATCTAGAGCTTCTATAATGCCAGTTAGGTCTTTATTTTGTCTGTCCACATTCATGTCTTTTCTGATGTTTATGTCATCATTTGGATCACAACATGGCTGTTCGGGTGCGAGAACCTGCCTTGACTATTACCATCACGAGACTCAGTTATGTCTTTGTCAGTGATATGATGGCGTTTTCTGCCCCCTTGCCTTCTTGGCAGCAGCATCGTCATAAAATCTTTCACATTTTTGGGCAAACTTTGAAGATACCACCAGATTTCTTGCGTGTCATGAAGTCGACAAGAGATTCCCCTGACTTTGGATAGATATCAAATGAATCTGTCAGGTCCATCTGAATATTTTGTCCGGCTCTTATTTTGACCATGTCTATTCCCATAAGGACTTGGTGGTCAGTTTTGTTAACTTCAGGACCAAATGGTTTGTATCAATCTTCATGTCTGGTTTCCTGTTTGAAAACCTTAGTTTTCCTTCAGTCAAACCTTTCTGAATGATGTCCCTGAAATGCATACAGTCGTTAGTTACATGACCAAAAGTATTATGAAACTTACAATACTTCCGATCTTTTATTTCATAGGTTTTCAATAGCCTATGACCCTCTTTCTTATTGATGAAAGGAAACCTTTCTCTGGCCCTTGCAGGCCTTATGACTTGACATGTATAAGGGGGACCAATTTTCAATTCAACATAGTCTACCTCATATTCTTCAGAATTATTGCTCTCTTCGTCGGAATCACTACATCCGACAAAATTAGGTGTTGGTTTACCAATTTCTTCCTAATGTGATAATCTAGACCCCCGGCAGTAATCTTCACTATTTCTGCCTCAGGGATAGGGGTGAAGCAACGACTCCTCATTTGACAGAATCCAGCAAAGTAATCATCGACAGACCCCTAAAGAATTGATCATGAAAGTTCCTCTCTAATTGATTCCAGGAATGTATGGAATTAGGTCTCACGGTTGAAAACCAAGAAAATGCATTCTTAGTTAATGAACTAGGAAAGAACTTCATTTTTAGTCCCTCCTCTAAAGCCAAGTCTCCTAATTCGATCGTATATCGGGAAATGTGCTCGACAGTTGATTCTCCACTTTCCCACGAGAATTTTAACAATTTGGGTATTTTGTATCCTCGAGGCATTTCTGCCTGTTGGACCCAATCAGGAAATACTGATGCAAAAAATGGTTGATTGGCATAACCTATATTAAAACCAAATCTATTCAATGCTTGCTCGAAAACTTCGTTAACATTCTGGTTTAGAACATTTTGACGAAGCGCTCCAAGAGCACCCTGGTTTATGACAAAGTTTTCGTCTTCCTCTGGCTGTAGAATGTTTACATTTCCATGTCTCAAAGGGACTCGACGATGGGACTGTGGCTGCTCGTCATCTTGTTCGGATCTGTCAAGTTGGATAACTTGTGGTTGTTCAACCAGTGGTTGGTTATTCTGACACTGGTTAACATTCCTATTGACATTTCTATTGGGATTTCTTTTGGCATTTTGGTTATTGTCCGGGGTTAACACGCCCAAGGCTCTATTTAACCTACGTATCTCATTTGCTAATGTCAAGTATGCATTATTTGTGTTTTCCATCAATGGCACAATCACTGTACCCATTTGTTGAGTAAATGTATTCACCATGTCAAAGTTACTAGAATCAATTTGTTGTCGAACATTGGCTAATGTAGCCTTTGACAGACCAACAATATTTTACGGGGGTTGTCTAAGTGGAGATACTTGTCGCCTTTCTGTTGGAACCAAAGTGGTTCTGGTTTATTCAATCTCTAGGTTTTGATGTTAACAAAATGATTAAATTTGCTTGGCAAAGAGTTAGTTGAGATCTAACAAGTGAGTTCAGTTTATGCAGGAATATTCAAAATAATATAAGGTATACAATGCTTGGACTCTTGCAAAGAGTTACCCGTCCAAAGGTTATTTAAACTGTTTATATTTTAATCATTAAGTAGACAGTTAACTAAAAATCAGTAGACATCCATAGTAGCCACGTCAGCAGATGAGTGCTCTCCTCGAAACTCAAGTAGACATCCATAGTGCCTATCTAAAATTCAATAGACGTCCATAGTGCCACGTCATTGGACGAAGTTTCTCTAAGGACTTAGCAAGTCCAAAGACTTGTGTGGACGAGCGGTTCTACCACATCAGTGGACGAGAAGAATAAAACCTTCTGTAGACGTGTTTTAAAACTAAGTGCCAGTAGACGGTTCTACATCTTCTATATCTTTACTACCTTGAATATGATTTAATGCAATCTGGAACATATTGAATTTATTTCAGATGATTGATATTTATTTCAAAGGAACATATGTTCTTTACAATTGTTTTACCTGGTTAATGCCTTGTCTCTTTGTAATAAAATTCATAGTACTATCAAAGAAATACAAAAAGCAAACGGTACAATTGGAATTGCAAACGATCTGTGCGATGACATCTTTATTGCAGGACAAAAGTTGGGTTATACACAAAGGAGGAAAGAAAGTTTTTAAGGTACATTTGCTCCGAACAGTGAGCCTCCCTTTTGTGATTTTCTTATAACCAAGGATGCTTTTCAACACGGACAAAATCAAGCTATCAGTCTCAACGGATAGCATGCATTTAATGCTATCTCTATAACGGGACTATTCAAATAACCGTTGAAGATTTACAAGAGAAGTTGAATACCACTATATATAGTGGGTCTCAAGCACTAAAGAATAAATTTTGCCCTTTGAACATTTGCAAGATATTCAAAGCTCATATTCCCTTTGTAAAGTAAAAGTCTGTAATTCATAAGCTTTGAATATTTGAAAAATATTCAATAGATCTTAAACCGTCATACCCTCACATATAGTGAGTTAGAAAGATCTTAGAAAAATCCCTGTAATAGAGTTAGAGCCTGAAGAGGCTTGGCAAGAAAGCAATACTTGTAGCCTGGAGAGGTGAAGAATACTTATTGTAAAAACTATTTGGAAATAGTGGAGAAAATCCTTCAAGTAGAAGGGACTGGATGTAGCTCTTGGTTGGACGAGAGTGAACAAGGATAAAATACCTGGGTGAATTTTCTATCCCTTATCTTATTCAGTTTTATTCCTTTATACTAACTGTGGGATTTGATCCTGGTTTTGTTAATCTTTTAAAAAGGATTTCTTGTGTGCTTAATCTTTTTATCTTCAGCTTGTGAGAAGGGTTTTTGCGAAAATAATTAACATACACAACTCAACCCCCCTTCTTGTGTTTGCCTGTGCCAACTTCAGTTGGTATCAGAGCTCAGCCTTGACAGGGTTGAGCATCTAACAAGTGCTAAGGCAGTACGATCCTACAATCATGGATGCAGAAGGACAAGCTATCAACAGACCCCCTCTCTTTGATGGAACTGATTATGATTATTGGAAAAAGAGGATGATGGCATTCTTGGATGCACAGAATGCTGACATCTAGGAACTGATAGAAAATGGCTACACTGAGCCAAGGAGTGAACCTGGAGCTGTAGTGCCTAGAGCTGAATGGACTCAAGAGTAGAAAAGCCAACATCAACTAAACTTGAAAGCTAAGCACTATCTCATGTGTGCTATCACCAGATCAGAGCATGACAAGGTTCATAGTTACAACACAGCTAAAGAAATCTGGGATACTCTTGCACTAGCTCATGAAGGTTCCTCACAAGTGAAGGAATCAAAGATAAGCATGCTGGTTCACTAGTTTGAGCTATTCAAGATGGCTGATCATGAAACTATCGACCAGATGTTTGGAAGATTTCAAACAATCACCAACAGTCTCAGGTCTCTTGGAAAGGTCTATGAGAATAGAGATCATGTGACAAAAATTTTGAGAAGTCTCTCAAAGCAGTGGAGACCTAAGGTAACTGCTATCCAGGAAGCAAAGAATCTGAATACTCTTTCTCTGGAAGAGCTTCTGGGATCATTAAGAGTTCATGAACTTGAACTTAATGAAGAGGAAAACTCCAGAAAAGGAAAATTCATTGCCTTAAAGGCCAAGAAAGCTAGTTCCTCAAAAGGCATGTGTATAGCTTCAATTAGAAGTGATCATGGGGGAGAATTTGTCAATGAGCTATTCCATGAGTTTTGTGAAGAAAGTGGTATTCAACACAACTTCTCAATACCAAGAACACCACAGCAAAATGGTGTAGTAGAGAGAAAGATCATATCTCTTCAAGAGATGGCTAGGACTATGCTCAATGACAATTATGTCCCTAAGCACTTCTGGGCTGAAGCTGTGAATGCAAAAGATTAACTTGGTAAATTTGATGCTAAGATAGATAATGGAATTCTACTAGGATTTTCTGAAACTTCAAAAGGCTTTAGAGATTATAATTCTAGAACTTTAGTTGTAGAAGAATGTATTCATGTCAAATTTGATGACAAACAGCCTGATAAGAAACTATCAGAGCTAGATGAAGCTTTTGCAGATCTTGATCTAAATATCTCAGGAGAGAAACCAGAAATCAAGACTGATATCCAAGTAGACGACACTTATCAACAACAACCAGAAACGTCTACCTCTCAACAGGAAAATGCTCAAAAATCTTGGCATTTCAGAAACTACCATCCTCAAGATCAAATCATTGGTGACCCCAATGACAAGCTAAGAACTAGGTCAACCTTTAGAGAACAAAGTGATTCTGCTCTTATCTTTGAATGTGAACCGAAGACAGTGGACGAAGCTCTACTGGACGAAGGATGGATTCTAGCTATGCAAGAAGAGCTTAATCAATTTGAGAGAAGTGAAGTCTGGACACTTGTACCCTTGCCTGAAGACAAGTCAGTTATTGGAGCAAAGTGGGTCTACAGAAACAAACTTGATGAAGATGGTAAGTTTGTGAGAAACAAGGCAAGACTTGGTGCTCAAGGCTACTCTCAAGAAGAAGGTATGGACTATACTGAAACTTTTGCACCTATTGCTAGGCTAGAAGCTATAAGAATCTTAATATCATTTGCTGTACATCATAGCTTTATGCTTTTTCAAATGGATGTTAAAAGTGCCTTTTTAAATGGCTTTATTAATGAAGAAGTATACGTCATGCAACCTCCTGATTTTGAAAATACAAATCACCCTGAACATGTTTTTAAGCTTAAGAAAGCACTGTTTGGACTTAAACAAGCTCCTAGAGCTTGGTACGATAGATTAAGTTCGTTTCTAATGGAAAGTGGTTTCAACAGAGGAAAAGTAGACACAACTCTATTTAGAAAAACTATTAAGTCATACTTTATTATAGTACAAATTTATGTCGATGATATCATTTTCGGTGCTACTGATGAATCTCTATGCAAGGAATTTTCTAAGTTAATGCAGAAAGATTTTGAAATGAGCATGATGGGAGAACTCAAATTCTTCCTTGGACTTCAAGTTAAACAGTCTATGGACGAGGTGTACATCCATCATACTAAGTATACAAAGGAACTTCTAAAGAGGTTTAAGATGGATGATTGCAAACCAATAAATAGTCTTATGCATCCCACTTCAATACTGAACAAAGATGATAAAGACAAAAAGGTAGACCAAAAGGTATATAGAGGTATGATAGGATCTCTTTTATATATGACTGCGTCTAGGCCTGATACAATGTTCATGTTTGCTTATGTGCTCGTTTTCAATTTGATCCTAGAGAGTCTCATCTCTCAGCAGTTAAAAGAATATTTAGATCTTTAAAAGGTACTACTAATCTGGGCTTGTACTTTAAGAAAAATGATGATACATATTAGTTGGTTTTTGCGATGCTGACTATGCTGGAGATATGATTGAAAGAAAAAGCACCAGTGGAGGATGTCACTTCATTGGAGCTAACCTAGTATCGTGGTCAAGCAAAAGGCAAAGTACTATTGCTCTATCAACTGCTGAAGCAGAATACATATCGGCTGCAAGCTGCTGCTCACAACTTCTTTGGATCAAACATCAATTGGAGGACTACAATGTATTTGTAAGTAGTATTCCACTTATGTGTGATAATACTGCCGCAATCAATTTATATAAGAATCCAATATTGTATTCTAGAGCTAAGCATATAGAAATCAAACATCATTTTATTAGGGATTATGTGCAAAAAGGTGTGTTTGATGTTCAATTTGTAGATACTGACCACCAATGGGCAGATATCTACACTAAACCTCTTGCCGAGGACAGATTATCTTTGTAAGAAAGCATTTAAATATGTTATATGTGGATTGAGTTAGTATATTTATTGTAAAGTTGGTCGTCTATTGCATGTTCTCTCTGCACGTCCACTAGTCATGACGTCCAAAGCATGTGAAATTTATGCGTCCACTCTTAGTCTAGTGTGGACACGTCTATGCACACATTTATTGCTTATATTATTTTTTCCTTGAATACATTTATATAAAACGCTTCTTTTTCCTTGCTGAGTCAGCTAACTTCATCAATCCCATCATAATTTTTTACGGTCCCAAGTTACCAATGCCGTTTTACACTTAATGACATGTCTTGTTATTTTTTTGGAAACTGTTGTTTTTCAGAAATCTTTAAAAGTAACCTCTTTCACTCTAAAAAATGTTTTGCGTCTCATCATCCCTGTTAACCACTCTCTCTGAATCCTTCGAACTCTCTGTCTCCCTTGTTCTTCCAAACCTTAACTTATCTTACTCAAACAATGGCTTCAACCTCTGCCCCAATGCTTGCTTTTGCAACTGACACTATGTCCATATCTGTGGAACATCACTTCAACTTTGGAATTCTACAAGAATACAATCTGGATGTGAGTAAGTTCATTAACGCTGCTGGATGGGATGGAATCTTTCTGGAAAAGGTCTCAGTGTATCCAGATTTGATAAGGGAATTCTGGAGAAGACCAAAGATCTCTAAAACAGAAGTTGGTTGGTTTGTATTGGGAAGGAAAGTGATAGTATCCGAGAAAACCATCTCTGATGTGATTGCTTGTGCTCAAGAAGGATTTGTGTTCACAGAGAACTGGGAAGAAGACCTAGGTGGTCTAGAGACAATTGTTGTTACCCTAATGAGGCAAGACAGCGTGAGAACTCATTCTTGGAAATCCTCTAAGATGAAAGATCACATCAGGATTCTTCACCAAATTCTGAACAAAGTGGTGGTGCATAAGATTGTCTCTAAGGACAACTTATCAGCTATTCAAAAGTTCTGCCTTTGCCATCTGGTTTTTGAAACAAAGATTAACCAACCCTGGATTCTGTTTCATCGCTTCAAGGATGCCATTACCAACAGAGAATCTGCTTCTCACATTACTTTCACTCGTCTTCTGTCAAAAATTTTCAAGCAGCAAGGCGTGTGCGATGTTCTAAGTGCAAAGCCTAAGGATGAACAAGAAAGATTCCTTTGTGAGAAAGGATTGCAAGCTGTTGATTTTGGCAGATCTCAGTGGCATGCAACTCAGCACTTACAAGCAAGTGGAGTTGGCAAAGCTTGAGGAAAAAATGAAGATTAAGGAAGAATCACTTGAGGCCAATGATGCTGCAATTCTTGGTTTAAAGAAAGAAACCAAAAGGAAGACTGTGACTGTGAGGCAACCCATTTCTAAGAGGACTACTAGAGGATCTGTCCTCTGTGTATCCTCCAGTGCTACTATTCCACCTGCACCAAAAAGGACAAAGAAAGTAATCATGTCTGAAGAAGAAGATGATGATGAACTACCTACCGCGGTCATTTTAGAAAAACAAGCTGCTGTTGTTGATGGTCCAATTGCTAAGAAGAAGAGGCAACCAACAAAGAGGGCTAGCACAACTATGACTTCTGAGGTAGTAATCTCTGTTGATGATCTTGTTAGGTTAGCAGTAGCTGGACTAGTGTCTAATTTGGGAACTCATGATGATAATATCTCTGCTCCACATGATGTGGATGATGTTTATGCCCCACCCTGCCACAATCACCATACCACTAACACAAATAGACAATAGCATTACCATTGGAGCCCCCTTTCCTAAACCTTTGAAAACCTTGTTTCCACCCATAATTCCTTCTTCCTCTCTGTATAATGGCAAATCTGAAAACTGGGCCGAAGTACAGAAAGAATGGAAAATACTATTTCACACCATTCCATAAGAACCAGAACCTATTCTAATCAAATGGTATCCCCTGGCTGAGTATGAGTATGAACCCCTCAACATCTATCCATACTGGGTCAACCCTGAACTCCACACTCCAACTAGCCCATTCCCTTCCCAAATGATCAATGAACATGGACCTCTCCTCACCCACCTTCAGCAACAGAGGTTCCCTACCATAAAAATCTACCCCAATCTAGTGAAACTTCTACCCCTTAAACCATTCACTGATGGAGTAGAGAGAGTTATAATATCTGATTGGCATACTGATCCCAGCAAGAAGGATCTTGGGAGTGTTCTCGAGAAAAGAGCCAGATCCTTTAGGCAAATACCTTTTGTCATGGACAAGACTATAAAATGGATGACTTTCAAGCACCCAAGAGTATATGGAGCTGTTGTTGACCAGTTTGTGGACACTCATGTATGAGATTCTGAAATGGGAATTCAGCCACTTCAGAGCAGACAGGGCTGCACGGTTTGTCCCTCCAACTTGGTTAAGACACTCCACTTCCACAATTGTTGGAATCAAGCCCTACAAGATTTGTCCTAGGTTGTCAATGATCGATCTAAACAAGGACAAGGACCGGAAGCATCCAAGTCATAAAGGAAAGATGCCGGTTGTTGAAGACATTATGCTAGATCTCAATTCTAAACCCTTTGACCACTCACAGATGGATTACATTCAATCCTTGGCAATTGAGATGGTCACTGAGGTGAATTATGCAGGAGCTTTCTGGCGATCCCACTTGATTCACTGCACCAGAGAAGCCTCCACTTCTGGCCTGTCTGCTAAAGAGAAAAAGAAAACTCCAAATTTTAGAGGCAGATGTGGACTCTCTCGTCTTATATCTGATCTTCAAGGATCTTTGGGGTCTGCTAATAACCAGTCGTAATGTGGAAATTCCTAATGCTATTCACTGGGCAAAGGATATCCCTGAGCCAATTACACAATATGCCTTTGCCTCAGCTTCAACGTCACACTCCGAACATACAACCGAAGAATTAATTGTAGAAGACCATGAGCTGAATGTTGAAATCTTCTCAAAACCTGCTTCTGAACCTTCAACTCCTTTAGCTGATGCCGTTGTTGTTGCTACTGTTGAGCCAACTCTGACTGAGCAGTCTGATGAGATCTGTGCTTCTAAGCAAGGTGTTGAGTCTGCTAAGACATCTTCTCAACCATTAGCTCTTGCTATGGTTCATCCACCAACCCATGCTCAAGACACTGTCTCAGACTCTGCTGAGAGTTCAAGACAATTATCCTTGCCACCAAATCTTGAGGACATCATTGGAAGAATTGTCGATGATAAGGTTGGTAAGATAGTTGAAGAGAAGACATAACAGATAGCACAACAGATTGAAGAAAGGGTACAAAAGCAGGTTCAAGATACCTTGGCCCCTCCACCGCCGCCTTCTACCTAACTCCTTTCTTTCTTATCTTATTTGTTTTTGCTGACTATGATGGTCCACTCCATTTACATTTTTGTCTGATGACAAAAAAGGGGGAGAAAGGAAAGAGATTAAATTTTATAATTAAATCTTATATAACATATTTTATCTGCATAAGTTTAATCTATTCATGTTTAATCTATTAATCTTTTTGATACATTGCCTTGACTTCTTATGCCTAAATTTTGTCTACAAAGTAAATTATGCTCTGATACTTGTTCGATCTGTTTATTCACAAATGTTTGATAGGCTTCTAACTTGGTTTGATAACTTGTATTATCTTACAAATAAGACTTAGTTTTATATGCCTTAACTGCTTTGATCTGTTGAATGCTATGTCTTAGGGGGAGCCTTGCAAACTCTCCTAGACTTTGCTATTTAAATTTAATCAGTTTTTGTCATCATCGAAAAGGGGGAGATTGTTGGAACCAAAGTGGTTCTGGTTTATTTAATCTCTAGGTTTTGATGTTAATAAAAGGATTAAATTTGCTTGGCAAAGAGTTAGTTGAGATCTAACAAGTGAGTTCAGTTTATGCAGGAATATTCAAAATAATATAAGGTATACAATGCTTGGAATCTTGCAAAGAGTTACCCTTCCAAAGATTATTTAAACTGTTTATATTTTGATAGTTAAGTAGACGACTAACTAAAAATCAGTAGACGTCCATAGTAGCCACGTCAGCAAACGAGTGCTCTCCTCGAAACTCAAGTAGACATCCATAGTGCCTAACTAAAATTCAGTAGACGTCCATAGTGCCACATCATTGGACGGAGTTTCTCTAAGGACATACCAATTCTAAAGACTTGTGTGGATGAGCTTCTACCACATCAGTGGACGAGCAGAATAAAACCTTGTGAAGACGCGTTATAAAACTAAGTGCCATTAGACGATTCTACATCTTCTATATCTTTACTACCTTGAATATGATTTAATGCAATCTGGACCACATTGAATTTATTTCAAATGATTGAAGATTTATAACGGGACTATTCAAATGACCGTTGTAATTCTTAAGGATTGAATATTTGAAAAATTTTTAGTAGATCTTAAACCTTCATACCCTTACATATAGTGAGTTAGAAAGATCATAGAAAAATCTCTGTAATAGAGTTAGATCCTGAAGAGGCTTGGCAAGAAAGAAATACTTGTAGCCTGGAGAGGTGAAGAATACTTGTTGTAAAAACTATTTGGAAATAGTGGAGAAAATCCTTCAAGTAGAAGGGACTGGATGTAGCTCTTGGTTGGAAGATAGTGAACCAGGATAAAATACCTTTGTGAATTTTCTATCCCTTATCTTATTCAGTTTTATTCCTTTATACTAACTGTGGGATTTGATCTTGGTTTTGTTAATCTTTTTAAAAGGATTTCTTGTGTGCTTAATCTTTTTATCTTCTACTTGTGAAAAAGGGTTTTTGCAAAAATAATTAACAAACACAATTCAAACCCCCTTCTTGTGTTTGCCTCTGCCAACTTCACTTACTACTGGACGCTCTGGTCGAGTATGGGTCATCACCACTGACCCTGTTATCCCATTCGCTTGACTGAGGATTTGCCACCTAGTCAACGGTCCTGCCTGCTCGGATGTATGGGCGGTCGTCGTTACTCCATTTGGATATGGTATGTATGCAAATAGGGTATTTGGGTTGACGGTGGTCGAACTGTAAGGCATTCCATGCAATGGTTGTGGCAGAGGTTGCGTAGTCCCTCTTGGGTTTGAATTCACAACACTCCGTGGAGACAATCCGGTAGTTGACGTATTTATTTGTTGTAAAACTGGGGAAGTTGGTGACGGGAGTGTTCCTTGGCCAACTTTGTCAAACCTATTGACAACTTGAGTATAGGAAATGCCTCTTCTCCCCACTAAACTATTAGTGTTATTATTTCCTGCATTAGTAGCGTTAGTCATGGTTGCAGGAATATTATCAACTGGCGCAATAGTGGTTATAGGATTAGCATCCACCGTTGACTTGCACTACTCATATTCACAGAGTTTTGGGAATTAGATGACGTCTGAATCACTCTCCCACTCCGTAGATGCATACAATAAATTTGTATGTCAGAGTTCGTGACACTTTACGAGTTACTCTAAACTCGTCCCATCGGGCGTGCCAATTTGTTAACGTGGTTTTTTTGTTTATGACCAAAATTCCTTCGTTGCAAATAATTAAAGATCAAACGAGTGTGGGACCTATGAGTTATGTGGTCATCTCGTCAAGAATAGGTATGAACTATCTGCCAAGTATGAATTTGACAAGTTAGTCAAATCTAGTAATATATTGGCAAGGACCTGATGCTATGACAAGTATATGAGTTTGAAAATGGTGTTTAAAATTATCGTAAATAATCAAAGGTAACTTTGAAATTTAAAAGATGAAAGTAGTTTCTGTTGTAGAGAATATCTTCCTAATTGAACTAAGTTTATAACAAACAAGAGACAAAAGTCTTGAAAAGAAAGGTTAAGTAAAATAAAATCTAAGAATAGAAATTACTTGCGAAAAGTAAGAGAAATTAGAAGAATAATTTGAGAGGAATACTGGAAATAATGAAGAACAAGTGAAGACCTTGAAAGACTGATAGTTGATTTCACATCACAATTCTTGTACATTTCGGCATGCATTTTCATATAGTTTAGGCATATTTAAATTGATTTTAGTTAGTTTTTCCCTTGGAACGGGTGAAGCGGTTTCTTGGTGTTGTTTTGTAGGAATTTAAGGAAAAATTCTTAAGATTGGCCATGATGGAGCTTGGATGAAGATGGAACTTGAAAAGTGATGAAATTGAGCCAAGCAGAGCCCATCACGGCCTGGCCGTGATGACCATCAGAAGCTGTCACGGCCTAGCCGTGATGACCATCACGGCCGTGACATGCCAGCTGAACCAGACCCTCAACAGGCAGAACTGGTCACGGTCTAGCCGTGATGAGCATCACGGCCGTGACAACTCGACCCTCACAGACAGAACTGATCACGGCCTAGCCGTGATGACTGTCATGGCCGTGACAGATGAAAGTTTGAAAGCGCGCCAAAGACAGAGCCCATCACGGCCGTGACGCGTGGCCTCTCTATAAATGGGCACGAGCAGAACACAAAAACAGTTTTTGAAACCCTCAAACACTCTCTCTGAACCAGGAGTAGTTGCACAAGAATTCCATGGAGTCTCTTCTCTTTTTCTTCTATATTTCTTAGATTTTGGCTATGATCATGAGTAGCTAAACTCCCATTGTTGGGATTAGATATAGCTATTTCTGAATCCTCCATGTATTTGATTTGACTTTGTAATACAGTTTCTGTTTCATTATGAGTGATTGACTTCCATGCTTAATGTTGGTTGTGGCTAGCACCCCCATGACTTGATTAGTGTTTTGGTATGCAATTGGAAAATTCGTATTAGAACAAGAATTGAAATCAACCACCTAGTAAACCTTTTATCTAGGAATGGATTTAGGTTTATTCGCAATTGTGTAATACCTAATCCTAATGCAAATTCATTAATCTAGGCCACCTAAGGAATTAGGGTCTATTAGTGGATTTAGGCTCTTGTCATCAGAGGGATCGGGGCTTGAGTAGTCTAGTGGATTGATTGTCATATTTAGAGTAGAAACTGTTTATTAGTCATTTCATTGCATGGGGATGAAGTTTTAGTGAACCTAATCCCAGCATCCTCTATATATTTGAAGAATCCTCTTAACTGCCTCCCAAGTGTTCGATATAAATTCTCAAAGAACTTTTCCTTTTATTTTGTCTGCTTTCGGTTTGGTAATTAGTATAGAACTCTCTTCAATCCAAATATCCGCTTAGATAGTAATTGATTCGGTATGTGCTTTACTTGTCACAGTCCTCGTGGGAACAATAAAACGGTCTCACCACCGTATTACTTGTACGACTCGGTATACTTGCCGAATCATCAACAAGTTTTTGCCGCCGTTGTCGGGGACTGTGTTTCAATATTAGCATATCCATTTCAGTTAATAATTTAAGAAAAAAATAAAAAAATAAAAAGAATTTTCTGTTATCTGTTTCTGTTTTGCTGTCATTTACTGCTAACACTCTTGGTCCCTAGACTGTTTGTGCATGCGAGGTACTATCCTGGCTGACCAACTCCTCTACGATCCAGAAATAGAAAGAACAGCTAGGGAGAATCGGAGGCAAGCAAGACAGCAGAAACTGTTAGAACAACAAGAAGAAGAACAAGAGACTTTCACCTCTCAAGTTCAAGAAGAACTCAGAATGGCAGGCAATGGTGAAGGCGCTCCACGTAGGACACTTGGGGACTATGGCAATACAAATGTCAATCGGTATGTCATTACCATAGTGAGGCCTCCGGTGAACTGCACAAAATTTGAACTCAAGATAGGTCTCATCAATATGGTTTCACAAAATACATTTTCCGGGTTGGAGAACGAAGATCCTAATAGTCATGTCTCCAACTTCCTGGAGTTGTGTGATACGAGTAAGCAGAATGGTGTTTCCGATGATGCACTTCGCCTAAGGTTGTTCCCTTTCTCGCTAAGAGATAGAGCCAAGTCTTGGCTCCGATCTCAACCAAGTGGGAGCTTCACTACCTGGGATGACTTAGAGGCAAAATTTCTGGCAAGATTCTTTCCCGCCTCAAGATTTGTGAAGACAAGGGGTGATATCATAAGCTTTGCTCAATAAGAGGGTGAGACTCTTCATGACACATGGGAAAGATTCAAGGAATTGCTCCGAAGATGTCCAAATCATGGGTTTGATGATCATACCCAGATGCATCTTCTTTTCGGTAGCCCATCACTTAAGAACTCCACAGTTAAGCGTGCTTGACTTGGAGCAATTATGGGATGGGTGACCTCCAGGGAAGTTTTCCCAGGAAGCGTGTGAGTGAGGACAAAGCAGGTTGAAAAGACTCGTGTTGGTTTGTGGGGACAGTCGTCAATCCATAAAGCAGTTAGGGATGTTACAAATGGTATCAGAGCGGCACCTCTCCCAGTACGGTGTGGTTCGGGGACAAACCAAGCGGAAGCTGGTGGGCATGTAACACCCGGGTGCCGACGAGGGCGAGGAGTGGTCGCCGGTGCAAGAAGGCACGGACAAGGAGCGACTCCTGGAAGGCTTCTAGGCGGAGGGACACATGAATGAACCGATTACACACCCGAATGAGAGGGATCCTGAGACTGTGTTGGTATGGGACTATACAGTTGAGGATGGCTTATATGAATTGATTGATACTACCTATACCAACAAGATGCATCTTCTTTTCGGTAGCCCATCACTTAAGAACTCCACAGTTAAGCGTGCTTAACTTGGAGCAATTCTTGGATGGGTGACCTCCTGGGAAGTTTTCCCAGGAAGCGTGTGAGTGAGGACAAAGCATGCTGAAAAGACCCGTGTTGGCTTATGGGGACAGTCGTCAATCCATAAAGCAGCCATGGATGCTACAACTTGCATAACTTGTTCTTAATCTTTAAAGGCTTAATCAGTTTCTATATTTTGTTATTACCGGGTTTTGAAGCTGAATCTATTCTGTGATCTATCAATTCTGATTAATCTTTCTTATCCTCATCATCTTTCAATTCAAGATTTTATGTAAACCCTTCATTGATTTTGTAAAAGATCCTGAGGCCACAAATCTGCAACTCTGATTTGAAATTTTTTGTGAAAAGTTTTAAAGAGGGAAATATTTTAACAAAACAAAATTACCCCCCCCCCCCCCCCCCCTTGAGTCGTTGAAGCCAAAACAACAATTGGTATCAAAGGTAAACTCATAACTTTGGCATAACAGCTATAACAGCATGGCTTCCAATGACTGTTTGAATGAAGGGGCTTCCCATGCACGCCCTCCTGCCTTCAATGGATCTGAGTATATCTACTGTAAGGAAAGAATGGTAATCTTTCTTGAGGTAGCAGGTGTTGACATATGGGATGCTGTAGAAAATGGACCATTTGTCCCCTCTACTGCAGATGCTAATGGTGCTCCGAGAAATAAGCCTAAAACTGAATGGAAAGAGGATTATAAGAAAAGAATTCAATATAATGCACGTGCTAAGAATATTATAACTTCTGCTTAAAGCCGTGATGTATTTTTCAGGGTTTCAAATTGCAAATCAGCAAAGGTGATGTGGGGTACATTGCAAGTAACACATGAAGGAACCACAAACGTCAAAAGAGCAAGAATGAACACCCTCACACATGAGTATGGGCTGTTCAGAATGAATCGAGGAGAACAGATGACTGAAATGCAAACAAGATTCACACACATTGTAAATAAATTGGCTGGTCTTGGAAAGACAATCTCAAATGAGGATCAAATTAACAAAGTAATGAGATGCTTGAACAGGGAATGGCAACCTAAAGTCACTGTAATCTCATAATCTAGAGACGTCTCATCAATGACCATTGCCACATTGTTTGGAAAATTGCAAGAACATGAATTGGAGTTGAACAGAATGAATGAGAGTGAAGAAACTGATAAATGAAAGAAGGGATTGGCTCTAAAATCACAAGTCAAAGAAGTAGAAGACAGTGATGATGATAATACAGAACAAGAGGATGAATCTGAAGTAGAGATGATAATGCTAGTTAGAAAATTCAAGAACTTCCTAAATAAGAAAGGCAACTACAAAAGAAAGCCATCCACTTTTCAAAGGAGAGATTTCAGCAAAGGTGACAACTCTTCCAACAATATCACATGCTATGAATGTGGAAATATTGGCCACATAAAGCTTCACTGTCCAAAACTGCAAAAGAAGGACAAAACTGCAAAATTTGACTCAAAGGACAAGAAGGGGAAAAAGCTAAGAAAGACATACATTGCTTGGGATGACAATGATGTAGATTCCACTGAAGAATCTGAATTTGAGGAGGCAAACTTGTGCTTGATGGCCAGCAATGACAGTGATTCAGAAAGTGAAGTAAGTTCTAATTATCAACCTTCTTTTGATGAATTGCAAAATGCTTTTGAAGAACTTCATAAAGAATCCATTAGACTTGCTAGATTGCTAATTAAGTCTAAGAAAACCATCACATTCCTAGAAGAGAAAAATTATGTTTTAAACAAAGAGCTAGATGAATTAAAAACAGAAAATTGTGCTGTAAAAGAAAAACTAGCAATTGTTTTAGATGCATCTATATGTGATACTTGTCCTAAGTTGAAGAAACAAATAAATCGTTTGAGTGGTGATCTATCTAGAGTTACTAGCTCTAATTGTTCTAAGTGTTGTACATTGACTAAAGAAGTTGAAAAACTGAAAAATGACTTAGCCAAGTTCACAAATGGTAGAGATAACTTGAATGCTTTATTAGGACAACAAAAATGTGTTTATGATAAAGCTGGAATAGGCTATCAACCTAAGATACATGAGAAATCTTTCAAGAATTTTTTTACTGCACCTAAGACATCAAACACACCATTTGTTAAATGTAATTTTTGTGCTAGAAATGGTCACACAACTTCTACATGCCAATACAGAAAATCAGCATACAATAAATCCAAGTATATATGGGTTCCTAAAGGAACTAATGCTCCAACTAACTCAAAAGGACCCAAACAGATTTGGGTACCTAAAACACAAACATGATTCTATTTTGTAGGTGTGTTGGAAAGCCAAGAATGTGAAATGGTATCATGACAGTGGTTGTTCCAAGCACATGACTGGAGACAAAACCAAGTTCATCTCCTTTACCCCTAAGTCAAGTGGTAGTGTTACCTATGGAAACAACAATAAAGGGGGAATACTTGGCATTGGCAACATTGGAAGTGACTCAACAACAATCATTGAGGATGTACTATATGTTGAGGGACTGAAACACAACCTATTAAGTATCAGTCAACTATGTGACAAAGGCTTCAAGGTAAAATTCATTTCCAATAGTTGCTTAACAGAAAATCGGCATGATGAAAATTTGAAATTAATTGGACATAGGACAGATAACATCTATATGCTTGATTTAGATAATATCTCTTCAAATACTGCATGCTGTCTTATTTCAAAAGAAGAAGAGAATTGGCTTTAGCATAGAAGAATTGCACACATTCACATGAACCACTTGAATAAACTGATTCGTAAAGATCTTGTAGTTGGTTTGCCTAAACTGAAATTTGTGAAAGATGGACTATGTGATGCATGTCAAAAAGGAAAGCAAGTTAAGGTCTCTTTTAAACCAAAGAACATTGTTTCAACAACTAGACCCTTGCAACTTTTACACATGGATTTATTTGGTCCATCTAGAACCAAAAACTTTGGTGGTAACTCGTATGCATTGGTAATAGTAGATGATTACTCTAGATATACATGGACATATTTTCTATCTCATAAGAGTGATTCATTTGCTACATTTAAGAAAATGGCTAAAATTGTGCAAAATGAAAAGGACATGAAAATAGTTTCTATAAGAAGTGATCATAGGGGAGAATTTCAAAATGAAGTGTTTGAAAACTTCTGTGATGAGCATGGAATTCAACATAATTTTTCTACTCCTAGAACTCCACAACAAAATGGAGTAGTGGAAAGGAAGAATAGATAATTAGAGGAGATATCAAGAACTATGTTGAACGACTCTGGCTTGCCAAAACAGTTTTGGGCAGATGTTGTCAATACAGCCTGCTATGTGCTAAATAGAGTCTTGATAAGACCAATCTTAAAGAAAACCCCTTATGAGCTTTACAAAGGAAGAAAACCAAATATAGCACATTTTCATGTTTTTGGTTGCAAATGCTTTGTTCTTAACAATGGAAAGAATAATCTTGGAAAATTTGATGCAAAGGCTGATGAAAAAATTTTCCTAGGTTACTCCCTATCTAGTAAATCATTTAGAATATATAATAAGAGAACACAAACTATTGAGTAATTTGTGCATGTGACATTTGATGAGTCTAACCCCAAAAGGTTGGGAAAGGATTCTGTTGTTGAGATCTTGCAGATTTAATTGAGAAAAATCTCCTAGAAGAGAAATAGGACAATGAAGAAGATGAAAGCTTAAAGAATGAATTGCTGCAACAGGAGCAAATAGAACAACAGCCTGACCTACCAAAGGGATGGAGGACTGTCAGAAATCATCCAATTGATAACATCATTGGTGAAATTACAAAGGGGGTAACTACTAGTCAATCTCTTAGAAATGCTTGTAATCACATGGCATTTATATCTCAAGTAGAACCTAAGAACATTACTGATGCTATAATTGATGAACATTGGATGATGGCTATGCAAGATGAGTTAAACCAGTTTGAAAGAAACCATGTTTGGAAACTAGTGCCTAAACCCAAGAACTGCAGGTAATAGGTACAAAATGGGTTTTTATGAATAAACTAGATGAAAATGGTATAATTATAAGAAACAAGGCTAGAATGGTAGCCAAAGGGTATAACCAAGAAGAAGGCATAGATTATGATGAAACATATGCACCAGTAGCAAGATTAGAAGCTATAAGAATGCTACTTGCTAATGCTTGCATAATGGGATTTAAATTGTATCAAATGGATGTTAAGAGTGCTTTCTTAAATGGATTTGTACAAGATGAAGTGTATGTTGGTCAACCACCTGGTTTTGAGAATAATGAATTGCCTAACCATGTTTATAAACTGTCTAAAGCACTATATGGCTTAAAGCAAGCTCCCGGAGCTTGGTATTAAAGGTTAAGTAATTTTCTCATTGAAAAAGGATTTAAAAGAGGTAAAGTTGACACAACTTTGTTCACTAAGAAAAAGGCAGACATCATTTAACTTGTACAAATATACGTGGATGATATAATTTTTGGAGTCACTAATGAGCATTTGTGTAATGAGTTTGCAAGTGTTATGCAGAGTGAGTTTCAAATGTCAATGATGGGTGAGCTGAACTTTTTTCTTGGACTGCAAATAAAGCAAACTGAAAATGGAATCTTTGTTAGCCAAAGCAACTATTGCAATGAGTTGATCAAGAAGTTTGGCATGGAAAATGCTAAGGAGATGGCTACTAAATTGGGTACCTCTTGTTATCTGGACAAGGATGAGCAAGGTAAACCTATTGATGTTTCTAAATTCAGAGGTATAATAGGCTCACTACTTTATCTTACTGCTTGTAGGATAGATATCATGTTTAGTGTATGCATGTGTGCTAGGTATCAGGCAAATCCAAAAGAATCACACTTAACATCAGTTAAAAGGATAATTAAATATCTGTTAGGAACAAAAGACATGAGATTATGGTATCCCAAGGGAGTTACATGTACTTTAATTAGCTATTCAGACTCTGATTTTGCTGGTTGTAAACTAGATAGAAAGAGTACTAGTGGAACTTGCCATTTACTAGGAAACTCATTAGTATCATGGTTTAGTAAGAAACAATCTAGTGTGGCTTTATCCACTGCAGAGGCTGAATATGTAGCAGCTGGTAGCTGCTGTGCACAGGTTTTATGGATGAAACAACAATCAGTTGATTATGGTGTGCAACTAAACCAAGTTCCTATCAAATGTGACAATACAAGTGCAATTAACCTAACTAAGATTCCCATAATGCAGTCTAGAACTAAACACATAGAAATCAGACATCATTTCATTAGAGACCATATTGAAAGTAGAGAAATTGAGATTGAATATGTTGATACAATTAAACAAATTGCTGATATTTTTACCAAGCCCTTGAACAAGGAAAACTTCTTTTTCATTAGAAGAGAATTGGGCATAATCGATCAATCCTATATCTAATATCTAAAGAAATTGTTTATATGACTGTATCTTTGTGTAAAAATGCTCTGATTCTTGTATGATTTGATTTGACCCAGCACCTATCCCTCTATCATGAACAATTTTATATGCTATGTTTGAATGTTTAAATGCTTACCTTCTCTACTGCTTTGAATGTTTCTTTTCTTTACCTTTTTGATAATGCCAAAAGGGGGAGGAAAAAGTATGATATAGAGAAAGGGAATAATAACAAATTATAATGGAAAAAAATATGATATAGAAAAAGGGATAATAACGAATTATACATGCATATGTTGAAGGGGAGCTTAAAAGCTTACATGATTAAGGGGGAGTAAATATAAGCTTACATGATTAATGAGGTGTAAATCAAATTCTGCTATGATAATATTTTTTTTGCCCTGATATACTTATGCTCTGACTGCTCTGATACCATGATATAAATCTGACAAAAACACTTGGCTTCTGCTACACTTATACTCTGATCTTATAATTTGTTAAAAGATTTGTCATAATCAAAAAGGGGGAGATTGTTAGACTCAATGACTTAGAGATTTTGATATATGATAAATACAACTTAATGTGAATGCAAGTGTTTTTAGTGTCAAATTGTAAAGACAGGTATCAAGCAATAATCAACAAGTTCAGTGAGCAATTAAAGGAGAATATTCAAGGAAGAACTTGAAGGAATCAAAGAGCAAAGACAAATATCAAGGAATCATCAAGACAAGGGCTTAAAAGAGAAAGTAGACTTAAGTCTTAGATGATTTTTAAGAGATGAAATCTCTTATTCACAAATAGTTCATTTGAAAAGATGCATGAAAGAAAATCAATTTTCATAACCTGCATTAAAAGGAATAAGTCTTCGTTAATGAAAAATGATTTTTGGAAATAAGATTTCATAAGAAGTGCTCGTCCAAACACAAGTGATAGAAGCGCACGTCCAACACAAGTAATAGAAGCGGACGTCCACTAAAGTGATACAAGTGCTCGTCCACTAAAGTGACAGAAGCGCTCGTCAACTAAAGTGACAGAAGCGCTCGTCCACTAAAGTGATACCAGCGCACGTCCACTAAAGTGACAAGTGCTCGTCCACTAAAGTGACAGAAGTGTTCGTCCACAAAAGTGACAGAAGCGCTCGTCCACAATAGTCTTTGGACTTGATAAATGAGAAGCTCTGTCCAATGGCATGGCATATAGAGCTCGTCTACTAGCTAGTCCGATGTAAAATCTTAATTCAAAAAATGGCTAGATAGACGCGCTTACTTTCAAGATGGACGCGAATTCTATAAGATCAAATATAGAATCTTATTTCAAGAACCAGAATCAAGAAAACAGATTCTGTTATCAGATCCAAATCTGTTTTAATTGATCCCAACGATTTTAACTTGTTTTTTATGTAAAGAGGGATCAAAGAAACACTTTCATTATTAACACATTGAACATATCAGAACTACACGAAATCAATTGTGAAAATCATTCATCATCTTTCTCGAGCTTATTGTGAAAAGAGTGTTTCAATACTCATAAGTGGTTCAATTTGTTTATCTGACTATTGAGAGTTAGGAATCAATTTTTGTTTTACTTTTCGATTGTAAAGAGAGAGGGAGTCTCTCAGTGATTAGGGTGAGGTATCCCTAAGGAAGAACATTGAGGCTCTTCACAAGAGTGTGGTATCTCGAAGTGAAGGAGTGTTCTGTGGTGTAAAGGTTTTTCAAGCTGCCTGGCAAAGCTTGTGTGTTAGTGTGTGAAATCCCACAGGTGGAGTGGGGACTAGATGTGGGTCACAGTGGAGGTGACTGAACCAAGATAAATCTGGTTGTGTGGTATCTCTAAACTCAAACTCGTTTACTTTCTGTTTATGATCAAGAACCTGTGATTTTGATGTTTAAAGTTCAATATAATTTCTCTTCCTGGTCTTTATAAACTGTATTGAAACCAGAGACTAATTGTAATCAAGATTGTGTTATCTGCGTTCAAAACTGAGTTGATCAAAACCATTTTCATTGCTGAAACTAAACTAATACTGAAACTGAAACCTGCAAGTTTGTTCTTGATAGTTAATGCTTGTATCTGAAACTTGCATAACTTGTTCTTAATCTTTAAAGGCTTAATCAGTTTCTGTATTTTATTATTACCGAGTTTTCAACCTGAATCTATTATGTGATCTATCAATTCTGATTAATCTTTCTTATCCTCATAATCTTTCAATTCAAGATTTTATATAAACCCTTCATTGATTTTGTAAAAGATCCTGAGGCCACAAATCCACAACTCTGAATTGAAAAGTTTTTAAGAGGGAAATATTTTAAGAAAACTCAATTCACCCCCCCCCCCCCCCCTCTCGAGTCATTGAATCCAAAACAACACTACTCTATGTCAACTTGTTTGTCTTTGACGGTTTGGTTGCTTGACAACTTGTATTGATAACCTTTTGTCAGATCGGGGACTTATCCAATTTCTTCACTTTCTTTCTCTTTTGACAATTCTTCCTTTTGGATAGTTATTTTTTCTCTTTTGCTTCATCATGAATCCGTCTGTCGAATTCTCCTCTTTTACCAGACTATGTTCTTTTCTTGTCAACTAAACAATTTAAATACTTAAAAAATTTCGACTTTGATCATAACGACCTTAAAAGTCCTGTATAAGATGGTTTATGATTGATTATTAGTATAAAAAACTTAACTTTATATCGAAAATGTATTAAAATTAAAGTCATAATAAAATTATGATGGTTGGACCTTTATGATTTTTTCCCCTAATTAATGCATTTTTTTATCGAGGCCATGACCACAACTGCATGGGTTGTGAGAACACACATGCGTTCATTTTTGTTTATGAGAGGCAAAAGTGATTTCAGAGACATAAAATTGATTTTGAAATGTTTGGGTCTTCTACACTAGAATTTATTCTGTCTCTAGAATGGATTCTAACTTAAAGCTGGAATTTGAAGCTTTTGCCTCTAAACATGATTTTTAGTCTCAAATTTATTGTTCAAATCACTTTTATGTGAATGTATTCCAACACAAACAACTTTACTTCAAATTCAATTTTATTGAAATCTATTCTACGAATCAATTTAATCCGAAATCACGTTTATCTAATGTTCATCCAAATCTACACAAAGAAAGTTCCTCACACCTTGAAATTGAATCACGTCACTTAACAACTTTGTGTTGGAGATAATTCAAATTAGTTAGTGTTTGTTAGTTTGTTAAAATGTGATTAGTTTGTTATAACTAAAGTGATTAGTTAGAAACTATTAAGAGAGTTGGTTAGTGTATGTGTAAGTCTATAAATAGACATAGTGTGTGATGTGAATTAGCACAAGTGGTGAAGTGAAAGTATAATTGTGTGAAGTGAAGTGTTGAATAAAAGTTTTTTTAGTGTATCTCTTTCTCTTATCTTTCTCAATCTCTCTTCAATCTTTCTATGTGTGCACCATGAGTGAGTGTGAGTGCTTGTGTTCCAACATGGTATCTAGAGCTACAAGACTTGGGACTTGTGATGGGTCCAAGAATGTAGAAATTGAAGAGATTGTGAGTGGGGATTTTTCAATCCCTTTACCGGTTCCTGATGGCAAGAACTTCCATCAATGGGTCATGAAGATGGAGACCATTTTCAATTTCTATGAGGTGCTTGAGATTGTGCAAGGAGGTGTTCAAGATGGTGCTTCCAAAAAGAGAGACTACAAAGCTCTCTTGTTTCTTCATCAATGTGTGGATGAAGGAATTCTTGAGAAGATTGTTGCTGCCAACACAGCCTTCGAAGCATGGAACATCTTACAAAAAACCTTTGAAGAAGATGATAAAGTGAAGAAGGTGGAGAAGCCTTATAATCAGCAAGTGGGTTTGCAAGAATTCGAGAAGGAAGTAACTAGTGTTCTAGAGGAAACTAGTACTGCTGAGAAAAGCAAAGATTATGGGGGTGATGCTGCACAGAAGGCTAAAGACACTGATGGTGATGCAAGAGGAGGGAAAGATGTGGAAAATACAAAAGGTGACAGAGAAGAATCTAATGTTGTATTTAGTTGGTCATTCCATCAAACACTTTGTGAGCACTCTCTATCTCAATCCAAAGGTCCTGCAAGGAAGAGTGGTCAAGATTCGAAATTTTCAAAAATGGATAATGAGGAGCCTATAGAGGAGTTGTCTGTCACAGTGTCTCCGGAGGTGCCGCCACAATTACCAGCTCCGACGAGCTCTTCGAATCCGCCACCATTGCTGCAGTCACCGAGTTTTCCATCAGAGAATCAATTCTTGTGTGGCAAGGATCAATTTTTGTTGAAATTCTGGGATCCTGGAGGATATGAAAGCATTTCAATGGAGGTTAGATCATTGTGTTTCAAAGTACGGGATCTTGGAAAACTGTGTTTAGAAATGTATTAGCTATTGTATTTTGTGTTTTTTTTATCTAATTTGAATTAAGGGGGTGTGTTGACGGCTCTGGGCAAGTATACCCAGTCGTGCAAGTAATACGGTGGTGAGACCGGTTATCATATCCACGGGGATTGGATGTCAACTACCAATTCACAAACTCAAACAACTATCTAGACTAAACTATGAATCAAGAGAAATGAAAATAAACAAATAAAATGTTTTTGGTCTTTTTGGGGACTTTTAACAAACACCTGGAGTGTAGAAGGATATGTTGGGACTAGACTTCACCAAACCTCTTTCTCATGTACCACCAGGACTAGATACCTCCCATTCATGCTTCAAGTATTAAAATCAATCCACTAAAATACTCAAACCCCGATTCATCGGATGGCAAGAGCCTAAATCCACTAATAGACCCTAATTCCTTAGGTGGCCTAGATTAACGAATTTGCATTAAGATTAGGGATTACGCGATTACTAGTAAACCAAACTCCATTCCTAGATGCAAGGGTTACTAGGTGATTAAATTCAATTCCGGTTCTAATACGAATTTCCCAATTGCATACCAAAACACAAATCAAGTCATGGGGGTGCTAGCCACAACAAGCATTAAGCATGGAAAATTAATCACTAATATGAAGGCATGAACATAGATTAATCAGTCAAGGTAAATACATAATAATAAGTTTGATTACATCTAATTCCAACAAATAAGGATTAGCTACTCATAAAAGAGAAAGCCAAACCAGAGGAATAGGAGAAGAGGAGAGAAAAGGCTCCATGAAAGCTTTCCTTCTTCTTCACAGCAACCCCTCTCATCTCCCTTCTAGGGTTGAAACCCTAGTCCAGCCGCAGCTCCAAGTGCCTCCCTTTCAAAACTCCAAAAACTTCCTAAAAACCCTTCAATTCTGCCCTAAAACAGCAACTTATACCAATCAGTTCTGCGCGCGCTCACGAGGCGAGACATGTCTCGCGAGGCGAATGTTAAAAACCTGCTGTTTCAGAGAATTGAACTCTCGCGAGGCGAGAGTTGCTCGCGACGCGAAACCGAAAGGTTCTTCTCAAATACGCCCGTGAGGAGTATCAGGGCCTGGGCGTGATGGCTTCTGGTCCCCAGACTCGCGAGGCAAGACATGGTTCGCGGGGCGAACCAGAAAGATGACATTCTGCTGGCACAGTCAGCTTTCAGGGTCGCGAGGCGAATCCAGTCTCGCGGGGCGAATCTCCAGAATTCTGCTTGGCTCAATTTCTTCTCTTTTCAGGCTCTATTTCAACCAAGCTCCATCAAGGCTAATTCTGAGCATTTTTCCTTGAATTCCTGCAAAACAACACCAAGAAACCGCTTCACCCGTTCCAAGGGAAAATCTAACTAAAATCAAATAAAGAATGCCTAATCTATATGAAAAATGCATGCAAAAGTGTACAGAAAACATGATGTAAAATCACACTATCAAATCACCCCAAGCTTATTCAATTGCTTGTCCTCAAGCAATCACTAAGGCCAGAAGAGATAAATAATCAAAGCATGAATAGTGAATTAAGAACCCGAGTAAATAATAATCCAAGTAACAGGCATTTCAAACAATTCAGCAAGAGACAATCAATTCAAGTCCAATTAGAAGCTTATGTTCTCTAAATTCATATTCTCACCGATTCGGGTACTCTTCCTCACTTGAAGATCACCTCAAGCTTATTTATTTGCTTGGCTCTCTTTCTACCTCACTCAAGTGTTTAGGGGTATGTAACATTTCGCTCAATTTTCCTCAAGGAATGAATTCTACCATAGGCTTGACTATCAACCAAATCTCTACTTTATTAATGAAAACAATTAAGAATCAAGAGGTCTTTACTTGGTTGTAACGTGGCCATGGGATTAATCGTTAGGTGGGGAAATCAAGAAAAGGAAATTTCAAAAGGGCTAACAAAACATTAAGCATTGCAAATCATGATACCTTCTAAAATACCTTTGGGTTTTGATTCCTTTTTCCACCTTTATTTTCTTTCTTTTTCTTTTTATTTCTCATTTCTTTTTGTCATCCCCTTCTCTAAAGATTTTTCTTTTTCTTTTGTTTTTCTTTTTGTTTGGAGAAGGAGAGATTTTTCAACTCAAGAGAAATATTTTTCTGATTCTTTCATCCCAAACTTTTTTCAACTACCTTTTTACCCTTTTTGTAATACTTTATAAGGTCCTATCAAACATCATTCATCAAAGTAATTCAAGGTACCAAGAAAATTATTTCATTCTTTTAAGCTCAAAATTGGGCAACTAAGGGGTAGCATTTAGTCATTCATAGCTCAGAAGGCCAGAAAAATACCTATTGTCTCAATCATTTTCAAAAATGTTTTCAAAAATTTTTAAGCTTCAAAATGGTTTCAAGTCAAGTTCTAGAGAAAGCAATCCAAGAGGAATAACACTCTAACACAAAGAATGGGGTAAAATTTATTGAGTACCCCTTTTTGGCTCAAAATCTCACATTTTAATAGCTCAAGAATCAATGAAAGACACAAATCTTCAGAACCACATGCTAATTATCAACTATCCAAGATTATCTCAAACATTTTTATTTTCAGCCATGTCACAAGAATGAAAAAATTGGGTTCAAGAATTCACTACCTCAATTTAATCGGCACTCAGTTCTCACAATTGGATACAAAATCTAAGCAAGGGCAATATAATTGTGTGATCATGCAAACTATCATGCAAAACTATATGAATGCAACATGAAAAATGCAAATGCAAAATACCCCTACCCCAAGCTTAAAAATTTACATTGTCCCTAATGTAAACAATCAAGTTGGACAGAGGAGAAAAATGGAACGGCTTACCGAGGCGGTAGCGGGTGTTGGTTCACATGCCTAGTTAGAATGAACTACATGAAAATTGGGTTGCTTTTTCTCGTCTTCTTGCTCTTCCTTCCTTCTTTCCCTGAAATCACTTGGCAAATCTCAATTTATTATTTTTCCTCTTGATCTTCTCAAATTATTCAAGAGGTTAAAATCAAAAATAAAATCTAACTAAAGAGAAAGGAAAAAGGAAAAAGGAAAAGAAAAATTGGGTTGCCTCCCAATAAGCGCTTCTTTAACGTCAATAGCTTGACTTATTGAAAAGCATCCACCTGGATCCCATAACTTGTGGTATAAGGACCAAGGGGTGCTCAGGATGCAAGATCCTCCACCCGGATCCCACGGCTTGTGGAGTGGAGATTGCAAAAGTAATATGACTTTATCCATGGTTCCACCTAGCCATGGTGTGAAAGCACCATTGACCTCTTCAACTATAATAATGCACTTACTTCCTAGCGGGTCAAATGGCATTTTCACCAGGAAGTTTGACAGACAAGTGGAAGGGATTAACTTACCAGTGTCCACACATGCATGCAAGCCAACATAATTATTTAATGCAGTAAATTCAGCAAGCATGGTGGAGGGAGTGCTTTCCAAGTGCCCTGCCTTCCCACTTGTTCCTCCCCAAGGATGCGCGAAAGGTAATCCCTCTTCTTGTGGCTCATCTACCACCACCACTTCATCTTCATTTTGATCCATTCCCAAAACCAGATTCTGCTCAACTTCTGCTTCATGTGGTTCTATGGGAATCATACATGGTGGTGGAGGTGGTAAATATGAACAAAAGGTTTCCCAATCCTCCTCGGAGAAGTTATATATAAGCCTTCCCGTCATATAATCAACTTGCGGGAGTAACATGATCCATCAAATCCATGACATCTCCCAAACATCAGTTGTCTTCCAAAGCGCGACTTGAGGCTTCCTCATCAGGTGGATAATAACAATTGTCCATGAATTTCGTCCACCTGGCACAACCAAAGCTCAAAACAAAAAGATCAAATATATACAGAAAATAAAAATAATAGAAATGTCTAAATTAGTTGCCTCCTTTGTTACTAATGATATTGGCAAAACCAATCGCCGGCAACGGCGCCAAAAACTTGTTGACGGCTCTGGGCAAGTATACCCAGTCGTGCAAGTAATATGGTGGTGAGACCGGTTATCATATCCACGGGGATTGGATGTCAACTACCAATTCACAAACTCAAACAACTATCTAGACTAAACTATGAATCAAGAGAAATAAAAATAAACAAATAAAATGTTTTTGGTCTTTTTGGGGACTTTTAACAAACACCTGGAGTGCAGAAGGATATGTTGGGACTAGACTTCACCAAACCTCTTTCTCATGTACCACCAGGACTAGATACCTCCCATTCATGCTTCAAGTATTAAAATCAATCCACTAAAATACTCAAACCTCGATTCCTCGGATGGCAAGAGCCTAAATCCACTAATAGACCCTAATTCCTTAGGTGGCCTAGATTAATGAATTTGCATTAAGATTAGGGATTACGCGATTAATAGTAAACCAAACTCCATTCCTAGATGCAAGGGTTACTAGGTGATTAAATTGAATTCCGGTTGTAATATGAATTTCCCAATTGCATACCAAAACACAAATCAAGTCATGGGGGTGCTAGCCACAACAAGCATTACGCATGGAAAATTAATCACTAATATGAAGGCATGAACATAGATTAATCAGTCAAGATAAACACATAATAATAAGTTTGATTACATCTAATCCCAAAAAACAGGGATTAGCTACTCATATTTACAAAGAAAGCCAAACCAGAGAAATAGGAGAAGAGGAGAGAAGAAGATCCATAGGAGCTCTCCTTCTTCTTCACAGCAACCCCTCTCAGCTCCCTTCTAGGGTTGAAACCCTAGTCCAGCCGCAGTTCCAAGTGCCTCCCTTCCAAAACTCCAAAAACTTCCTAAAAACCCTTCAATTCTGCCCTAAAACAACAACTTATACCAATCAGTTCTGCGCGCGCTCGTGAGGCGAGACATGTCTCGCGAGGCGAATGTTAAAAACCTGTTGTTTCAGAGAATTGAACTCTCGCGATGCGAGAGTTGCTCGCGACGCGAAATCGAAAGGTTCTTCTCAAATACGCCCGTGAGGAGTATCAGGGCCTGGGCGTGATGGCTTCTGGTCCCCAGACTCGCGAGGCGAGACATGATTCGCGGGGCGAACCAGAAAGATGACATTCTGCTGGCACAGTCAGCTTTCAGGGTCGCGAGGCGAATCCAGTCTCGCGGGGTGAATCTCCAGAATTCTGCTTGGCTCAATTTCTTCTCTTTTCAGGCTCTATTTCATCCAAGCTCCATCAAGGCTAATTCTGAGCATTTTTCCTTGAATTCCTGCAAAACAACACCAAGAAACCCCTTCACCCGTTCCAAGGGAAAATCTAACTAAAATCAAATAAAGAATGCCTAATCTATATGAAAAATGCATACAAAGGTGTACAGAAAACATGGTGTAAAATCACACTATCAGGGTGTGTTGGAGATAATTCAAATTAGTTAGTGTTTGTTAGTTTGTTAAAATGTGATTAGTTTGTTATAACTAAAGTGATTAGTTAGAAACTATTAAGTGAGTTAGTTAGTGTATGTGTAAGTCTATAAATAGACAGAGTGTGTGATGTGAATTAGCACAAGTGGTGAAGTGAAAGTATAATTGTGTGAAGTGAAGTGTTGAATAAAAGTTTATTTAGTGTATCTCTTTCTCTCATCTATCTCAATATTTCTTCAATCTTTCTATGTGTGCACCATGAGTGAGTGTGAGTGCTTGTGTTCCAACACTTTGGCGAAAGAAAATTAAAACCTTGTGCATATTCAATTACTCTTTTTTTTTGTGATTACATTCAGTTGCTCTTTATTCCATATATCATGTGCATGTGCAAAATGATCAATCATTATCAACAGTGTGCTTCGGCAATCAAATATTACCTAAATGATGTGTATTTGAGTTACTTATAACTTTTCATAAAGACAATGTGACAAAACAGTAGCTACAATACAGAAATTAGTCTTTGAAATCACTGATCACATTGACATTTTTTTTGGGTTTTTACACATAATAGATTGACCCTTATTTTAAATCCGTCCTAACTGACATAAGCTTGACAGCCAAAAGCTAGAAACACTATCCACAAATATTTATCCATTCTGTAATTGCATAAATAAATATCTCAAAACCAAAGCCGTGCATAAATTTTAAAAACTCTATTGTACTTTCTCTAAATTACTAAAAATACTTTCTTTTCATCCAAAATCATATTCTCTCCAACTCCCCACTAAATTTATGAATCTTGCGAACAACTCGTGAGTATCAAGAATCCTCAAACACAAAAAACATTATTTTCTATGGATGTTTGTGACGTGTCAATGTATCTTAAGAGCATATATTATGCTTTAATTTAGCTGTTTGGTGAATTATAGACTAGAATGTAGCATTAGTGTTGATTTATTATCTTCCATCTCATTTTGTTTTATTGGGTGATGCTGTATTTACTTTCTCAAGCAAAAAATTATTGCATAAGAGCTTTATACTTAGTGTGATAATCAATTCTGAACTTAATTTTATCACTTGTCAATTAAACATCGCAATTTTGTTTAAATTTTCAAGGAGTTTCACTTCATAAGAAAATATTTTAACGATATTTATCAATCAAAAGATGATTTAGGACATATATACCATGTATTTTTCTAATATTTTTATTTATTTATTAGGTTAGATATTTTGTACTTTTAGCATTTTTATTAAAAAAATATTTTTGTAAAGTTGGACTCCTTAGTTAGTAAAAAGAAAAAGTTCATTCTCGTAACTAGTCTACAATAAAAAGTTTAGGTCTAAAACAAACAATATTTAACATTTTTAATTGTGGTCAGGTAGTGTCAAAACACTTTGAGGACTTTGTTTTTTTAACTAATTAAAGGTAAATTATCCACATCAAAATTAGAGAAGTCACAAGGTTTAAATGTATAGGTTATAATCATTGCCTACCCACATGTACATGCTTGTCCACGGCAAAGACAAACCCTCTTCAAATCATAAATTATTTTTCAGACATAGGTTTAGCGATACTTAGATTCACACTAATAAAGCTACACTCATACCAACAATTGTACCTTTTAACTTGGTAAGCGCTAGATCCATCAGACAACAGTCATCCGAACTTGGGTTAAGAATGCTTATGGCCCCTAGGACATTAGGATATTTGGGCCGAAATCCAATTTGTCCTGTATGGCTTACAGCTCCTAGATCAGGCAATCGATGACAACGACTCGAGCATTGTTGGGTCAAATTAACTTGAATTAGATACGTATAATGCATTGGACTCTAACATATAGCATTGGGTAAGTACATGATGTAGAGACGACAAAGTATGTTAACCCGCTCGACCCTCCATCAACCATCCTAAAACGGGTTTGGCATGCAAACAAAACACGATCCACATAACAGGATGTAGAGACCGCAAAGTGTGTTAACCCGCTCGACCCACCATCAACCAGCCTAAAACAGGGCGGGATGAGTTGGTCCATATCTCAAATGTGGGTTGAAAATATAAATTCACCTTGTTTTATAGCTGGTTGGCTGGTCAACATGCCTAAATAATAAATGTATAAAAATGTTGATTTTTGAAAGACCAAAACTTCAAGTAGCGGAATTTTAAAAATATTTTTTTTTAAGAAAAAAATTTCTAAGAATACAAAATCTAAGTTCATTCACACTATAGAGCCTAATTGTTTGATTTATAGAATAAACATCAAACAAAGAATATAACCCATATGTTCTATTTCGTCCCATTTTGACATGTTTGCCAAATGCTACCTCATTGTATCTTATTATTTGTATGATCGTTGTTTGGCAGCTAGAGCATACCTATGTGTTGCGGTCCAAATACGGTATAACATAGGGCCTAATCACTGGCTCATAAGGATCGTACCATCATAGGCCCAAAACACAAAAAGTCGAGCAAACAGCTCTCGGCCGACCGAAATACTTTGCTTGAAACTGACTGCAAAGAGTTGACTTCCTCGCCTCGGGAAGAAACCCATTCGCCTACTCATAGATGCGTCAGGGATGGGCCGCCCCTCCTCCCTGACACATGCAATCTCCTCAAACCATCATCACGACCATCCCATCTCCCCGCTGACACAACATCTCACAGAGTGCTAGAACACCAACTCTTGAGGGTCAACACGCAACCTGGTAAGGGGCATCCTGCATAGTAATCATGCTTACTCATCTTAAGAGTCCGCTATATAAACCTCCTAAAAGGATGTCAATGTATGGTTTTTATAATTAAGAACACATATACTCTATCGGCTACATTCTTGCTGACTTAACCATTGGATTGTCTTTGCAGGTACCTCCATTCGGTCCAGGTGTCGGAAGAAGTAGAAGAAGAAGAAGTAGAAGAGTTCTCAGACTAGCCACTGCCACCCAACTGGTATTGGGCCATTCAAAACAAGCTCAATAGTTGAAGTTACTATTTGAGTTCTGGGCCTTTCTCAGAACACTATGGATTTCGCATTTTTTGACCCCTGGTATAATATTTTGAGACTCATTCATTCGATCACGGTTCTCCTTGTAACATCCTATCTTTCGGGAAATTAAATATTTTAATTAGATGAGAGTGAGGGTTAGATAAATCTAAAATTTATTTAAGAATCCAAACACATGCAAGTTCAAAATAAAATTTAAGCAACTCAACATTTTCATTAGGCAAGCACCTCAATTTAATTATTTAATTAAGATGGTTTATCATCAACAAAATTAAAAGATAATTAGACATAGATATAGATCTTAAATGAACTAAAATAATTTTATATATATATATATATATATATATATATATATATATATATATATATATATATATATATATATGTGTGTGTGTGTGTGTGTGTGTGTGAGCAAGTAGCTCACGGTGTTATACATGGAGGACACCTCCACCTCTTCAAATTATGGCAAAAAAATTCTGGGGCGCCACCTCCTACTTGATGTCTTTCCTTCTTCACGCCAAATTTCAAGTCTAGTGAGTAGCCTTGGCAAGTCACCATTTTTCCCCCGTAAAGGACTTGTGAATTTGGCTTCATTACTTCACTAAGTTAACGCCACCTCCTACTTGTTTTTGTTGACCTTGGTATCTTGATTCCTAATAAGGTTAGCATAGAAAAAGAAAGAAAGAAAGATTAAGAAAAGATAAACAATAGAAAGTTAGAAAGAGAGAAAGAGAGAAAGAGAGTGTAGAACAGAAAGAAAATAAGAAGTATAGAGAGAGATAGTGAGAGAGTGAGATAGAGGCCGTGAGTGAGAGAAAATTCCGGAGAGAGTTCCGGTCAATCTGTTCGTCCTATCAAAATTTTGATTATACCGTTGTGATCCTCACGACGTCTACTTCATTATCCTATCTTTCTTTTCTTGATTAGGCTAAGGTAAGCCTATGTCCTTTTTATGCCTAAATGCCATCGACGATGGTATTGAGGTTATCTTTCAATTCATTTATCGGTTTCCAATTACGTCTTCAGATTTGGATTATACATAACGTGTGCTTCACAATGATGTGTTCAGGTGAATTTTGGGAACCCCGGAGGGTGTAGAACTGTGCGTGGTAGATTTGAGGGAGTATAGGGAGTGTCCGTTTCGTTACTCCAGAGCTAACCTAAGACATCTCAGGTGGGGGAAAGAAACTATTTAATGTCGGAATTGGCGCGGTTACATTTAATTAGATTATGGTGTAGGGCGACCCAAACCCTATACGAGAGCAAGTAATGGACAATGTCTATACCACATTGGGAACTACTCAGTGGTACCGATGATGATATAGAAATTGTGAGTTTATCGTCGTTACGCTACATACATAGATTATTTTATTACGTGATGATTGCCTGTTTGACTGGTTGATGTGAACTTGATACTTGATATATGATATCATGAGTGTGGTAATTATTTTAGAAGTGTTTATACTTATTATCATCATCATCATCATTATTATTATTATTATTATTATTATTATTATTATTATTATTACAACTACTACTACTGTGATTATTATTATTATTATTATTATTATTATTATTATTATTATTATTATTATTGTCATTATTGTCATTATTATTATTATTATATTTGGGTATTTATTGTTCGGAAATGATATTATGATATGAGGATATATGATGATGATTTTGGATAACATGATGACGATTATGATGATAGGATGAGTGTAATGATTGTACTTAGAGCATTGAGTAAATCATAAGTCATGTTGAGACACGAGGATGTATTTGGGGATTGCATACATTATGTGATAGCAGTGCCCAACCGAGATAATTATCGTGAGATGGGGTTGTGATTAATGAGATGAGATTACACCTATGAGATTAAGATGACGGGTTAGGGCACTAGGGGGTGACCTGAAACATGGTCTATGATATGAGGGACCTGAAACATGGTCGAGTGGGGTCTATGCCTCACAGCTATAGTTCATGCATTGCATGAGCATCCTGGATTGTGGTCCAGAGGTGTGCACCGGATTATGTAGCTATAGTGCCATTGCTTTACGTGGTCACCCTCCATCCGCGGACGAGGGTGTGCGTCAGGGACTCTGGGACGTGCCGATTATATTGTTGTGATATCCGGATATGGCCGATACCTGAGGAGATTATGCATACAGCATTTGCATTGCATCGTGATGGAGGGTAGAGGAAAGATCCTAGATGTGGATTGAGGGTGATGGTGTTACATATATTTATACTTGGGAGACGAATGTTTAGTGTGCTGTTATGTAATTAAATGTTGCCAAACCTTTTCCACGTTTGATGTTATATGGTTTCTTATCCCTGTCTTCTCTATATTGCATATGTTTCTTTTTGTGATCGTGATGAGAAGATCCTACAGGGGTGCCAGCTATGGAGGAACTTGATGGGACCTTGTATGAGCCTGACGTTGAAGGACGAGAAGTGGATCCTCATAGTTGAGTATAGAGTCTATGGCCAGCACGTCTTGTCTCTTTAGGATGTTGTTTTTATTTTCTGTTTGATTATCAGCTAGTACATTTTGGGATCCGACTGATGGGATTCCCTCTACTGTACTGTATCAGGACTTGAGGTGTATATGTTATGTATGTATATATGTTGTGTATGTCTTAAGTTTTAAATTTTCCGCTGTTTTAATATACTCGCTTAACGACAATAACGAAATTAGGTATTAATGTTTTGGGTTTTCTTTAATGGGACGTCGGGGCGTCTCATTTAGTGGTATCAGAGCAGTTCGGTTCTGAAACGGACTGTGAGCACTATGATTAGGGTGAACTGGCCATTTAGTTGAATCCACATCGGATAACAACTATGCTTAGAAGTTGGGTAGTGAGTCCGACGTGACATCTCTATGGCATGTAGTATGTATATTCCAGTTTTATGTAGTATTATATGTCATATTGATGTGGGCTAATGATTTCTTTTAACAGGATCATGGGTCGAGGCCGAGGTCAAGGACGTGGCAGACGGGGTGGTGGTAGAGCGATAGGGGGTGTAGAGGATGAGCCTCATCTGCCAGAGGCAGGGATTAGAAGTGGAGGAGAGTCCGCCGAGACTCTTCGGACTATCCACGAGTTAGCATCCGTTCTGTTGCAGCAGGCACATCAGAATGCTCAGAGGGTACAGAGAGAGGCAGAGCTACAGGAGCGGCATGATAGGAGGATAGCCGTCGATGCTGAGGATGCAGGATTGGCTACCTTTCTCAAAGGTAAGCCACCACAGTTTGGTGGAGAGTATGATCCAGAGCGAGCAGAGTGGTGGATTCAGGAGCTCGAGAAGATCTTTGATACTATGAGATGCAGAGATGATAAGAAGGTGACCTATGCGGCCTTCATGATGACCGGAGGGGCTGAGTCATGGTGGAGAGGCAAGAGGAGATTACTAGAGGCTGAGGGCAGACTCATCAGTTGGGAGCTGTTCAGAGAGTATTTCTTTGAGAAGTACTTCCAGCAATTAGTCAGCCGCGAGAAGGAGAGAGAGTTCACGAGTCTCCAGCAGGGAGACAGGTCTGTTGGTGATTACGCGGCCAGATTCGAGGCCCTGATACAGTTTTGTGAGTATTGCCAGAGGTTTCCAGATGAGGAATGGATGTGCCGGAGATTCGAGGAGGGTTTACGACATGAGTTGAGGAGGGCTATAGTGCCCTTGGATATCGTGAGTTTCCCAGAGCTGGTAGAGAGGTGCAGTGCTATAGAGAGCATAGACAGGAGGCAGGCTGCAGAGCAGAGACAGCAGCGTAGTGGGGGTCCTATCAGAGCAGGTCATCAGAGGAGAGGTAATGGAGGTTCTCAGTGGAGGAGAGGACCATACGTTAGACCAGGACAGAGCGCTCGAGACATCGCACCCATCGGCACCGGCTACCGAGAGAGGGCAGCGCAGAGAGGGCCCTAGTGTGTTTCAGATGCGGAGGTCCACATTATATCAGGGATTGTACAGATAGATCTGGTTGCTACGTCTGTGGCAAACCAGGTCATTTTGCTAGGGATTGTCGACAGAGAGCGATACCGTAGCAGCCAGCAGCCGGCAGAGGAGCTGGTAGTTCCAAAGGAGCCAGTGGTTTCAGAGAAGGAACTGGGAGAGGGGTTCCGGCAGCGGGACGACAGACGGCCAGACCTCAGGTCACGGGGAGGGTGTTTACAGTGAGAGAAACTGAGTCCTCTCAATCTGCAGATCTTATTCAAGGTATGTGTTAAATATCTGGCAGACTCTCGTCTGTGTTGTTTGATTCAGGCGCTACACATTCTTTTGTGTCCCATGATTGCGTAGGTCATTTACATTTGCCCGTTTCTCAGCTACCATATACCTTGATAGTGTCCACCCCTACCAGTGATCCTTTGATCACTATGTCTGTTTGCTTACAGTGTCCTATAGTTGTTGAAAATAGGGCATTCCTTGTAGATCTCATCTGTGTGCCTATGCAGCAAATAGATGTTATTCTTGGCATGGATTGTCTTTTGGCTAACCATGTAGTGTTAAACTGTGCCCGAAAGACTTTATCTTTTATTGAGCCTTCTAGCATAGTATCTGCCAATGAAGGAGCAACTATGAGGGGTTACGGTTCTCAACAGTATGTGATGCTTTTCTCTTTGGAAGCTAAGGAGACTTCGAGTATAGATTCTCTACCTATTGAGAAGAGTTTCCTGAGGTTTTCCCTCCTGATGTTCCAGGTTTGCCACTAGAGAGGGAGGTGGAGTTCGCTATAGATCTCATACCAGGGGCTGGACCTATTTTAGTAGCTCCTTATAGGATGTCACCAGTGGAGTTGGCAGAGTTGAAGAAACAGCTGGATGACATGATGAAGAAGGAATTCATCCGACCGAGTGTTTCGCCTTGGGGACCACCGGTATTGTTTGTCAAGAAAAAGGACGAAAGTTCTAGGTTGTGCACGGATTATAGGCAGTTGAATAAAGTTACAATCAAGAACAAATATCCATTGCCTAGGATAGATGATCTGATGGATCAGTTGAAGGGAGCTTCGGTGTTTTCCAAGATAGACTTAAGATCGGGATACCATCAGCTTAGGGTGAAGAAGGAGTATATACCTAAGACCGCTTTTAGGACAAGGTATGGACACTACGAGTACCTAGTTATGCCTTTTGGTTTAACTAATGCTCCAGCGGTGTTAATGGATTACATGAACATGATCTTTAGACCGTTCCTTGACAAGTTTGTTGTGGTGTTTATAGATGATATTCTTATCTACTCCCGTAGTCGGGAAGAACACGAGGAACATCTAAGAGTGGTGTTACAGGTGTTGAGAGATAGGCAGTTGTATGCTAAGCTATCCAAGTGTGAATTTAGCTGTTGATCCAATTAAGGTAGTTGTCGTGATTATGTGGGAGAGGCCTAAGTCAGTGAGTGAGGTGAGGAGTTTCCTAGGATTAGCCAGGTATTACAGGAGGTTCATCGAGAGTTTCTCGAAGATTGCGTTGCCTATGACACAGTTAACGAGAAAAGGTACGTCGTTTGTTTGGAGAGAGAAGTGTGAAGAGAGCTTTCAGAAGCTAAAGGAGAAATTGACTACATCTCCTGTGATGACGTTACCAGATCCATTAGGATAGTTTGATGTATACTGTGACACGTCATATCAAGGATTGGGTTGTGTTTTGATGTAAGAGGGAAGAGTTGTGGCTTATGTTTCCCGACAATTGAGGGTTCATGAAAGGAATTACCCAACCCGTGATCTGGAATTAGCAGCCATAGTGTTCGCATTGAAGATATGGCGACACTATTTCTATGGAGTTAAGTTTAATGTGTTCAGTGATCACAAGAGTTTAAAGTATTTGTTTGATCAGAAAGAGCTAAACATGAGGCAACGTAGATGGATGGAATTCATTAAGGACTATGAGTTTGATCTTCAATACCATCCAGGGAAGGCTAATGTTGTGGCAGATGCACTAAGTCGAAAATCCTTGCACGTATCCGCAATGATGGTGAAAGAGATGGAGTTGCTTGAACAGTTTAGAGATTTGAACCTAGGTATAGATTTGATTGAGGATAGAATATGCTTAGGTATGATCACCATCAGTAGTGAGTTTTTGAGAGACCTTAAGATTAAGCAGGGTCAGGATGAATATTAAGTGGATGTGAATCGAGGTATAGATGAGGGTAAGGTTATACAGTTTAGGAGAGGATCAGATGGAGTGTTAAAGTTTAAGGATCGAATATGTGTACCGGAGAGCTTAGAGATTAGGAAGATGATCTTAGAGGAGGCACATAAAAGTAAGCTGAGTTTCCACCCAGGAGCCACCAAGATGTACCAAGACTTGAAGAAGATGTTTTGGTGGCCAAGGATGAAGAAAGAAGTGGTGGAATATGTTCTATCATGTTTGGTATGTCATAAAGCTAAGATAGAGCATCAAAAGCCCGCCGGGTTGTTGCAGTCCTTGGATATCCCAAAGTGGAAATGGGATAGTATAGCGATGGACTTTGTGGTTGGATTACCACGAACTCCGAAGAGGTTTGATGCGATTTGGGTTATCATTGATAGGTTTACGAAGTGTGCTCACTTCTTACCTATTGGTGAGAGTTATAGTCTTGAAAGGTTTACCCAAATCTATATCAAGGAAGTAGTGAGGTTGCACGGTGTGCCATCGAGTATTGTCTCCGACCGAGATCCTAGATTTACATCTAGATTTTGGAGACAGTTACACGATGCTTTGGGAACAAAGTTGAGGATGATTTCTGCTTATCATCCTTAGACGGATGGACAGTCTGAGAGAACAATTCAATCATTGGAGGATCTTTTAAGAGCTTGTGTGTTGGAACATGTTGGCAGTTGGGATGAATTCCTACCATTGATTGAGTTCACATACAATAACAGTTTCCATAGTAGCATCGGGATGGCACCGTATGAGGCTCTGTATGGGAGAAAGTGTAGGACTCCATTATGTTGGTATGAGACTGGCGAGAGCCAAGTGTTGGGTCCTGATGTGGTACAACAAACAACATAACAAGTTAGGAAAATAAGAGAGAAAATGAAGGAAGCCCAAGATCGGCAGAGAAGCTACAGTAACAAGAGAAGGAGAACCTTAGAGTTCCAAGAAGGTGATCACGTGTTCTTGAGAGTCACTCCAAAGACCGGAATTGGCAGAGCTATAAAGTCTAGAAAGCTCACTCCCCGATTCATTGGACCATTTCAGATTCTTCGACGAATTGGTCTAGTAGCTTACCAGATAGCCTTACCACCTTACCTTTCCAACCTTCACGATGTCTTCCATGTTTCCCAGTTGACAAAATATTACCCTAATCCTTCTCATGCTCTTGAGCCTGAGTCTATACAACTCCGAGAGAATCTAGAATATGAGGCTTTACCGGTTAAGATCACAGATAGAAGGATTAAAGAACTCCGCGGTAGACAGATTCCTTTGGTTAAGGACATTTGGGATGAGATTACTGGAGATGCTACATGGGAGCGTGAGGCGGATATACAGCAGCAGTATCCACATCTTTTCTGAGGTACATAAATTCCGAGGACGAAATTTCTTTTAAGGGGGGTAGTAATGTAACATCCTATCATTAGGGAAATTAAATATTTTAATTAGATGGGAGTGAGTGTTACATAAATCTAAAATTTATTTAAGAATCCAAACACATATGCAAGTTCAAAATAAAATTTAAGCAACTCAACATTTTCATTAGGCAAGCACCTCAATTTAATTAGATGTTAGCACTAATTGACAGTAAAGAGAAACAGATAATAAAACAAAAACAAAATTGTGCTTAAATTAGTAATCGAAATGGGTATGCTAATATTGAAACACAGTCCCCGGCAACGGCGCCAAAACCTTGTTGTGACGAATCTAGGCAAGTATACCTAGTCGTCCAAGTAATAAAGAGGTAAGAGGGATATCGTTCCCACGAGGACTGAAACAAGTACTAGCACGTAACAAATCAATTACTATCTAAGCGAACCTTTGGATGGAACGGAGCTCAATACTAAATACCAAGCCCAACAAGAGTTAAAATAAACAGAATAAAAGGAAAAATGTCTTTCAAAATTTTTATCAAACACTTGGAATGCAAAAAGAGGGATTCTTCAAATATGATGAACAATGTTGGGATTAAACTTCACTAAACCTTTGCCTCATTCAATACTAAGATCACCAATCCAGTTTATGCTTCAAATATTAAAATCAATCCACAAGATTACTTAAGTCCTAATTCCTTAGATGACAAGAGCCTAAATCCCCTAATTAAACCCTAATTCCTTAGGTGGCCTAATTAGTGAACTTGCATTAAGAGTAGGGATTACACGATTACTAATAAACCAAAATCCATTCCTAGATGCAAGGTTTACTAGGTGATTAATTCCAGATCAAGAATTGATAAGAACGTCCCCATTGCAAATCAAATCTCAAACATTTCATGGGTGATCAAACCACAAAAAGCATTAAGCATAGGAATTAAACACTAATACGAAAGCATAAACATAGATTAATCAATCAAGGCTAATACATGAGGTTCGGTTTCGCTACATATAATCCCAACAAAAAGGGAATTAGCTACTCATAGTGATAGAGAAAACCAAAATAAAAGAAATAGAAACAGAGGGAAGGAAGAACTCCATGGAAGCTTTCCATTGTCGTCACAGCAGCCCCCTGGCTCAGAGAAGATGTCTTTCAGAGAAGATGCCATGGGTACGCTTTCAAATTTTCATCTGTCACGGTCGTGATGCTCATCACGGCTAGGCCGTGATCAGTTCTGCCTATTGAGGGTCTGGTTGTCATGGCCGTGATGCTCATCACGGCTAGGCCGTGACCAGTTCTGACTTTTGCCTTCTTTCTTTTCAGCTCTGCTTGATCATGGCCGTGATGGTCATCACGGCTAGGCCGTGATGGTCATCACGGCTAGGCCGTGATGGGCTCTGTTTGGCTTATTTTCTTCACTTTTCAAGCTCTATCTTCATCCAAGCTCCATCATGGTCAATCTTGAGCATTTTATCCTGAATTCCTGCAAAACAACATCACGAGACCGCCTTACTCGTTCCAAGGTAAAAACTATCCAAAAATCAAATTAAGTATGCCTAAAATATATGAAAATGCATGCAAAATGATAAACAAATATGAGGTGTAATCACACTCATCAAATCACCCCAAGCTTAAGACTTGGGTTGTCCTCAAGCAATCCTAAGGCCAGAAGATATAAATAATCAGAGCATGGATAATGAACCAAGAACCCGAGTAACTAATCCAAGTAGCAAGCATTTTCAAATAATTCACCAAGAGACAATCAATCTCAAGTCCAATTAGAAGCTTAGGTTTCCTAGACTTTATTCTCACTGCTTCGGGCACTCTTTCTCACCTCACTCAAGTGTTTAAGGATATATGACAATTTGCTCAATTTCCTCAAGGAATGAATTCTACCATAAGCTTAACTATTAACCAAATCTCTACTTCATTAATGAAAACACATAAGAATCAAGAGGTCTTTTACTTTGGTTGTAACGGGGCCATGGGATTAATCGTTAGGTGGGGAAATCAAGAAAGGGAAATTTCAAGAAGGCTAAACAAAATATCAAGCATTGCAAAGCATGACACCTTCTAAAATACCTTTTTGTGTTTTGATTCATTTTTCCACCTTTCTTTCTTTATTTTTATTTTATTTCTCACTTCTTTTTGTCATCCCCTTCTCTATACATTTTTTTAAGCATTTATTTGGAGAAGGGGAGATTTTCAATTCAAGAGAAATATTTTTCTAACATTCTCATCCCATACTTTTTCAAACTGCCTTTTTACCCTTTTGTGCAATACTTTAGAAGGTCTCT